>OY755236.1:67295282-68495282 GCA_963576725.1 Azorinus chamasolen | reverse complement strand
AGGACTGTGGACAGCTGAGCTTATACATGAGCTGATCCAGTTGGATATGGCCTGCTCCTGTCCCACTCTTTGGGTCCTTGTGGAATGATGGTGTAACTCTTATTAGTTAAACAGTTACTTGGTATATTGTCTAGATTTCGTTACAAACATTCAGGAAGTACGTGCTGTAAGTATGTCATTGGACAAAACGTTTATTTGAAGATTGCAAATAGTGTAGACAAAGATCAATAGTCGCCTGGTCTACCTTATTTTCCCGATTTACACTGTATCTTTGTGGTATAACCCTTTCCCTGTTGAATGTTCGTGAAGTAAATAATGACATCATGAATATTTATTAGCTGGGAAACTGTAGTGTCAGATCTATTATAATTCCATAAGCAAACGGCAGACTGTGAACAGACGGTGCCTGCCGTCTGGGTCTACTATGTTTTTAAATGCGTGAAAATGCAATTATATGAAGGAAAGGGATAACCCGGTTCCGAACAGTTTGGAAGGTTATAAAAATCTGCTCTGGCAAGCTGGAGTAAAACGAAAAGCAAAGCTGTAGCATCCAGAGCTCCAGATTGGGTACTCGTTTAGCAGCAGCATTTTCATTCCCTTAACCCACACGCTCCTACTGTCACCTTTGTAAAAGTCATATTTTTGAAACTATTGTGCAAATGCTCTATCACAATGGTTTAAAAACTACACAATACTAAAATGTTCCCTTTCTCTGGTAAATGCTCTTTTTCAGTAGATTATTCAAAGATGTTTGGTGTAAAAGTAGCCTAGGAGGGAATGGGTTAACAAGTCCAGCTGTAACGCTTTTGTATTTGAAAACTCGAGCTCTTATCCGGAGATCTGATAGTAACCGATTGATACCTACAACTGCACTCGTCAGCTTCTACGAATTCTTAACCCTTATCCTCATGCGAAAAAGGAAGGTGATGATCAAACTAATCTGGTACAGTAAACAGTTTATAAAACAATCGGGATCTAAAACTCGTTTGCAAATGCCAGTCAGGATTGACTAGAAGGATACATAAAGCAGTTGATCTACCTTATCTGCAGTTCATATCATGACTTCGCCTGCAGTTTGTAAAAATACTACTAAAGTATATTGTGGAGTAGTTTGGATTCACTATCGACCAACTTGTGATGACTTGTTGTATACAGTTGGGGTTCTGATGAAGCACCAGGTTACACAAAACCTAATCAAGACACAGGTCGTTCATTACTTCTTTGAAATGAACTTGAAGAAAGTTCAACACGAAACTTATTGGTAATTTTATTGGTAATAAAATCTTGTCGTAGCGAACATCTATAATCCAGCCTTGTGCTGCTTTAACTCTTTTTTGAATATGCATGTAAGAAATAATGACATCATGAGTATTTATTGGTTGAATTGTTATAATGGCGAATGTATACAGGATTTTCTCGTTCTGGCAGAAACTGTAGAATCCCCATCTATTAAAAATCCAAAGGCAAACAGAGCAGATCCTAATCAGTCGTCTGATCTGTGTCTACTCTGCAAATGCGCGAAAAGGCGTTTATATGAGGGAAAGGGTAAACCTTTTAATTATGGAAAGCGAGTGTACTGGGATTTGCAAATAGTGTATAACCAGATCTAGCGGAGCCGCGTCATCAGGGCCTGCACTAATTAACATTCAAATCCTCTTGCAGATCAGCTATTCATATGGTAAAATGAATACTTGCTGCTTAACCCTTTCGCTGCCAATGCCGGACACGTGATTACCTATGCAAACAGTTTGGATCCAGATGAGACGCCGAGAAACTAATTGTCAGGGTGTCGAACGGCTTAGATCAAAGCCTGACGTCACTACGATCTGCAACAAAGATGCGAGCTACAATCAAATGTCGGCCAGGTTGCGATCAGCAGTATAAGGGTCAATCATCAGCATGATGGTCTATTTGCCGTATGCAGATAATATGTGTTTTGTAAAAGGGTGTTTTAACCCTTTACCTGTTCAATGTTCATGTAAAAAATAATGACAGCATGTATGTTTATATGCTGATTTTTTAAAATGTAAAATTTGCAAGGGAAATATTTGCTTTGTCAAACAGGAAAGAATCGGATCTATATCATGTCAAAAGCAAACCGATCAGACCCTGATCAGACTGCTCTTATAGGGGCCGTCTGATCTGGGTCTACTATATTTACAAATGCGTTTATGTGAGGAAAAGGGGTAATGCCGACATGTAACACTATATCCTTTAGATGTCGTCTGCTTCAGTATTCTAAGATTTCTGAACTCCATCAATATTCATTTCTTAACCATTTACTCATTGAATATGCGCGTAAGAAATATCATGTTAATTAACTCATGTTTTATAATGACACATGGACACATGAATCATATTTATCACATATTCTGCCATGTGGGAGTGTCGTAACAGAGTGCCGTATTTCGCTGAAATGCACAAGTGCATTTTTATGCAAATAAGAAATCGTTAGTCAATCGTAGTTAGCCAATCGTAGCGTTCTGTGTGCGTCGTCCGTTGTATTACTATGTTGTTTGTAAGCTATGGTCGAAACATCCGTCAGCTATAGCCTGTTTTATTTTTATGGCAAATTTGAGGCTTTCATGAAACTCGTTTGCAATAATGAATATGACATGGTAAACTCATTTCAAAAAATACAATTTGTAATGAACACTCATGTAAGATCAACTAACTATTATTGCATAAGCAAACTGAGCAGGCCATGTTGTTGGTGGTCACATTATGTTTGTTTTTTTTATCTGGGCTTCCATTTGGAATAGTGTATTTTTCAGGCCCTAATTACCCTATGTGTTCGGACATCTAGTCTTCCCTCTTCATGGGTTTGTAAAGCAGAACGAGCCCACCCATTTTGGCACTGATTTAATAACTTTAAATTAACCCTTTATTACATAAATACGCCTTTCTATGCTTTTGCAAACAGAGTATCTACCCAAATCAGACAGCTTTTCGCCGTCGTTTCTTACATGAATATTAATTGGGCACATGGTTACACCGACTAGCAAATAATGTAGCCTCTGATCAAACTACTCCTTCAGTCGATTGGTTTGAATGCTGAATTGTCAAGGTCAAGGTATTAAGCAAATTTCTTCTGCTCTTCAACATAAATGTGTAGGATTATAGATTAGACCTTTCACCACAAAAGTCGCAAAAATGCACCACGACAAATAGTGCAGTCCCAGATCAGACGCCACCTTTTCAAGGCGGCGTCTGACCAGTGACTTCACTTTTTGTCTCGAACTCTATTTCTGTATCTATGCTGTATTCCTTTAAAAATTGCATTTATTTATATCATGTCCTCATCTTACCAAATGATTTAACAAAAGTGGTTTGCAGACACCAATACATGTATGGACTATCTGTTGCCGTTTGCATACGACATGTCCGCCGATAGAAAGTTGCTTGAATATGAAGTCAAAGTATTCACTTGCATATTGAAGAATAATTCTATCTCGTGTAAGATATGTTGATGATAGTCTGTCAATAATTACTTAGATATTTGCGCTGGACCTTTTTACATATAGAGTAGACCCAGGTCAGACGGGTCCTCTAGTGCCACCCGAACAGTATCTGTTTTGTTTGCTTATGAACTTATATTGGCTCTGACTCTACAGGTTCGACCGATACAAAAATATCCCGTATACAAATCCCATTTCAAAATTCAGATAATAAATAATCACGATGTAATTATTTCTTATTATTGTACGTTTTTTAATTTCTTTAATTCACAGTTACAGATAAGTTTGCGTACGGTACATGATACGCCTAAACTTTCTCTGATTCAATATGCCTTATAAGTGTTGACATGTTCTAATGTGTGCATGCTTCAGATCTTGATCTCCGTATTAAGATGATATTATATAAACATGAAGTGAATATCTTATTAAATAAAACAGTTTCTGTCATCCTCATATTTGCAGATTTTTGTAAAGTGCAAGGGCCATAACTCTGTAACAACAAATTGAATGAACCTCAAAATCAATTCAGCTTCAGAGTTTATTGCATAAAACATTTGTGTGAAGTTTCATTAATATCCTTATAATAGCTTTCCCAGAAAACAACAGACAAACCAAAAGTTGACCGACAAAGTAACTAACGCACAACGTTCAAGGGTCATAACTTATATAAATAAAATGACATAAAAACCCGCAATATATATATGCAAGTCAATAATGTGGTCCTATAATATAAAAAATGAAGTAAATATAATTTAAAAGTTACATATATTTGCATCTATTTTTAGGGGAAGGACCATAACTCTCAAACGACAAATCAAATGAACCTCAGAATTGACCCTGTTTCAGATATTGATGCATTAAAAGATACATTAAAGATTTTGTGACTTTTCATTAATGTCCGTCAAAATAGTTTTCCGGGAAAACAGCGGACAAACAAAATGTTGACGGACAAACGGACGGACGGACAGGGTCATGCCAATATACGACCACCTTTGTTAGGTGGGCGTATAAAAATGTTATTTATCCACCAAACCCTCTGTTGTGACCATTCATTCAAATTGTCTCATCGAGAAGTTTCTAATGAATAATGAGAACATAGGGTTTGGTGGAGATGCATAAGATTTATGTATGGAATTGATCAAGGTACGCATCCTTATCAGTTACTCCGCATGCAGTTTGGAAATTCATGTACAGTAAAAACCCAGTAGTTTGAATACTAAAACAAGTATTAGTATCGTCTTTAACCCTTTCCCTCATATAAACGCCTTTTCATGCATTTACAAACAGGGTAGACCCACAACGGACGGACCTTATATAAGCTGTCTGATCAAGGTCTGCTGTGTTTGTTTTTGTCATGATATGTATCTAATTCTTCAGTTTTTGTCAAAGCAATACATTTCATGGAAAAGTTTAATTATACAAATTACTAATAAATATTCATGATGTATATTTCTTGCATGAATATTGTACAGGGAAAGGGTTAAGAGTGGTGACACCCTAATGTAGGTAGAAAGTCATGTCGAAAATACCAAGGTACACACGCCATGACATCTACTGCCAAATTTCGTCAAAAGTCGTAAGTCACAACTAAGGCGGAAGTCAATAGTGTCCTCCATAGGCTTCCATAGATCCGGAAGTAGTCAAAAAGTGAACTGAATTAACTTTGAGCAGACATCTTATTTCACAGCTAGAGATGGGACAAGATTTTCGCCGTTCGCTTGCATATATGTATCAGTTCCTTTAACCCTTTCCTTCATACAAACACCTTTGCAAATAGAGTAGACCCAGGTCAGATGGGTCATGTAGGAGTCGTCTGATCATGGTCTGCTCTGTTTGCTTATGCACTTATTGTAGATATGATAACAGTTTCTACCAATACCAAACAATCCTGTATATATTTGCCGATATAAAATTCAGCTAATAAATGTCCATGATGTCACAATTTCTTACATGAATATTCAACAGGTAAAGGGTTGATAGCATTACAATAAAACCTCTCTATAACGGCCACTCAATTACATCAAGTATTTTGTGTTAAAGGCAGGTGGCTGCTTAAAGCATTGTGAAAGTAAAACAGAACGCTCCTATAGGAGCGTTCTGTTTTACTTTCACCTTGCTTTAAGCAACCACCTGCCCTAAATACCAACTAATTAACACAATTTAGTGGCCGTTATAGAGAGGTTTTACTGTAGTATTACTGGTAGTAAAATTATTGAGCCTCAGAAGGACAGTTAGCCAGAATATTTTATAGTATGTAAATATAATGTGCAGTAGAATCCCTGTAAATCGGAATTGTAGTAGAGAAAAATTTAGAAACTTTCTTAGGCAGGTTGCTGCTTAATGATGGGTGAAAGACATGCAGAAAGCCCCTAGATGAGCTTTCTGCATGCCTTTAACCCTGTATTAAGCTACCACCTTTCTCCAAGACCGCTGTTTATGCTAACTTTAAGTTCCGGTTTAGAGGGGTTATACTGAACCAGATAGTAAAAGAATGGAAACTATACTAAGAGAAAACACTTCTTAGGTTTGTTTCAAAGGTTTATTTACTGTACTTGGATTAAGATACAATGTTATTAACAATACGATGGTGATTTCACGTGTGTATAACAGATAGTTGTAGCTTAATATAAAGAAATGTGTGTAAGCTTTTAACATACTACGAACGAATATTTAATACGCATTTAATACAATCTAGAACAAAACATCGCACTTAATAAGTACAGTAAATCCCCTCTAAACCGGAATTCTAGCAGAAAATACGTTAGATACATTTAGGCAGGTGGGTGCTTAATGCAGGGTGAAAGTCACACAAAAAGCTAATAGAGGAGCTTTCTGCATGAATTTCGCTCTGCATTAAGCAGCTATCTGTTTCCAAGACCGATAGTTTTGCTACATTTAACGTCCTGTTTGAGGATTTTAATGTACCATATAGAAAAGAATATTTCAACGGTTTATTCACTGTACTTGGATTAAGATACATTTTTTAATATTCATGGTGTCCTTATTTTTTACATGAATATTCGTGGAGTAAATGGTTAATAAAAACAAAGTAGTCTCAACTATGAGCGAACATGACAATAAACAGAAGGCTCATAAATCAGTCCATGACCGTATTTTGTTTACAAAATCGACACATATTTATCATACAATGTAACTGAAATATTCAAGATGAACGATAGTTTCATTCATACCAAACGTAAATCTATAGAATGAAGCAAGTATAGTATAGCAGCACGATTACTAACATACAATATATAAAGCAACCGTTACTATAGCTTTCTTCATTCTTGTGTTGTGAAGAACCCGACCTAATGAAACCATTAACCCTTTAATCCATAAATACACTTTATCTACGCCTTTGCAACAGGTAGATCCAGATCAGACGGCACCTGAATAAGCCGTCTGACCAGGGTCTGCTCTGTTTGCTTATGGAACAATATAGATATGATTCTACAATTCATACCACGGTTAAATTCTTACGTCCACGTGCCGTTATTAAAATAATCAAATTAGTATTAACGATGTAATTATTTCTTACATGAATATTCATTGAGTAAAGGGTTAAAATGGCGTAACGCATGTGTATAATGGCTTAGAAAAATCTGAATCACTGCGGGAGATATTCAGACTTCATAATCACAACATACAGTCTTCCAAAGGACTGTACGACTAAAATTAGAGATCATTTCGGCTATTCGAGTAGGAATGTCGCATACAAAAGAGATTATGTTAGGCGAACTTATTACAATGTATACCGGTATTGATTGGACACAGGTGTCTTAAAAAGGAGGTGGGTGTTTTTACAGAGCAAACGTAATGCATTAAGCTACCACCAGCTTTTTACAGACCCATGATTCATGGCGCTTTTTAACGGTCATTTATGTCAGGTTTTGTTGTATTAAGACATGTTAGGGATTTCGATCTTTAATAAAGGGGTCCGAGGTCTGCATGAGGCAAGACAGAAACAAGCCCAGTGTAGTACTCGTTGTAGAAAATGTACATGAACGCCTTATTTGGCTTGCGTTGTTTTCACAATATTAGTTCAGACATAATACATGTAAACGAATCGTAAAGTTACCTCTAATACGTTCAGTGTTCCAGTCTGTATTACGAGTACATCAAGTAAACATATACAATACCCCCCCCCCCCCCTAAACCGGAATTCTAGTAGAGGAAAAAACCCAGATACTTTTAGGCAGGTGGTTGCTTAATGCAGGGTGAAGTCATGCAGAAAGCTCCTAGAGGAGCAGCTTTCTGTATGACTTTCACCGTGTATTAAGGTGCGACCCGTCTCCATGATCGATACTATTTATACTAAATTGAACGTCCGCTTTAGAAGGGGTTTACTGGGCATATTTTCGTCTGTTTCAAGTTTTAGCATGTGTCTTCATTAAAAAGCTAAAACGAGTGTCAAACAGTTTGGATTGTGACGAGACGCCGAGTTATTCTGTGTTTCATGTGGATCCAAACAGTTTGTGGGACCGTGTTCAAGGAAGTGAAGAAGTTAAGTATTTGAATTTATATGTTACACTAATTTGTTTTCAGAGTGGCATGTTGCTGTGACTTCCTTTCATTGAATGGAAAATGGAAAGCTTCGACGTAAAGCTCGTCCATGTCAACCCTTTACCTAATGAATATTCATGTATGACATAATGAATGTATGAATATTAATAAGTTGACTTTTTATATTGGCATCACAAAAATAGGAAATTTGACCATTAGAGAAAATCTAGACAGTAAACTATTATTTCACAAGCAAACATAGCAGACCCTGATCAGAGTTGATCTGATGCGAGTTTACTCTGTTTGCAAAGACATCATAATGCACATCTACCAGGTAAAAGGTTAATCTTAATTCTTTGTAGACATGTGTGTTCCATTGTTTGCCAGTTCGTCTATTGTTATCGACCCGGTAATTGTATAAACGAGTTTTCGCAGAAGAGTTCACGTTTCAAATAGCTTCTCATCTCCCTCTTACCCTGCAATGAAGAAAGATACTCGGTAAAGTGAACGTGACATCTCTTTGACAACACATTTTATTCAGTAGATCATCTCTTGGGTCTAGCAATAAAATAATTGCTATACCACTGTTTACTGTTTCACAAAACAGCTCAGTAACATACGTTTTACAACCCATTTGTCTTATTGAACTGGTCCAAATATATGTTTGAATGATGCTCATTTTTCATTTGTAGGGTATTTCTGCAAGAATAATTATTGTTTTACCGATGTGACGTTTTGAAAACCATTTGTAATACATATAGTATATACCCTGATCAGAGGATTCTTGAAGACTGTCTGTTTACGTCTCTTGTAGCCATTTACTCCATAAACGCCTTTGCAAACAAAGTAGACTCAGACGGCTCATGTAGGAGCCGTCTGATCTGAATCTACTCTGTTTGCAAAGGCGCCAAAAAGCGTTTATTTGAAACATTTAGACGTATTCAAAACCTAATTTGGCGTAAAATAATACAAGTGTCGTATTCTGGGTCAAACAACAAATTAATCTATTAAGAAAACAATTACTTGGTCGGCCTACACTCAAATAACAAATTAGTCTATTAAGAAAACAATTACATGGCCCTAAAAATGACTCTTTGATTTATCTTGAATTACAGGATTCGTATAATCAATAACTGTAGGAGTACCTGTATCAAAACTGGAAAACACGTGAGAATATGTATCACATCAATTATAAATAAATCTCGCTAACTAGCTGACCGGATAAATAATGAATTTACTAATTAATACTTAGTATTTAGATATAACTGTAGCATGTAGGGATTAATGAATGAGTGAATGAATGAATAATAAGTGAATGAATGTATGAATGAATAACGAACGACCGAACGAAAGAAAGAACGAACGAATAAAATGAAATTAATGATGAATGAATATATTCAAGAACATAGTTACAAAAACTAGGCACCATGGTTATCAATGCTAACATACTACATATGATTCTACAAGTAAGAAGGGCACTAAATCTGGAACTAATGACACCAAGTGCCAGAATATTGGGCGAAATATTGTGAACTAAAGACTATCTTTTAATGGCACAGGGGTCTAGATAAGACGCGTAAATTTAATTTAAGCACTTTCAAGAATAGCTTCTTTATTTCTCCACCAAAGCCTCTACTCTGACCACTCTTTAGAATCGTCTCGAAAAGACGATTCTAAAGAGTGGTCAACATATAGGGTTTGGTGGAGAAATGACGAATTTAGTATTACTGTTTCGCTTCAGTCCTTTAGCAAACACATTCCCCGTTCATTCTTTCACCATATTAATATTAAGTGATGTTATAAATGTTCAAGCAAGAAACACGTAACATGAAACCAGATCAGTAGTTTCCGAGCAAATAAACTTTGAACTTTTATCCATACAGCTATATACAGAATGTGCCATGTGCATTACAGTCATCTTTGTTTAGGACAATGTTAGATGATTATCCACGGAACACCTCTGCCAATTTTGACCATACTTATGAGACTCACTATTGACCATCCATGCATAAGGGAAAGATACCCCGCGTACGGCGATCAATGTCGGGTTTTTTTTATTTTGCATGCAAATACTTTTTAAAAAGTGACTTAAATGTTTTTGATTAACGAAGGCACATTTCCGTTGGTGTTCTTTCGGGAATTTACATTTTGTAAAATAATTTTAAAATAGGATCAGTAGTTTCTCAGGTAATAGTTTAGAAAGTTTCACTTATAGGTTCTCAGATTACATTGAAATTCTAACCATATACCCATATATGATAAACTTAGGCTCGTCCATGACTGCCATGTTTTTGTCGTATGAAAACAACGTTCAGGAAGTTGGTAAACAATCACCCAGTCGATTGATTGTAAGGAAGTCTGGTTAGTTGGTTCTCAAAAGAAATTAATTCACACATACGTCGGCCATAGACCTCCACACACTCACAGGCAAATATACACCATGGCGCACGTTCACACAATCAATGGTTGATCTGCACAAGCAAAGGTCTACACATTGATAAGCACATTCACTGTTCAAACGCATACCAGCAAAATTGAAATGACAAATGCATGCATACTCCCACATACACTTCTAAGACAAGCATACTCGCACACTCAAAGGCACATCCGTACACTAGCACTCACATTCCACACTAACACGCGCATCCATGCATCGACACGCATATTCGCACCCTCACATGCACATCTATGAATTGAAACGCACATTCGCACCCTCACACACACACAAGCTCGCAATCACGAACGCATGCGCGAACGCACACACATCCTCAATATGACACACACACATTTACACCCTCACATGCACACTCATGCATTGACATGCAGTTTGGCGCACTGACACGTACATTCATGCATTGACATGCAGTTTGGCGCACTGACACGTACATTCATGCATTGACATGCAGTTTGGCACACTGACACGCACATTCCCACACTTACAAACGCATCCATACAATGAAACGCACATTCGCCCACATTCGCACACTCACAAGCGCTTCCAAACAGTAACACGCACAAGCGCTTCCAAACCATTACACGCACATTTGCACACCTACAAGCACATTTGTAGAATCACAGACCTACACACAATGACACTCGCATTGGCACACTTATATGCACATTCGCACACCAACAAGCACATATATTAATTTAACCTCTTTAGTATTTGACACTTACATGAAACTACAGTGTCGCTTTATATAAAAACAATGCCGGAAAACACATGCTTTACTAGTACTTAAAACATAATCTTATTGACAACACGAGATGCAACTGATGTTGTATAAAATTATCTAATACACAAAGCAACAGATAAATGTGCATACTCAACTACTTAAATCGCCATTTCTCCACCAAACCCTATGTTTCGAGACGATTCTAAAGAGTAGTCACAGCATAGGGTTGGGTGGAGAACTGAAGAAGTTGTTCTTGAACATGTTTTAATTTACGCATCTTATCTGGACCTCTGTATATATCACGTAAACAGTCGGGTCGCACAAAGACGTCTTTCAGCTAATAGTCTTATTAATTGCAAGAACAATTCTGCTAAAAGTTTTATCTCGGTGTACACTAAATTTCTCCATTTTATGGACGATAGTGTGAACGGAGTTAGTGTGACAACTTACAATGAATAGTCTCTATAATAAACACCTTTTTACAATAAAATGATAAAACTTGATGTTGGTTTGTGCAACTATTCTCATGAAGATCGTCGATTTGAACTTATGTCGGAAATGCTCCATTGATACAAATAAACTGTTTTCTTCGATATTTATAGTTTTACAGCACAACATTTGTTATCAGCGTATTTCGAACAGTTATGGAACTAAAACACAACCCGAATAAATACTGATACATAAGCGAATCACGTCGATATAAAACGCTGAAAGTTTTGTCTTCTTAAGCATTTATTCGATTGGTTTTCTTGCGATGTACTTCTTTCAGCATATACATGTACACGTACAGTGAACACTCATTATACCGGCATTCGTTACAATGGCACCCTCGTTATACCAGCAGTATACATTGAAACAAAATTACAGTTAATTCTTTGAAACACCCACCACTGAATAAATAGGTGCAATGCCAATAACACAGGTGGTCGCTTAATCCAGAACACAAGAAGTGCAAAAAGCAGACAAATTGGCTAACCAAAAAAGGGAGATTTTTTTAACTTCTTGTGTTCTGCATTAAGCGATCACCTGATGGCACTAGTTTAAAAATGACCATATGATTCCTTTCATATTTAAACTCGTTATAACGACAACCTCGTTATACCAGCACAATGTCTGGGAATAAACACCTCCGTTGTAATGAGGGTTCACTATTATAAACAAATGATTTATGCAAGTTTAGGGAAATTTTAAACCGGTATTTAAGTAGAGACTATTCCACTTTAACATATTATTCGAAATAGTGCACATTTTATTAGACCATGAATGGTGACGTTGACTTACCATACTGCCTGTTAAATAGCGTATAAAGTTTTGTAGCTGGAGATGATGAGTACTCATATGTCCGTGTCATATATTCCGTGTTTTATTTTCGTCCTTCAAAACGAATTGTCCGGCGGAACTATGATGACATAATTATGTTGTATTGTTGTTGCAGGAACGTCGGAAATTCGAATGCTTTATAATGAAAGACCGTTTAGTCTTTTCATACCATTTCCTATTAGCTGTCCTTTTAATCCTTTGAATGAGGGAATCGGGTTGGTTGTCATAGCAAACAGTATAAACCCAGATCAGAGGTCTGTACTGTTTGTCATTCAAAATCCTCTCACAAATTATACTCTTTCATACTGAATGAACTCTACCTTGAAACAATGATGAGTCATTCCACTTTGAAACACCAGCATTCAAATAGTGAAAGCTAACTTTGTATAGATACACTAGTTAGGAAAAGCAGGCATCATCTATATGAAAGTGTCGATATGTGATTATTGGTTGAATTGGAATTAAAGTTCTTTGTATTATAATATCGGAAAGTTTACTTTTTCCTGATTCATTGTTGATTATTTCTATACTGTATATAGGTATATTATATATTTGCTCTCTAATGGGGCAAAACTATACCTTATTAGAACGAGTTCTTGTATAAAGCTCAATGAGCATGTGGATTGTATGTATGCACCCATTTTTTGACGGTCACATATTACACTTTTGATGTCGAAACTGTTGCATATTCTTTGTTTTTACTTTCATGCTCTTTAGTAGGCAATGCAGCATTGGGGTGAAGTAGATTTCCTGAAATTGTAGCTATCCTTGCATCACCGAATGTTACATCAGTTTTCTTATGGCTACCTTCATTTTTGTTTGGCGTTGATGTTGATGTGGATGACAAGACCTCAGATTGTGTCTTCTTCATGGTCTGTGAAACGGAAGATGCGTCAAACTTCGTACGAGTGTAATTCGATGGAATCATTTGCACGGCATCGCCGCCTCTGTTGGGGTGAAACATTCGTACCACCTCTCGTCTGAATTTAGTTCCGCTTAGACAGTATAAGAGGAAATTCAGTGAGTTGTTTGCGTACATAAACATGTTAACAACTGCCCACCAGAGGTCAAGGACTGCAAATGCATGACTATCATTTGTTTGCTCTGCGTTCTCAGCCCAGTGCACATACCCAATGTTGTATATACTCACAGGGGATGAGCTGAGAAGGAATACAACATTAAGTGTAAATAACATAGCTGTCATTGACGATTGTTTGCCATGTGCGGCCCCTTGTCGTTGTCCGTTTGCCGTGTTAATAGTAGGCACGATTCTCGATGTTGTCTTTTTCTTACTTTTTACTACTTTAAAAAGGATCAGAGAGTTACCTACAACAATAACTGAGCATGGCACTAAACAGAAGGCACACAAATCAATCCATGGCCATACTTTGTTGAAAAAATAGACATAATCATAATCAATTTCCGTGCACCTTGAATCCTCAATAATTGTTCCATTTGTGTCATACTTGAAACCCATTCCATAGAGCATGTGTGAGTTGAGTAGTAACAAAAATGCTAGTATTGACGTCATAAAGGCAACTGCAGATTTCTTTGTACAGGTAGTCCTAGCGTTGTGTGGAAACCATGCTGATATAACCCGCTCTAAAGTTACAGCTATCAGAATCCATGCCGAAAAGTCAAGCGATGTGTACACAAACCAAATGTTGATTTTACAACCAGCATTGCTGACATGTCGCACGTCAGTTTTAAAGAGAACCCTGAGCCACTGTCGGAGAAGCCCAGAGTATAACACCACCAGGTCTGACACGGCCAGCACGGTGAGATAGATAGCTGTCGTTGATGATCGGATTGACTGTCGTGCCAACACAATAATTGACAGAACATTCCCAACTGTGCCAAGAACAATAAGAATAGGTGGCACTGCTTTCCAAATAAACACTCCTATTTTGTACTCACTAAACGAAGTGTAATCAACTGTCGCATTTGACATGGTTTGATTCACTGTACCACTGACACTGTCCCTATTGTATGTGTACAGTAATCCACAAATCTGTACATTAAATACATATCAATTCTATTTGCAATCGTATCTTACCACCAACACATCACAATAACGATCACATTAACACATGCTGTATTCCTTTCAAAACAATTTGGTAACCTTTTCAGAAAAAAACACGTTTTAGTTTTTCATCTTGTGGAAAATACCACGGCGTACATGTGTTGAACATACGCTATCCAGACCAATGTGCTCCAAGGTTAGCCAATTTGTCTGTTTATTGATGAACCCGATATCTGGATAACCTACTATCAGTTTGGCAATTTAGTAGAATTGTTTATATTCCAGTATGTTTCGTTTCTCGCTTGAACCCTGCAACGAAAGAAGGTATATAAGATTAAATCACACTCGGCGTCTGTTACCCCTCTCACCACTATGAACCAAAAGTTTGGACCCAGTTAAGACGTTGTGTAACTCAGTATTCAACCAGGATTCAAACTGTTAGATGGTCTGGTAGTGTTTGATTTTAAAGCAACTAGAAAAAATAGTAGCAGATGACAGGTTTTATAGATGAAAGTTACAGTTACCTGTAATGTTGACAGGGTCAACCCAGACTTTTCCGAGTCGAATAACACATCAGTGTTAATCAAAGAGTCCACTCAGTATGCAATGCTTAATTTTGTTAGAGATTTATGAATGACAAACAGTGCAGATCCTGATCAGAGGGCTCCTCTGGGAGACCTCTGATCTGGGTATACACTGTTTGCAAATGACAGTTCATGCATGGCCCGTATTCAAAGGGTTAATATAAACATTATTGCAGTAGCGCTAGGCATCACTCGCTATCATAAATGTTAGACCTCGCTTGTTTATTATTTCACAAAACATCTTTAATGAGAGAAGATATTTTTGTAATAGTCCTTGTTGAAGAGTCATTTAACCCTTTACTCCATACAGGCGCTTTTTGACACCTTTCCAAACAGAGTAGACTCATATCGCATGGCTCCTGTAGGAGTTGTCTGATCCGGGCCTGCTCTGTTTGCTTACAGAATATCTTAGATAGAATATCTTGGATCTGATTCAATGCTGTTTTTATGTTTTCACAGTATAAAATGCTTATAATGTTAAGTCTGCTATGGATATTCACGGAGTAAAGGGTTAATAAAGCATATCTAACAACGGCAAAGTTATATGATGAAATATTCTAGCAAGTGGAGCATACAACATGATGGTTTTGACTATTGATATTGAGAGATCAAATTTCTAGTATTACCTTGGGCTAAATTTGTATAGGAGCGTTCTGTAGTTGATCTTTGAGATCATCTTTTCTTAACCCATTACCTCATAGGCTATTTTTAGATCCAACCTCTTTGAATAAATCTACCGAAAAGGAGCATTAACTAGAGAAAATGAAAATTTCAGAATTTTGTAGTATGAAACCATTGTGATAAATAGAGCATTTGCTCCTATAGGAGCAAATGCTCTATTTATCACAATGGTTTCACAAAGTAAATTTAACAGAGTCGTCAAAAGTCGTCAATATGAGGGAAAGGGTTAAAGAAGGTATTTAGCCAAAGGCTCGCTTAATTCCTCCTTCCAAGACTGTTTTAACGCTTCCCCTGTTCTGTGTTTATTCCAGTTTTCAATACCTACTGAATTTTCATGGGCAAAATAGTTATAATGAAATATCGAAGGTGCAATATTGTAGCCATTTAAGAGAGTAAAGATAAAGAACTATCAAATTCCATCAGCAAACAGAGCAGACCCATATCCTACAGGAGCCGTCTAATCCGGGTCTTCTCTGTTTGCAAATGCGTGAAAATACGTTTATATGAAGGAAAGGGTTACGAAAAGGTGATATGAAAGGAATACAAATATAACTCAAACATATATTATATTAGCATTCGGGTCTTACAGCGGGATTGCCCTTTGGTACACGTATTGGTATTATCTTCGGCTAAAGATATATAAGTTTTCACTCGAGATAATCTTTTCTTGAACTCGTCTAGAAAGAATGAATTTAGCTCTCCAAATCTCGTGATATTCTCTACTTGCAACGTGTTTTAAAAATGCCTTAAAATGTTTCTATGTTGAAAAGGAAAAGAAGTATATCGCAAGAAAACTAGTCGAATATACACAGAAGAAGACAAAACTCTCCCGTGTTCGAAATCGAAGAACCGTTGTATTCGGTAATGTATTAGTACGTATTCGGCTCGCATTTTAGTTTCGTTAACTGTTCGACAAAGGCCGATTATATAATGTTGTATAGAACAAAAATCATAAGTATCGATGTAAATGGTTTATTTTGTATTACATGACATTTTTCGATATAAGTTCAAATTGACAATCTTCATAATAATGATTGAACATAACAGATACCAAGTTTTATTATATTATAGAAAATATGCGTTCACTGTTCTCTTTCAGAATTAATTTCAAGACAAGTTTAACCCTTTACTGCATAAATATGCATTTTAATGCCCTTTCAAAAGAGTGGATCCAGATAAGACGGCTCCGGTAAGGGTCTGCTCTGTTTGCTTGCTACAGTTCTACAATTTCTACCATATCCAAACTCGTGTGTGCTCACTAGCCATAATACTTTTATTTAAGTAATATGCATGATGTCATTATTTCTTACATGAATATTCATGGAGTAAAGCGTTAAGAAGCTTGATTTGAAAGAAAAAACGAGTGACAGATTATTTTTTTCAATAAGTGATACAAAAATAAGCTGAAACTGTATATGTTGTAACATCCTATCTAATATATGTAAAGCAAAACCTTCGTGATAGTTGTCTTAACCTGGGAACCATGCTAGTTATGTATGATACATTTTATATGTGGTAGTAATTTACAGTTTGTCATCTGTAAAGTTTTGTGTCACCTACTTTAGTATGGATCAATCCTTAACAATGTCAATATGTCTGTATGTCCGTCTTTTTGTCTGTCTGTCGCTTACATGTTTTCGTCACACTATCTGCCATTTAAGGATCAAGTATAATTTCCTGGTATATAACATAACGTCTTGTACTTCATTCAATATATGTGTGGGACCTCCATGTTTCATTCATATATATAACAGGAAGTCCTTCTGACTTCATTCAATTTGTGTGTGTGTTTTGTAAACTTACATTCATTCATATCTTTCATACTTCGTTCAATTTCTGTGTAGGTACATGCATTTATATAACACGAAGTCCTTCATACTTCAATTAATTTCTGTGTGAATCTTTCAGTTTTTCATACGTACATGAATCCAATATGGAGTCCCTCGTACTTCGTTCTATTTATGCGTTGGTCGTCCAGCTTCTTAACCCTTACGCTCACATAAACGCCTTTTCACGCATTTGCAAATACTTTTTACTAAGATCAGACAGCTGTCGGATCAGGAGCCGTCGAATCAGGATCTGCCCTATTTGCTTTTAACATGGTATAGACCAGATTTTACAGTTCTTGTCAAAACAAAACATCTAAACAAGATGTGTTTGTGAAACACTATTCCTCCCGGTTTGTTTGGTCTTTGCCCTTGATTTCTGACATTGGCCGTAATAAGTTTCCCTAAAAAGGTTCGCCTCCACAAGTTGCATATGCATGCCAAGTTTGAAGGATGTATGTTCAATGACGGCAAACTTATCGCAAATCTATATTTACCCCGTAATCTATATTTACTCCTTTGACATTGATGTTTGTCCACAAACCAAGAAACCAACCAACCAACAAATCAACAAACCATAAGACCAGGCAAAAACCATATATTCCCCTCCCCTTTAATCCGGGAGGGGAGGGGGTGTTAAAAGTTAGACATCTTTAAAACGATAAAACTGGCGGAAAGCGATTGCTTCTCAATAAGTATATGTAACTAAAACATTTCAGTAGGATGTGTCTTTATTAGTATACTGCGTGAGTACGAGCATTCTACGGTTCAATTTTGTCTGTGTAATAGTATGTATTAAGCGATAATTTAACGATTTAAAAGCCTGAGCGAGCTTAGAGTTTGACACACCCTATTATTACATCACAGCCATATTTGAATGCCAGCACAACAATTCGCAGTAATATTTCCAAATATAGACTGCGTTGGCAGTATTTCCGCCCATATTTTATTTGGTTATTATGTAGTGAAACAGTGAGTCAATGTGGTTTGAATTTGAGTAGTTTCGAGTTAGGTTTTTCTTTCGTACACATTTATTTTGAAGATATATTTCTACAGGAACCGTTTGATCTGGGCCAACTCTGCAAAGTGGTTAAAGGCGTGTGTATGATGTAAAGGGTTAATTAAATGGTTTTAAGAAATCCAAACTAAAGAAATACAACATTACTTCAGACTTTCTGTGAACACCGACTTCCTTTAACTCTTTATTCCATGAATATTCATGTAAGAAATAATGCCATTATGAGTGTTTGTTAGATGACGTTTTCATAATGGCATATGAACACAGAAATATTGGGTTATGACAGAAACTGTGATCTGTATAATAAATTTCATAAACATGCGTAGCAGACACGCATAGGCCTAATAGTTGTAGTTCTATGGAGTGACTGCTATGAAACTGCAGAGCTCTAGATATGACGCGAAAATAAAAACATTTTCAAAATAACTTCTTTATTTCTCCACCAAACCCTATGTTGTGACCACTCTTTAGAATCATCTCTTGGAGACTTCTAAAGAGTGGCCACAACAAAGTATTTGGTGGAGAAATGACAATGTTAGTATTTGAGTATGCACATTTATCTGTTGCCCTGGAGTAACGGATTAATGTCGACATCAGTGGGATGTGTATCTCTGTTTTGTTGACGAGGACTGATGACTTCAGCGATACGCATTCTAATTACCCAGTAAGATGATGCAGTAGATTATAATTTTCAGGCGTCTGTGCAACTGACAGATGATAAAGAGCAATTAGTAAACAAAGCGATCTAAGCGATACCTCATGAATATTCATGCAAGAAATAATGACATCAATATAAATTAACCGATTTTTATAGTCATAATATTTGAACACAGGAGTATTAGAACACGTCAGAAAGTGTAGAATCTGGTCAATTATACTTAATAAACAGAGTAGACACTGAGCAGACGGCGTCTTAACCCATTCCCTCATAATGACGACTTTTGACGACTCTGTAAAAGCCACTTTGTGAAACCATTGTGATAAATAGAGCATTTGCTCCTATAGGAGCAAATGCTCTATTTACCACTGTGACAATGGTTTCAAACTACAAAATTTTAAAATTTTCATTTTCTCTAGTTAATGCTCCTTTTCGGAAGATTTATTCAAAGAGGTTGTATCTAAAAATAGCCTATGAGGTAACGGGTTAATGAGCCATCTGATATGGTTGTACTTTGCAAAGGCGCCAAAGGGCGCCTTTATCAGGTAAAGGATTAAGCCAGTTTTAATTGCTGAATGACGGGATGTCAAACCTATCCGAACAGATTTCGGATTCGGCAGATGATAATACATGGGTAACAAATGTGTTAACCCCATTTACATAAAATTATATAACACACAGCCGTTACACACGTCAGTAATAACACATGACAACCGATAGTCTGACCATACTGGCTATACAGAATGATAGCGCGGGATAATGACGTCTTTGAACAATCGTAACTACATGTACTCGGCGGTATCCTTCATTTACCTAATAAAGCAATAGAAAACAATGTCAACGAAGCAAGTCTGGGCTGCTAATTCCCCAAATCAAAGATTCCATATTCCCAGCCCTATATTAGTGGTTGATTTACGTAAAACGTCCGAATTACTCAAAACCAATGCGTGGCAAGAATGTAGTTCTGCAAATCGGCAAATTACTGAATGGAACTAATTGTATTCCCTCGGTTAATATCCTTACACGATTTTTATCTATAGACAGGCACACCACTTGGGGACAAGCTCATGAATAGAACCAGTAATACTGTAGAACCACACTAACACGCTTATACAAGTCTAACAGATGCTACATAACGGGGAGTGAATAGCCTGTGTAGGCTCGATTCATGGGAGTCTATATATACTATATAATAAACAAAGGGTTCTAACTAACAGAACGGACACCCGTGTACTTCAAGTACAAAAAGTCTGTAACTCTTACAATTTATATGATAATGTTGTAATTTTTTCGGCTATTGAAAGCCGAGATATTTCACTACCAAATATATAATCTTCTGACAGTATCATATGCATTATTATAAATGCAACAATGATTTTCTGAAAATTTTACGTCATTGACAAACGTTTTTTCACCCCGGTCTCACCCTATCTACCCGCCTGATCTGGATCTACTCTGTTGGCAAATGCGTGAAAAGGCTTTTAAATGATAGAACGGGTTAACCTTTTCAACGATGAATTTTTAAATGGGCTATTTCAAAAGTTTACCGTAAATGTTCAAACATTGCAGATCATGGTCTCCTAAGAACCCTCTCATCATGGTCTACACTGTTTGCAAGTGACGTTATGTTCTAGGACTAGCGGTGAATGCGTGATTAACAATGCTGTAAGATACGGGCCATATAAGATACCAAGTACACAACGTAGCTCTTATCAGGATCCAAACTGTCTTTGACACTCTGATGGCATGTTTAAAACACTGAAAGAAAATAAAAGTTTAAGAAGTGTAGCAGACGGTATTCTTTGCATCCACACATAACCTAGTATGCAAAGAGATAAGATGATATATAAGGTATTATATTTAGTGTTTTGCATGACTATTTCCCTGTTCTGTTTTTATTCCAAATTTCAGTATGTACTGAATATTCATGGACAAAATAGTTATAATGAAATATGAAAGGTGGATCATTATAGCCATTTTAGAAAATAGAGACACAGATTTTCAACTTCCACTAGCAAACAGAGTATACCATGATCAGACGGTTACTACAGGATCTGTCTGATCTGGGTCTACTCAATTTTCAAATACGTGAAGACTTTTATATGAAGAAAGGGTTAAGAGTGTCATTGTCGTCTGCTTCAATTTTCAATTTTTAGTTTGTATCCATATTCATTTTAAAAGAAATAACATTGCCAAACTATGGACACACATCATGGATTCTGATGAGTCGCGGAGGTACACGCTGTCTCTTCGGAGTGAGTCCGAAATGTTCGCAAATCTGAGCATAAATTCGCACATGGCAGCGCACGAGTTGAAGCAAACACATGGTAAGTGTAATAATTATTACTGATATTGATCGACGTTAGTAGTTATCCTATCACATATCTTGTAAATACAATGATACATTTTCTCAGTTAATCTGTTGAAAGGCCTTGTTGTAGTCCCTACAGGAATGAATAAAGTTATTAAGACTGCTGTTGGTATTCTGTATTTTAGACATGTCTACTTGCCCCTTTATTAAACAGGTTGTTTAGCATTTGAATTGATGAGTGTCTTTTGTTTAGCAGACACGTGTTTATTTTCATTTGGCTTTGATGTCTTAAGATGTAGTTTTATTTTTGTGTGTGAAAAATGTTTGACGTTTGAGGTTCGCAATAGTTCCCACTGTGTTACATATCGCGTGACTTCTGATAAGGGTTTCATATGTGAAAGTGTTTACTTGTTATTGTATGACATGGAAATACACCACTACAAATGCTTTAAGTATACAAGTATAAGTGATTTTATTTTGCAATAAACTACAGTTTTAAGATCGCATTGACTTTGATTGTCAGGCTAGTTTATAGTGCATAGAATTTAGATTTATGTGCATGTTGTATCACTACCTGCGCCATAGTATACATCATATGTCAAAATTAACGTTACAGTCCAAAAAGTTGTTGTGTTAAGAATAACTGCAAGGGTAGGAGCATATGAATTACGTTGTAGAAAATATAGTTCATCACATGGCGAATCTATTTTGACTTGAATATATATATTTTTTACAGTGCAGTCAGTCTTTGGTGTAATAAGGATCTATACCAACTGCGTTATGAAGGTCACATTTATAACAAAACACCAAAAAGCAATTGTATTTTTACAATGATTGTAGGAAGAAGCATTATTTTCTATATAAACCTACATTAGAGGGTTAATACACGTATTTTCGGGCAATAACATCTGCAGTGTCCCGAGGGACTGTTGTTGGCCCGAGCCCGAAGGGCGAGGGCAACAACATTCCCAAGGGACACTGCAGATGTTATTGCCCGAAAACAAACGTGTATTAACGCTATTCTTGCATAAACCCATTTTCTGCTTTCCTGCATCAATTTATTTCTTCCAAATACAAGCAAAACTATACACTTCTTTGACACTTCCGTTCGTTCGATTTATGCAGTTTCCGGGCCACTCTTTGTTTTCTTTCTGACGTAATTCCACGATTGTATCAAATACCGTTTACACAGGATTTCATTCAATATGTCTATCACTAAACGCAGTTCATTGTCGGTGCCCCTGAAAAACTCGCACCGTTCATCTAGCTTAGGCCAAACGCTATAGCGTTGGCGTCCATTGTTTACATTAGGCCCCGAATAGGTATAATTAAAACCGGTCAACAACAGCGCGTGAGCACGAGAATCGCCTTGTTAATACATGGTCTAGCGGGACAACAACAGCACGTTTTATGCAAGGATACATGTTAACAATATTGTTAACAATATTCTCATCCATCATGGAACTAAAACTGAGAAACGGTCACAAAGTTCATGAATAAAAATATTTTTATATATTGTGTTACCTGATTTAACAGGCTGGTACTTTGGGATCATTTCTCCGTCACCTGCCCGTCCACCAGTCTGTCAGTCTACCCGTCTGTATGTTTGTCTGCCTGTCACATATATTCGTTACATGTGTTCGTCACACTTCAGTCGGGAGGTGATTTACATGTTGCTTTAAACACTCTTCCATTCGTTTGCTGTGATATATACCTGATATCAAGCAATTACAAGTTTAACTATCCTTGTCCGAAACCAACTTCTAATTAAGCTTGTGTAACCCGATATCGTTAGTGCCCGCAGTGCTTTGATTCATATAGCCATAAGAGATACACTGAGACCTGTTGAGACTTGAGCAATATGATACCAATTAATTGTCATTCAATAGCTTCACTCTGTAGTTTGGTAACTCTTTGGCTGTTAAATATCGTCGTCTGAAAAATGTTTTACGTTTGAATGTACTTCTTTTTTCATAGCACCAACCAGTGTGGATCCTGTTGAGACACCGAGCTACCCGGGATATCAGCTGGATCCAAACGGTTTACATAGGTAAACCCTGATTGACCAGTGGCAGCGAAAGAATTAACCGTTTCCCTGTATTGTTTTTAGGTCAAATTTTAATACCTACTGAGTATTCATTAACAAAATAGGTATACAGAAATATGGAAGGTGGAACATTGTAGACATTTTAGAAAGTAAAGAAACATATCTATCAAATTCTGTTAGCAAACAGAGCACACCCTGATCAGACGGCTCCTCTATGAGCAGTCTAATCTGGGTCTACCCTGTTTGCAAATGCGTTAAAACACCTTTATATGTATATGAGGGAAAAGGTTAACAAAACAAATACAAGATTCGACATCATAAAAAGTGTGATCAAGGCAAAACACCAACATTAAACATTTGATGTAGAAGAAACCTGCTTATATTGGTTCGATGTTACATTGTTTTATTTTTGCACTTTTTCTTTTTTAATCGATTACATGAATCGACAATCTAACCAAAGGCCATTTTCTAACTGATTTATGCCTAAGTTTGAAGGTGTAATAAATGAAAAATGATGTCGAAATACTGACATCATTTCACGTTATTGATTGCATTTTCTGGACACTTAACAAAAAGCAAAGGTACACTGTACATACTTTGATGAAGGAGGATAAAAACAAAACACGAACAAATGTGCAACCCTTTACCTGATAGAGCAGCATTTTCACGTCTTTGCAAACAGAATAGACCCAGCTCCGACGGCTCCTGTGCAGGCTATGCTCTGAGTTCTTACCAAATAATATAGATGTGATTCTACAGCTTCTGTCATGCCTAACAACTCCTTTGTTTATATGCCAGAATAAACAATATTTAAATTAATCACGGGTTCTAATATAAACATGTATGAGATAAAGGATAACTCCATAGAATATTTGCACGATGTTGATCATTAGTTTGTAACTGTGTCGGTTCGTATATCGGAAAAGGGTATGTTTAATATAAACCGCCCATTTTATTCTTTGAACGTTGGCTTTGATCTCTCTCTCTCTCTCTCTCTCTCTCTCTCTCTCTCTCTCTCTCTCTCTCTCTCTCTCTCTCTCTCTCTCTCTCTCTCTCTCTCTCTCTCTCTCTCTCTCTCTCTCTCTCTCTCTCTCTCTCTCTCTCTCTCTCTCTCTCTCTGAAGACCAACACGCAAAACTATTTTTATATGTCACCGCTTTATCTATTTACCTGATAAAGAAAGAACTCTTTTGACACCGTTTGAAATATTTTGACTAATTTCAGAGAGAATAGTTTTGCAATATTCGCTGTAGCAATACATACGAGTATAAGATAACTAGCTCCTCCCATGGCGGTCATGTTTGGGATGAATCACAATGACTTGGGCAATTTGATAAAGGCTTACTTGTAGAACATTCCTGGTGACCAAATTATGATCAATATTGATAACAGCTAATACATTTTTCTGACTAAATTAGAAGGGAGCCGGAATGTGTGTGTGTGTGAGTGTGTGTGTGTGTGTGTGTGTGTGTGTGTGTGTGTGTGTGTGTGTGTGTGTGTGTGTGTGTGTGTGTGTGTGTGTGTGTGTCTCTCTCTCTCTCTCTCTCTATCTCTCTCTCTCTCTCTCTCTCTCTCTCTCTCTGCTTGCCACTTTCAGGAGCGGTTCGTGCCACATTTCCCTTTCTGTTGTAAGTGGTTAATATGTGCCATTTTGTAACTGCCCTTTTACATATCCAAATTGATTTGTTCACTTGATGTATTTCAATATCTATAACAAAATCAGCAGTCTTTCGTCTCAGTCTGCCTGTCTGTCTATGTCCCTCGTTCTCTCTATTTATAACACCCCATTCTTGCCCTGCGTGTGTTTGACTGTGTCTTTGTCCCTGTGTCTATTTCTGTCCCTCTTGCCTTAACGTGACTCTGTCGTAATGTCTGTTTGTTGGCATCTACTAGTCCCATCTACTATTTATCCCACACTCTCAGTTTATGTCTCAATGTCGTCATGTCCATGTATCAACGAATGTCTGTCTATTAGCATCGCTCTCTTGCAATACAGTTTTTTTGTCTGTCTGCGTTGTGTCTCTGTATCTCTCACATCGTTCTATCTCTTTGTTCGTTTGTCAGACTCGGACTCGTTTCTGTATGCTTTGTTTGTATGTCTCTTTGCTATATCTGTATGTATGACTCGCAGGCTGTTTCTGCAACTCTTTCTTTAGTCTTAAACATTACAACCTATGTATATGTATGCATATATCTTTTCAGGACCACATTATAATTATGCCAACGTTTTGTGCAAAAAATCAAATCATAGTATATCTATCATAAAAAAGTTTACAACGAGATTTTTCCTAAGTGACATACATATTTTTCTTTGTATTAACCCCTTACCTTATAAACATTCACCAAAGAATAAGAATATTTGAATGGGCTTATTGTTTATAACGGAATATGAACAACGAATTTTATGGGCATGGCAGACATGTTTAATCAGAACTATATAATTTCACAAGTCAGTTCCAAATATTTCTTTGCCAACATCAATACATAGTTTAGTGTAACAGGGACCCAGATGCTGTGAATTGTATTGCACTTTTACTCGGTTTCTAATATCGCCTTGCCAACAACAATAAATATTTTAGTATCACACCAGGGAACCAGATGCCGTGAATTGTCCTGCACTTTTACTCGGTTTTCTAATGTCTCCCGACCACATCAACAAAATGTTTAGTACAGCAAGGCTGTTGGGTATGTACGCATTATAATCTCATCTTGTCGGGATGTTAGGATGTTACTAGTAGCTCCTTGGCGAAGTGGTTTAAGTAATTGGGAAAGTTGCGAAGGTAAGCAACGGATTGTGTGGTTACAGGCTGGATGCCATGGGTTACCGCCTGTGACTGCTGAGTGTGAACGTTACAATTTGCGGGAGCGGTGGAATGACGACATTTGCTTTACCCACGGTTATTTCTCATGCCAAATGTCGAGTCTAGATTTCTCGGAGGGGAAAGTTAGTAACAGCGAGGATGTTGAGTATATAAACACTTTAAACTCTCCTTGCCGGGTAGCTAGCTCTTAGGTAACCCAGAATTATACCTGTTTTAGGTGGTCGCATCAGCGGGGGTTTACTGTATCAGTAGTTTAACGCCTCTGCAATTACAGTAGACCCGGGTATGAGTTGGGTTTACTCTGTTTGCTTAGGTAATAAGATAGATATGATTCTACAGTGTCGACCATGGTCAAAATTCATGTGGTCATACACTATTATAAAATCATCTAATTAATATTCATGATGTAACTAATTTTACATGAATAATTATAAAGTAATTTATTAAGTTTTATCAGTCCTGTTATAAACTATGTATGTCTAGGGCATACATACGATTAATATGGCTCTGAACAGTGAAATGATACTTTTGATAATTGATTTAATGGTTTCTTCTTCAAATGAATTATGGCTGAGATGTTGTGACTAATGGCGATTTTGCCTGTTCAGACTTTGCATCTGGGCCAACTCGTAAAGTCCAAACTAATTTCACTTCCCCCTAAGTTTAATGTATCGTGATAAACATACATCTGTTGTCATTTAACATGTTTTATATTCAGAGTGAAAGTCCTCTAAGAGCTTTCTGTATGACTTTCATCCTGCGTTAAGTATCTGTCACACCTTACCGGATTGCGCAAACAGACGTTAAACGGATAAAAATAAATGCGACAGAAAGTTATCCGGTGGTGAAAGTCGTCCCACTACTGCTCGAGGCTCTCACGATCGGTGTATGAAGCACATAAAACGCAAAATGACCGCACGATTACCGGACATGTACAGGAAAATGAACGACCAATTAACGGCCATCACCGTATGATTAACGAACAAGTACCGGGTAAAACGAAAGTGCACGCATGAGAAACTGACAGTACGTTCTTCGAATGACGTTATCCGGAACACCTCCGGTTGGCCTGTTGCATGTCAGGTAGTAGTCCTGCCGCGAATCAGGTCCACCGGACTTCAACGGATACGAAACCGGACACGTCCGGGAGAAGGAACGCACATCCAGGAGAAGGAACGCACGGGTCCCGAACATACTACATGCCAGCACATAGGTGCACGTCGAGCGGGCGCCTTTGTCCTGTGGAGTCCGTTCTGAGTTTTGTGGAGAAAACTTTCCACCGGACAGGACGAACCTTGCCAGACAAAAAGCACACACGCCGAATGAGAAACGGACGAGGAACGCATGCGAACGGAGACGAACGGATTTAAAAAGTCTACTGTCCGTTTGACGTCCGTTAATGCTATCCGGTAAGATGTGACAAACGCTTTAATGAGCCACCTGCCTACAAAGACATACATTTTTCATTACTAAAATTTCGTAGTATCGAGTTTTACTGTACTTGATGTCTAATACCCCTATTCCACACAGACCACGAATCCAACGAATCGCCAAGAATTGATAAATTTTAGGATTCGTGACGATTCGTGGAATTTTGTAAATGTTCTGGTACAATAAGTGACGCTCTACGATTTAGCTACGATACAGGTACGATCTACCAGAATCTACTACGAATACTACACGAACGTTAGGAATCAGTTACGAATCAGTTCAGAATACGCCGAATGCATATACGAATGAGGTAAGAATAATAATGAATTCTTGACTATTCTTGGCAATTCGTTTGATTTTCCCTAAGTGTAGGTATAAAAAGGCCCTCAGCCCTTCTTGCAAGGCATCAGTTCTATAATGGATGTTAATCGTAGAGCAATTTAGCCCTGGACTCGGAGTATCAGCACAAGCTGCTGATAGCTAGGAGACTGCTTCGAAGAAGACGGAGAAGAGCCCATATGTTATGGGTTAGACCGTTGCTGACACCACCTAGAAGACTAGAATACGGTCACTACAACAGACAGATGCAGGAGTTTATAGTGGAAGATTCAGTTACGATTCCTAAGAAAGCACTACGAATTAAGCTAACAGTTAAGAGTTAATGGGTTTAGAATATCTACGAATGCCTACGAATCAATTACGATTCCTAAGAAAGCACTACGAATTTGTTACGAATTAACTACGATCTTTTGGATTCGGGAGTTCGTGGCCAAAATTTTGAACAGCTCAAAACTTTAGTCACGAATTCCCGATTGCTCAAGAATTGCACGAACTGATTACGAATATATACGAAACAGTTAAGAACTGCACGAACTGATTACGATTCCACTACGAATCCTAAAATTTGTCAATTCGCGGCGATTCGTGGGATTCGTAGTCTGTGTGGAATAGGGGCATTAAGGGTTAAATCTAAACACCACTCATATGACCTAAGCGTGCCATCTTGTGCCAATTTCGTCTGGTGGCTGATCGTTTTCCCTACAGACAAAATGACCGGTCATCACAATGTCAACCTTATAGATATGCAAACATATCTATACGAGGACACGATATAATAAAACTTTCTGCTTGAGTCTGACTTCATTCTCAAGTACAGTAAAACCTCTCTATAACGGCCACTAAATTGTGTTAATTTGTTGGTATCTATGCAGGTGGCAGCTTAAAGCAAGGTGAAAGTAAAAAAGAACGCTCTTATAGGAGTGTTCTGTTTTTTTCACCTTGCTTTAAGCAGCCACCTGCCTTTAATACAAAATACTTGATGTAATTTAGTGGCCGTTATAGAGAGGTTTTACTGTATTTGACTGACCAGGCGTTGAGCATTTTCAAAAATTGATACTTGATAACGAGCTAATGTTCGAGCAAAAAGTTTTTATAATCTCGGAAATGGGAATCGCTGGCACACTGGTGCGACTTTAAATGTAAATCTTTGTTTCATGAATATTTATTCAAGAATGCGACTTCATGAATATTCATAAACTGCATTTTATAACGGCAAATGAACTAAGGGATATTTGACTGTTCAAGAAGCAGTCCATTCGGACTTGTATTAATGTACATGTAGAATGCTACTTTGGGAACTTCAAGAGTTGATTTGAGCCTGTTTTAACCATTTCCCTCTTGAATATTCGTGTAAGAAATGACAAGCTCATGAAGATTTACTAGCTGTTCTTATAATGACTATTAAATACTGATGGTTTGTATTGGTTGAAACTGTAGAGTCAGGTTTATTATAATTTAGAAGCAAACAGTGCAGACATTGACCAGATGGTTTCTGTAGGAACAGTCTGATCTGGGTCTACTGTGTTTGCAAAAGCGTGAAATGTCGTTTATATGAAGCAAGGGGTTAAGCTACGACATGCCTTGACGACGACAGTTTACTTTGTGTTAACCCTTTCCCGTATATAAACGTGTTTTCATGCATTTGCAAACAGAGAAGATCCAGGTCTGATCAGGGTCTACTATGTTTGCTAATACAATTTCAAAGATCTGTGTCTTTACTTTCTAAAATGGCTACAATGTTCCACCTTCCATATTCATTATAACTATGTTTTGTCCATGAATACTCAGTAGGTATTGAAATTTGGAATAAACATATAACAGGGAAAGGGTTAAACCATTTTAATCCTGTATGTCTTGGTGAACTCGTACAATTATGTACTTCGAATGAATCTTTATTTTCATTTAATGTCATTTTTTCAAAATATCTTTATTCTTTTGTCCACTTTGGAAATTACTTGTGATTAGTATTTATTCAAACCGTCCCGGAGTCCCTTGGTTGAGGTCTACAATGTTTGCATGTATACCACTCAACAGATAAAGCACACATGCTATACATGTAACATGTGATTTTAGAGAAGATTTGGTATATAATGATGCCAGGTTTGTATACCATCCAGGCCAAAGAAATCCAGACCTATACGTTATCAACAGAGTTTTATGAAACCAGACTCTTATTTCACAGGATTTGTATCATTCACATTCAATGTCTTAAATAATCTGGCCGTTAACCCGTCCAGATCTTACTTTGGAACCCATCCGTTTGTTCATCCTGAGGAGGCAAAGCATGCAACATATTAGCTCGTATGAGCCATTAACCCTTCGCTTGCTGAAATTTAAAATACATTTCTCCTTCTTTACCCATGCCCTGTTGTATAATTACATATATCATACATTTTTTCACACAAATAAAACTACATCTTAACCATTCTCTTGCTGAATTTTAAAACACATTTCTCCTTCTTTACCCATGCCCTGTTGTATAATTACATATATATTCACTGTGTGCACGTGCTGTGGAGTGCACTGGTTGCACAATCAACTTGTAAATAGTGCAGACCCTGCAGGAGCTTTCTCATCTGGGTCTTCACTATTTACAGGTAGGTATATTGACGTGAATAGCAAGGAAAGGGTTAACATCGATAAGTTCATCTCTCTGATGAGTCCTCTGATTCGGGTCTACACCGTTTGCCAATGTCCCTTTTAAGGGAGACTGTGCACACATGGGTAATGCTAATATGTTTAATAGCTTCTGCTTCAAACTTCAAAATGGTATTAATTATAATATACTATTCGGTGTCAAACAGTTTGGATTCTGAAGAAGGCGGTTTCACTTTGATACCGAACCATTACTTAACACCACTGACCTGATCCCTTAACCTCTATCACCTGTTTGGATTTGAATATAAATAGGATGACGCTTAAATTAACCCCTTTCTTTATATATACGCCTGTTCAAGCATTTGCAAACGGAGTAGACCCAACTCAGACGAATCCTATAGGAGCCGTCTGATCAGTGTCTGCCCCGTTTCTTTATGAAAGTATATCGATTTGATCCTACAGTTTATGATTAAGTCACAAAAATCTCTTGAAAATTTGATATTGTAAAAAATAAGTTAATGGATATTCATGAAGCGATAAATTAATTAATACGTGTTTATTAGGGAAAAGGTTTACCCACTGCCTCATAGGCTATTTTTAGATACAACCTCTTTGAATAAATCTACCAAAAAGGAGAAAAGGAACATTTTAGAATTTTGTAGTTTGAAACCGTTGTGATAAATAGAGCATTTGCTCCTATAGGAGCAAATGCTCTATTTATCACAAAGTGACTTTTACAGAGTCGTCAAAAGTCGTCAATATGAGGGAATGGGTTAAAGGATTAAATCCCATATATACAATTTAACATCCACTTGCAACTTTAATTGTCTAATTATGCTTTTCTTTCATAAAGGTCAGGTAACAATTTCCAATATACGTGAGACATATCAAGATTAGAAGATCAAAGGATAGTTCTTATCCCGTTGTTCGCCACCTGATTCGTATTTACAAATATCGTACGAGTATATCCAGATGAGATGCTTAGTAATTTGGCCTCTCATCAGGATCCATGCTGTTCGACACTCGGTCAATAGTTTCTCAAAAGCTTTAACGAAATCAGAAGTAGCCAAAGTTGCATAAGATCCGTATTTGAGTAGACATGTATATTTTGATACAGTGGGATAAAGGTTAATATAAGTATTAGGACAAATTACCTACGAGTTCCTGTTTAAAAATAGTTAATGTTCTACTTTGTTAAGCGACTGATGAGAAGTTCGCGTGTTTAGATATACAGAGATGATTGGCTGGAGGAAAACAGAGTTAATTGGTGATACATAACCGTGTTTATATTAACTTTCATTCTGCTGCTACAAATATGACAGCATAACCTGTGCCTCGTGAATATTCAAGTAAGAAATGATAACATCATAAATAATAATTGAATGCTCTTTTTGTAATGGAATTATGGACAAAATGATATTTAAGCCTTCGCTTGCTATTCACGTCAATATACCTACCTGTAAATAGTGAAGACCCAGATGAGACAGCTCCTGTAGGAGCTGTCTCATCAGGGTCTGCACTATTTACAAGTTGATTGTGCAACCAGTGCAATCCACAGCAGTGATTGCACAGCGAAATACTTATACACAGTGAAGGTATCTGTAAATATACAACAGGGCATGGGTAAAGAAGGAGACATGTATTTTAAAATTCAGCAAGCGAAGGGTTAAATATTGCAGGTATTGTAGAATCATGTCTGGAATATTCTTTTGCTATCAGAAAAGGTCCTGATCAGACGGTTCCAACAGGAGCTGTCTAATCTGGATCTACTCTGTTCGAGAAGACGTTGAAATGTGTTACCATGGGTAACAATTCGATTTGTTGCTATTTTTACCAAACTATTGACCGAGTGTGCAACAGCTTGGAACATGACCAAGAATCTGATCTTAATGCAAACTGTTTGCAATTTCCAATTAGATCGCGTTAGCATAATACAATAATATTTTATTGTCGCATATAGTTTCTCTCATATAGATATTTAGATATTTCCATAGTCGCTTAAATAGAAATTTAGATCTTTTCATATTTTTTGCACGCAATGTCACTCATATAAATAATTAGATATGTTCATATTATCGCATGCAATGTTGCTTTATATATAGATTATCAGATCTCAAATCTAGATATTAATTGTTTTCTATTATTGTGTAAAGTCGCTCATGTAGTTGTTTTCATATATTTTATTTTACCGCATGCCATGTCGCTCATATAATTTCCCATCATCGCAAATAATGGCTTTCATGAAGTCGTTTTATAGGTTTTCATATTATCGTATGTGATGTCGCTCATATAGCTCTTTATACATTTCCATATTATCCCATGCACTGTCATTCATGTAGATATTTTATATTATCACGTGCAATGTCGCTCATATAGTTGTTTTATATATTTTCATATAAGCACATGCAATGCCGTTCATACAGTTTTTAAAAAAAAAAAAAAAAAATGTTCATATTATAAAAAAGAAGTGTCACTCATATAGATCTGTAGATCTTTCATATTATATCACATGCAATATCGCTCATTTAAATCTTTTAAATTAGATATTTTCGCATGATCGCATGCAATGTATCTCATATTAGTTTGTTTATTTGTGTTAGGGCTTTATGCCTCTTTAACAGTAGTTCTGTCATATCGCTATGTCAGCTAATTACAGATGGAGAAAGACCCAAGAGTTTGAGATCGTTTATATTACTGCATGCAATGTGGCTCATACGGATCTTTAGATCTTTTCATAGCATCGTAGATGATTCCATATTAGCGCAGGCATTGTCGCCGCTCACATATATCTTTAGATAATTCAATATTGTCGTATGCATTGTCGTTTATACAGATCTTTGGCTCTTTTCATATATGTCGCTCATGTAGATCTCTAGATCTTTTCATAGTATCGCATACAGTGTTGCTCATATACATATCTAGATATGTCCATATCAGCTCATGCAATATGCTGCTCATATACATATTGAAATGTGTTAATATTGTCATATCGCGATCAATATCGCTCAACAGACTTGTAGATCTTTTCCTATTATCACTTGTAATTCTGCTCATATGGGGCTTAACATATTTCCATTTGTTCGCATGCTGTGTCACCCATATAGGCATCTACATATTTAGATCTAGCCATATTATCAAAACTCATAGATCTTTAGTTTTTGTCTAAAATGTGGGCAATAGCGATACTTTAACATCAACAGTTAGCAATTTTAAATTGGTATTCATATGCTATTTCCACATCCTACTATTTTTCGTTACACAAATTACAATTTTATTCCGTTTTACAGGCTTCTAAAACGCGTCTTAAACACATTGCCATTAATATATTCATTCCCTGTAATTAAACATTTTAGCAACATTAGTCGTCCTCGCTTTAAACAAAGCGCAAACAATTTTATTACAAAATATGATGTGATTTGTTGTTCCAGAGAGTATTGAACATTCCATTCACTGCCAAAGACGAATGTGTTTACCTATGTAAACAGTTAAGATCCAGATGAGACACTGAATACCTCGGTGTCCCCTGAGCTACTAACTACTTCAAACTGTCGTTATTATATTTAAACAAAGAGGGAAGAAACTTAAATTGGAAAAAATGGAACAAACGACAATTCTGCAGACGAGAATACGTGGCAGCGAAGGAATGAAATTGATATTTTAACATTTTCCATGCGTGCCCACTTTTAGATATTTTCTTAGTTTGTTGTGGAATGATATACCTCTGATTCTGAGCTAGCATTTGGTTTAACCCATAACTCCCGCCATCCCTTAGACGGAACATAGTTAGACAGTGTTGACCCGGACCGGACTAATTGCTGAAGCCTGGGATGTCAGCGGTTCATATCAGTATATTCTCCTCTCCCCTCCCACAAGCCTGAATATGACAAATGGGTGAGTTTCAAACCTAATCTGGACGAATGTACAGTAGAATTATATGGGACAGACTTACAGTTAAACTTCTTTGATTAAGTGTCTGGGTTTAAGACTTGCAGTTAAACTTCTTTGATTAAGTGTTTTATATACGATTTACTGTACCTACGTGTCGGGGTTGATCCATCTGTTATAAAATATCCAAATGACATGTAGTTTATTTTCTCGAATGCAGAACAGTTGCCTAGCTACTTGCGACAGAAAGAAGCTAATAGATGTATATCTCAATATTAGGAGGCTGTAGAGATTTATAGATTCTACATACAGTAAGACCTCTCTAAAACGATGGCTATATTTCTTGATTTTTAACCATTTATTCCATAAATACGCCTTTCTTCGCCTTGCAAACAGAGTAGACCAAGATCAGACGACTCCTACAGGAGCTGTCTGATCAGGGTCTGCGTATTTCAGGGCGAATTTTTTTTATCTCTGTAGGCGAAAACGTGTTCGACTTTTTATTACCCTAACAAAGATACTTGGGCAAATAGTGCAGACTCAGATCAAACTGTTTCTGAAGGAGCCATTTGATCAGGGTCTTCTCTATTTGCTACTATGCTAGTCTATTTTAAAGTTATTACAAACTGTATGTGTTTTTCAGTTGCACATACTGACGGAGAGGGGCTATTAGGTGTGGGACTACTTATTATAATTTAACCCTGTCCCTGTTTGATATTTATTCCAAATTCAAATACCTACTGAATATTCATGGACAACATATTTATATTGAAACATGGCAGGTGAGACATTGTAGCCATTTTCGAAAATAAACAAACAGAAATATCAAAATACATTAGCAAACAGAGCAGACCCAGATCAGACGGCTCATATAGGAGCCGTCTGATCTGGGTCTACTCTGTTTGCAAATGCGTGAAAAAGCGTTTCTATGAAGGAAAGGGTTAAGGAAATACATACTGCATATTAACCCTTAATCCGCTATTCCCGACCCGACCCGCATATCCAAACAGTTTGGATCCAGATGGGATGCCGAGTACACTCGGTACCTCATCTGGGTTCAAGGCGTTTGTTACTCGGTTGATAGTTTCTAAAAAGCGTGGTCAAATTGCACCAGATCAAACATTGAGCTGATATTATTTTTCTGTGGCGTAAGTATTACTTAGTGTATGAATATGTAGATATAGTTTGTAAACAGCGGTGATGGTCCCACATACCAGCCCCGTCAATCATCTGGTGATTAATACTACTTACATATTTCAGTAGAACCTGACTTAAGCCATCATCAAAACGAAGTCTAGTTATGCAAGGCATGTAGTAGCTTAATGCTGGTCAAATGTAATGCAGAAAGCTCTTATAGGCTCTTTAAGATCCCTATGTTCAATAAATGAATGACCGCTTAACCCTTTACCCAATAGCCTGTTTCTAGTTTTGAAGACATATGGCCACTTAAAGCAGGTTGAAAGTAAAGCAGAATGCGCCTTAAGGCGCATTCTGCTTTACTTTCAGCCTGCTTTAAGCTACCACCTACTAGGATATAGAAAATATTTATTATGCAATATGTTCATGACTGTATGAATTTGAACTATTTTCTTCAGCGGAGGAATAAATCAAACACGCTAAAAGCCGCTTCTATCAGGTAAAGGGTTAAGACATGTTCTACAGTACACATATATTTATACCTATCAAAAATGTGTGTTGCTGCTGTTGCAGTATATACAAACAACACCAGATCCGGGTAGCGTTTTTGAAATGATGGATCAAGCTGCCAATACATTGAATCCTGATGCGACGGCGTACCATCAGGATTCAAGCTTTTTACAAATACCGATGTTTTTGCCATTTTGCGTAGCAGGAGAAAGACTATAAAATAATGATGTAGAAATATAGAGAACTTGTATGTAAATATATGTATATCAACACGATATACAGTAATAATAATGCGACGATGAAGATGTACATATACATGTATATATGGTGTGAGTACAGTGAAGTCCTTATAAAGAGACAACTCATAACATATCTAAAGCTGCGGGGTTTTTATAACGCAGGATCAAAGTTATACAGACAAGAGCTCTGTGCTGCTTTCATTGTGCAATAGTATAATTCCATTGAACGCTTATTTATTCACCCTTTACTCCATTGAGATGCCTTTTATCGCTTTTGCCAACAGAGAAGATCCAGATCATAACGTCATTATAAATAACCAGGTAATTAGTATTCATGTATTCATTATTTCTGACATGAACATTCGCGGAGTATAAAGAGAATGTAAAAGGAAAATGACAGAAATCGTTAAATGATTATTCATTTTATATGCAGCAAAACCCCTCTAAACCGGCCGTCCAATTTAGTATAAATATCGGTATTGGAGACCGGTGGCAGCTTAATGCAGGATGAAAGTAATGCAGAAAGCTTTCTGCATGACTTTTGCCTCGCATTAAGCAGCCGCCTGCTTAAAAGTATCTAAATTCTTCCCTTCTAGAATTCCGGTTAAGAGAGGTTTGGATGTATTACGTAATGCCGGGTTTCTAGACTAACTACCTGTGTTAAAGCGGCGGGTTCGTAACTTGCAAGCAGTTTGGATTCAAATGAGCCGTCGTGTAACCTTGCGTCTCATAACGTTCCGAACTGTCTGTTACGTTAACTGTATTTTCTGATGATACGATGAAGAAATGTTATCCCTGTTGAATATTCGTGTAACAGATAATGGCTGCCTGAATATGTATTAGCTGATTTTGTTTGATAGCATATGTACACATGGATCTTTGGTATGGTTAGAAACTGTAAATTCATATATATTATGGTTTCATAAGCAAACAGAGCAGACCCTGATTAGACAGCTCCTGTAGGAGCCGTCTGATCTGGGTCTACCTTGTTTGTACATGTGTGAAAAGGCGTTTAAATGAAGGAAAGGATGCAAAGAGTTAATGATAAGTAATATGACACCAATCGGTGCCCACTGTAAAATGAGATGTATATTATTTTATATGCAAACAGTGTAGACCCTGATCGGACAGATCCTTTTGGAGCAGACTGATCTGGGTCTACTCTGTTTGTAAAGACGTGAAAATATGTCTCTATCAGGTCGTAATAGGTTAACAGTAAAAGTTACCGTTTCATCGTCATGTACTTTTTTTTAATTATTTTTAATTACCCAAAGTACATCTTCTTTCATTCTGTAATTTGACTTAGAATCAGTTATACATTAAATTATCATGTTTGTTGCTAAGGAAACGACCAAACATGCCATTTGTTTATGGGATTAGCTAAAAGGCCGTTGAAAATTATATGACTTTTCATTATTTGATGTAGTGTAAAAAGAAACCCATGCAGTCTTGTCTGCTTCCTTTGTCCTTTGTTTTTTGGACATAATGCTGTTTAATGTATGGTGAAAGTCTTGCAGTCAGCTTCTCTGCATTAAGCTACCATTTGTTTAAAATACATACATTGGTACTACTTTTAAAGTCCGGTTCAAAGAGGTTTACTGTATTTGTGACCAGTTATCCAATTCACTCATATTGACGCATTTTCGCGCCTCTGTAAAAGTCACTTATTGAAACCATTGTAATATATAGAGCATTTGCCCCATAGGAGCAAAGACCCTACTTTTCACAATGGTTTCTTTTTTCTGGTAAATGCTATATATATGTATTCAAAGTGGTAGGGTCTAAAATAGCCTGTGAGGGAATGGGTTAAATGTATCTAACGATTCGATGGCTGAGTGTAAATATTAATGAAACTATAGTCTATGGGTCGAAGTCGTGGTGACATTTGCAAGGTTTTTTCAACGTACAATGATTTCTTAAACCAGTTTTTACTACGTTTTACGTTTTCAAGGTATGGTATTAAATTCTGATTTGCGCATATTAAACACACCTGATGTTTTCCGAGAACAAAATGACCAACATGAGTCAACATAAAAGGCTAAACATGATAATTGCCCATTTGAGGTTCAATTCGTTGATAATGTTGATACGTATTCTAATACGTCATCCAGCAATATTAATTTGTCACCTGTGGAAAAAGCGTAATTTTGTTCTATTGCTTTTCACTCTCAGCTGTTGGCTTGACAATTAAATAACAGAATCACACCAGACTTATACGGTATATAACATTATATTGTTTTAATACCGTACCTGATAAAGGCGAGTGTTGACGCATTTGCAAACATAGTAGACGAAGAGGAGCCGTCTGGCCATGATCTGCTGTTTGCTTATGAAATAACACTGAATTGATTCTTTAGATTCTGTCATGGAAAAACATTCCTGTGTCCATATACCGTTATAACAATCCAGCTAATACATATTCATGATGTCATTATTTCTGACATAAATATGTAAACGTGAAGTAATACTTATGATTTGTCAAAAGAAGACAACATGAGTTTTGACAGGCGGCACTATTTGTAAGTATTGATAAAAATCGCATGAAGAATTATCAAAATTTGTATCAAGATAAATACGAACTATGCATTTCAATACTAAAATTTACGTTTACATCAAGAATCAAATGTGTTAACAGTAAAAAGGTAAATTGACATGGAAACATAAACATGCCAAAGTACACTTTAATTTCTCCAAATTGGTCACCGAGACGAAATCGTCTTGTAAATTCACAAAAGAGATTTTGGTTATACTATATAATTATATACAATCCAGTTATTTCTTTGTAAAGACGATGGTAATATTTACATGTACATTGTATTCACAAAATAGTCACTATAACCTGTTACCTGATATAACCTGTTACCTGCTAGAGATGCCTTTGCAAACGGTGTAGACTCTCGTAGGGACCGTTTGATCAGGGTCTGCTCTTATTGCTTTTGAAATGATATATATCTAATTATACAGTTTCGGACATTGTCAAAATGTGTGTTCGTATATCATTATGAAAATAAATTCCATTATGTTATTATTTCTTACGCGAGAAATTATTTCCATAAGGTAAATGTTAAGATAATTTGACTGTACTTTTTACCGTTTATAACACTTTAAGAATAAGTAAATGAGATAAATGTCTACTTACATTGTACCAAAGGAACACGCGTCCATGCAATATATTGTTTTGTTGCTGTTTATGTTACCTCTTTGCATCACTAAATGATAACTATCTGGTCAAACTGTACTATTAACGTCTATTCATTAGTCTGTGACATTGTTAACAGAGTGCCCACGATGAGAAGCAAATGATTCCAATACCAGTCTTTTAACCCTTTGGATGCTGAATATCTTAAGTGGAATGTCTCATTGCAGTTTAACAATATTGTCCATTAAGTCTGAAGGGTTTAAGTTTGCTAGTGAATTTCGAAACAGTGTAGACCCAGATCAGAAGGCTCCTTTAGGGGCCCTCTGATCTGAATCTACACTTGTTGCAAATGTGAACTGGTTCCCGGCATTCAAAGGGTTAACTGGTTCCCGGCATTCAATGGGTTAAGCCCATGATCAGCCAATCATCTTGCGGCGGCGTTTCTTTGAACAAATATGGTTGCAATGCGGAGATGTCATCATCTCTGATGCCAATCATGTGACGAACCCGTCGAAAATCATTAACCCATTTAATCCTACTTTTCTATGTGCACTCGCCCAGTTATGTATATATAATCATGCACTTATCTATTCATTTATATATTCATTTTAGTGTGCGAATCTGAAAAAATTCTTTTGCTGATGTGGTATTTGGAAAGGGTTTGTGAAGCAAAAATGCAGGCCCTGCTAGGATGGTTCATTCAGGTGACCTCTGGTCTGGATCAACAATGTTTGCCTGCGTCCTATTTAAAGGGACACTGGGTACACAACGCGTTTGGAAATGACCAAAGAAAGTGGAAATCTACTGGGTCTGAAAACAATGTAGAGGCAGATCGACATTCGCGTTCTAGGGTTAAATATGATGACATATTAGTACGGATTAATAAAAGTTGTTAAGTTGAGGCCCACTACTAACCCATATCCTGTTGTGAAAAAATAATGTCTGCTCAAATTTGAATCTGGTTTAATTTTGACTACTTTCGAATCGATCAAGCTTTTTGAAAAAAAGTATTGACAAAATGTCCAACGGCTTGGATGCAGATGAGACACCGAGTTACTAGACGTCTCATCTGGATGCAGTCTGTTTGCAAATGCGAGTCAGTTCGCGACTAGTGGGATAATGGTTCATTAATTTGGGAGCTCTTAAAAATCCTGGAACGAGTCATCAGATAATGTTTAATTTCTCTATTGACCCATTCCCTCATATTGACGACTTTTGACGACTCTGTAAAAGTCACTTTGTGAAACCATTGTGATAAATAGAGCATTTGCTCCTATAGTATTTTAGAAAAAATCAAATATCGAATATTTTATGAAATCAGTTACCTTAACTCGAACTCTGTCGTGTTATTGCTGTAAAGTTTTCACGCATTTACAAACAGTAGACCTATATCAGACGGCTCCTGATCAGGTTCTGCTCTGTTTGCTAATGGAATTTGATAGATTTATTTCTTTATTTTCCTAAATGCCTAAACTGTTCCACCTTCTATATTTCATTATAACTATTTTGCCCTTGAATATTCAGTAGGTATTATTAGTTATACAGATCGTTGGCGGGGTATCTGACTATTTGTTTCCTGCTGAGGAAAATCATGTTGCCCGAGCCGTTAGGCGGGGGCTACATGTATTTTCCTCAGCAGGGAATAAAAAGTCAGATATCCCGCCAATGATCTGTATAACGATTTTATTATACTGCAAAGTTAATAGTTGTAGCAGTTAATTAGCGTTGTTAATATAGGCGTCGTTTTGCTTCCCTTCAGGGGCCTCATACTGTAAGGTAAGGGCTTATATCACTCTGCGATCCTAGTTCGCCGTGTGTAATGACCAGTTCATTACACTTGTGGATAGAAAGGGATCTTCCAAGTGCATTAGTTTCTCAAAAGATTGAAAGAATCAGACGTTAGTAAAAGTTTCAGTGGTTCAGCATACACTATTTTTCAGCATGAGAACGGTTTAACTTAATTCGTGGAATTTTGGCGCAATTCCGACGTCATTTGGATGACGTCAAAATGACGGTTTTATAATATTCAAACAAATGGGCGTAGGAAGGAGCGGCTATACTGCAATTTAAAGGTACGTGTACTGTGCATGTGCATAAATAAAATCTGAAGCGAATTGGGTGTGGATTGTCTTTGTAAAGGCGGGTTTTTGGGGCTAATCGGTACGTGCACAAGCACTTTGACAACATTTGCAGCATCAGATCAGAATAAGACATTCGCCACGCATCGGGTTCATTTACATTGTTATACAACAACTATAACAAAAATGTTTCTCAATGGATAACTTTGTTCCGGCCCAAACTCTTGTTATTTCGTTTGAGAGCGGTTGTTTGGATCGAATCGACGAAGTGAAACTGGTCGGCCATTTTTATTTTGTTATAGCAAGGAAGCGAGGCCCTCGACGGGGGAAATTCCATTGTTGCTCATGACTCCGTATATACATCCGAATTTAGAGGGATACACGGCTTTTATATATGGCTAATTGACCAATCAAAATCGAGGATTTTACTTTGCATTATAATAATGAGATTTGGAATAGCTATAGAACAGGGAAGGGTTAACATTTAGTTAACAAGTAAGGTTATACAAGAATGTGCTGGCAAATTCAATTATCTAAAATAAACGGCGTATTTGATTTTTTTTTTATCTTTATCGACCATAAATACAAATGTGGTTTCCAAAAGCGTTCGATAACATGTTCGCAAACACGTTCGCGAATATATTTATGTTTACGAATTATCTTATGAATATTCATTTAAGAAATAATGACATCATGAGTTAGATTAATTATTACAATTTGTCCACATTTAATTATTACAATAGCACGTGGACACCGAGGCAGAAACTGTAGAATCATATTTATATTATATCATAAGCAGACCCTGATCAAACGGTTACTGAGCCGCCTGATTTGGGTCTACTCTGTTTACAAATGCGTAGAAATGTGTATTTATACAGTCAATGGTTTATAAGGTAACGGGCTTAGTTGTAGCTGTACATTGTCACTAACTATATAATAATCTGAGATAATTACGAAACATAATCTGAAATATTAACACGAGCCTGTTAGCAACCGTTATGTTGCTATGCTCGTATATCACTACAATTGGAAGATATCTTCCATTTACTCTTCGAACGCGGAAACTTAAAGCAATGGCATTGTCAAACAATGTACCGTATCATCTGTCCTAAGCGACCATTCATCTATTTAACATAGTAGTCTTAAACATTAGGGGGTTGCTTAATGCATGGCAAAAGTAATGCAGAAAGCTCCAGTAGGAGATTTCTGCAGTAGTTTTGACCTGCATTAAGCTACCACCTGCCTTACAGGCCTATAATTAGACCTATTTTTTGTATCAGGGTCTGCACTGTTTGTCATTCAAAATTATCTCGCAAAGTATACCTCTTTATACCGAATGAACGTTATCGTTAAACAATGGTGAATCACGTTGACAATTCATCATTTAAAACGCTAACTGTTACCTCATTAACTAAGGTGAACGATAAACATAGCTGTGAACAGTTTGGATCCCGATGAGACGCTGGATTACATGATACTTCAGTGTGATGACCCAATGTCCATTTTTGTTAAAAAAGAGCGTACCATACACATATGAAAATGTGTTACAATATCATATTGTAATGTAATTTGAGTATATATTTAGCACAAAGTACACACGTTTCCAGGTGTATTGAGTATACAATACGATTAATTACATACAGTAGTCTTAACCCTTTCCCTCATACAAACGTGTTTTCACGCATTTGCAAACAGAGTAGACCCAGATCAGACAGCTCCTAGAGGAGCCGTCTGATCTGGGTCTACTCTGTTTGCTAATAGAATTTGATAGACCTGTTTCTTTGCTTTCTAAAATGTCTACAATGTTTCACCTTCCATGTTTCATTATAACTATTTTGACCATTAATATTCAGTATGTATTGAACATAGAACAGGGAAAGGGTTAAGTGAATACTAAAAACAGGTATCATGCTGGGTCTTTAAGCTAGGTGGTAGCTAAATGCAGATCGAAAGTAGTGCAGAACGCGCCTATGGTAACTTTCTGTTATACTTTCGCCCTGCATTAAGCAACCGCCATCTGTTTAAGACTCCTTTGTTCAATAAACGAATGGTCGCTTGAGACAGGTCCTTATGTACATATTGAGTAGCACTTATAATTAATCACAGAATACTTGCTATGGTGCAAGGGGATAGTGTTAAACTGGGGAATTTAATTATCATCTGATGCGAAGCCGAGATTAAGTGTTACACGTGGTTAGAAACAACCATTTAACTCCTAGCCTGCTGAAAAAGTGACGTGTATCTAAGCTCTGATCTGCCATAGTTTGTATTTACTACATGTCAATTCGTTAATACTGTTGAGCAACTATTGACCGAGTGTCAAAAGTCGAATTACTTGACGTCTCATCATGTCAAGTCGCTCTTACCAAGCTTAGGGTTTACACTTATGATGCTGAAAAATATCTGCCCTAGTTCTAATCTGTAACAAAATTTACTTACAACCATCCGCTAAACGTTTGAGAAATCTCTGCCCGGGCGTCAATTGCTAGGACTCTGATGACACTCCGACTTATTTGACGTCTCATCAGGATCGAAACTGTTCGCAAACGTCAATCAGGTTGTGCTAGTTATAATAGGAGTTTAAGATAAGAGGCTGTATACACTTTCTTTTTTTCATTCCAATCTTCCAGAGTTTAGTGTTTCAATTACGAGTTTCTCGATAACCAGAAACCAGATAATATCATACCTAATTATTCCGATAGACAAAGTTTTCGCACAGACACCATTAAGTAAATATTGCAGACTCAGATCAAACTGCCCCTCAAGGAGCAGTTTGATCAAAGTCTATACTATTTGCTATTGAGTCAGTCGAAATATAAATTAATCAAAATGGTTCCAAATCGACTTATGCAGCTGTACGAACCCATAGAGAGGGAATATAGGTGTACGAATATTTACGTTAGTTACTTAGAGTGACCATAAAATAGCTTAATACACTTCAAACGTAATGCAGAAACTTCCTTTATGAGCATTCTGCATTTGTTTTTACCTGCATCAAGCTACCACCTGTCTTACATACATTGCCTCCTAAATACTTCTAGGAGCTTTCTGTAATACGTTTGCCCTAAATTAAGCAACTACCTGTTTATTTACAACCTTGTGTGCAATCAATATCATGTCGCTTAAGACATATTCTACTGTGTAGTTTATATTAATCAGGTATGTATCTTTTCCGTTTCATTTTGTCATTAACCTAATTGAAATACCTATACAGTACAGTCTCAGTACATTGACCGTACAACATAGGTCTAGTCTTGTTCCTTGTCATCTACGAGTATATCATGTCAAAAGCAAACAGTTCTATATGATCCGTCTGATCTGGGTCTGCTCTCTTTGCAAATGCGTGAAAATGCGTTTATATGAAGTAAAGAGTTAATGTCAGACGACCTACATTAACCGTTTACCCCCATAGGATCGTATTTTAACACATTTGCAAAAGGAGTAGACCCAGATCAGACGGCTCATATAGAAGGTCTGATTCCGGGTGCTTCCAGACAATTGGAAGCTTAACACTTTACCTCATACAGACGCTTTTGCACGATTTTGCAGTGTAGACCCAGACCAGGCGGTTCATACAGAAGCTGTCTGATCACCTCTGCTCTATGTACAATGTACATGTAATAAGTTAAAGGTATTCAACTCCGGCGGAAATATGCTCAAAAATCGATGTATTCATTCACTGCGACCTTCCTTGAAAGCTTATTTGACCACCGATTTCCATGAACTGTGTCTCATTTATCATAAAAAGTATCACTCGATGAACAGTCATTTGTTTTTCTCAGAATATTAACATGCTTCTACAACGAGTCGCCAAAGTGACAACAAACCTTAGACAAAAATACACAAAAAATCTCTAAACCGGAAATTAATGAAGAAGAATTTATGTGATTTTAGGCAGGCGGCTGCTTAATGCAGGGCGGCGAAAGTCATGGAAAATCTCCTTTGTGAGCATTTTGCATGACGTTTACCCTGAATTAACCCTTTCCCTCATATAAACGTGTTTTCACGCATTTGCAAACAGAGTAGACCCAGATCAGACGGCTCCTATAGGAGCCGTCTGATCAGGGTCTGCTCTGTTTGCTAATAGAATTTGATAGATCTGTTTCTTTGCTTTCTAAAATGGCTACAATGTTCCACGTTCCATATTTCATTATGACCATTTTGTCCATGAATATTAAGTAGGTATTGAAATTTTGAATAAACATAGAACAGGGAAAGGGTTAAGCAGCTTCCTGTCTTAAAGACTGACATTTTACTGATTAGGGTTTTTTACTGTACCGAGAAAACATTGAAATACCGAAATTTGAAAAATCAACAATCGGAAATATTTCCATGCCAGCGTTTATTTGTTTAATTGGATTTGCAACCATAGATTTCTGCTATCCACCGTGGGGGCTTAAATTGTGCATTTAATTGCTATAGAATATGGTGAAATTATTGACAGGGGAAATTTTCCAAACGTGACACGTAATATTTCCTGGAGAAATCACCCGATTGTTTCAATGCAATAGTTTGATCCTAGATTGAATATCAAACCTAAAATGAAATTGTTCCTAGAATCCATTTCCCGTAGTCATACGAAAAACTGCACCGTTATCAATTTTGACCACTAACAGCATCTGTGTTTTTTCTTACATTGTGCGAGAGTTGATCCTCTCTAAAGGGGAAATCTAATGACGAAATATCAGACAGTAAAACCCCTCTAAACCAACCGAAATTCTAGTAGAGAAGAATCTATGCACTTTTAGATAGGTGGCTGCTTACATGTAAAGCCCCGTTCCCACTGTCCCGGATTGGCCCCGGTACGTCCCGGATGTGTGGTCCGGGGGAAACCGTGTCAAACCGGGAGTACATCCCTGGTGGCACCGTTAACACCCGGGAAGATCCCTGATGAACCCTATTGATCCGGCTTAATCCGGCAGACAGCCCCGGATGTTTTAAAATGTTTAAAACAACCGGGAGTCACCGGGAGTCACCGGGAAAGATATCCCAAACCGGCTTAATCCTGGCAATTCCGGGACAACGCCGGTATATTCCGGTGAAGGTCCGGGTCTCTATCCTGGCTTTACCGTGATAGTCCCTAGTAATCCGGGATGTTGGCGAGCACCTCATTCACTATATACCTTTGGTGGACCCCCGGCATTGGGCCGGTATAGCTCCGGTGTACGACGGTATAGTCCCGTTTTGTACCGCTGGAGTTAGGGACTGGCAAGGTATATGAGCCGGTTTGTCTGCCGGTCAACCCCCGTTTATACCCGGGTAACGCTGGCTTGTCACCGGCGCACACCCGGAATATGACGGGGTGATACCGGCGGCCACCGCTGCACTACCGGCGACGACCGGGGTCACACCGGATTGTGTTCAACCGGGAAAACGCCGGCCCTACACCGTAAATACACCGTGCCAACCCGGAAACTAACAGGGATAGTCCGGGGTCAAACTGGAAGATCCTGCTTCTAAATCGGGGGAACACCGGGGCAACGTCGGGGATATGGGAATGTACATTTATTTTTTAAGAAATAAGGCCCCGTATCATCCGGGACGCCGGCTATTTCTTCGCCGGGAAGTAACGTGGGGTACCGGGACCAGCACCGTGACAGTGGGAACGGGGCTTAATGCAGGATGAAAGTAATGCAGAAAGATTCTCTAGGAGCTTTCTACATGACTTTCATCCCGCATTAAACTGTCACCTGTCTCAAATACCGATATTTATACTAAATGTACCGTCCGGTTTAGAGGGGTTCTACAGTACTTTCATTCAGATAAGATTTACTAGAGCTGTAGAGTATTTAATAATTCTCGGTGTTTTTTTATACAACTGAACTTCAATATCCCGAGCTACAATGGTCTACTATCCCGAGCTATTCCGAGCTACAATGGACTACTACCCCGAGCTATCCCGATCTACAATGGACTACTATCCCGAGCTATCCCGAGCTACAATGGACTACTATCCCGCGCTATCCCGAGCTACAATGGACTACTATCCCGAGCTATCCCGAGCTACAATGGACTACGATCCAGAGCTATCCCGAGCTACAATGAACCATGCACATTACTTCGAGATGACAGAGATTCGTGTCATCCGATTTGTAATCTGAACAATTCTCAAGCTCACGTTTTAATGTTTTGTGCTTTCAGCATTACTTTCGACACGAGTTAAGCTTCCACGTGCGTTTTTAGATTTGTGGAGTGATACATTTTAGGACAAATTCTGTACTGTAAATTTTGAAAGGGCCGAACTTTTACTAGTTATCTCGAAGTTCAAGTTATTCGAGTTCGAGATATCGAATTTCAACTGTATTTTTCCGCAAACACTATCTTCCTACAACTCACTAGAACTGCCTCGTGGGGGCGAGTCTATGAGTAAAAGCAACATAGGATTGTACAGAGAAACAAGGGTTGTTGATGGATACATGACTTCATTTGGCGGGTTGTTCAAAGATTGTATTTTAGTTTTTCCTAGAACGTTAAGAGCGTTAATATAGGTAGTACCCAATATATATTGTAATTGGACAGGCATATTTAAGTTCACTAGTTGTAGTTTTAACGAGATTGTGCTAATTCACAATGCACTAGCAATAGTTGTTTTACAGTGAACTATTGTCCTTTATTCGCGATCCCACTTGCATTTGCAAACAGTTTGAAACCAGATGAGGCACTGAGTAACTTGGCGTCTCACCGGGAGCCAAGCTGTTTGGCACTCGGTCAACAGGTTGTTTTTCAAAAGTTTTATCGAATCAGAAATATAGTAGAACCTGTCTTAAGCGACTATCAAAAGAGTTATAAGTGTGGGCCTATAAGGAATGTGGTAGCTTAATGCAGGTCAAAAGTAATGCAGAAAGCTCATATTTTGCCCTGCATTAAATCAACCATCCTACTTTAAAAACTCCTATGTTCAGTAAATGCAATGAGATTTACCGTAAGTTATCTTGTTTGTTTGTTTTTTATTTTCTCTCTGTTTAACGTTTTCTCCGCCCCGACATATTACAAAAATGTTTCAAGAAAGATAACTCATGTTTAAATGGGTTATTTTGTCAAAAAGTTTTTTTCCCTTATTTTTCAATGTATTGGCTAAGGGAAAGTGTCTTAATTTTTATTTGTTTAAAGTTTCCTCCGCTCCGACATATTACAAAATTCGTTCAAGAAAGATAACTCATGTTTAAATGGGTTATTTTGTCAAAAAGGTTTTTTCCCTTATTTTTCAATATATTGGCTAAGGGAAAGTGTCTTAATTTTTATTGTTTAAAGTTTCCTCCGCCCCGACATATTACAAAATTGTTTCAAGAAAGATAACTCATGTTAAAATGGGTTATTTGTCAAAAAGGTTGTTTCCCTTATTTTTCAATATATTGGCTAAGGGAAGGTGTTAAGACACCTCTAAACCAGAACTTATGTAAAGGTCAATTTAGGTATTTTTGTTACCTCTACTACTACCACCACCACCACTACTACTACTACTACTACTACCACTACTACTACTACTACTACTACTACTATTACTACTACCAGCGCCAGCACCACCACCACCACTACTACTACTAGTACTACTACTCCTCCTACTACTACTACTAGTACTACTACTGCTACTACTACTACTACTACTACTATTAATGCTTCTTCTTCTACTACTACTACTACTACTACTACTACTACTACTACTACTACTACTACTACTACTACTACTACTACCTACTACTACTACTACTACTACTCCTACTACTGCTGCTACTTCTACTAATGATATTAATTCTACTACTACTACTAATACTACTACTACTACTACTACTATACCTACTTCTACTACTACTACTACTACTACTACTACTACTACTACTACTACTACTACTACTACCTACTACTACTACTACTGCTACTCCTACTACTGCTGCTACTTCTACTAATGATATTACTTCTACTACTACTACTAATACTACCACTACTACTATTATACCTACTACTACTACTAACTACTACTACTACTTCTACTACTGCTATTACTTCTACTATTGCTGCTTCTACCGGAATCCAGCCTGTGTCTATATACGCCGGTGATTCTATACCACTGTAATAATCACACAACATTTAACGACACTTTCTGCCGAAAAATAAAACTTGATTGAATTGTGACTAGATATGTTTAACTGAAGCTATTGTATTAGTGTAAGTGCAGATGTGATATAGGTGCAGATTTTATGGCGCTTTGACATATAGTAGCGATGAAATGGGCACGCGCCTTGCATCTGTGGGTGGTAGTACTAAGTTGATATCAGGATGATGTCAGGATGATGTCAAGATGATGGTCTTAGCTAATCTTACACGTTGCACAGTAGCGCATCGGATCAAAACTACCAACTTGTTTTTTATGTAGTTTTGTCATACGGGGTATTTTCTGCCAAATAAACAAAAAAAAAACATTCTCAAGGACAAGATCCATGACAACGTAGGAACAGCTGCTGGGAAGTTCAAATGGGAGTCAGCTTTGCAGAATGTTTCCGTATTGACCTATTCAGTTCTGATAGTATTTCATATACAAATATTATTGGCCTCATTTTATACCGAAACGACATTGGTTCTCGAATATCTTTACAGAAACGCGACCAGAGTGTCAGACAATTTAGATCCTGATGAGACAGCGAGTCACTCAGCGTCTCATCTGGATCCAGTCCGTTTGCAAATGTAATCACAGATTCGTCAAGGACTTATTCGCTTAGCCTGTTAGCATGCTCGTGCATACTTGTTGGTTTTAGTTCACGCTTGTGACTTTAGTCAAATTAGCATGCAAACATAATTGTTCACGTTATGTTACTATGAATACTCGGTTCAGCTGTTTAACAGGGGTTACAGCTAGGTCTATGGAATCATTTATCACAGCAGGAAAATATCTTAACCCTTTCCCTCATTTAAACGTTTTTTTCACCCATCTGAAAACAGAATAGGCTCAATTAAAACGGCTCCTGTAGGAGCTGTCTGATCAGGGGTTGCTCTGTTTGCTTATGACATGATACAGATCTGATTCTATGTCAAAAACATTCCCTTGAACAATTTACATTATAAAAAATCAACTAATGATGCCATTATTTCTTACATGAATATTGAACTTGTAAAGTGCTAAGACGGATTCAGCACCTCTGCATGCTTAGTGATAATTAACCATTAACATGACAGAGGTGCCTTTTAACCCTTCGCGTGCTATTCACGTCAATATACGTACCTGTATATAGTGAAGACCCAGCAGATGAAACAGCTCCTGCAGGAGCTGTCTCATCAGGGTCTGCACTATTTACAAATTGATTGTGCAACCAGTGCACACCACAGCAGTGATTGCACAGCGAAATACTTGTACACAGTGAATATATATGTAATTATACAACAGGGCATGGGTAAAGAAGGAGAAATGTATTTTAAAATTCAGCAAGAGAAGGGTTAACAGTTTACTCTATAAATATTCTATGTAAGAATAATGACATCAAGGATATTAATTAGATTGATTGTTATAATAGCACATTGACACAGGAATGTTTGGCTGTGGCAGAAACTAAATAATCATAGCCATAGTATGCCTTATAGAGCAAACAGAGCTGCCTGATCAGAAGGCTTCTATTACAATGTATATGTACAGCGTCCGTCTGATCTCGGTCTAATCTGTTTGCAAAGGCGTAGAAAGGCACATACTTTGACAAAGGTTTAAGGCTACTGTAGAAGCCATCTCATGAGTGTCTGATCAGGATCACCTGTATTTGCACATGGGATAATATACATATGCGTCTACCGTTTCTGCTACGACCAAACGTGCAGGTGTTCATATGACATTTTATTGATAGTCTTAATGCTCTTTCGCTGCCAAATGTTGTCGTCTCCATACTTTATTTTTCTTCATTTTTGTATCAAAAACCATTGTCACAGTAACAACATGTTTGGGTCCTGATGAGACGCCGAGTTACTCGACGTCTCATCTGGGTCCAAACTGTTTGCACAGGTTTGCAAACAGTTTGTATTCGGTCGATACCTCCTCAATCACTTGAATTATGGTTTCAAAATGTCTTGTGTTGGTGCATCTTTAGAAATCAGAGTGTTGCATACCACTTTGGTGTTTCGGTGACGTTGACATTGACCTCAGTTATAGCAAAATTATTTTCTGAAATGTTTCAGGATGATAAATCCTCAGGTCCTTGGGTAAGAATTTCCAATTTAATTTCTTGTGTGGATGCATCTTGGGAAGGAGGAATGTCGCATACTGCTTTGTTATCTCGGGGACATTGACCGTAAGAGAAAGTTTGTCGATATCTGCTCAACTCATTTGGTTAAGATTTCCAAATTTCTTATATTGGTGCATCTTTGGAAGACAGAGTGCTACGTACTCTATATCCTTGATCCTGACATAGACTGACATGTCTTTCTTCAAATATCTCCTCAACCGCTTAGGTAAGGTGGAAGCAGCCCTGGATAAACTAGGTAAACTCGTAATCCTTAGAAACTCTTACACTTTAGTAAACATGACTGATTATTGTATGTACAGCATTGCAGATATCACAATGAATCCTTCGCGCCTATTTAGACAGGTAACTGCGTAATGCAGGGTGAGCGATATGCAGGCATTTTATTAAACAGAGTGAGTTTGTTAGACTAATGGTTTAGGCGTTATGCAACTTTACGTCGTTGCCAGACTCATAAAGATTACGGATATGGTGCGTTTGATGTTTAGGCGTTATTTTATTTTAGAGCATTGACAGACTTATGCAATTAAGAACATGGTTAGACTAGTGGTTTAAGCAGTATGCATTTAGTACAAAGTTTGGGTAATGCAACTGAGGGTACGTCACACTTTTTTCCCGACCTATACAATCTAAAGCACGACCATATTTATTTAATTACATTGTAATGGCATTGCCAGACTTATGCAAATAAGGACATTGCCAGGCTTCTGTCATTAAGAACATTTCCTTTTGTATTTAATGACATGGTCAGACCAATGATAAATATTGGTATTGCAATATTGAGTAAAATGAGTATGGAGTAAATATTGACATTGCAATTAAGTGTATCAACTAAACTATATTTTGTCGTAAAAATGTCTGATAAACAATGGACTGTGTTCAACTATTTCCCTCAATAATATTCATGTAAAAGAAAAACTGACTTCATAAATATGAATACAATTATTTTTTACAATGGCACATGAACATGGGGGCGTTTGACTATGACAGAATCCGTAGAATCAGACCTATATAGACCAATAAGCAAACAGAACTGGTCCCAGTTTCACGACCATTACTTAGCTAAGCATGTTTTTTTTTTAAATAAAATATACAAAATCATTATCTTTCATAAATCAGTGTTTATTTTTGACAAAAAGGGTAAGATAATTGCTGTTATCATGTTGAGAACAAATATTCTCGTGTTTAGACAGGAGCAGACACAATGTTCCCAGTTTATTAACATGCGTATCTGCTCCAGTTTAAACACAAGGATTTAAAACAAAAACACGAACAGATGGTAAAACAATTTGTGTTCTAATGAAATGCAGTATTTCTAAGACGAATGTTTACAACAGATAGTACAGTCACGTGTAAAACGGTTTGGATACAGATGAGATACCGATGATCAGGGTCTTGATTACATGTATTTGAGACTGTCGTTACATTTCGAAACCAAGAGAAAGAACATTCAATTATGAAACTAGAAGCAGACGACACATTTTGCAGACGACACTATAGTTAAAGGTTGATATGCACTAGTGTTCATGCAAAATGCAGTTAAAATGGCGACAATGACAGATTGTGATGACAAACATGCATAAATTTAACACATCAAGTCAAAACAAATGCCCAAAAATAAACCTGCTGTTGACATGAAATGAGAAAACAAACAAAACAACAGTAGTATTGTCTTCAACAGCGGATCATACTCGCCATTTCGCCGCCGCCAATAAAATTAAGTACATGTATCTCAAGATTTCAACATAGTGCTGTCTTCAATTTCTAACAAAACCGTACCACGAACAGTTTCAAATTCAATCTTGATTAGACATCGAGGTACTCGGTATCTCATCTGGATCCAAACTGTTGACAACGGTTGTCATGGTTTTGCATATGGCGACGAGATAACTAAACACTCAGGGAGGAATGAATACCGAGACTGTAGTTTATCCACTAAATACCTTACCTCATGAATATTTATGCCAGTCATAACGACAGTATGGGTATTAAACCATTCCCTCATAGACTATATTTAGATCCAATCACTTTGAATAAATCCACAGAAAAGGAGCATTAACTAGAGAAAAGGAAAAAATAGAATTTTGTAGTTTGAAACTATTGTGATAAATAGAGCATTTGCTCCTATAGGAGCAAATGCTCTATGTATCACAATGGCTTCAACTGATGGTTTTTACAGAGGTGTAGAAAGGCGTATTTATGGAGGAAAGGATTAATTACCTGAATTCTTATAATGGTATATAAACACATGACGTTTTAGATTTTGGCGACTGTAAAATCAGATCATCTGTATAATTCCATAAGCAAACAGACCGTGATCAGACGGCTCCCTCAGGAAATTCTGATCTGGGTCTGCTCTCTTTGCAAATTTCTATGGAGTGAAGAATGTTATAAGTGATACGATTTCCTACAGGAGCCGTCTAATCTGTTTCTAGAGGTGTGAAAAGGCGTCTACATATATATGAGTAAATGGCTAACTTCTTAATTTTCACGGTAAATATTGTGATAATGTATTATTATTACAGAGGTCAAGATAAGATGCATAAACATTAAAACATTATTAACCCTTCTCTTGCTGAATTTTAAAACACATTTCTCCTTCTTTACCCATGCTCTGTTGTATAATTACATATATCTTCACTGTGTACAAGTATATCGCTGTCCAATCACTGCTGAGGAGTGCATTGGTTGCACAATCAACTTGTAAATAGTGCAGACCCTGATGAGACAGCTCCTGCAGGAGCTGTCTCATCTGGGTCTTCACTATTTACAGGTAGGTATATTGACGTGAATAGCAAGCGAAGGGTTAAGAATAATGTCTTTATTTCTCCACCAAACCCTATGCTGTGACGACATTTTAGAATCGTCTCGATGAGCTGTAGATCCAGATGCAAACTCATTGGCACTTAGTAAGTAATAATGGCGTCTTTAAATACAGGTGGTTGCTTAACCCATTTCCTCATGTTGATACCTTTTGACGCCACTGTAAAAGTCATTTTGAAACTACTGTAGAAGCCATCTCATGAGGGTCTGATCAGGATCACCTGTATTTGCACATGGGATAATATACATCTGCGTCTACCGTTTCTGCTACGACCAAACGTGCAGGTGTTCATATGACATTTTATTGATAGTCTTAATGCTCTTTCGCTGCCAAATTTTGTCGTCTGCAAACTTTAGTTTTCTTCATTTTTGTATCAAAAACCATTGTCACAGTAACAAAATGTTTGGATCCTGATGAGACACCGAGTTACTCGACGTCTCATCTGGGTCCAAACTAAATAGAGCATCTGTTCCATTTACCTTTTTGCTAGTTAATGCTCCTTTTCGGTAGATTGTTCAAAAGGGATAGGTCTAAATATAGCCTATGAAGGCATTGGTTAAAGCAGAACAAAGTTGATTCCTGTAGGAGAATTATGCTTCCCAATCTACATATATTAACCATTTCACTGTTCAGTCTTGTAAGAAACAATGACATCGTGACTATCTATTAGCTGAATTGTTATAATAGCATTTTTATCACAGGATTGTTTGGTATTGGTAGACTCTGTCGGGCCAGGTCTAGTATCATTTCATAAGCAAACACAACATACCCTGATCAGATGTCTCCTACAGAAACAGTCTGATCTGCCTCTTCTATGTTTTCAAATGCATGAAAAAGTGTTTGTATGAGTGAAATGATTATACATTGTATACATTGTATATGAACTAGACAGGAGCTGAAATAACCTCAGATTTTAACCCTTTACTCAATAAATACGCCTTTCTACGCCTTTGTTAACACGGTAGGACCAACTGTCTGACCAGGGTTTGCTCTGTTTGCTAATGATATAATATAGATATAATTCTGCAGTTTCCGCCATGGCCAAAGGTCAATGTGCCGGTGCTAGGGGTCGTGAGTAGTGTTGCACTTTTAATTACTTCTCATGAACAGACTCAATAAAACCGAGTCTGCAATTTTCTCTTTTTGCATTTCTACTTTTGCTTTCGAAGGATCACCCATTTTCAGAATATTTATACTCGTACACTGCCAACCAGAACTTCAGGAAGGTGTCCATCAAACCTACATTTATATTGGTTGATGTGCTCTATATACCCAATACTGCAAAGTACAGCAGAACATGTATTAATCGACCACAAATGGTTGCTTAATGCAGGGTAAAAATAATGTATCAAGTACCCACAGGGGCTCTCTCTATTAATTTGGCGTGCGTTAAACAATCATATGCCTAAATGACAAAGTATTGTGTATTGGTCTCGTCAGACATGTTTTACTGTGCATATTTTTAATTCAGTGCCCACTGCAGGCACCCACCTAACTAACTGTTTTGTTTGTATAGTTTATCAGTAGAGATAAACTTGATGTCACCTTTTGAAACGGCGATGTTTTATTTGACCAGTGCAAACAAACATTAAACAAGTAATTACAAGAAGTCCTCCAAAACCTCTTATTCTTACATAGCGCTGTTAAGGTACGATATAAACCATAACAAGCATAGTCTGACTAACTTGTTTACCAAAGATAGGCAATTGCAGTTTTTTTAACGCGGTTACATGTTAGTGACTATGTACGTGTATCTAAGAAGAAAAAAACCCGTATCATTTTACAAGCAAATGACCTGTAACTTGAATTACATCACTGAGAAACTATAGGGTAGGATAGTCAACGTATATTACCTATAACTTGATTGTAACACATCACTGAGACTAAACGTTAGGAGAGTCAATGCAAATGACGTCTAACTTGAATGTAACATATCATTGATACTAAACTTTAGAGTAGTCAATGAAACTGACTTCTAACTTGAATCACATAACTGAGATTAAAAAAATAAAAAATTAAACCTTAGGATAGTCAATACAAATGACCTCTAACTTGAATGTAACACATCACTGAGACTAAACGTACAAGGGATCGATGCAAATGACCCCTAACTTGAATATAACTGAGCTCAAATTAATATTTGCACGTGAAGTAGGTTTTCCTCTGCAACAATTGTTGTCTGCTTCAATTCTTAAAATAAAATGTTCTCTCTTTTCTATCCTAACATATGGTCGAAGTGTCAAACAGTTTTGATTCTATTGACACGCCTCATTTTGCGGCGTCTCATCTGGGTCCAATCTGTTTGCACAAGTAATCGCGGTTTCACCGCTAGCGTACGAAGAGTTAACAATGAATTTTTTTGCGGTAATTGTCAATACTTCCATGTCGTTCAAGAAATGATCATACACATTTTAATAATGTTCATGAAATGAGGACAGTGAAAACTTCCTCACTGTCCCTATGTCCAGATATGTGGTTTTGCTCGTACAAAGTGCTATTGGAATTTAACAAGACATGGACATGTCCCTCAAGAAGTCTATGCAGGAGGTGGACCATGTAGCACGAACATCAGGTAAACATACATGTATACACCGATACTCGCGAGCACAAACGGGATCAACTTAGCATGTTTAGCCATGTACCATCGATAGACAGAGACCCAGATAAGATGCGTTAATTAAAATATTTTCAAGTAAAACTTCTTGATTTCTCCACCAAACCCTATATTGTGACCACTCTTTAGAATCGTCTCTTCGAGAATGACGCTTTTAGTGTTTGAGTATACACCGTTATCTGTAGCTCTGGATAGAGTTAACTCTTTGCACGCTAGCTGCGAATTTGTGATGTCCTGTTAAAACAGTTTAGAATCCAGATGCGGTCCCGAGTAATTGCCCGTTTCATCAGGTTCCAACGTGCTTGACACTTATATATTCTTTTATTTGGAGTTGGTGCAATTTGTATTACTTCCGATTCGGTGGACCTTGTTAGAAGCTATTAACCGAGTGTCAAACAGCTTGGCTCCTGACGTTTCAACAGCGTCCAATCGAGTGACAAATAGCTTGGACCCTGGCGTCTCAACAACATCCAAGCTGTTTGCAAAAACAAATCAGATCGTGGTTAGGGGATAAGGGTGGATGCTGACAAGGGTGTTTCAGGAAAACGACGAACTAATGTAACAAACTGTGTAATTGCGTGTTTCCTCATTTCAATTTACGCTATCGTGCTGAAAAAATATGTGTGCCAATACTCTGACCTGCTGCAATGTGTGTCAATACTCTGACCTGCTGCAATGTGTGCCAATACTCTGACCTGCTGCAATGTGTGTCAGTAATCTGACCTGCTGCAATGTGTGTCAATACTCTGACCTGCTGCAATGTGTGCCAATACTCTGACCTGCTGCAATGTGTGCCAATACTCTGACCTGCTGCAATGTGTGTCAATAATCTGACCTGCTGCAATGTTTTAGCTTACATCTGAATCATAGAAGCGTCTGAGAAATTATTGACCGAGTGTCAAACAGCTTGAGTCTCTGGTAGAGACGATTTTTCACGCATTTGCAAATAGAGTACACCGAGATCAGACAACTCCTGCTCTTAATGCTTATGAAATAATATACATGTATACAGTAAAACCTCTCTATAACGGCCACTAAATTACATCAAGTATTTTGTTTTAAGGGCAGGTGGCTGCTTAAAGCAAAGTGAAAGTAAAACAGAACGCTCCTATAGGAGCGTTCTGTTTTACTTTCATCTTGCTTTAAGCATCCACCTGCCCTTAATACCCACTAATTAACACAATTTAGTGGCCGTTATAGAGAGGTTTTACTGTATCTGATTATATAGTTTATGCCATGACCATTGCAGTATTCATTTGTCAATTAAATTACTTTTCACCAGGTAAAATGATAAAGAATAATGGAATTTCAGTGCAAACCACTTTTACTATTGATATAGCACTTACTTGTTCTTTAATGACAGTCACGTATCTGATATTATTATAGAAACAATGATCTGCTTATATGTTGTTGGTGTTGGGCAGGCATTAATTAACATGGCATCAAGATATAAAACACATGAATCACACTGAATTTACAACATTAGAGTGTTGCGTACAGTTGTTCGTGAGATTGAAAATGTATCTTTTTTACGAACATCTTTACACAAGATTCACAAAATATGATGTTTGCATCGATATGAAACATCATACTGCTCTTATTAAATTATTAGCGCTTTATATCAGTAATGGTCTTTACAAACAGAGTAGATCCAGTTCAGACAGCTCTGATTAGGGTCTGTTCCGTTTGCCCTTTGTAATGATACAGATATGTTATCCCGTGCTCATACACCATTACACTCAATATCTTTAACCCATTACCTGCATGGATACGCCTTTGCAAACAGACCAGACCTAGGTCAGACTGCTGCTGTTGGAGCCATCTGCTCTGGAACTGCTCGTTTGTTTATCGAGAGTTATATTATAGAACTCTTGTCTACGGTTTATTTCATTGCAAACTATCCCTTTGTTAATGTGAAACCAAACAAAAACAGTCAATGAATATTTATGAAGTACAGTGGAGCCCCTCTAATGCGACCACTTAATGAATAAACATGGGCGTTTTTATAAGCAGGTGGTTGCTTAATGCAGGGTAAAAGTAATGCCGAAAGCTCCTCTAGGAGCTTTCTGCATTACTTTTGTCCTGCATTAAGCTACCACCTGCATCTAGCACCCATAATTATACCTGTTTTAGGTGGTCGCATTAGCGTGGTTTTACTGTATTAAATTGTTACATAAACATTCGACATGGAAACCATTGATCGAGTTTCAAACAGTTTCTCATCTGGATCCAAGCTGTCTGCAAATGCGAGCCAGTGTAGGTCAGTAGCTCAACCCGAGTGTTCTTCTGTGCACGTAACAATGCAAGTTGATCCGTTCACAGAAGAACCTTTGGGGTCTTCCTCCACCTGTAATTAGCTGGACGTCGTGTTATGACTGAAATACTGTTAAAACGACGTAAAACCGGACAAAAACCAAACCAAACCAAATCCGTTAATTAATTTGATATTTCAAAGGCATCTGAGTCGCAGAAAAACATATCCTGAACCAACAACCAACGGCTTTGGAAGTCGTGCACTTCGTTGTAAATAAAGAATGTACAATGTAGGTGTTATTGGATTGTGCATTATCCCATATCGTGTTGAAAAAGAAATGTGCTTAAAACTCTGCTCTGTTGCATTTTATACTTATTTCTGATTCGTAGAAGCGTTACAGAAACTGTTGGCCGAGTGTCAAACATCTTGGATCCTGATGAGACGCCGAGTAACTCGGCGTGTCATCAGGATTCAAGCTGTTTGTAAATGCGAGCCAGGTCGCATTTAGCATGCTAAGGGTTAATAATTACGTCATCGTGAAAAACTAATGTCTCCTCAAATTTGGATCTGACGCAATGTGAAAACTACTTCCGATAGTCGTTGTTAGCAGGATAAGGATTATCCTTATGATTTAACCCTTTCCTTCATATAAACGCCTTTTCACGCCAAAAAGTGGGAGTCGTCTGACCAGGGTCTGCCGTATTTGCTTAGAAATTATAGTAGGTCTGACTCTACATGTCTACCAATACCAATTTACCAAAACATCCGTGTACATATGTCATTAAAAAAAACCCAGCTAATATACATTCGTGATGTCATTATTTCTTACATGAATATTGAACAGAGAAAGTGTTAACCAATTACCATTCGTGAATCTGATTTGAACTTTTTACTACTAAGTAACTTTTGTGTGCGAAAATTGTCGCCTATAATGATAAAACTGTACCCTTTTCAAGAAGCCTTGACTCAGTGTCAAACAATTTTGGGTCTTAATGAGACGACAAGTTACCCGGTGTCTCTTCTGGATCTATATTGTTTTCAAGTTCGACACAAATTTATCAATAATGGTGAAAATGTTATTTGTTAATTACTGGTATACGCCTGCTGGAAAGTTTTTGTCAGCGCCATAAATATTTTAATCATTTTAATTTTGACATTTTGAAAATCATGTTAACATCCTTTTAGTGTTTATGTAAGTAAAGAAATTTAAAAAAAGTAATTGTTTTAATTGAATTATTTGACTTGTTAAATGTTTAAAGACGTCAGTCATTCTTTTCCCAATTAACCTTTATCCTTATGAACACTCACGTGAGAAATGATGACATCATAAACAGTTTGATTTTTTAACCATTCGCTTGCTATTCATTTCAATATACCTACCTGTAAATAGTGAAGACCCAGATGAGACAGCTCCTGCAGGAGCTGTCTCATCAGGGTCTGCACTATTTACAAGTTGATTGTGCAACCAATGCACTCCACAGCAGTGATTGCACAGCGAAATACTTGTACACAGTGAAGATATATGTAATTATACAACAGGGCATGGGTAAAGAAGGAGAAATGTATTTTAAAATTCAGCAAGCGAAGGGTTAAAAGACATACTTATGAACACAGAAAGTTTAGGTACTGTTGAATAAGATATATTTTGTTTAATATGAAGATATCCTTGAACAACTTATATCGTAAACTATTTTTGTGAATCAATATTTAAGATTTACATCGACACTTGATTTTTTGGTTCTAGAACAAAAAGATATTGTGATTTTCCGAATACATACGGAACCTATCGGTACACCGCCGAGTAGTCATGATTGATACTGAACTAAAACGCACGCGAATGTGATCTAAAACGTGGGCGAATAACGTCGACTACATCGACTACATGTATTTAACATTGAATTTCCGCGACTTTAACCCTTTACTGCAAAAGTACGACTTTGCAAACAGAGTAGACCCGGATCAGACGGCTCCTAGAGAAGGCGTCTGACCAGGGCATGCACTGTTTGCTTCTGAAAAAATATAGATCTGATACTACAGTTTCTGTCCTGATAACAAACTTCCTTGTTTCTAGTGCCATTATAAAATTCAGTAAACAAATATTCATGATGTCATTATTTCTTACATGAATATTCATGGAGTAAAGACTTTAAGCAGAAAGTTCCAAGAGCAGCTTTTCTACATAGCTTTCAACCTGCATTAAACTTTCGTCAGTCTTAAACTATTCTGATGCTTATATGAGTGTTCGGACTATCCTGTATTCGAACTAGCGAGTTTTCCGATTATTCGAACTAGCGAGTGTACGAGTTAGCGAGGTTTTATCATATCGTGTTTAATTGCTTTGAAATGTTGACTTCAACCATTTACTATAAAAGAAACGCCTTTCAACGCCTCTGCAAATAGAGTATACTCAGATCAGGCGGCTTCTGTAGTAACTATTTGATCAGGGTCTTCTTTGTGTACTCAAGGCATATATAGATCTGATATTTCATTGTTTTACCAGGGCCAAAACATTTCATTTTAAATACTAAGCGAATACATGTTCATATACATACATTATTCATTGAATTGAATATGCATGGGTAAAGGGCTAATTTGTCATTATAGAGAATATAAACAATTTGGAAACTCTTTCCGGTGAACCATTCAGTACAACCTCGATTATCGACCTTTTTTTTTTTTTTATCAAAGTGCAGTTAAACCACCAGACTAAAACAAACACATCAAATCAAAACAACATTTGTATAGTTGGGAGGTGCATGATAAGAAAAAGTACTCATTTTACATGTGCACGCCATAACCGTTACAAGTAACTATGATCGCTACTGCCAGATGTCAACAATTAGTAGTAATGAATCATAATGTACGTCTCTTTATCTGACGCACTGACCGGTTGGTGATGTACGGACACAAGTGTGACGTCAAGCATGTGTCACGTGACCGATGGCAGTGTGATAAGGAAAATAATTTTTCTTCTGATCAAACCGTGAAACTGGAGTTAGTATTTTATCCTGGTAAAAGTTAACCCACCATTGCGATTTGAGACACGCATGTACTGTCATTTGCAAACAGTGTAGACCCAGACCAGATAACTCCCAGAGGAGCCCATCTGATCAGGGTGTTTACTGTTTGTAATTCAAACTCCTCTAGCAAGTTTAAGCTTTTCATACTGAGTGGACTCTATAGTTAACACCGATGGTCCATTCCACTCTGAAAATTCGGCGTTGAAATATTAGACAGAATGTACACGTATGTGTGAAGTCTATTGTTAAGCATAAATGGGCTATTCCACCCCCCTGACCATTCGGCGTTGAAAATGTTAAAAACTGACGATAGTATTTGCGATATGGCGTTTGCAAGAAATGCACTTTCCTTTGATGCTCTTTATGGGAGCTTTCTGTATGACTTTCATCTTGCATTAAGCTGTCACCTGTTTTACAGACAGGAATTTATACTAATTTGATTGTCCGGTTTAAAGAGGTGCTATTGTACAGTTAAACCCCTCCAAACCGGAAGTCCAATTTAGTATCCTCATCGCCATGTTTCGAATCCCGGTCTGGGCATTTGGATTTTTCATGTGAGGAAGCCTTCCAGTTGGATTTCGGTAGGTCGGTGATTCTACCCGGATGTTCTTCTGTGCACGTAACAATGCCATATATCTAAAATATCTAAATTATATTCTTCTAGAAGTCCGGTTTAGAGGTGTTTCGCTGTATCTATATCAACACCGGTATCATTTTTATATAATCGCATAACCAAACAGGAGCCGACTGATCTGAGTCTAATCAGTTTGCAAAGCAGAGCGCTAAAAGGCGTTTTTCTATCAGGTAAAGAATTAAATGAAATGTTACCAATATGACAACTTGTTTTGACCCTTTCCTTCATATAAACGCGTGTTCACGGATTTGCAAACAGAATAGACCCAGATCAGACAGCTCCTATAGGAGCCGTCTGATCAGCGTCTGCTCTGTTTGCTAATGGAATTTGAAAGGTCTGTTTCATTCCTTTCTAAAATGGCTACAACGTCCCCCCTTCCATATTTCATTATAACTTTTTTGCCCATGAATCTTCAATAGGTATCGAACTTTGAATAAACATAGAACATGGAGAGGGTTGATAGCCATCATTAGCGCCAATCTAATTGACAAGTATTATGTCAATATTAACATTATAACTCTATGTACGCTAGTGGCGAGTGGCGTAAACCAGGTAAATGGTTTGGATTCAGATCAGACGTCGAGTAATTCTGCGTCTCGTCGGGAACCAAACAGTTTAATAGCGAGCTTATTTTATTTTCAGGAGAAAAGGGAGAAAATGTAACTAAGAAAGATGCAGCAGATGACAGTGTCTGCAGACTACAGTCACGTGTACTTAGTGTGCACATATCTTATCAAGTATCATGTTAAGTTCAAAGCATGACAAAACAACAACAAAAAGCCCCCAAACCCTCCTAAAACTGAATGACACGCAAATACATTTCTTTTGATTTTTTTTGGAACGAAACTGTTATTGGTAGTTATAAATTACCAAGTAGTTACTACCACGCTTAAATTGCAAATCAGCTGCCAGTGTTCGTTATATTTGACATTTTCCTATGTCATTAATTAACCCTAACAATGCTGACTTTTCAAATGGGCTATTCCAAAATTTAAACAGCTCAAGCTTATGGTGAATATTTAGGGATTTTTCTAAAGTGTAACGTGACAAACAGTGCAGACCCCTAGGAGCCCTCTCATCTGGGTCTACATCGTTTACAAAGGGCATTATTGACCCGTGTCCCGCATCGTTATAGGTTAATCCTTACAATAACCTGTTCCTTTTTATATAACCTTTACTTCGTGAATATGTATACAAGAATCCACATCTTACAGGAGCTGCCTGATCTGGTTCTACTCTGTTTGCCAGGGCTTCTGGAGTAAATTTCATTTACGAACGTTATCTAAAATTCAATTTAAACATTTCCTAGCACATGTATGTATGTTATTTCCATTTTACGGTCCGTGCCCATTCGGGAAATACGGATTCTTTAACCTGCTCACTGAGATATGGATTTGACTGGTACTAACGTGTCACCTATGTCCAAAGGTAGTCCCTGTTCGATCTGGCCGTTAACCCGTATTTTCCAATACAATCTCTCTAGATGCGGAAGTGAAGTACATGTTGCTTACTGGTAATGTGTTATATAACGTTGGACATATCGAACCTACGTTCACATGTCAGTCAACCAAGGCTGATTTCAGTAAAAACCTTTACCTGATAGAAACGCACTTTCTCGTCTTTGCAAACAGAGTAGACCCAGATCAGACGGCTCCTGTAGGAACCGTCTGATCAGGAGCTGCTTTGTTTGCTTCTACAACTTCCGCTATGGTCAAAATATCATGTGTCCATGTGTCATTATAAAAATCAGCTAAATACTACTCATAATGTAATTATTTTCTACATGAATATTTATCAAGTAAAGGGTTAATGGTTTATTTTCGTCAGTTGCAGTATGATTGGAGAAAAGTATAGCTTTGGGTAAAAGTAGAATTACGACACTAGCACGTTCATATATCAAATTACGAGCGTTTCGGTCCGTGCGCTTATCTTTATTTTATGTTGTGTCGATAAGCGTACAGATACTCAAAGAGAGTACACAAGCGAAAATAAAACAGTTCAACAGGCTTTTAAAAAGACATACTGGATTGCTTAAACTTCTCAGTTTGTGACATGCTTTGTGAAGCGTTTTAAATGACCGCGCGAGGGATCTATGTACAGATTTATTACGTGCGCGTGGTTTTCGCTCTATAAATACTGCCTGGACAGGACTGACACTTTAGTGCATGTGTGCTTCCAAAACTGAACAACAACGGATTATGCTAACAGTCTTTGAGGGACACTAACTTTTCCTGTTTTAGCCGAGCGCTCTGACTAAAACTTGGATTCTTACTCCTGCTACTAGTCTACAGACACAATGTCGTCGTCGGCGTCCAGAGACAACCGGCGGATGTCGGTGACCAGGGAGATCCACCGTCGGCTGTCCACCCCGAAAGATTCCCACCGGGATTCCGTCTGGTAAACGCAATTTTCATCTTCTTAAAAAATGAACATATGGTGTTAACTCTTTACTCCATACATGCGCCTTTGGCACCAGTAGACCCAGATATGACGTCTCCTGTAGGAGGCGTCTTACCAGAGTCTGCTCTGTTTGTTTATGGAATAAGTTAGATCGGATTCTGCATTTTTTTACCCGGACCAAATGCTGTCTTGTTTATATGACATACATATCAAACTATTTGATAGTTATACTTACGTCTGTACGTCGTTTCTTACATGAAAACTGGTTTAGCAAATGCCAGTCTGCTTATACAGTAAAACCTCTCTATAACGGCCACTAGATTGTGTTAATTAGTTGATATTTAGAGCAGGCGGCCGCTTAAAGCAAGGCGAAAGTAAAACAGAACGTTCCTTTAGGAGCGTTTTGTTTTACTTTCACATTGCTTTAAGCAGTCACCTGCCTTTAATGCACACTACCTGATGTAATTTAGTGGCCGTTATAGAGAGGTTTTACTGTACAGTCTAAAAAATAAAGGTTGATGTTTAAGAAATACAGTAGAAACTCGATTAATATTGTACGATCGTGCTAATCCGAACACCCAGTAAAGTATCAATAAAACAGGTGGCTGCTTAATGTAGCTTAAGGCAGCTGAATTCAGTAGGAGCTTTCTGCACGACTTTCATTTGCGCTAAGCAGCCACCTGCCTACAAATTCAGCTTAATATAGGGTGAATGCCATGCAGAAAACTCATCTATAGGATCCTTCTGCACGACTTCTCTCTGCATTTAACAGTCACCTGGCCTTGGAAATTCTCATTTCTTTGGTACTCAAAGTTCAGATTATCATATTGATATAGGGGTTTTCAATACGAGTCTATCTTTCTTTTCCTCGTCTTAGACGATCATCGCAATTACAACTACATGTAATACATAATGTTTTTCATATCTCCTGCTGTTCTGACAAAGTTCACGGTCAGGTCTGAAAAAGAGTATTTTTACGAAATATCAAGTTTAGGTATATACATTATTTGGTAGTTCTTAACCTTTTCAGTGCGGGAAACAAGTCTTTAATGTCCATTGCCAACAGTGTACACCCAGATGAGAGAATTCCTAGAGGGGTCCTCTCATCAGGGTTTGTACTGTTTGTCATGTTACATTTCTCCTTTAACAAAACTCTCTGAATATTCACAGTAAGCTTGACTTGTTAGAATTTTGGAATAGTCCTTTTGTATACACTCCCAAACAAGCTGAATAAATAACTATCGACCTTACTCTAAAAGCACACTAATTAAACCTAACAGTGACTACGGGCTGGCACTTTTATTGTGACCCATTATCAATACTTACTTATTAACCCTTCGCTTGCTATTCACGTCAATATACCTACCTGTAAATAGTGAAGACCCAGATGAGACAGCTCCTGCAGGAGCTGTCTCATCAGGGTCTGCACTATTTACAAGTTGATTGTGAAACCAGTGCACTCAACAGCAGTGATAATTGTACACAGTGAATATATATGTAATTATACAACAGGACATGGGTAACGAAGGAGAAATGTTATTTTAAAATTCAGCAAGAGAAGGGTTAACCCTTACTCAGTTGTATATATCAATGTTCACTCCCATTCTGATCCGGTGGAAGATTTGCCTTCTTCCGATCCGCTCAAGAGTTGGAGAAACTGTTGATCAAGTGTCAAATAGCTGTGGGTCCTGATGAGACGTCGAGTTACTCGGCACCTCATCTGGGTCCAATCTGTTTGCAAATACGAGTCAGGTCGCGAACAGCAGGGAAGGGTTAATATTCAACTACAAATCCATTAAAACAACATTCACCAGAACACGAGACATGTTTGATTATTAAACATTAAAATACAATTACAAACAAAACATAAAGATATTTTCTTCTTAAGTCACTGAAACCCCATTTTCTAAATGGACTTTCGCAAATACATGTATGTATTATGAACCGATCTCGTTTGCACGTTAAAGGACATTTTAATTAGTTTGCTAATGTGACAGTAGAAAAGTGAAATTAATATGTGGATCCTGATCAGATGACTCATTCAGTAGCAAATTTGGCCTGTGTCTACACTGTTTGCCTGTGACCCTATTAACCCATTACCTCATAGGCTATTTTTAGATACAGCCTCTTTGAATAAATCTACCGAAAATGAGCATTAACTAGAGAAAAGGAAATGCTGTATTTATCACAATGGTTTCACAAAGTGACTTTTACAGAGTCGTCAAAATCGTCAATATGAGGGAAGAGGTTAAGCCACAATAGGTACAACTAGGTATCGTTAAGTATATATTTATTTAATACTTTTCCTGTTCTATGTTAATTCCAATTTCCAATACCTTCTGAATATTCATGGAGAATATAGTTATAATGAAATATGGAAGATAAAACATTGTAGCCATTTTAGAAACTAAATAAACTGATATATCAAATTCCATTAGCAAACAGAGCAGACCCTGATAAGACGGTTCCTATAGGAGCCGTCTGATATGGGTCTACACTGTTAGCAAATGCAAGTAAACACGTTTTTATGAAGGAAAGGGTTAAGCGACACTTGGTGCAAAAAAGTAACGTTAAGTTTATATGTATTTAATGTCAAAACATGTACTCTACTGGCTAAATGGTGATATCCTTTGTAAACAGTTTGTATCCAGATGAGACGTCGAGTAGCTGGGTGTCCCATTAAGATATAAGCTGTTTGCTGCTCTGAGTGAGTTTCTGACAAGATATAATAAACAGATAATTTAGTTTTAGCACTGAAACCGACGACAAAATTTGCAGAAGACATCTTAAAAATCGCCAGTGCCATCGCAAGACCAACATACATTATGTCGTCTGCTAACAGTGACGTCTGTTAACATTGTCGTCTGTTTAATTTATTTCATAATAAAAGATTGAGTTACGGAATTGTTTAAAACTTTTCAAACTCATTTGGCACCGTGTTAAATAATGAAAGTTAACTCTTATTTAATGAGGCCAGTATGCTCCATGTACAAAGTTCTAAAAGGGAACACAGGCAAACTGTGCGGAAGTGGCATCTGATAAGAGTCATGGATCGGCACTGTCTACTTCACCAATCATTTCAAACGTCACAAGAACAAAAGAAGTCTTGCAAAAATACCCATAAAATAAATTGAGACTTATTTCAAAACTCGCTTTCAATACGAATTCGTACGTCCTGCAATGTGTGTGACACTTCTACCACAGAACCTATCATAAACGATCATCAATAGAGATCTACTTACGGGTCCGTAAGGCAGGTGGTAGTTTAATGCAGGTCAAAAGTAATACAGAAAGCTCCTATAGGAGCTTTCTGTATTACTTTTGTCCTGTATTAAGCAACCACCTGCGTTTTACGAGTTCCGTGTCCATTCAATGTAAAGTGGCTTTAGACAGGTTCTACTGTACGTTGTAATTGGTCACAGACCGGTGCAACCTTTAACTTTCTAAGCCAATCTCGTTGGAAAATCGCTTTCCAAATAAATGGACAGAGTGTTATCAGCTTCTCAGTTTGCCAATGTTATCAGAAGTTTCGCTCACAGCGTGCTAAATGCGAAATGTGATCCCACTTAGTAGCACAGCGTGATGACTGCCATCACTGCAGACCAGCTCTGATAACGGAATAACCAGGAAGAATTAGTATTTCTTTACACGCTAAGTTATTTTCATCTGCAAAAATAGCCTGCCTCAAATTTCAAAGTTGACTTATCTTAAAATAGTTTTCATAAATACAAACAGACTGTCAAACAGTTTGGATCCAGATGAGACGCCGAATTACTCGGCGTCTCATCTGGATCCAAACTGTTTGCATAGGTTTTCACATATTCGCCGTTAGCGTGCAAAGAGTTAACTGCAACGAAACATCTCTATAGCGACCACTTAAAAATAAACATGAGCGTTTAAAAGAACGCATGGTTGCTCTATATTTGCTCTGCTTCTGAAGTTGTGGAGTTTTTGCATTTTTTCCGATTCGCACAACTTTTTAAGAATCTGATGACCAAAGGCCATTGGAATTTGGAACAGATTAAGTCCTAATTAGGACCCAAGCTCGAACTAGGTCGCGAGCCAAACGCGAGCCAGATCACCCAAGGGAACGTTCTGCATAGTTTTCGTCCTACATTAAACTGCAGTCAGTCTGATAAACCCTTAATTAACCCTTTCCTTCATAGAAACGCATTTCACGCATTTGCAAACAGAGTAGGTCCAGCTCAGACGACTCATGTCTGCTCCGTTTGCTTTTGACATGCTTTTGACATGATGTAGATCTGATTCTAGTTTTTTTCCAAGCAGAACAGTTACTTGAAAGGTTTATATTATAAATATTAATGATGTCATAATTACTTACATAAATATTGAACAGGAAAAGGGTTAAGCATCTTTTGAGTAATTGTTGAGTGGCATACCGAGTATACATTACAGTAAAATCTCTCTAAACCGGACGTTATATTTACTTTAAATATCAATCTTGGAGACAGGTGGCAGCTTAATGCAGGGCGAAAGTCATGCAGAAAGCTCCTCTAGGAGCTTTCTGAATGCCTTCCACCCTGAATTAAGCAGTCACCTGCTTAAAAGTTCTTCTTCTCCTCTAGAATTCCGGTTTAGAGAGGTTTGACTGTATAATGATTTGTAGGGTATATCTAGACCAACAGTGTAACCGCGTAATAGAGTATGCATCACTTCACTGTCTGGCACTAACAGGAATCAGATGTAATGTGTTATAAAATGTTATACAACACTGCTCTCATAGAAACATCCTTTTCACGCCTCTGCAAACAGTTTCTGTCGTGGCCAAAAATACTGCTCTCGCATCAGTATAAATGATTAGCATGGATGGGATCATTATTTCTTACATGAGTATTCATGAGACTTTTTCTGTTATAGTTTTCATTTCTCTACAGTTGTGCAACATTGAATGACACTGAAAAATACAGTAACACATTTATACAGCGACCGTCATTTTGTTTAAATCTGTGTTTTAAGACAGGGGATAGCTTAATGCACGACGTACTTTATACAGAAAGCTCTTCTAAAAGTGATCTGCGTTACCTTCATCCTGCATTAAGCAACCACATGCTCTTATCGACATCCATATATAGTCATGATCGCTAGCTAGCCAATATGCGGGTTATCAACAGATTTGCAAAAGGAGTGGGGCCAGTCTAATCAGGAGCTGCTCTGTTGTTTATTGAGTATCAATGATCCGAGTCTACAGTTCTATCATGACCAAACAATATTCATGAGTTGAGTTCTTTTGTCAGTATATGAATTTAGCTAATTAATATTCATGATGTCAGTATTCATTACATCAATATCAATTAATAAAATGGTTAGAAGAATAATATATGTATGGTAAAACCCCTCTAATGCGACCACCTAAAACGGATATAATTCTGGGTGGCAGAGGCAAGTGGTTGCTTAACTCAGGACGAAAGTTATGCAGAAAGCTCCAATAGAAGCTTTCTGCTTAACATTCGTCCTGCATTAAGCAACCACCTGCTTATAAAGGCAATACTGATTATTCAGGAAATGGTCGCATTAGAGGGGATCTGCTGTACATTGTACAATATAACCTGTTACATGGATAGTAGAAGAATCAATGTTTAGGTGATAGATAACTGCGGCAGACGACATTTTTGCACAGAACTAAATTATTAAGCGTGCTTAACCTTTAGCTTGCAGCGGGCGAGTAATTAAGCCTCTCATAAAAATCCAAAATGTTAGACACAGAAACTGCATTTTGGTAGACAAACTGAGTATAGCTTGAATTTTGAAAATATTGTGTAAACATAATAAGCTCAGCGGGCTAAAGATTACTATCGATGTGGAAGTAGAGGCTGTAAATCAATGTATCCTGTACAGTGAGACACCATAGTATATCATGCGGTTAATAAGTCTTTTTTACCGTGGAATTTGAAACGCAATGCAACTTTGCCTTCAAGTTTTTTTTTAATTGCATTGAGACATTCTCTAGGATCGCAATAATTGCGCAAACAGTTAAATGTCTCTAAACCGAAATTTTAATAAATAACAACTTAGGTATTTCCATGCAGGTGGCTGCTTAATACAGGATGAAAGTCATAGCTCTCCTATGTATGTCTGTAAGATACATGGCAGTTTGATGCAGTGTGGGAAACATACAGAGAGTTCCTTTTGTAATTGTATTCACATATTGTCATGATTCATATTATTTGCACATGCAGTTTAACCTCTCTAAATAAGTGTCACTGTACGTCTACAAGACAGATGGCAGATTAAGGCTGGATAAGAGTCATGCATTTATATATATAATTATATAAGCTCCATATGAGGGCTTTCTATACGACCTTCACCTTTTATTAGTACCTTTCTCCATTAATACGCATTCTTACGCCTTTCCAAACAGAGGAGATACAGATCAGATGGCTCCTAGAGGGGCCGTCTGACCAGAGTATTCTCTGTTTGCTCATAGATTATATAGATCTGATTCTACAGTTGTTACCAGGCCCAACTGTTTTTTCTTGTTCATATGCCATTATAAACATTAAGTTTATTTCTATTCATACATTGTACATCCACTATTTCTTACATAAACATTCTTGGAGTAAAGGGTTAAGAAAGGATCTCAACTCCATTTTAATGTGTAATTATACCAATTCAGTCTATGCATATCAATGAAGTAATCAATTCTTAACGATATTCATGTAAAAAATAATGGCATCACGAATATTATTTAGATTAATTGTTAACAGGAAATTTTGGCCATTGCAGAAACTGTAGAATCATATCTATATTATTTAAAAAGCAAACAGATGACCCAGGAGCCGTCTGATTTGGGTCTACTCTGTTTGCAAAGGCGTCAAGAGGCGTGTTTATTGAGTTGCAAAGGGTTGCATTAACCCTTCGCTTGCTGAATTTTAAAACACATTTCTCCTTCCTTACCCATGCCCTGTTGTATAATTACACACATCTTCCTGGTGTACAAGTATATCGCTGCGCAATCGCTGCTGTAGAGTGCATTTGTTGCACAATCAACTTGTAAATAGTGCAGACCCTGATAAGAAAGCTCCTGCTGGCGCTGTCTCATCTGGGTCTTCACTATTTACAGGTAGGTATATTGACGTGAACAGCAAGCGATTAAAGATTAAGGGATACTAGACTAGACACAAATGGGCCTACTAAATGCACTATCGCTTTTCTAGTTCATACAGACCTAAACAAACGACCTTGTTAAACTAAACATTTGTAGGCATTGACGCAATCAGCGTAAAATGTGTCAATTGCTAAACTTGAAATCCGACCGGTCTTTGTTTGGTTTAAGGATGAATTATCGGGACATGTTCATGTGCGGAGTGTCTCTAGGCACAATATATAGATTCTTACTGATTGAAGTTACTATTAGTGAAAATACTGAAATGAGGGACAAAAATAACTAAATGAAATAGTAAATGGACAATTATGTCATGTAAGAGTCACGGTGTCTAACACGTTCTGCACACACCTAAAACCAGCTTACGAACACGTGAAACAGTCAAGATAATTAGATAATTAATCAGTTACTCCATGAATATTTATGTGAGAAATAATGAAGTTTTGGTCATGGCAGACACTGTAGAATCAGATTTATATTATTCCATAAATAAAAGGAGATGACCCTGATCCGACGGCAGCTACAGGAGCCGTCTGGTTAGAGTCTGTTCTGTTTTCAAATGCTTTAAACGTATATATATGTTGTAAAGGGTTAACTCATTACCTCATAGTCTATTTTTAGATACAACCTCTTTGAATTAATCTACCTAAAAGTTGCATTAATTAGAGAAAAGGATTTTTTATAGAATTTTGTAGTTTGAAACCATTGTGATAAATAGAGCATTTGCTATATATCTCCTATAGGAGCGAATGCTCTATTTATCACAATGGTTTCACAAAGTGACTTTTATAAGAGTCGTCAAAAGTCGCCAATATGAGGGAAAGGATTAAGAAAATGGAAAGAAATACATGCGAATCAATGCAAAACATTGTAGATAAAGAATGCCCTTCTGTTAAATATATTGATTTACATGTTAATTTACTTTAACTCTTAAATTATACTTTTATTATTATAGTTTGCAGAGTGGTGATTAACTGTACACACTGTTTCAGATCAGATACACGCGATAACTGACCAGGATCCAAAATAATTCAGAGTCACAGGCAACCCTGTTTTACCTTTGTAACTTTTAAATATGTTAAGGCTTTTATCATGAAATCTACTAGCTAAATAAAATATTTTAGCTTCTCTGAAGAAGAAACTGTAGAAACAGATCCACATGTATATAAAAGTAAAGTACCTAGTTATAGTCTACTTTCAGTCCGAATGACCGCTCAGCCGACTGTACATTTACTCCCCTGGTCATTGAGTCATTCGTCTACAATATTGACCACTGCTAACATATGGCGCAATCATGCAGTCGCAGTACCTATGTAATACCATAAGCAAACTGTGCAGACCCTGCGAAGTATAATTTCGCTGAGACATGTTTTCTAGTAAAGACGAACTGAGAACTTTAAGACAGGTGACTATTTAACCCTTTACTCCATAGACACACACGTTCACGTCCTTCCAAACAGAGCTCCTGATCAAGGAGTGTCCTATTTGCCTGTGAACTAATATAGATATGATTCAACAGTTTCTGTCATGAGCAATATTTCCCGTGTCCATGTACCCTTATAACAATTAGTTTAATAAATATTGATGATGTCATTATTTATAACATGAAAATTCATGGAGTAAAGAGCGATAATGATACTTAATTGAATATTTGGATTAGCGAGGTTTCACAGTACATGCACTGCATACCAAATGCAAGAAGAGGAGTGTGTGCACTGCACGTATGAGAGAATCACGGTGGATTTGAATGATAGTGTGTAATGTAAAGTGAACATAATTCAGCATGTTGACATCCTTAAATGATCAGACTGTAGTTTACATGAGCATGTCAAATTTATGCATGCCTCCTTAACATTTGCGTTATGAAGACGTATTTTAACCCCCTTTGCAAACAGAGAAGATCCAAATCAGGGTCTTCTACATTTGCTTATACAATACATAATTATATAGTTTATTGTTTCATGCCTTTGCAAACGGAGTATACCCAGACCAGACGACTCCTTTAAGAAGGTGTCTGATCAGGGTCTTTTCTGTTTGCTTATGCAATACGATATACCCGAGTCTATATATTCTGCCTTGGCCAAACAATGCTTTTGTTCACGATGTTATCCCTTCGCTTGCTATTCACGTCAATATACCTACCTGTAAATAGTGAATACCCAGATGAGACAGCTCCTGCAGGAGCTGTCTCATCAGAGTCTGCACTATTTACAAGTTGATTGTGCAACCAGTGCACTGCACAGCAGTGATTGCACAGCGACATACTTGTACACAGTGAAGATATATGTAATTATACAACAGGGCATGGGTAAAGAAGGAGAAATGTATTTTAAAATTCAGCAAGAGAAGGGTTATTATAAAAATCAGTTAATTAATATTCATACACTAATTAGTTCTCTATGAGCATTCATGGGATAAAGGTTTAATCTTTGTGCTACTCGTCTGAATACGATACTCTTTCACACATGATTTTATGAATACAGTAAAACCACTCTAAACCTGATGTTTATTACATAAAATAGATATTTTTAGGTACGAGGATGCTTAACGCAGGATGAAAGCCAAGCAGAAAGCTCACAGAGGAGCTTTCGGTAAGACTTTCACACTGCATTAAAGTGCCACCCGTCTTATAGACTGGTTGAATGTCAACTTTAACTCAGCTAAATAGCTTAAAATTGATTCGACGAGTACACGACATCCTCATAAGTACAGTAAATCCCCTCTAAAGCAACCATCAAAAAGAGGTAAAATTCTGGGCCATAGAGTCCGTCGGTAGCTTAATGCAGCACGTCTGGTATGCAGAAAGATGGTGTTGCTTTCGTCCTGCATTAAGCACCTAACTGTTTTAAAGACATTCATGTTTATCCCTTAAGCGATCGCACTAGAGAGATTCTATTGTGTTCCAACTGTGCCGTCCATGACTTTAACAGCTATACAATATTGTATTACATGCTTATTTGTAAATTGTCCTACCTTTCAACCAGAGTTGCGTGACATGATTATTTATAGTTACTTAATTTCACCCTTTAGCTCACCCGAGCTATTATTACTCAGAGTAAGCAAAAAGTGATCGCCCAGCGCCCGGCGTCCGTCTGTCTGACCGCCAGTCAAAGGACCCCAATAGTATGACTAATATTTCAGATGGCTATAGGGACTATTAAAACATTTTTTTCTTCTCTGAAACCACTGGCCGAAATTAAATTTGATTTTGCAGGAACATTTCTGAGTTGAACATCTACCATCCATGACGTCTAATATCCAGTCAAATGAACTATAGTAAAACCCCTCTAATGCGACCACCAAATATGGGCATTATTCTGGGTGGAAGAAACAGGTGGTAACTTAATGCAGGACGAAAGTTATGCAGAAAGCTCCTATATAGGAGCTTTCTGCATAATTTTCGTCTTGCATTAAGCAACCACCTGCTTTAAATGACGTCAATGGCTGTTTATAAAGTGGTCGCATTAGCGGGGTTTTACTATACTACTAAAAGCCCAGGGTCGCGGAACGTGGGACACGCATGCAAAATCCCAGGGTCGCGGGACGTGGGACACGCATGCACTGTCTTTCGCAAACAGAGACCAGCCTCCGTTCAGGGTCTGCTCTGTTGGTCATTTAAAATCCTCTAGCAAGTTTAAGCCCACTGTTTGTTCTTCAAAAGCTTCTAGCAAGTTTAAGCATTTTCCTACTGAGTGAGAGAACTCGGTAATTAAACACTAATGAGTTATTTCACGCTTAACTCTTACAACGCCCACTTTTCAAATGGACTATTTCAAAATTCAAACAGTTCAGGCTTATGGTGAATACCGGTATTTAGGGATTCTTCTATAGAAAAGTGTAACATCTAGGTCGACAGCGTTTGCAAAGGACATTACTGACTTTTGTCCCTCACAGGAAGGGTTAAAATACATATACCCAGGTGAAGAAGGTTATAAGTCATCATGTCCTTCGTGTTTTTAAAAATGGAATGTGATACGAATATCGTTTGATGATAGTTTTACTGTTGAATACACATGCGGGTCAAATATCAAACGAGTGGGCCTCAATTAGATACATCGTTTTGGTCTTATTTTACCATTCCTGTGGTATTTACTTAGATAAGTAAGAAAAATATAAAATGTACAACACCAAAAAAGCACCTCGTTTTGATTAACCTGATGAATACTAATGTAAGAAAAAGTGATATGATGAATATTTATTTGCTGAATTTATATTATGGCGTATGAGCATATGCCTTTGGTAATGGCAGAACATGTAGAATTCATAAACAAACATAATAGACACTTGTCACATGACTGTCTGATCAGGGTCTATGATGTTTGTAAATGTTTCAAAAGGCGTCTCTCTTCGATCAATGGTTAAAGCATATATTAGAACGACGCCTGGAAAGGTTTTGCAATGAGTCAGGTTTTTTTTTGCAACTTATTTCAGGACGAGTCTTGCTGAGACATCTCATTCTCTATTCAGTCCGGGGCACTAGTGCATTAACATTTGGTCAGAATCCACCGTATGAATTCTAGTCGAATGCACAAAATGCTTAGTGTGTTTGTACTGGCTTGACTCACATTATACTTACACATCCATGCTTGACTCACACTATACTTACACATTACATAAGCAACACTACGTTTGTGTACCTATCCGTGATCAACAGTTCATATAGATACAAAACCTGTTAATAATACATGCCAATAATAAACTATTCATGTGGAAAGTGCAATCCATCTGTCTGTAGCCTATTTCCCATACAGTGCTCCCAATAGTTGGTTACAGAGTGCAGTGCGGTATATTAACCCATTGAGCGAGGGAAATGAGTGTTGTGCGATTTTTGCCATTGCAAACAGTGAATACTCAGATCAGAGAGTTCCTAGAGGAGCCCTCTGGCCAGGATCTGCACTGTTTGTCATTCAAAACGATCTGGAATATTTTACCATTTCATACTGTATGGACTCTACCCATAAACATTAATGGACAGTTCCACTCTGAACAGTCAGCGTTTGAAAGGGTTAATGACTGCTAATCATGTCAAGATCTCACGAGAAGAAACACTGGCCTAACCGTCGTTCCCGTCAATATAGTTCAATATCCTCGGACACATTTTCTGCAATAGTCTCTTTCCGCGGACACATACATCTGCTGTGGGATTACATATTTCTCGTCCCTAGTTAGTAAAAGAAATAAATAGAGATAAAACGGAGTGAGTGAGTGAGTTGACAAAACAAATTCACAACGTGAGCTTGAATATACATGTATTCGCCTTATATATTTCAAGATTTATGTTTGTATGTCCTCATTGAACAGACGTTAGACTGTGGTGATGTCAGAGAATTGACTAAAAAGCAAGTGGATCAGCTATGTATTTGAAGTGAGGTTTAGAAGGCGTTTGGAAGACATTTTCAATTTAGGGGAAACTCAGCGGTCAATGATATTTAGGGAAGTCAGTACAAATATAAACATTATACTATAGACCCGTGGGAAACACTTTGGTTGCCTTTGACCTATATGTGTATAATTAAGACAAATGTTAAGTACTGGGTTTGCAACCGTAGACACATACCAGACAGCTGCATAGTCTTCTCTGTTTGCCAATCGAATATTAATATAGCCCCCCCCCTGATTACGATACATCTCCTAAAATGTTTCAGGGCCAGTTCAGGGCCAGTGCGGTAGTCATGCATAAAATATGAAAGTTCCACTGGTCCAATGCTTTTCGAACAATCTTCCTTTACATAGTTTTTGTAGGGGTACCCTATAGCCAGACATGTCTTGACACCTTTACATCTTCTGACAAGAATAAAGAAAGGAGCGCATACTTAATACAAAAACACGTGCCATACCACAACCGCCACCGAACTAACATAAGAAAAAAACAAACCATGAAACAAACACATACATGTAAGACACAAACAAGACAGAATTAAAAACTAGTCCATTCAGTATCTCATTTGAAATACCCACATCTCATCTCCTAGACGTTAAGCGCTAGATCGGAGAATAAGAAGAGATAAGAAACGAGTAATAGACGAGAGACTGAGAGAGAGGGTTAGTAAAATAAATTGAGCGAGAGAGAGAAAGAGAGAGAGAGAGAGACTTATTTCAAGTATGTAAATTACTTTAATTTACAGATTTTAACTGAAACGTTGTCATTATAAACATTTAACTTCTTTAAATATATTACGCGCGTATTATGTTTTCATGAGCCATTGATCATATCAGAATAACAATATTATTTAGACGCAAACAAAGTAGACCCTGATCAAACTCACCCTGTTGGAACTGTCTGATCAGGGTTTTCTCTGTATGCTTATGGGCTTATATCGAGATGATTTTGAAGTGCCTGCCATGGCCAAAGCATCATGTGTTCATAGACCATTTAAAATATTCTGCTAATATACAAACATTCACGCATATTCATCAGTTAATGAGTTGATATATCTTCTTGTAAGTTATTGAAGTAACTTTGCCAATATGAATTATGCATATGTTATTATTACTTTTGTTTAATTTCAGTACATGTGGCACTGCGGCGAAGCGGAGACATAAACACGGACCCACAAAACCGAGTACCCTGAAGCGATACCTCTCCACTGTGCCGGAATCCGGTAAACGCTACATGCCGGTGCCCAAATCATATAGAATGGCACATCGCAGAACGACATGGGAGCAACGGCGACGAGCCATTATCAGTGGTATTAAAGCGCGTCTTCCTTTTATAGATTTCATTCGCACATACAATATAAAGGAATATCTCGTTGCCGACCTTATCGCAGGCTTGGCTGCCACTGGCTTACATTTCCCACAAGGCCTTGCATATGGACTTCTAGCCACGCTGACACCTGCAATTGGAATGGTCTCTACGATATTTCCGGTGCTGATCTATATGATTTTCGGCTCAGCTGCCCACACCTCAATTGGGACTAATGCCATTGTTTCTATTATGGTCGGCGATATGCTAGTACAGCCGGAAGTAGCATCAAGAGTTGATTCCGTACTTTTTGGAGGAGATGCAAGTACACAGAGCACAATCAACAACTTCAGTGCCCTGGGAGAAAATGATACATACACTACTATCTCAACAACAGGCAGTCCTGTAATGTTCGAGGAGGCAGCAATGCAGTACAAGATATCTCTTGTGTCTGGAGTTACATTCTACACTGGTCTTATCTTCCTCTTCATGGCTGTAATGCGAATGGGCTTCTTAGTTACATATTTGTCTCAGTCTTTCATGAGCGGATTTACCACCGGAGTTGCAGTTCATATATTCAGCAGTCAAGTCAAAACAGCACTCGGTGTTAAGATACCCGCTGTTGGGGGCATTGGTAAATTGATCAAGCTGTATTACTCTGTGATTGCAAACATCGGCTCTGCCAATGTCGGTGACATTGTTGTGACAATCATATGCGTCATCATTCTGCTCCTTGTCAAGATTCTTATCAACGAAAGACTTAAACTGAAGGTGCCTATACCCATTGACTTCATTTTACTTGTTGTAGCCACAATTATATCTCATTTTGCAAAGTTACCTGAAAAATTTGAAGTAAAGTCTCTTGGAAACGTCAAGCTTGGAATACCAACGCCAGAACTGCCGACGGTAACACCAGCAATGCCGCTAATAATGTGTGCAATCCAAGTGGCCTTAGTAACATTCTTCCTGAACATTTCAGTTATCAAGATCATTGCAAGACGAAACGGTTATGAAATCAACGAAAACGTAGAAACTAATGCGTATGGATTCTGTAACATTGTCTCGGCTTTCTTTTCTAATATACCTGCCAGTATTGCGCCACCAAGATCGTCACTATTGTCAAGCATGGGTGCAAAGACTACACTCAACGGTGTTTCAACATTGGCCATCATGCTGGCCTTGATGTTTTACTTTGGCCAGTTCTTCAAATCTTGTCCGCAAGCAGTGCTGGCATCAATGATTATGGTCGCCATGAAAGATTTGCTGAAACAAGTAAACGTCCTTCCGAAACTTTGGAAAGTGAACAAAAATGATTTTACAACATGGCTTATAGCAGGTTTAGTGTGCGTCCTGGCTGATATTCCGTATGGTCTAATATTCGGTGTCCTCGTCTCACTTTTGTCTGTTATCAACCAAAGTCAGCGAGGATGGATTTCCGTCCTTGGAAAGTCTGAGGCGGAGGACTTGTACTTAGATAAGGATGAATATGGAGCCATTCACGAGATACAGGGTGTCAAAATTGTCCGTATGGAGTCTTCATTGTATTTCGCGACGGCAGAAAAGTTCAGGAAAAGTATTTACAAAATTATTGAAGAGGATGCGGACAGAATGAAGGAAGAAAAAACTAAAAGTATGACTTCATTGAATAACGAGAAAATTAAACTGGACATGGATGATGATGAACCAATTCTCGGTAACACGCATGATATCAAGAATGCAATAGTAGAAGAAGACGAAGATGAGGGCGAGAACAATAAGAGTAGCACGGTTATGACAGAAGATAAGAAAGAGTCTGAGGAGGAGAAGCCTGCGGCAAGAAGTGTCCTTATCATAGACTGCCTTCCAATAAACTTCATAGATGGGACTGGACTGGATATGCTCAAACTTGTTACTTTTGAGCTCAGCTGTCTTGATATGAACGTGTTCCTGGCTAGGTGTTCCCGGTATATGCTGCATCTTCTGGAAAAGTCCGACATTTACGAGCTATACCCTAGAGAGAACGTGTTTGTGGATATTCCAGACGCCGTGGATGCTGCTCTCGTGGCCATCCAGTCACCGCTACACACCCATTACACAGAACACACCCATATCATCGAAGAAATGGAGGAGGCCAAGGAGGAGAGACGCCCTAACAGGCTCAAATCTGTGGCGTCCGTGCCTGAAATGGCATATGATCGATTCATGGTCCGCTCAGGCAGCATTTTCAACCAATTGTAAAGTTTAAAAATGATTATGTAAATATCATAGTAGATCTATATATTAAGTATCTAAATGCTGAAGTTTAAACATGTAATGGTCCAACAATATTTAACGATATTGTCAATTCAGCATGAGAGGGTATAATTTGCGAGATAATTCTCAATGGCAAACAGTGCATACCCAGATCATAGGGTACTTCTATGAGCCATCATTCAAAGAGTTAACTGGATGTGTGTTAAGATATAACACACATAATGTGAGCAATCTTGAAAAGACAAAAAGGTTAAGAAGAGTTTAACCTGTAGACTTCTAATTTTCTTGGATACCTTTGCAAGGAATTTGGAAACAGACGAGTAAATAGGTATCTCATTAGTATTCAAACTGGTTGACACCCTGATCTCGTCTCCAAACACAATTTTAAAATAAGTATTCCTTCGAAGCCTGAATGAGAGACAGAAATATTTGCTCAACAGAGTTTAACCCTTCTCATACTGTCAAAAATGATATCAGCTGAAGATTTCGTTGTAATCATTTTGAATAAATTTATCAAGTTGGCTTTATTGTTTTTAGAAACTTTTGGTCGAGTGGCAAACAACTTGGATCAAGATGAGACAACGAGCTACTCGTTGTCTTATCTGGATCCGAGCTGTTTGCAAATGCAGGTCAATATTTAAACAACAAATTGTTGACTGAGTGACTCAATGTCTGATTAGGACACCTTGCGACTTGCTATTCCGATGCACTCCAGTTGTACTCTGCAATCTGACCTTTGTGCATTGTTGACAGAGAGACTCAATGTCTGATTAGGACACATTGCGACTTGATCTTCCGATGTACTCTGCAATCTGGCGTTTGTGCATTGCTCTACTTCAGATGTCGGTTGCGTTCTACGTTTAACACGCATGGCTTAGTTTTGCCTGAACAACCATATTTTCCGTGCCAATTAATCTTCGTCTGTAAACAATGTCGTCTGCTTCAAGTTTCAGAGTGGAATTTCTTTCAATTTAGTGGTCTTTCAAACAGTGTGGACCCTGATGTAACTCGGAGTTATTCGGAGTCTCATATGGATCCAAACTGTTTGCAAAGGTTATTACATATATGCTTATTGCAGCAAGTCGTCTGCTCCTTATACAAGCTATATTCACAATCTCTGATCAGTCAAACGAGAAGGCCTCTCAATAGGATCAAACTGTTATCCAGTTTGACATTTTTCATGCTAAGCGTGCATTTGCTGGTAGGCCTATTTGCACTCAGAATGGATTCAGATGGGACGCCAAACAACCTGACAGCAGATCAGGAATCAATACGTTTGACACTCGGTCAGTACTACAGTTTCTCAAAGAACCGAACGAATCGGAAGTGAGAGAAATGAAACTTTCAGAGATTGAGCAGACATTATGTTTACTGCATAAGAAGGGTTGCATTACGAGATATCATTATTTGGGTCATGTTAGGGCGTTCAACTGGGATGTGTGTACAGTAAAACTTGTCTTAAGCGGTCATTTATTTATTGAACACAGGAGTATTGGAATGCAGCTGTTTGCTGAACGCATGGCAAAAAGAATGCAGAAAGCTCCTATAGGTGCTTTATAGGAGCTTTCTGCATTATGTTTAAGCTACCACCTGCCTCACGTAGCCATACTTAGACCTAAGACAGATTCTACTGTATATTAGATGAAAGAAGGATAGAAAGCAGGAGTGTGCCTATGTGTGTGTATTTTGATCAAACTGGACATTTCTTCATGGACTTTACTTCATGAATAAAATTTGTAAGAATAAATAATAATATCGTGATTTTTATTTAGAACAAGTGTTATAATAACATGAAGTTTTGGTCATGGCAGACATTAGAGAGAGAGAGAGAAAGAGAGAGAGAGAGAGAGAGAGAGAGAGAGAGAGAGAGAGAGAGAGAGAGAGAGAGGTATGTCTTTTATAAATTAACTGTTACTTAAAAAAGAAAATTGTTTCCAGATTATATTTTAGTAAGGGATGAGATATTCCACTGACTCTTGGTATTATAACTTGCATGAAAACGAAAGTTGGAATTGTATTTGGGGTTGGTCTGATATAGGTCAGGACTGCTGGCGATTTCAAACTTATTTTTCCGGATAATTACTTTAGTAATGAATGAGATATTCCAATGAAACTTGATGCATGTACTGCGGCTAGCATAGCTACAAAGGTTTGAATTACATATGGGGTTAGTCGGGTCAATGTCAAGGTTAGTTACTAAAATTAGTAAGGAATGAGATATTCCAAAGAAACTTGGCATATGTATAGCTTACATCAAGAAACTTTTTAAGCCTTTTAGATAGTGTGCCAGATGGATTTAGTTGTTGTCAATTGTCGGTGTTGCTAAACTTTACAAACAGTTTCAGTATGGAATATTACTCGCAAATATCATTTACATCACTAGCTTTAATCATTATATTATGCAAAACCTGTTACATGTATTTTGTTTTAGATGGATCTTTGCAGGTTCATATAGCTATAAATTGACCATTCGTGGAAATTGGCAGTAGAGTTTAAATAGCTGTGATTATTACAAATTCATATATTCCAGTTGCAGATGGCATGTGTTGGTTGCCTTGCCTCGTCTTGTTTTTGTAAGAAAGGCAATAGCGGGTATGTCTACTAAATTTATTTGTTATATGGAAAGCTTCCATTAAACAAGGTTGGGATTGCTTTATGAGAAGTAATTATCAATGTCAAGGTCGCTGTTGCTAAAATAGGGAAACGATCCGGACTACAGTTTTTGTCAGGAAGGCCGATTGTCTGCAAAAACATGGAATATGGATAGGTTACATGAATGCGAAGGCTTGAATATGCCTAATGGTAGCTATCGTCAAGGTCGCTGTTGCAAAAAGTGAATTTGGTTTTGCTGACTATAATTTTAGCAAGGAATGGTGTATAGAGAAGAAATTTGACTTTTAGTAAGTTTTATTAATTAAATAAAGAATGCTATAGATCTACTTTGTGATTGAGTGTATGAAAAATTGTTGGTTGTCGTGATATTGCCACATCTCTTTGTAATCTTCTTTGTATATTGATACGATGGTATGGGAGACATACAAACTGCTCAATGATAAGAAAATTGTTTTTCGTTATAGAAAAATGAATATGTAAGTTACATTTGCTTATACAAAGAGATATATTTTGATTAAAATGAGACCGGTAATCCGACTTGAGTTTTTATATGTCTGTTTGATTTGTCAGAGTAAATTGTCGTATTTGCTGCCAAATAGTTTGGAACCTGACATGACGTCTAGCAACTGGACGTCTGATTTGACACGTCATAATTGTATTCCTAAATACATCAAAATAACCTCGACAATCCCAGTCAAGAAGAAATGAAAGCGTGTCAGGCAGATAACTACACCTTTTGCTGCCAAATTGTGTCATCTGCAAATCTTGCCGTCTGCTACAATTTTTCTTTTTCTAAAAGTTTCGTCATTTTTAAAAATGTCACAGTAACAAACAGTTTGACCCCGATGAGACGCTGAGTTAATTGGCGTCTCATATGGACCCAAATTGTTTGCAGTTGTTATCATAGATGCCACAATGACAGCGAAAAGGTTAGTGCAGTATAAAAGTCATGCAGAAAGGTCATAGAGGAGCTTTCTGAATTACTTTCACCCTGTATTAACTGCCACCTACCTTAACCCATTACCTCATAGGCTATCTTTAGATCAAACCTCTTTTGAATAAATCTACCGAAAAGGAGCATTAACTAGAGAAAAGGAAAATTTAAGAATTTTGTAGTTTGAAACCATTGTGATAAATAGAGCAAAGTGACTTTTACAGAGTCGCCAAAAGTCGTCAACCATGAGGTAATGGGTTAAAGACCCACAATGATACTTTTATTGGAGTGTTCGGTTAGGTGACGTCATATTGTAATAAAACACGTGTTTGTGCTGTTGTTTATTGATTAAGTGTCTTAATAACTGGGTTCAAGTAGTAATATGTCAGTTGGTCACATGACCTGTAACCGAAACTACTTTTTTTTAAAAAAAAGTTTTTTACCGAGACGCTTATTTCGTGAATACACAAATTTACGTCTACCTAGTAGATCTAGATCTACTGAATAAAAACAGTTTAACAAAGATTGATTTCAATCGATACCAGTTAAACTAAATAATTCTTTCACTTCCTTCTCTCAAACTTATATTCTTAGACCTAGTAGATCTAGATCTAGACTAGATCTAGTTGTCTGTCGCGAAATTACCGTGTTTAGATAAATCCACATCAATAATCATAAATCGTCTAGATCCTGTATTCTATAGTCAGTTCTATTTTAATTTTGTCGGCGTCTATCTCAACCGAGTTTAAAATTGAAATGTTATTAAGCTAGCCTTGACTTTTCTATTCTAGACGAGGTTTAGATCAGCTTGTCTCAAACATCAAGCGACAGGTTCTTTTTCTCACATAACCAACCGGGGCAACAGTTTTGTTTTGAGCATTTTTTCAGTGGAATTCCAGTGACGTAATAACGCCTTTATAGTGACGTCATCAATAGTCTAGAGCCAGCAGAGTCGGGTATACATACTTTGCGGTGCATTTTGTGGTACGTTCGGTACAAAATAAAATAATTTTATATTTTGCTGTCGTGACAAGGATAAATAGAATATTTGGTTCCTAGCTTTGAATGAGAAATGTTATCTGGCTCGGCTTCTGAATATATCAGGTTCGCCTTCGGCTCACCTGATATATTTATCCGCCTTGCCAGATAACATTTCTGATTCAAAGCTAGGAACCAAATATTCTCTATTTACGGTGTGTTCATTGAATATTAACGCTCGCATAACTTTCGCATTTCGTTAGCAACAGTTGATAACGTTTAATTTAACCCTTTCCCTGATATTGACGACTTTTGACGACTCTGTATAAGTCACTAAGTGAAACCATTGTGATAAATAGAGCATTTGCTCCTATAGGAGCAAATGCTCTGTTTATCACAATGGTTTCAATCTACAAAATTCTAAAATTTTCCTTTTCTCTAGTTAATGTTCCTTTTCGGTAGATTTATTCAAAGAGGTTGTATCTAATAATAGCCTATGAGGGAAAGGGTTAACCGTATGCGTTGTTGTCATCAGTTGCCAACAATAGCTAAAATTATATTTGACTGATCTTTCATTGATAACATTTTTACTCCGACATTTTTACTTCGGTAATAATTGACCTAATCTATTTTCTGATCAAGTAACTATATACATTCGTTTAAACACAAATATGTATTGATTTATTTCATTTTGCATGATTGATCTGAAATCGATAGTATATTTGTCATGCGACACAAATAAGTAACAGTATGCGTATTACATTGATTCAAACTACAAAATACTTTAGAACCCCTCTAACGCGACCACTTAATGAATAATAATGGGTGTAGTTATAAGCAGGTGGTTGTTTAATGCAGAACAAAAGTAATGCAGAAAGCTCCTCTAGGAGCTTTCTGTATTACTTTTGTCCTGCATTAAGCTACCACCTGCAGCTAGCACCCAGCATTATATCTCTTTTTGGTGGTCGAATTAGATGTGTTTACTGTACATGTATTCAGAAATCTTATAACTAACTAACATATACATATAATTGACAGAGGTGGTTTTTGCATATCTGCGACTAGAGTAGATCCAGATCATTCAGCCTTTGTACGAACCGTCTGATCAGGGTCTGGTAATATAGATCGTATTTTTCATTTTCTTTCACGGTCCAAAAGTATCTTGTTTATTTGCCATTGTAGAATTTATAAAGTTACTTTTTTACATGAATGTTAATCAGGCATATATGTGTAGTAGACCATTAACCCGTTACTCCATAAATATGCATTTCTACGCCTCTACAAACAGGGTAGACTCAGATCAGACTGCGCATATATGAGCCGTCTGATCAGTGTCTACTCTTTTTGCTTATGACTTTATACTTCTTACCAATACCAAAACATTTTGTATACATATGTCATTATAAAGAATCAACTCATGATGTTATTATTTCTTACATGAATATTCATGGAGTGAAGATTTAATATCGAGCATTTAACCCATATCTTGTTTGCTCGACATTGGTCAAGTAACTCGGCCTCTCATCAGGCCAATATTCTTTTAAAAAACCTGATAAATAGTTCCTAAAAACTTATCGAATCGGAATTAATCCTTTTCCCCCATATACGTATTTTCAAGCATTTGCAAACAGAGTAGACCCGGATCAGACGGCTCCTGTAGGAACCGTCTGATCAGGGTCTGCTCTGTTTGCTAATGGAATTCGATAGAGCTAGAACTGTTTCTTTACTTTCTAAAACCGTTACAATGGTCCACCTTCAATATTCCATCACAACTATTTTGTCCATGAATATTCATTAGGTATCGAAATTTGGAACAAACATAGAAAATGGAAAAGGTTAATGGAAATTGCACCATATCCAAAACTGAACAGACTTTCTATTTTACAATAGAGCAGATAGTTGCTACATTCAGAACGGAAGTAATAGGACATCTTCGCATCTTCCAATCTACATTTAGCTATCACCTGCCTTATCAATTTCCGGTATAGATATTTATGTAACGAGGTATCATTAACTTAATGTTTGTCATGTCGCATTATTAGGGGTATTAATAATTATGTGGCCATCAAATGTAGAATCTATAAGCAGACAAAACAGGCCCAGATGTAGAGGCCGTCTGATCTGAATCTACTCTGTTTGCAAAGGCGTTTAAATATGTATACAGTAGAACCCCTCTAATGCGACCACTTAACATGAATAAAGATGGTGTCTTTATAAGCAGGTGGTTGCTTAATGCAGGACAAAAGAAATACAGAAAGCTCCTATAGGAGCTTTCTGCATTACTTTTGTCCTGCATTAAGTTCCCATCTGTATTTAACACCCAAAATTATACCTCTTTTAGGTGGTCGTATTAGCGGAGTTTTACTGTATATGATCTAAAGGATTAATGACACATAATTATTTATATTTTGAGTGGTTGTTAACCCATTGCCTCATATGCTATTTTAGACCCAACCTCTTGGAATAAAGGAACATTTACTACAGAAAAGGAAAAAAACCTTAAATGTTTGTAGTTTTTAAAGGATTTTGGTTAATAGAGCATTTACTCCTATGGTGCAAATGCTCTTTTTACCACACTTGTTTCACAAAGTGACTTTTACAGAGACGTAGAAAGGCGACAATATAAGGAAATAGGTTAAAGGGGACTTTACTTTAAAGGGAAAGTCCCTACATTCAATAATGCTTAAATATACAAAACTAATTTGTATATATACTGAAAAGAAATATATGGCAGGAAAATTAGTCGAATAAATGCCAAAGAATGCACAACTTTCATGTGTTTGATATCGAAGATCCAATTATTCGGCTCGCGTTTTAGTTTCGTTAACTGTATGACAAAGACCGATAATATTTTGTCGTAGAACAAAAAATATAAGCATCGATCCAAACGGTTTATTTTGTATCACAGGGGCATTTTTCGATCTAAGTTCGAATTGACAATCTTCGTAATAATGATTGAACATAACAACTACCAATTTTTATGATATTATTTAAAATGTACGTTCATTGTATGGACTTCCTCTTTAAGAGTAGACACTCAACTAATGATACAAGAGCCGTCGGATCTAGGACTACTCTGTTGTCAAATATGTCAAATGGCGTCTCTATCAGTGAGTGTTAACCCTTCTCTTGCTGAATTTTAAAATACATTTCTCCGTCTTTACCCATGCCCTGTGGTATAATTACATATATCGTCACTGTGTACAAGTATTTCTCTGTGCAATCACTGCTGTGGAGTGCACTGGTTGCACAATTAATTTGTAAATAGTGCAGACCCAGATGAGACAGCTCCTGCAGGAACTGTCTCATCTGGGTTTTCACTATTTACAGGTAGGTACATTGACGTGAATAGCAAGCGAAGTGTTAAGCACACATATGCGTTTAATGTTTCAAATAAATACAATACATTACATTCATGAAACACCTTAGCATGCTAAAATCTTACTATAACAACAATGATAATTTTTTTTAACTTTTTAATAATATACAAAATAGTGTGGTATATGTAGATTATAATAAAATCTTATATTTTACAACTAACATTCGTTTGGTAATAATGTAGTTGACCTACTGTTTTAACCCTTCGCTTGCTGAATTTTAAAATACTTTTCTCCTTCTTTACCCATACCCTGTTGTATAATTACATATATCTTCACTGTGTACAAGTATTTCGCTGGGCAATCACTGCTGTGGAGTGTACTGGTTGCACAATCAACTTGTAAATAGTGCAGACCCTGATGAGAGCTGTCTCATCTGGTTTTTCACTATTTACAGGTAGGTATATTGACGTGAATAGCAAGCGAAGGGTTCAGGTTCCGTGTGCACAATGCGATAAAGAAGTAAATAAAACTATACATTTAGACGTGCTATTCACCAACGACGAGTTTAAATTCACACGTATCATGAGGTGCGCGCACACATGTACGCATGCGTGCGCGTGCGTGTGTGCGCTCACCCGTATATACGTGTTTGCGTGTGTACATGCGTGTATATATATGTATATATATATATGTGTCTGTGTGAGTGTCTGCGGGTGTACATGAATAAATGGGCGTGTGTGTGTATGTATGTGTGTGTTTGTGTGTGTTCGTGCATGCACGCGTGCTGGTGTGGTGTTAATAAGAATTTGCGAATATATTACGTGAAGGTCGTCTTGCTTTAACCTGGCGTAAAAAGATAATCTTTGATCAAATTTGGAACTGGTGCAATGCAATGTTGACTGTAAAAAGCTATAGTGAAACTATTGATCCAGTGCCAAACAGATTTGATCCTGTGGAGACGCCGAGTTACTCGGCGTCTCATCAGGATCTAAACTGCTTGCAATTGTAAGCCAGGTCGCGCATAGCGGGATAAGAGCTAAGTATTTCATGTAATAATTATGATGCTTTTGCTTGCTGTAAATGACATAGCTTAATGGTTTCCATACATGTTTTAATAATATGAATTATGCAAGTGTGCATTTACCTGCCAGTCTGTGGCTATGAAATATGACAGTTACTGCTTTTATACAGAAGAACCTCACTTAAGCGGCCACAGAACTTATTCAATTAGGAGTCTTTAAAAACAGGCGGTTGCTTAATGCAGAACAAACGTAATGCATAAAGCACCTACGGGAGCTTTCTGCATAACGTTTATCCTGCATTAAGCAACCACCTGTATCAAGGATAAATAATTAGACATCCTTTCAGTAGTCGCACTAGAGACACTTTCCTGTTGCTACGTCTTGAGTCTCTCGTCGCCATTGACGAGTCCGTGATACTCTTTGCAAACAGTTTGTATCCAGATGAGACGCCGAGTAATTCGGCTACTCATTAGAATTGATAATATTTGACATTGTGTGCATGCTGTTTTGTAAAACAATAGAAGATTGCTCTACTTCGAAACCTATAGAAAACGATGATATGAGCAGAAGAATTTTATTTGGCAGTGAAAGAGTTAATCAGGTTTCTCATTATCTTTATTCTGAGGAGGTGTTGTAAACTGTAATTTGTCATTTAGATGAAGAATTTTGTTTATTAGGTACGGTTTGTGACAGATAAACACTTAAAAACAAAACACATAAATCAAAACATATAAAAACAATATACATAAAAACAGTAACAAACCGTTTGGACCCTAATGAGGCGCCAATTTACTGTTTGCATAGGTAATCACAGATTTCCCATTGACAGTCAAAGAGCTAGCCCTAAATCCCGCTAACAGGCCGCTAACAGGCCACTAACAGGGGCCTGATTCTCTTCTGCAAACAGCTCGATCCTGGTCATACACTGAGTATCTTTAACCCTTTCCCTTTTCACGCATTTGCAAACAGAGTAGACCCAGATCAGACGGCTCCTAGAGGAGCCGTCTGATCAGGGTCTGCTCTGTTTGCTAACATAATTTGATAACTCTGTTTCTTAGCTTTCTAAAATGTCTACAATGTTCCATCTTCCATATTTCTTTATACCTATTTTGTTAATGAATATTCAGTAGGTATTGAAATTTGCAATAAACATAGAACAGGGAAGGGGATAAAGTCTACCGGAACCAAATTTGAGCCGTCATTGTTTTTTTTTATTAACAACGGGCTGAGGGTTACTTCTGATTATATTTATATTGCTAGGCACTATGTCTACAACATCTGCAAAAGGACGTCAACAACGATAAAAAGAAATACAGTAAAATCCCTCTAATGCTGCGACCACCAAATGTGGGCATAATTCTGGATGGCAGAGGCAGGTGGTAGTTTAATGCAGGACGAACGTATAGGAGCTTTCTGCATAATTTTCGTCCAGCATTAAGCAACTACCTGCTTTATACGACGTCAGTGACTGTTTATTAAATGGTCGCATTAGCGAGGTTTTACTGTATGTCTGTTTTGCTTCCCATAGATACATATTGTTGATACAATGCAGTAAACCCCCTCTTAACCGGACAAATACTTTAGTATCAGGACTTCAGGTGATAGCTTAACGCAGGATGAAAGTCATACAGAAAGCTCTTTTGGAAGGACCTAAATTCTTCGTTATTAAAATTCAGGTTTAGAGAGGTTTTATATACGCAATGTGAAATTTCAATTAATTTGGTTTCAAAAAACAACAGAAGTCGAAACATTTGCAAACATTGTAGAATCATACGAACCGCCACGTCTGACCAATATCTAAACCTTGACAGATATATCAACACTTGTCCTGCTGTACACGGCCAGCCATATATTTGCAACAGTTTAGATCCAGATCAGACGCAGAGTGAGTTGAGGTCTCATTGGGATCCAAACTGTTTGGCACTTGTAGTATAATTTATTTTACCCCTTCCTTCATGTTAACACATTTTCACGCATTTGCAAACAGATTAGACCCAGATCAGACGGTTCCTATAGTATAGCAGCCATCTGATCAGGGTCTGCTCTGTTTGCTTGTGACATGATATACATCTGTAGATCTATATAATTCTACAAGTTTTGTAAAAAACAAAACAATCTCTTGAAAAGTTTACATTATAAAAAATCAGCTAATAGTTATTCAAGTTGTCATTATTTATTACGTATATACTAAGCAGGGAAATTGTTAAAGCTTGAATGATACGCTGTTAATGATCAAGATGTGGGTAGATGGTATTGTTTTAACCATTTCCCTGTTCTATGTTTATTACATATTTCAATATTCATGGACAAAATAGTTATAATATGATATATGGAAGGTGGAACACTGTAGCCATTTCAGAAAGTATAGAAAAAGATCTATCAAATTATGTTAGCAAACAGAGCAGACCCTGATCAGACGGTTCATACAGGAACCGTCTAATCTGGGTCTTCTCTGTTTGCAGATGCGTAAAATACGTTTATATGGGGGAAAGGGTTAAGCGATATAATGTTTAAACATCTGTACATACAAGTGAGTGTATAATATAGAAACTCATCTTGGCCTACACTGTTTCCATAAAGGTACAACATTTTCACCGCTTTCAATAGATCAACCCTTTACGCCATGGATATTCATTTAAGACATAATGACATCATGAATATTAATTAGATGCATTTTATAATGGCCTATGGACACGCACAATTTTGAGCCTTGCCAGAAATGGTAGAATACGATCTAAAGGGTATCACACGCACACAGTAGACGTCTAATCTGGGTCTTCTCTGTTTGCAAAGGCGTCAAAAGGTTAAACGTTACCGCTTCTGTTGAGAAAATGCAAGATCGATGACCATACGTTTGAAGAGTCATTTCGATATCACCCATATAACTTTTATCGTATTATTTACGAGTCCTACAGTATCGATATCACTCATACAACTTTTATCGTCTTATTTACGAGTCCTACAGTATCATAAAAAAAAATATGTGGCCGACATTGGCCAAAGGTTGAATCATAATTCTTATATCCATCATATAATCCATTCAAAATGTTAGTAGCAGTTTCGTTCACCATGCCATGCGATGCCACTATTATAGTCTAATTTCGTCTCCATTAGAATGTGCCAAATACAGTACAATATCTGTTATACGAACTTTTAGTAATTAAGACCTGAAAACACTTAGGCAGCTGGCAGTTTAATGCAAGGTGAAAGTCATGCAGAAAGTGTTCTTTGGGGGAGCTTTAAACATTTATAAAAATGTTTACATTATAAAACTGCAAATCTCTCCATTGAACACTTTCTGAATGAATTTCATCCTTCATTAAGCGGTCACCTGTCTTTAAACAGACAATGCTACTCATTTTAGTGCTCGAATAAGCCATGTTTTAGCAGATGATGATTTCCCCCTGTAGTATACAGTCACCTGTCTTTAACCCATTCCCTCATATTGACGACTTTTGACGACTCTGTAAAAGTCGCTTTGTGAAACCATTGTGATAACAATGGTTTCAAACTACACAATTCTAAAACTTTCCGTTTCTCTAATTAATGCTCCTTTTCGGTAGATTTATTCAAAGAGGTTGTATCTAAAAATAGCCAATGAGGTAATGGGTTAAGACCGATAATAATTCTAGACCGATAATGATCCTCATTTGAGTGTTCGGGTCGGCGATGTTTAAACTGTTTTGTGTATGAAATTTTCCTCGTCTTCACGGGAAGACTCCTTCCGCGACAGTAATAATACAATGACCACACTTAATTGTTACTTTGGGTGTTGGCGGGAATTTAAAATATAGATGCTACGGACAAGATATTAGACATTTAAAGACTATTATACGAGCTCTATTTGCGCTTACTTATCTTTATCCCGTCACCACCAAACTGTATATCATTAATTTATTTAGTATAATAATATTTGTGACGGGTGATGAGAATAACAGTTTGTTTTATTGCCTCATTTTGTATGTGTGCTTTCAAAGTGAACCTACTTTGCCGAAGGTGTAAAAGTTTTATAAATATCTTAACCCTTTCGCTGTTTGTTACTGTTACTATGTTTTGAAACAAAAATGAAGAAAATCAAAAGAATGAAAACTTGTAGCAGACGACAAAGTTAGCAGACGACAGAGTTTGGCAGCGAAAGGGTTGATTCTTTGACTGTCAAGGACGAATGTGTGACCATTTTTCAAATGGTTTGACACACACGAGACGCCAGATAACTCGGCGTCTCATCAGGCAACCCTAGTTTTTTTTGACACTCTGAATCTGCATTTATAAAGGCGTTTAAGAAAATTTCGCTTTCAAATATTTGCAGACGATAATCTTTGCAGACGAACTTTTATTTGACAGTGAAAGCGTTAAGTGTTGCAGCTGTCGCTTGTTGTCTGCACTACCTTAGCAAACTGTCGTCTGCAACATTTGTCGTCTGCCCCAAGTCTCTAAACAAAATCCTTTTTCCATTTCCTTTTCAGTACAAGATAAGACTGTCAAGCAGTTTGGATCCTGATGAGATATGAATGTCAGGCAGTATGTCATTGAGCTCCATCTGTTTCTAGTGGTAGTGAAGAGTTTACCCACCACGTGCTAAAGCTTAAGTATATCACATGCAGTTGATTGATTGCGCTGAGATTCTGCATGTCGTTGCATAAACTCTACAGTGAACAATATAAATAACAGAAATTAACCACTGCTATCTAAATGTGGCCCATATTGAACTATGGACTTATTTGACTGAATCGCTGAATTGCAAAGATAGAGTTACCTGATAGAAACGCACGTTAACACTTTTGCAAACAGAGCAGACCTAGATCATACAGTTTCTGTCATGGTAAACAAATTCCCATTATTAAACATAGCTAAGCTCATATTGATAAGTGCATTACTTCTTAATTGATATTCGTGATGTAAAGGGTTAATTATTGCCAACATTATTCTACAGGTAATTAAGCCATTAGTGTCCCATGTCCTTTAAACAGATATAGGCAAACAAAGAGCTTTATGATCAGGGTCTGCATTGTTTGCTGGAACCACAAATCCCAATGTCTTATTCCAGAGGTAGCGGCGAAATTAACCCATTACCTCATAGGCTATATTTAGATACAACCTCTTTGAATAAATATACCGAAAAGGAGCAGTAACTAGAGAAAAGGAAACTTTTAGAATTTTGTAGTTTGAAACCATTGTGATAACTAGAGCATTTGCTCCTATAGGAGCAAATGCTCTATTTATCACAATGGTTTCACAAAGTGACCTTCACAGAGTCGTCAAAAGTCGTCAATATGAGGGAATGGATTAAGTGTACAATACGTAAATAGTCTGGGTACAGATGTCACCCTGATTCATTGTGTGTATCATCAGGATCCAAATGGGTTGGCACTCTAACTACAGTAAAAACTCTAAACCGTGATTTTAGTTAAGAGGAATTTAGATACTTTAAGGAAGATGGCTGCTTAATGTAGGGTGAAGGTCATGCAGAAAGCTTCTTGAGGAGCTCCTAGAGGAGCTTTCTGCATGATTTTCACCCCACATTAAGCTGCCATCTGTTTCCAATATCGATATTAACACTAATTTGAACGTCCGGCTTAGAAGTTTTTTATTGCATATATTTGAAGATAGGAGTTGATGGTACAGTTTTGTAGACGACAACAACCAGGCTTGCAAAGAGTTAAAAAGTGTAAAAAACATTGTTTTGAATCCTAAAGACATGCTGTTAAACTTGGCGTCTCCTTTGGATTCAAACTGTTCTGCAAAGAATGTCATCAATCAGTCGTCCTGTTGCTAAATCGTCCCATCGCGTTCTAAAGGTCAAATAGGAAACGGGAAAGAAACGGTTGACAGAAGAGGTAAAATGTCGAGCGCACACCTGCACGTGTGAATGCATGACTGACGGAGCCTGAGAACTCCAGCCTATGCGAGCGGGGAACTATCATGACAGACGTGTGGTGAACCACTTTGTCACTCGTGTTTATTTAGGCAGTACTTCTATTGTTTTGTTTACTGCTATTTACTTTTTGTTTGCTTTCCTTGTTCAGTGAACATATAACGTCGATTGATCATCTTAGCTGTGCAAGTTGATTAGATTCCCAGGTTTTATTTACTATTTATTGTTTTTCCTTATTATAGAAGCCTTTGACACATTTGCAAACAGAATAAATCCAGATCAGACGGCCTCTCTAAGTACCGTGTGACCAAAGTCTGCCCTGTTTGCTTATGAAATAATAATATGTATAATTACAATAAACCCCTCTAATGCGACCACCCAAAATAGGCATACATGTAATTCTGGGTGACAGAGGCAGGTGGTAGTTTAATGCAGGACGAACGTTATGCAGAAAGCTCCTACAGGAGCTTCTGCATAACTTTTGTCCTGCATTAAGCAACCACCTGCTTTAAACGGCGCCAGTGGCTGTTTATTTAGTGGTCGCATTAGCGAGGTTTTACTGTATATAGCTTCTGTAATGGTAAAACATGCTTGTTCGTGATGCCATTTTAAAATTCAGTTAATCGATATTCATACATTCATTATTTGTCACATGAATATTCAAGGGGACATGGGTTATAGAGAATAATAGGTTAGTGCCGTAGATGGGACGCTTTATCCGACGAGGGGAGAAAACGTTGAGGCGAGGCTTGCCGAGCCTCAACTGTTTTCTCTCCGAGTCGGATAAAGGCGTCCCATCTACGGCACTAACCTATTATTCGATTTATCCAGTCAATATAGTTAAATGTCTTTTTTATAGACTCATAACACTCTTGAAATAATTTACATTGAAAATGCAGTTTTTCGATCAACGGATCCCTCCCTTTTCACTTCCATTTAGACGTAAATAGATCGAATGAGCTACCGCAGAGGAATATAGTTTCGATACTTGTATTACTAGAAGGGAAACGTTGTTGAATTTGAAAAATAAGATGATTTGAATCGAGGGTCGATGAGTTATTTCAAACAGACATGATCTATATTCTTTGGTCAAATTCGAGTTACGTAGTCTCGGTTTCTATTTTTAGATTCTACCTAACGTCACCCTGAAATCGATGGAACTGAACAGGCTATATTTAGGTTTATGACTATCACCGCCCCTGTAAGAGTTTATCAATCAAATAATCATGAGAGTGAAAAGAAAACATTTACTATTTATCTGTCAATCTTTGCTTCCAGGTTTGATTTTATCAAAAACGGGTTTTGCCAGCGGTGGATTAAATTAATAAAAGTGATAAATCAACGTCATTTTGTATGTGGCCTCAGTGGCGTAATCGGTAAGGGCGACGTCTCTAGAGAGATTAGAATTAGTTTTTGTAGGATCAGGCGCGGGTTCGAATCCAGCTGTAGCCAATTATTTTTATTTTTTTCTCATTTGAATAATTCTTCTGGTGACCAAATAGATCTGTTAGATCTATTCCATCAACATGTTTATGAATATTTACAGAAAACTAAAATAGTTCCATGGTTATAGAATCATTACGCCTATCTACTAACCTAATAAACCTTCCACTACCGGAAGTAACCTAATAAACCTAAGTTTATTTGCACCCCCTTTATTATGTCACTAGAGAAGCCTGGTGACTGGATAAAACCATTTACTCAATAGATGCGTATTCTAACGCATTTCCAAACAGAGTAGACCCTGATCAGACGGTTCCTATAAGAGACGGTTCCTATAAGAGTCGAATAATAAAGGTCTATTCTGTTTGCTTATGATATTGTGATATAGGTCCGATTCTACTGTTTCTAGCATGATAACAATTTCTGTTTTTAGAAGTGCCATTTATAAAAATTCAGTTAATTGATAATCATGATGTCATTATTTCTTGTCTGGATAATCAAGATGTCATCATTTCTTGTCAGATATTAATGATGTCATTATTTCTTGTCTGGATATCATGATGTCATTATTTCTTGTCTGGATATCATGATGTCATTATTTCTTGTCTGAATATTAATGATGTCATTATTTCTTGTCTGGATAATAAAGATGTCATTATTTCTTGTTTGGATATTAATGATGTCATTATTTCTTGTCTGGATATCATGATGTCATTATTTCTTGTCTGAATATTCATGGAGTAAAGGGTTATGCAAGACTTCTGTTGTTTTATTTACTTTTTTACTCTGTTTGTTTTTCTTTTTCAAGTGAACATAAGTGTCGATTGTTCATATTTGCTTGTCAGTAAGTTAGTGTACGGGGCTTTATTTACTATTGGACTCATTGAACGGCAGTAAATAATTCATGATAACCTGTGCCAATATTTGCTTCCAGATGAGACGCAGAGTAATTCGACATCTCATCAGGATCCACACTGTTGGACAATCTGGTTGCAATGCTGAAGAAAATTAGAAGAGAAAACATAACTTCTACGATTGATTAAACTAGCTTGCAGTAGACGACACTGTTTTCAGGCTAAACTTACTAGCGTATGCAAGGAGTTAACCCTTTTTCTGATGAATAATCAGAACAGTCTCATCCTTTACTGCATATTGTTTTGACAAAACAGTGTGTCGAAATTTATGACAGAAGCAAACTGTTTGTAAATGTGTTTCCCGCACATAAAAGGTTAATCTCAAGCAGAACCAGACTGACAAGACCACTACTGAAAGTGCAGTAAAATGTCCCTTCATGTACAATAGACACACATACAAAATCTAAGTCTGGGTCTGAAAAATAAGTGTTGACTTAACCATACGCATTTTTACGCATATGCAAATAGAGTAGACCCAGACCAGACAGCCCCATCAGGAGCTGTCTGATCAAGGCCTGTTCTGTTTGCTTTTGACACAATATAGACCTGGCTCTACAGTTTTTGTCGAAGCAAAAGTTTCCTTGATTATAAAAAGCAGCTAATTAATATTCATGATGTCTTACATGAATAGTGAACAGGGAAACGGTTAATGCATGGGAACTGTTGTGCAGAAAACTCTATTAGCACTTTTCAAAAATCTTCTTCAGGAACACTGATCATGCAGCAGGCATCCATAGTTTACACTTTACTTGATAGAAACGCCCTTGTATGCCTTTACAGAGTAGATCCAGCGGAGAAAGCTCCTACAGAGACTGTCTGGTCATGATCTGCACCCTTTGCTTGTGGAATAATATTAATATACATGTTGCTGATTATATAGTGTCTGTTATGACCAAATTTCCTATGTTGGTGTGATAAAATTCATATAATTAATACAAATGACATCATTATTTCTTATATAAATATTCACGAGGTAAAATATTACAGGCAACTAAATCTATTCATTAGATATCCGCTATGGAGAGGTTCTAGTACTTATTCAGACAATTGTATCTATAACAAATCACAGAGCAACACTGAATGGCAAGCGTAGATCAAAGTACAGCAACAATAGCACCAATGCAACCAGGGAAACGCATCTACTGTCATTTGCAAACAGTGTAGACAAGGGTCCAGGAACCCTCTGACCAGGGCCTGCACTGTTTGTCATTCACCATCAACCCTTTATTCTGCATGGACTCTAGCCTATAGTTAAAAACGGAGGGGCCCATTAAATTCTGATAATTCATGGTTAAACGTTTAAGACACGTTGCAGCTTACTGCAGGTTGAGATCATACAGAGCTTTCTTCGTGATTTACACGACCATGCGTTAAGCACCCACCTGCCTCAAAATATCTAAATTCTTCTTTCCGGACCAAGTCCATCGGACCGAGGTCCGATGTATCAGTGCTTTACACTGGGCATATAAAAGAACCAGAGAAACTCAGTCGATAATAAGAGTAGGGCATCGCGCCCGGGTTTCTCTGTATCCTCTCCCCTCTATCTCTGGGGCGTCCAATTAGCCCATAGTGAGCAGAAACAGACGTTAATCAACATAAACAAGCAAATCTTCTATACTTAAAGCCCGGTATATAGTGTTTTTACTGTAATTGCATGTGACACATTCAAATGTGACAGAGGTAGTACGTGTATATGTAGTGTTTTGTTTATTGCGTGGATAAATTATAGATAGATATAACTTTTATGACACAAACGCTTCTAAAACTAACATTAAGTAAGTTGGCATACATAATTTATTTGCGTGTTTACGTCATATACAAATCATAGGTTTTCACACAGTCGATTAGGCCTAAGGTCAGAATACATATTGTAAATTGTAATGTTTATAGAATCCGACAAGCCATGAACTTATGGTTTACTTCTGGGTTCTGTAGCTTAATGCAGGATGAAAGTTTTGCAGAAAGCTCCAAGAGGAGCTTTCTGGATTACTTTCGATCTGCTTTAAGTAGCCACCTGTTCTTATCGACCACCGTATTCATCCACTATATGACACGTTCTATTGTGTTTGCTATACAAATGGCCAGGGCCACTAATCATCAAGCTCCTTAGGAATAGTTTAACCTTAGGACAACTTAAGGAAAATATTTCTGTCTACATCTGTAGCAAATTTATGCAGTAAAGTTTTATTCAATAGCTTCTAGAATATTTGGTTAAATATATATTTGATATACAGCTTTATTTTTCTGAACTATTTTTACTTGTATTCGTTTTATACGACTAAGGACTATTCAAGAATCTAAGGAACTTTCTTAAGTTTCTTCTTAGGAGCTTTATGAATACGGGCACAGACCTGTCTTACTGGTACTCATTAGAATTGCGTCCTCGAACCCATTCCAGTGAGGACCAGCCAAACATAGTTTGACAAATTCTAGGGCGAATAGAGGCAGGTGATACCTTAATGCAGGATGAAAGTTGTGAAGAAAGCTCCTATATGTGAACTTTCTCTCTGCTTTTAACCCTTACAATGCGGCAAAGAACGTAAGCTTGACCTGTTTGGATTTTAGAATAGTCCATTTGACAATTAAGCATTGTAATGTTATAGATGTCCAAGTGTATCCATCAAGTGGTCGGTTTTATAGAGGTGTTGCCGTATCTATCCTTATCTCTATAGCCATGGTGTTGGTTGTCCCAGTCAGTGGTTTGAATCCCGACATGTCAAAGACATGTCACGGCTACGGTGCGGTGACTGTTCTTAGACTGTGCTGTTTGCAAAGTCCCACGTGTTCCATTTTCTCGTTGTGACACTATCTTTTACACCCAGGAAATCATAATATCATGAATCCTAATATTAGATTGATCTTAACATTGGCACTATATGGGGACAGGAAGTTTTGGTCATGACAGAAACCGAAGAAGCAGATCTATATATTAAAAAAGCAAACAGGGCAGATCCTGATTACTCTTACTACAGGAGCCGTCTGATCTGGGTCTACCCTGTTTTCAAAGGATTGAGAAAGCGTTTACGTGAAGGACGAAAGCTATGCCAAAAATGCTATAGAAACTTGTTCTACTCTGTTTGCAAATGCATGAAAATTGCATGTATATGATGGAAAGGTGAGGTTGACTGCAATCAGACTCAATTGACATTGTGTCGGTTGAACACTTTTGACACCATATGAGAATATGTGATAACCTTTCCAACCAGTTTGGATCCAGATGAGACGCCGAGTTACCCGTAGTCACATCAGAATTCAAACTGTTCGACGTTCAGAATGTATTTTGTTCTCCAGAAAATGAAGAAAATGCGGTTTTAAATATGAAGCAGACGAGAATCATAGCAGACGAGATTTACTTGGCGGCTAAAGGGTTACACATGTAATGAGCATTATACTTGTAACTTAACCTACATAAGGATGTCCTAGTCTGCATTTAAACCCCTATCTGCCCCAGACGACCTAGTTCCAGATTTATCAAGTGTGTCTTAATAGTTAACATGTTTATGTACATGTAATCTGCTTTGCAGTTCAGCATCACTGTGCATCACCGTTCACTGGATATAGTAGCCTTCGTCATTACACTTAGGCATATACTGCAAACCTTGACCAAACGGCTCCTGAAGAAATCGTTTGATCAGGGTCTACACTACCAAGTATTTAATTATATTTACGTCTAATTTAAAGTTATCAAAATGATGCAAAGCTGACTTATTGAACTCGTTCGCTGCACATGTCGGATCTGTGTTTAACTAAGCAAACAGTTTGAACCCACTCAGATGAGGCGCAGAGTAACTCGGTGTCTCATCAGGATCCAAACTGTTTGTTACTGTGACTATGTTTTTTTAAACAAAAATGAAGAAATGTAAAAAACGAGAATGGGTCTGTAAGGCAGATGGTAGCGTGATGTAGGCCAGGGGTAATGCAGAAAGTTCATACAGGAGCCTCCCTGCATTACTTTTGCCCTGCATTAAGCAACCACGCGCTTTTTAAGGATCTGATGTTCAATAAATAATTGGCCGCTTACTTACATGTAAGACAGGTTCTACTGTACAATGTCAGATAACTAATCATGTCTGTATTTAAAAACAACAAAACATTGAGACGTTTTAACTCCATTCATGAATATTCAGATACGAAATAATGATATCATGAATATTGATTTCATAAAGACAGATGAATACAGCCATGTTAAGACATGGCATAAACTGTAGAATCAGATTTATATTGTTTCATAATCAAACAGAGTAGATACTAATCAGGTGACACCTACAAGAACCGTATATTATTGGTCTGCTTCGTTTGCAAGGGCATTTTCCAGCTTCTCTTTATCGTTCCTTTACATTTCAATTTTAATTCCGCGGAAGTTGCGAATCTGTAATTACATTGCAAATAGTTAGCCATATGCAACTAATAAATGTACTGGGGATAGTTATATGCAACAATTAAGTGTACCGGGGATAGTTATATGTAAGACATGTGTGTACCGGGGATGGCTATATGCAATAATTAAGTGTACAGGAGATAGCTAGATGTAAGACGTGTGTGTAATGGGGATAGCTACATGTAAGGCGTGATTGTATAAAAGATAGCTACGTGTAAGACATGAGTGTACTGAGGATAGCTACGTGTAAGACGTGAGTGTACTTGCGATGCATGTAGCTATATGAAACATTTAAGTGTAGTGGGGATAGCTATATGTAAGACGTGTGTGTAATGGGGATAGTTATATATAACAATTAAGTGTTCCGCGGATAGCTACATGTAAAACGCGTGTGTACTGGGGATAGCTACATGTAAAACGTAAGTGTACTAGGGATTGCTAAATATTAGACATGAGTGTATTTACGATAGCTATATGTAAGACGTAAGTGTACTAGGGATAGCTATATGCAACAATTAAGTGAACTGCTAATAGTAATATGCACCAATTAAGCTACATGTATGACGTTAGTATACAGGGTAGCTATATACAACAATCAAATGGACTGGTGATAGTTATATGCAACAATTAAGTGCACCGGGGATAGCTATATGTAAGTGTACTGGGTATAGTTATATGCAACAATTAGATGGACTGGTAATAGTTATATGCAAACATTAAGCGTACCGGGGTACTGGGGATAGCTCTATTCAACAATTAAGTGAACTCGTGATAGCTATGTGAAACAATTACGTGTACTGGTTATAGCTATATGCCACAATTAAATACACTGGTGATAGTTATATGCAACAGTTAAGTGTACCGGGGATACTGAGGATAGCTCTAAACAACAATTAAGTGAACTGGTGATAGCTATGTGAAACCATTAAGTGTACTGGGGATAGCTATAGGTAAGAATTAAGTGTACTAGGGATGTTTATGCAACAATTAAATGTAAGGGGGTAGCTATATGCGATAGTTAAGGGTACTGAGAATAGCTACATGTAAGAAGTAGGTGAATTGGAGATAGCTATATGCAACAATCAAGCGTACCAGGGATAGCTACATGTAATACCTGAGTGTACTGGGATAGCTGTATACAACAATTAAGTGAACTTGTAATAGCTATGTGCATCAGTTAAATTTACTGGGGATAGTTATGATTTATTATGTAAGAATTAAGTGTACTCGGGATAAGTTCATGCAACAATTAAGTGTACTGGGAATAATTATATGCAAGAAGTAAGTGTACTGGGGATAGCTATATGCAGAAATTAAAGAGTTACCATCAACTTTTTATACTGCATGTATTCTTTAGACTGTGAGAAGCTCATAGTGTGGTGTGCCTATTTTAGAAATGTACTGTGGACTGTTGTGATGGGACAATCACACTTTACAGACTCACACATTACCTCAACCAATTGATAAGTTAATGGCTGCACAGTGAAGAGATGTAATTATAAAATTAGCTTTTTTATAACCTTTAACTCCATGAATATTCAAGTACGATATAATGACATCATGAATAATAACCAAATGATTGTTATGATTGAATATGAGTCCCAGGATTTTAATCTGGTTTAATCAGAAACTGTAGAATCATATATATTGTCCATAAGCAGATTAGACCCTGATCAGACAGCTCCTACAGTGGTAATCGGATCTTGGTATACTTTTTGCAAAGGCGTTAAAATGTGTATTTTATGAAGTAAAGACTATTTCATAGGCTACTGAAAAATGTTCCATTTAAAACATGTTCAAAAATTGAAAATTATTCTTTAAACTTGCTCCCAGTAATTAACTGGAGGTAATGAATTGTTCATAAAATTCATTATTGAACGTTTTAAAGCTAAAATTACAGCTAAATGTTTACAAAAGTGCACTTCAGCTGTGAATAATATTTTTGATTCTGTTTGAAATATACAGCCGCAGCTTACATGATAGCGATACAACCAGATACAAAATGTATGTCAGTACGAAAATTGTATCCCATTGTATCCCAAACTGCTTTATAAATGTCAACGAAAAGAAAACATACTCGTACCTTTCCTGTGTCAATCCCTACATGTTTATAGCCCATAAAGACTATATATGGTGTGCGGTGATTCACCGTGACATTACGGTGATCAAATTCTACACAGGGTTTGGAAATACATCGCACCGAGATGGAACGGCGAGTAAATCGGACGTCTGATAAGAATCCAGACATGTTGACACTAGCAATGTGTTAAAAAGAAACAAACGAACATTGAAGACGGACAGCATTTTACAGATGACATTTTTGATGGGGCTAGCTATAGATATATCGAGGTTTATGCAAATGCTATAGATTTGAACTTATGTAAAATGCATATGTTCGTGCCCTTCGGTGTCAAATTTCTAAGTTTAGTCTGCAACCCAATTTTGCTAATTTTGTTTAAAAAATTCGGTAAAATAAAGAAGGGAGATAAATAAATTCAAATTTCAAAGGAATAAACCACAGATATAGAATTAGATATTGATACAAAGGGTGAATTCCTTTGATTAGACACCACCTTGAAAATGCGACATATGATCTTGGACTGCACTATTTGTCGTGGTGCATTTTTGCGACATAGTTCGGTGAAAGGGTTAGGCCTGTGAGTAACTACAGCTACGTATTTGTATATAGATGCATTATCCACTTTGGATTTCAGTTTCGTCTCCTGTGTAAAACTAATTTCAGATATTTACGACATGGTAACATATATAAAGCTGTTACCTAAATATCTAACTTTAACTGCAATAGTGTGTTTATTTAGTAAAAACGTGATACGTGGATGACTATAATCCTTATATTCTATTATAATTGAACTCCCTGTTGTAATAGTAATAGTTTAACATGCTTATTTGTTTCCTGTAAAAGAAACAGCAAATCAAAATCAAACTGTTTCTACACTTGTCGTCTGATCTGGATCTACCGTACTTGCAAAGGCATTTAGAGGCGGTTCTATGAAATATAGTGTTAAAATATTGTTTGAATTGAAAAGTGGAAATTTTACATAGATATATTAGCATGCGATTCACGAGATTGACTTTCTAGAAGTGTTGTTAACGCAGGCAGAGAATACATCAGTGTCTGCAACGCTTTGATTGAATATTACAGTAGAACCTCTCCACAACGACCATTCTATACAGTGACCACTCTATACAACGACCACTCAATGTTCACTCTATACAACGACCACTCAATGTTCACTCTATACAACGACCACTCAATATTCACTCTATACAACGACCACTCGACGACCACTCAATACAACAACCACTCAATGTCCACTCTATATAACGACCGATGAACGACCACACTATACATCAACCACTCAATGTCCATTCCATATAACGACCTTCAAAAAACCACTCTATACAGCGACCACTCAATTCTATACAACAACCACTCAATGTCCATTCTATATAACGACCACTCAACGACCACTCTATACAACGACCACTCAACGCCCACTATATACAACGACCACACTATTCATCAACCACTCAATGTCCATTCCATATAACGACCACTCTATATAACGACCTTTCAACGACCACTGTATACAACGACCACTCAACGATCACTCCATGCAACGACCACTCAACACTTTGCAACAACAACTCAATGTCCACCCTATATAACGACCACTCAACGACCACTCTATAAAACGACCACTCAACGATCACTCTATAGAACGACCGATCAACGTCCACTTTATACAACGACCACTCAATACAACGACCACTCAATACAACGACCACTCAACATCCACTGTATACAACGACCACTCAACGTCCACTATATATAACGACCCCAGTGGTATAATTTGTATAACTTTTGTAGGAGACCTGAAGGTGATGCTATGTGCCAAATATGAAAGCTGAGAACCTTCCAATTTCAGAGGAGAAGATTTTCAAAGTTTTCACTATATGTTTCTATATAGAAAATTTTGACCCCAGGGACATAATTTATATAAATTTTGTAGGCAACCTACAGATGAGTGAGTGAGTGAGTTGGGTTTTACGGCACCGCGAACCTACATATGACGCCACATGTGTATAGCCAAAGATGAAAGCTGAGAACCCAGTAGGAGTTTGTTAACGACGGACGACGTACACCGCACGCCGGCGGACGACGGACGACGGACACATTACGTCTTGAATTCTTGTATAAATATTCAAGGGGTAAAGGATTACATGAAATATATTTTAATTTTCTGACGACGTATTAGAAGTCAATACATAACACATTTATTTGATCATTTAATAGTTTATACAACGACAATGCTTTATTTAGAACAGTTTAATTCCAACAACAACAACAACAACATAATGATGCAATGCATGTTTAGTGTACATAATATTTCCTTTAATTAACCACTTCTACTAGGACTCCCTTCGCCGCCAAATGATGTTCGCCTGCCAATAGTATCGTCTACTAATGGCATGCATTAGTGTCTGTGTCATGTCGTTTTCTATTTTTTATTAAAATCATATTTATCCCAAACTACAAAACCAGTTTCAAGCAGTTTGGATCTTGATAAGACAACGAGTTAGTCAGCGTCTTATCTGGATCCAAACTATGTGCAGCGTTTATCAAGGGTTCGCCTATGACGGCAAAAGAGTTAGCAGTAACTCCGGTCTTCTCTCTGTATTTTACAATCCTGATATATTGTGATAAATAACATGCCGACACACCAAAAACATGATTATTCTTTGCAAATTCAAAGACAGAGACGCTGAATTTCTTTCTGCAAAAAACTATCTATGATTTAGGTTAATGAATTATTTCGCCGCCATCCATAAACCGAAGCTGGGATAACCATTGTCAACAGCTTGCATCCAAACGAGACACCGAGTAAATTGGCGTCACATCCGGTTCCAAACTGTCTGATACTGTTATTATGTTTTTGAAACGAAACGAAGTAGATTCAAATGTGAATTTTTTTAAACAGACGACAAAATAGACAGATTAAACACTGACGTGCCACAAAGCAGTTAAGCGCCTGTCAAGGTTGCCTGGTAACCCTAGCAAAGGTTTCCCCGGTGTTGTGCAAACAAGAAACACTAGACAAGCCGCTGCTACATAGACACTGTGTTTGACCAAGGTCTACATTGGTTGGAAATAACTAGCAGGGATATACGGTATTGAATATATACAGTTTGACAAACAAGTTAGACCAAGATCAGCCACGTTATCAACGCCATGGCGGCTGGTCTGTGTCTACATTGTTTGCAAAGACCCAAAGGGTACATGTACACTAGTTAGTGGCATAGCAGTAACATATCAGCACAGGTGTAAGTTTCAAAAACCTCTATACAGCAGAACCCCTGTATAGCGACCTCTTAACCCTTCGCTTGCCGTTCACGTCAATATACCTACCTGTAAATAGTGAAGACCCAGATGAGACAGCTCCTGCAGGAGCTGTCTCATCAGGGTCTGCACTATTTACACGTTGATTGTGCAACCAGTGCATTCCACAGCAGTGATTGCACAGCGAAATACTTGTACACAGTGGAGATATATGTAATTATACAACAGGGCATGGGTAAAGAAGGAGAAATGTATTTTAAAATTCAGCAAGCGAAGGGTTAATAAATAACTAAAGTGGTCTAAAGTAGACAGATTCTTTATACATGTAGAAAATACAAAAAGCTCGTATTTAAGAGTCCTGCATTAACCCATATTAACGCCTTTTCAAGACTTTGCAAACAGAGTAGACACAGATCAGAGGCTCCTGTAGGCTTATAGAACAATATAAATTGGATTCTACACTTGCTACCAATACCAACACATTTTGTGTACAAGTGCTATTATTAAAATTCAGCTAATAAATATTCATTGTGTCATTATTTCTTACATGAATATTCGAAAGGGAAAGATTTAGCTACCATTTGCCTCTAACTAAACCTATATTAACCCTTTCCCTCATAGAAACGTGTTTTTACGCATTTGCAAACAGAGAAGACCCAGATCAGACGGCTCCTAGAGGAGCCGTCTGATCAGGGTCTGCTCTGTTTGCTTTTGACATGCTATAGATTTGATTTTATAGTTTTTGTCAGAGCAAAAAAAAATCCTTGGAAAATTTATATTATAGAATTTCAGCTAATAAATATTCATGATGTCATTATTTCTTACATGAATACAGAACAGGGAAAGGGTTAAGAGGTCGCTTTAGAGGGGATTTACTGTATATGTTCACATATGCCATCGACATTGAACTCAGATACCCGGCGTGCCGGTGATGATTATTCCACAACAATTCATCAACACAAACATGCATAACATGTTAATCATGCAAAAGGCAAAAAGGCACTTTTTACTAGTGTCGTATTGCAGACCTCTTGTGCAAATAGATCAAACCGATACGAGACTGCGTAGTTAATGATAATGGCTTAAAACATAGATATCAACATAGTAAATGTCATTAGCCGATTTAACCCTTTCCCTCATATAAACGCGTTTTCATGCATTTGCAAACAGAGTATACCCAGTCAGACGGCTCCTATAGGAGCCTTCTGATCAGAGTCTGCTCTGTGTGCTGATAGAATGATGTAGCTCTGGTTATACAGTTTCTATCTGAGCCAAAAGGTCCAGCGTACAAATGTCATTACAGAAATTAATCTAATTAATATTCATTATATCAGTATTTCCTGCATGAATGTTAAACAGGGAATGGATTAACCTGCTTTCCTCAGTGAACTCGGCCAAATATATATATTTAATGAGTTATATTTTCATTTTGAGGGGACGGTTAACAAGAAAGGATGTGACCCAAACGGTATAAATCCTAATCAGACGACCCCTTTTAATATTCTCTGATCTGGATCGACACTGTTTGACTTTGTCAATCTAAAATATATACGGGCTAATCTACAGGACTTGTCAATTTCTAAGTAGTCGGTTCGCATAAAGAGGAGTCTCTTTATTTCATTCGTGATGTTAACCCTTTTCATCGTGACTACATCTTTCTAAGCCTTTGCGAACAGAGAATATGTAGATCAGACGGTTCCTGTAGGAGACGTCTGATCAGGGTCTGCTCTGTTTGCATTATAAAATTATATAGATTATTTCGACAGGACAGGATCTGCTAAGGCCAAAATTCCTGTGTTCATGTGTCATTATAAAATTTAATCTAATTACATGTAGTATTCATGATGGTATTATGTCTTATATGAATATTCATGGAGTAAATGGTTAATTACAGTAAAACCTCTCTATAACGGCCACTAAATTATATAAGTACTTTATATAAGTATTTTGTGTTAAAGGCAGGTGGCTGCTTAAAGCAAGGTGAAAGTAAAACAACGCTCCTATAGATGCATTCTGTTTTACTTTCACATTGCTTTAAGCAACCACCTGCCCTAAATATCAACTAATTAACGCAATTTAGTGGCCGTTATAGATAGGTTTTACTGTATATATGCATTACAGAACTGGAACAAACCTGACATAATGCGTATTTTACCGCCCATGTAACTCGTGTGGGGAGGACAAGTATTAATCATTTTCTTCCTAAGTGTGTCATAACTTGCCTTGGCAAACAGCCTGGGTCCAAATGAAACGCCAAGTGACTCGGTGTCTCATCTAGATACAGGCTGTTTGACTCTCGGTCAATAGTTTCTGAAATGCTTGGACAAATCGGAAGTAATAAATATTGCATCAAATCCGTGATTAACTCCTTCAACCCAGAATATCCCATCAGTGTTTAACGATAGAGTCCACTGAGTATGAGAAAGACTTAAACTTTCTAGAGTGTTTTAAATAACAAACAGCGGAAACCCTGGTCAGAGGCCCCTTTAGGATCCCTCTGATCTGTGTCTACACTGTTTGCAAATGACAGTGCATATGTGACCGGGGTTAAAAGGTTAAGCAGATATCCTTTAACACAGGTTAAGGTTTAACTGCCTAATATACATGATTCTGTGACAATATGGATCCACTGTATGTAAGTCCAACCCGTTATAGTAAGGTAAATCTAAGCGGCGACACGGGAAAATGGAATACATACATTGCAAATCATATAGACCAAGATTAGTTCGGGCACAAGAAATTAAGACCTGTTTATAACGTACACTGTAGTGTCGAATACAAATAGTTTACCCTTTACCCCACAGTAAAACAATTCATGTTGCTCACATTTAGGTTTGGTGTAATTTGATTACTTTCGATTCGATAAAGCTCTTGAGAAGCTGTTGAACGAGTGTCAAACAGTTTTGATTCTAATGAGACGCCAAGATACTCGTTATCTCATCTGGATCTAAACTGTTTGCAAATATCAGTCAAGCGGTGATCAGTGAGATAAGGATTAATAGTCCAATGCACATATCATAATAATATGGTCGCCTTTACAAAGCGGCATCTGATCTGTATCAACACTGTTTGCCCCTTGCCTGTGTCCCATTCCCCCCCAAACACGTCTATAATGTGATTAAGATATGTATCTATACCCGCATAACCAAACAGAGGAGGTAATTCCCCGCTCCTTCACTGCAAGAAACTAGCACTGTTCAAACAGCTTCAGTAACATACAAAAATTAACAGCATACAATTTGTTATCTCTTCTTTGTTCAAGGACTCTCTGGTGCCATTAACTCCTTCGGTACTATGCGCAAACTCATGATAACTTCTGAATACAGTATGTGTCCATACGAGACGACGAAACATTTGCCATCTAATAAGGATCAAAACAGATTAACATACCATTCAAGTTTATGTAAAACTATGTAGAGAGAATCTATAGTACACACTGAAGCAGACCACAAACTTTGTTGATGAAAGTTACCATGAGTTGAAAGGGTTATTCGGTACAGGCACGTGCAATAATTACGGCATTTTACATTATTCTGCAGAATGGATTCTCTGCTATTTACAAGCACAATTTTCATCTGAATATTGTACCAGTTATTAGTTTATAATGGATTTTCAGTCCAGAAGTAATCAGATGCTATGAACATGTAGTAACAATTTTCATCGCATTTGTTTTACTTTTAACTTAAGTTTTCAGTCCGGTTTTGACTCGTTTTCAATATTATTGGAGCCAGACCAAGCAGGCTGGCTAATATATAATGAGGTGTATTACACATATACTGAAAACGTTATTTCTCCACCAAACCCTATGACTGTACTGACCCTGATATTATTAAAACTTATGTTTGTAATTATTAGTTTATTCTCAATTACATGTATATGTTTGTCAATCAGTTGCTTGAGACTAAACTCCGATTCAAGGAAAAACCTCTTAGATTTCTTCATATTGTATCTTGTGATCGTTGCTTTAACACACGTCTAGATAAGATGGGTAAATTAAAACATTTTCAAGAATAACTTGTTTATTTACCCCACCAAACCCTATGTTGTGACTACTCTTAGAATCATTTCTTCGAGGCGACTCTAAATAGCGGGCACAACATAGAGTTTGATAGAGAAAGGACAAGTTTAGTATTTAAGTACGTGCACCTTTATCTGTTGCTCTGTCTTTAGCAGATTCTGAATAGTGGTCTAAACATAGGGTTTGGTTGAAAAATAAAGGAGTTATTCGAAAAAAGTTTAACCCAGTGAGTCACATAGCTATGCATGTGTCAATGCAAAGTCTGCATCAAGCCGTTACTGCATAATCTCAACATTACTTTGTACCCTAATCACAGTGGTCATTGAGTTCTAACATAACGCCGTATGACCCAAATCATTGGTTCAGTCCAGTTCTATTCTGAGGGTCTCTTCCGGGTCATGCATATTATTGGAAAACTTTGCCGTGCCATTTCCCATCAGCAGCGACAGCTTTTCACTGGGATATATCACATTTTTGTTTTTATTTCCGGTGTTCCTAGAGTGTCCTGGAGATTTATTCTCCAACATTTTCTTTATGAACAAGGGCACGTCTGAATCTGTTTTAGAGTCCTTCTTCTCCATGTTAGACACATGTGTGTCATCTAGGGTTTCGCCATTTTGGTTCCCAAGCAGTGGTGTGATTTTGTTATCCTCCTCAGAAGGCGACACTGTTGGTGTTAGATATGTTTCCTGGTTATATAGTTCATTTGAAACTGTCACTAGGTTGATATTGTCTATGACGTCATCAGCGTTTTGGTGCACGTCAGCGCTCGTGCTGTGTGACGATGACCGGTCCGTGGTGTTTAGTGTGTACTCATCTCCGCCTGGAAATGACAGTGTTACAATTATGATCTGCTTTTCCCCTAGCATTTGCTAAAATTGGTCATTCATATGCAAATGAAGGATGTAATTAATGTATTCGAGAGATTTGTTTGCTTGGACAAAAACTGAATATTCAGATCTATATCACGTCATAAGCAAACAGTAGAATCTGATCAGACGGCTCCTGCGGGAGTCTTCTGTCTACTCTATATGCAATGACATGAAAAGGTGTTTATATGCAAAGAAAAGGGTTAAATAGCATGTCCTCGATATTAAATAACACGTAATGAGTATGAACAAAGAACTTTTAAAAAGGTTTTTGAATGCATTTACACAATGCACTATTTCAAACAAATAATGAGCTGACTATTGATGAAGGAATATTTGTTCCTTACCGCTGGAATCAAAACACTTGCTGTAGAGATCCTTGATATTGGAATGGCCTTGGGAAAGGTCAAGGTAACCCTGGAACGAGACAACACAAATAACTGACCTTGATCTTAAACAAATACCCAGACCTCAAATCACAAAAGGGACTAGCTCTTTACCTGTTCAATATTTAAGTAAGAAATAATGACATCATGGATATTTATTATATGAACTTTTATAATGTAAATTGTTCAAGGGAAGTGCTTGCCTTGACAGAAACTGTGAGGCATGAAAAGAAGTTTATATGAGTAAAAGAGTTAAGATGATTAGAGCTACTAAAGTTGTTGACTTTTGTTCAGACAGTACATGGTCAGAAGACTACACTGATTGCTGTGGACGTGTACAACTATTGAATCTGTTCATAACAGACAACGCAATGTCAGATGACTACGCCGATCGCTGTGGACGAGAACAATTATTTAAGCTGCTGATAACAGACAGTACATAACCAATTGTCTATACTGATCACTGTGGACTTGTACGAACTACTAAAACTGTTGGTAACAGACAGTAAATAGTCAGATGTCTACACTGATCGTTGTGGACGAGTACAACTTTTAAAGTTGTTGATTACAGACAGCACATGGTCAGATGTCTATACTGAATGTGTAAATGTATAACTATAGTGCAGCTAATAAGTCTGTTGATAACAGGCATTACATGGTCAGGTGACTATACAGAACACTGTGGACTTGCTGCTGGCTGCAAAGCTGATGATAATAGACAGTACTCGTACATAGTCAGATAACTACACAGAGCGCTGTGAACTTGTACAATTATTAAAGCTGTTGATCACAGACAGTACATGGTCAGATGTCTATACTGAATGTGTAGATGTATAACTATAGTGCAGCTATTAAGTCTGTTGATAACAGGCAGTACATGGTCAGGTGACTATACAGAACACTGAGGACTTGTACAGCTATTAAAGCTGCTGATAACAGACAGTACTTGTACATAGTCAGATAACTACACAGAGCGCTGTGAACTTGTACAACTATTAAAGCTGTTGATCACAGACAGTACATGGTCAGATGTCTATACTGAATGTGTAGATGTATAACTATAGTGCAGGTATTAAGTCTGTTGATAACAGGCAGTACATGGTCAGGTGACTTTACAGAACACTGTGGACTTGTGCAGCTATTAAAGCTGCTGATAACAGACAGTACTCGTACATAGTCAGATAACTACACAGAGCGCTGTGAACTTGTACAACTATTAGCGCTGTTGATTACAGACAGTACATGGTCAGATGTCTATACTGATCGCCGTGGACTTGTACAGCTACTAAAGCTGTTGTTGTGAGTGTTAGTATTATGAGACTTTACCATAACAATTTGAAATGTAACAAATGAACTGCATGGGAAATTAATTCATTGATTGCACTTTTATCATTCCCGAATTTTCTGAAAGAAATTAGATGTGCTTGTAACTACATATACTACAGCAAAAACTCTCCAAGCGAACACCAAATAATTATCTGAAGGAAACGTAGCGAGGCTTTTGGTAAACTATTTGTTTTGAAATAGTGGTCCAGATAAGATTCGTAAATGAAAACATTTCAAGAATAACTTCTTTATTTCTCCAACAAACCCTATGTTGTGACCACTGTTTAGAATCGTCTATTTGAGAGGATTCTAAAGAGTGGTCACACTATAGGGTTTGATGGAGAAAGGACGAGTTTAGAATTTGAGTATGCATCTTTATCTGTGGCTCTTTTGAACCCTTTTACCGCCGAAGTCGCATAAATGCACCACGGCAAATAGTGCAGTCCCAGATCAGACGCCGCCTTTTCAAGGCGGCGTCTGATCAGGGACTTCATTTTTTGTCTCATTCTCTATTTCTATATATGTGCTTTTTTCTTTTGAAATTTGCATTTATTTATCTCATTTCCTTATTGTACCGAATGCTTTAATGCTTTGGATTGCAGACGACAATTAGAAATTTGGCGCCGAAAGGGTTAAATGTTCCAGCGGATGTACTTACCGTTTTCTCTTGCAGAATTCTGTCAAAAATATTTGCCAAACATGCGAATGAAGGTCGGTCAGCGGCGTCTATCTTCCAACATTTCTGCATCACTGCATACCTGTTAGGACAGAAACAATTATAAATTACAAACACTTTCCTCTATCGAGAAACACTATTACTATAAATTATTCCTTGAAGAGTTTTCCGTGTCATTTAGTTTTACTCTCGCAAGTAAAACAAAAAGTACAGAAGACTCCCTCTCTCTCTCTCTCTCTCTCTCTCTCTCTCTCTCTCTCTCTCTCTCTCTCTCTCTCTCTTTCTCTCATGCCACCACTTGATAAAAAGACATAAGTGATTTAACAGCAGGCGGTCGCTTGATGCAGGGCGAAAGTAATGCAAAAAGTTTCAAAGGATCTTTCTGCATAACTTTCGCCCTGCATTGCGCTGCTACCTGCCTTTAAGAATGTCTTTATCTCATTTAACGGGATGCATTAGTCAGGGGTTTCAGTAGGCCCGATTGTTAGCTCATACATCGCTAATCACTCCACTTAAATACGTATCATTATGGAGATTTCACCATTTACTGTTTACTATTTATGTAAGAAATACTGACCGTATGAATATTAACTAGCTCACTTTTAACAGCATTCTTAACAAAGGGCTGTTACCATGGCATAAATACCATGAGCAAACAGAGCAGATCCTTATTAGATGGTTCCTACATGAGCCGTCTGATCAGTGTACTGTGTTTGCAAAATCTTGGAACGACGACTATATGCAGGAAAGGGTTAAACCATAGGGCAGCTTAATGCAGGGTAAAATTATACAGAACGTTCCCTTGAAAGTTCCTTACACCTTCCTACATAAACAATTCTCAATTACTAAAAGTTCGGATATATCACTGTAAGTTGGGTCCATTTCACTAACGACTATGATTTTCTTAGAATATTTCATGGACGCTGTCTACCTTTAAATGTAATGACCCGACGTTATTAAATCCAAGAGTGTGATTGTGAATTCATTCTCAATTACAGTAAAAATCCCTCTAAATCGGACGTTAATTTTAGTATAAATTTTGGTCTAAGAGACAGGTGGCAGCTTAATACAGGGTGAAAGCTATATGCTGAACGCTCCTCTTGGAGCGTTCTGCGTGACGTTAACACTACATTAAGCAGCTACCTGCCGAATCACCCTGCATTAAGCAGCCACCTGCCTAAAAGTATCAAAAGTCTTCTCTTCTAGAACCGGTCTAGAGGAATTTAACTGTTTATGTATCTGATTGTCAGTCAGATGCTTGAGAATGAATTCCGATTCAAGCAGAGAGTTTTACAACCTCGATGCTCATTCATCCCATGAATACTTTAACAACGAAATCTTAGATTTTTTATATTGTATAATGTATCTAATATCAAGTCAAATAGATATAGCTTAAATGTTATTAGAATAAAATCATTACTTTATTATAAGTTTACATGTAACTTAATACATGTATCTATAATTCTAAATATCTTTGTCGATATCATCAGTTGTCATATAAACAATAGTTTCAAGTTTCAGAAAAAAATCATAACACCCTAAGCGGAGTAGTCCAGAAATAATATTGTCAACGGACAGACAGACATACGGATGGGCAGACACACGAACATATTTAGACGGAAATACAATCTAAAGTATAACATAATTCGTTATTGGAATATAAGTCAACTAAATCAACAATGCAGTTTTTCGTAAGCCTTGTTATTAACATACATTTCATCCGGGCAGTATTCTGGCCTGTCCATTCTGTAACCACCCATCAGTAAGTTGTAAAGTCGCTCTGGTGGAATACCGGGGTAAGGAGGCGCTCCTGGAACATGCATGGGTCATGTGATCAATGTTAACCCTTTACTCAATAAATACGCCTTTGCAAACAGAGTAGACACAGATCAGACTGCACCTATAGGAGCCATCTGATCAGGATCTGCTCTGTTTGTTTATGGTATAATATAGACATGATTCTACAGTTTCTGTCATGGCCAAACATTAGTGTGCCCATGTGCTATTATAACAATAAATCTATTTAATATTCATAATATAATTATTTCTTTCATGAATATTCATTATCTATATTGTTTTTATTTATGGAGTAGAATGTTAAACTAACAGTAGTAAGGATAAGTTATACTTAAACAAATTAACCATATACTGGATAAACTCGCATTTAATAACATGTGCAAACATAGAAGACCAAGGTCTGAGCAAGGTCAGTCCTATTTGTGTTTATATGTTACAAATATGGCACTCGTTTTACAAAAGATCGCGCGATTGAAATTAACGTTAGGTTCTAGCAATAGACATATGATAATTTCTGTCGTACGATGCAATCCTACATCGTTGCACAACAGAACGTGTGATCATTTCGGTCATGCAAGAAATAGCGATTGTCGTCAAGTGGCACGTACAATTTTTCACAATCCTCTGTTGTTTTCCATAGCAATAAAAGTTCGTCTTTTACAATTTTACAACATGAATTATGCTAAACATACTCAAAATGGGCGGAGTCTTGTAAGACTATTAACCAAGGAAAAAAGGTAATGTATAATTAAACGACTAACAGTAAAAACTCGACACTACGAAATTTTAGTAATGAAGAATGTATGTCTTTGTAGGCACGTGCCTGCTTTATGCAGGGTGAAAGTCATGCAGAAAGCTCCTAGTGGAGTTTTCTGCATGACTTTCACCGTGCATTAAGCCACCACCCGTGTTAAAGATCAATATTGGTACGTATTTGAGTGTTTGTAGTATCGAGTTTTTTCTGTATTTGATTGAACATCAAGTTATCTCACCTAAGGTAACTATTTCCCATAAAACGATTCCATATGACCACCTGGAAATAAAAAAATCCAAACACGTGCAATAAGCGTGTGCGACTTCCGAAATGCGACTAAGAATCTGTGAAAAATAATGGCTTAAAAGGCTAATAGAATTTATTAATATACATGTAATTGAAACATTCATGTGGAAACGGCTGATATATTTCACCGAGACTAGGACAAACGTAAAAGACAGGCGAGTAGAATATATAATTAATCATTTTTATGTACAATAGAACCTGTCTTAAGCGGCCATCAAAAAGATGTCTAGTTATGGGTCTTTAAGGCAGGTGGTAGCTTAATACAGGTCAAAAGTAATGCACAAAGCTCCAATAGGAGCTTTCTATGTTACTTTTGCCCTGTATTAATCCATTCCTCCATCGGCTAATTTTTAGATCCAGTCACTTTGAATAAATCTACCCAAAAGGAGCATTAATTTTTTTTTTGAATTTTGTAGTTTGAAACCATTGTGATAAATAGAGCATTTGCTCCTATAGGAGCAAATGCTCTATTTATCACAATGGTTTCAACAAGTGACTTTTACAGAGGCGTAGAAAGGTGTTCATGTATTTATGGAGGAAAGGGTTACACAACCATCTGCGTTTTAAGACTCTCGTGTTTAATAATTGAATGGCACCTTAGGGCAGGTTCTACTGTAGTAATTTTAAAACATTAGATGTTGCATTCCTCAATCATTTTGAAAGTAAATCGACATTTAACGCCTATACGTTTCTTTCATTATTTCTCCAATATGCAAAGTTTACAAAAATAAAATAATTAATAACCAACAGTTTAAAAAAAATATTTTTTTTTTTTCACTTTTGTTTATTTTTTATTATTTTACCCCCAACCATGACCATTAGGCGATCATGCCGTAAAGTCTCCCTAAATCGACCACTAAAAAGAACTATTTATCTGGATTTTAATGTAGGTGGCAGTTTAATGCATGGTGAAAGGTATGCATAAAAATCCTTTAGCCCTACATTAAGCATCTACCTGCTTGACAGACTCCTATATTAATACATAAGTCCAGATAAGATGCGTAAATTTAAACATTTTCAAGAATAGCTCCTTTATCTCTCCACCAGACCCTATATTGTGGTAACTCTTTAGAATCGTCTCAGTATAGGGTTTGGCGGGGAATTGATTTTAGCATTTGGGTACGCACATTCATCTGTATCTCTGATTAGTACAACATGTGGTGGTTTTAGTTAGCGAGACTCTATTGTATTATTTTCGGTTACTTACACATCGCTTCTGGTCGTGTATATCTGGGCATAGAGTGACTCCGGAGCCAACCATTTCACAGGTATCCGACCCTGTAATTTAGGCAAACGATAGATTAATAAAGGCATAGAAGAATGATAGGTAACTCGGGTCAGACATTTGACATTTATCTGGTCCTGTAAATTGAACAAACAAAAAGAATGATACAGGCATAGAATAATGAAAGGTGCCACATGCCTAGGCATTTGACAATTGGCTCCCTTGTATGGTAGACAAACAGTAGATTGGTACAGATGATATATGACATAATGGCAGCTACCAAGGGGTCAGATTTGTTACTATTGTCTGGCTCAGTAGAGTGGACAAACAATTTACTGACAGAGACATAAAATGGTGATAGGTACTACGGGGTCAGACATTTGACAAATATCTGATCCTGTAAGGTTACAGATATAGAGGATCTGTTGAGAGTTGTCTTTTAAGATCACATGTTCCTAATTTCACCAAGAAAAATGTTATTAAGCGAGCCTCACATGTTCCTGAACGAGCCTTAGAAAATGTTATTAAGCGAGCATTTGGAGAGCTTAATAACATTTTCTTGGTGAGATTAGGAACACGTGATCTTAAAAGACAACTCGCAACAGATTATTTTTCTCACATAACCAAACAGTGTAGACCTAGATCTAGTTTTGCCCTTTTAATGACATTTAAACATCGGGTTCCCCAGTTTGACGTCATATATGACGCATGACGTCATACATATTCTAAAGTGTTCTTACACGTGTTACTGATAAGAAGAAAAAAAAGGAATTTGATAATCTTTACCCGTTGTTCTAACCCGGAGATAAGGGAAGTTATGCGAGAAATAGCATATTGATAGGTGGATCTACTACGGTGTCAGACATTTGACAAGTATCTGATTATGTAAGGTGAACAGAAAATTGACCGGTACAGATATAGCATATTGACAGGTACTACGGGTCAGACATTTGACAAATAGATATATCTGGCCCTGTAGGCTAAGGTAGACAAACAATGTACAGACATAAAATAAGGACAGGTATTTACAAAATAGCTGATCCTGTAAGGGTCGTAGGGGAAAATAAAACACTGTAACAGGCATAAAAATGCTCAGCGGGTCAACCCTGAGATGTCTTGAGAAGTCTTGCTATCTCTAAATAAATTAGTCTAGACACGTAGTTCAATCACAGCTTCCACTAAACATGTAACTGTTCATGTTTTGTTCTAGAATATCTGTTGTGAGAAGACTCCCGAATTTGATTTGACCGTTGACATGGAAACAAGCGAATTATGACATTATAAAAAAGATTGTAGATCCAGATCAGACGCCGGGTTGAACATTGGCGAATGATCCGTATCAGTATCATTCGTCACATATGAGATATCGAAAATATATTTTCCATTAGTGCTGCAAATTGGAGTACAGTTTTGACACCTCCAAAACGTGTCCTGCTTAGTGTCTAAAACTGCTTTTTAAACTGCATGTTCATTTTCTACAAACGGATACTTCGATTGCGAAACCGTGTGGATCGTGACGAGATCTCTAATTAAGTATCATGTTACTGATCTGGATCCAAACAGTTTATAAACTTGTACCAAATTTGGCCACATCATGATAAAGAATGCATCCGGTAGTTGATCATGGTCTTTGTTTGTAAATGACAGTATATATATTTTTTAAAGTTAATCTGCTAGGAATGTAGAAGTTACCCAAGATTTATATGTTCCGTTTTAATAAACGAGGGTCACGATCCAAGACAGATTTGGAATTTTCAATGTCGACCTTGGTTAGTGAGGGTCATCGCTCCTGTACGAGTATACGCACACCTGGTATATGTGGGGTGCGTGACGTGTTTCGGTACGTCAACTTTAACCATTAACTTCATGAATATGCATGTAGGAAACATTGATATAATGAATATTAACTTGATCACTCTTTTATGATGGTAAATGTTGGTCAAAGCAGAAACAAACGTAACTGACCGTGATCAGACAGATCCTACATGTGTTGTCTGATTTGAATCTACTCCGTTTGCAAAAACATGTATGGAGCAATTGCTTAACACTTTCTCTCAAATAAACGCATTTTTACGCATTTGCAAACAGAATAGACCCAGATCAGACGGCTCCTAGAGGAGCCGTCTGATCAAGGTCTGCTCTGTTTGCTAACGGAATTCGACACTTGTGTTTCTTTAGTTTCTAAAATGGCTACACTGTTCCATATTTCATTATAACTAGTGTGTCCATGAATATTCAGTAGACAATGAAATTTGGACTAAATGTAGAACAGGGAAAGGGTTAACTTGACTTTGGAAATATTCATTTGCCTTGTATCACTCATTTGAAAACATTCGCTGATAAGAAACTAGAGTAATAGACATCTCAAAAAGAAATCTCTAATGTACGAAGAGGTAGCTTAATGCATTACGTAAGGTATGCAGGCATCATCAGTAGTGCTCAGCTTTCTGGAATACTTACTGTCATTCTGTATTAATCCTTTAATGCGAGGCACACTGATATTTGCAAACAGTGCAGATCCAGATCAGAGAGCTCCTCTATGAGCTGTCTGATTTTGGTCTGCACTGTTTGTCATTTAAAATTAACTGCCGATTGAAGTCTTTCGTATTAAAGTGGGCTCTGTAGTAAAGCCTAGATTGGCTATTCCACGCTGAAAATTCAGCTTTGAAAAGGATAATGAGGCAGCTGAATTCAAAGACGCTTGTATCAGCTTACTACATGTAATGGGTCGCTCCAGACATATTCCGTTGTATGCAGTAGCTCTAGGTTCTTTAAGATTAAATTTTGTCGCTACATGTAAGTTATCATTTTCGCTGCTAGTCGTGAATATATGATAACTTTGCAAAGAGTTTGGATCCAGATTAGACACCGAGTAACTCGGTGTCTCATCAGGATCCAGACTGTTTGACGCTTTATTATTTGTTTTATAAAAGGGAAATAAATCTAAAATGGAACTTAAGCTGCAGACAATAGGTTGCAAAAAGGCTTAACATTATCGAACACAGATGGATCTTCATGCAAACTGGGATCGTTGTGTGTATAGCAAATGGTTATAACCCCCCCCCCCCCCCCCCCCCCTCCCCGAGAGTTAATTAAACAACGACAATGATTAAAACTCATTCTAATAATATTATGAAAAAAATATCAGATACAAGGAACAAGGAAATGCAATCGAGCACACATAAACAAACACGTCCAGTAAGCGATGAGACATGAACATGGAATAGTGAGAGAGTTAGCTACCTTGCTAGCAAGTCCGACTGTTCTACACTAAACGAAATCAAGAAATTAAACGACCGATTCAAGTCAAAATTAACATTCAGACAAACATTTTACACCACAATCAGATCCTGGTCATGTGGGAGATAACGACCAGATCCTGTGGGAGTCCTCTCATCAGGGTCTGCACGTTTTGTTTCACAATTTATTTTGTGAAAAGCCTCATCGGCGACAGATATTCCGATTTTAATACGTATCCAATATGTTTGCAGATGCGTGAAAGGGCGATGTCTCTATCAGGTAGAGGGTTTAACAGACATAAATAGAAGTACTTAATACAAACATCTCATTTGTTATGGTTGTCATAGATTCATTGAAAATGCATGTACATATGTTGACGGGTTTACTTAGAAATACTGGTTAAAATCGACTAATTTTGCTTATTTTCTGCGTACAGAGGATCAAGCAACATTCCAGTTTTTAACAACCCAACAAAAACAACATAGACTACTTTATGGAAAAATGGCTTCGAATATAATAAAGGTATGGCGTCACCTACCCTGCTTCTCTTGAGGTACGTATCAGCTTCGTACACGTCTCGAGTGAGTCCGAAGTCGGAGATCTTCAGGACCTTCCCCGCGGCCACAAGGACATTGCGTGCAGCTAGGTCACGGTGTACAAGCTGGGGAAATATATACTTACTTACTTATATACAATTATGTAACACTTTACCCCATAATGCTACATTCTACGCCTTTGCAAACAGAGTAGACCCATATCAGACAGTTCCAGTAATTGTCAGGGTATGGTCTATTTGTTATTATGTTAGATACCTGATTCTCTTTCTTATTTCATGTTTTATCAGAAGATTACAGAGGTCCAGATAGGGATGCGTAACTTTAAACATTTTCAAAAATAGCTCCTTTATTTCTCCACAGACCCCTATACCGTGACCACTCTTTAGAACCGTCTCGAAGAGACGATTCTAAAGAGTGTTCACAGTATAGGACTTTGGTGGAGAAATGACGATTTAATTGGTACGCACATAATTCTATCTGTAGCTCTCGAAAAATTAAGATTACATGTACTTTATATTCAAATGGGCGGAGCATAGCATGAATATTCATGAAGTAATCCTTATTTTGCTGTACACAATTATATCTGCCCACACACAGATCTGTTGCTAATTTACTGATTATTTTCGTTCAAGCTATTGAGAAACTATTGACCGAGCATTGAACAGTTTGGATTCTGATGAGATGCCGAGTTACTTAGCGTCTCATCCACAGGTGCCAGGCGCGTGACCGGTTCATCAATACCACTGACAAATATCTTAAAATACGTTTAGACATTATACTTTGACAGAAAAAAAAAGTTTTGATTTTTTTTTCTTTTTTCGTATATACTATGTATAGTATTATACTATACGAAACAAATCAAAACCTTATTTCTGCTGTCAAAATATGATGTCTAAACGTATTTAACCCGTTCCCTCATATTGACGACTTTTGACGACTCTGTAAAAGTCACTTTGTGAAACCATTGTGATAAATAGAGCATTTGCACCCATAGGAGCAAATGCTCTATTTGTCACAATGGTTTCAAACTACAAAATTCTAAAATGTTCCTTTTCTCTAGTTCATGCTCCTGTTCGGTAGATTTATTCAAAGAGGTTGTATCTAAAAAATAGCCTATGAGGTAATGGGTTAAAGGTGTTTATCAGTAGTATTTATGAAATAGTCACGCGTCTGGCACCTGTGGTCTCGTCTGGAATCATGCTGGTTGCAAAAGGCTTTCAGGTGGCGCTTCAGGGTTCAAGCTGGCTGACACTCAGTCAATACTTTCAAACGATTGATCGCATAAATCGGTAGTAGGCGAACAATGCAATACGCAGTAAATCAGACACTGAGCACACACTTCCTTATCCTTTACTATATGAATATTCACGTAAGATATTATGAATATTAATGAAAAGAATTTCCATAATGACATATAAACATATAAATTGTTATCCATGGAAGAAATTGTATCTAACTATATTTATGTTATATCATTGAGCGAACAGAGCAGACCCTGATCAGACGGCTCCTATAGGATCCATCTGATCTTGGTCTACCCTGTTTGCAAAGGGACGGAAGGGCGTAGTTACGGAGTAAAGGGTTAAACTATAAGCCGATCGACGAGAAAACGTGTCCGAAGTTTGCATACAGAGAAGATCTAGAACAGTTAACGCGTAATATACATGGCCTAGATCAGGATCCATCCTTTTTAGCCCTTTCCTTAATATAAACGTGTTTTCACACATTTGCAAACAGAGTAGACCAAGATCAAACGGCTAATATAGGAGGCGTCTGATCAGGGTCTGCTATGTTTGCTTGTGGAATTCGAAAGGGCTGTTTCTTTACTTTCTAAAATGGCTACAATGTTTCACCACCCATATTTCATTGTAACTTTATTTCCATGAATATTCAGTAGGTACTAGAATTGGGAATAAACATAGAGCAGGTCTAAGTTTACACTGTATACATTCTGTACCAGTAACACCTCAAGGGTACCCTACGTATTTTATTCCAATTCAACTGATTTCCATCTGTATGTGTCATATTTCATATTGGAGTAATCAATAAAGCTGAGCAATTTTGCTAATTTACCAAGGCTCTAATTTACTATGTAAGCATACAGTAAACTCTATCTACAGCAACCATGTATAATTATAGAGTAAAACTGCATCGACTATGTGTAATCATAATCATATAGTAAACTCTGTTTACAGCGATCATGTATAATTATAGAGTGAAACTCTGTCCACATCGACCATGTATAATTATATAGTAAATTCTGTCCACATCGACCATGTATAATTATATAGTAAACTCTGTCCACATCGACCATGTATAATCATATAGTAAACTCTGTCTGCAGTGACCATGTATAATTATATAGTAAACTCTGTCCACATCGACCATGTATAATTATATAGTAAACTCTGTCTGCAGTGACCATGTATAATTATATAGTAAACTCTGTCCACATCGACCATGTATAATTATATAGTAAACTCTGTCTGCAGTGACCATGTATAATCATATAGTAAACTCTGTCCACATCGACCATGTATAATTATATAGTAAACTCTGTCTGCAGTGACCATGTATAATCATATAGTAAACTCTGTCCACATCGACCATGTATAATTATATAGTAAACTCTGTCTGCAGTGACCATGTATAATTATATAGTAAACTCTGTCTGCAGTGACCATGTATAATTATATAGTAAACTCTGTCCACATCGACCATGTATAATTATATAGTAAACTCTGTCTGCAGTGACCATGTATAATTATATAGTAAACTCTGTCCACATCGACCATGTATAATTATATAGTAAACTCTGTCTGCAGTGACCATGTATAATCATATAGTAAACTCTGTCCACATCGACCATGTATAATTATATAGTAAACTCTGTCTGCAGTGACCATGTATAATCATATAGTAAACTCTGTCCACATCGACCATGTATAATTATATAGTAAACTCTGTCCACATCGACCATGTATAATTATATAGTAAACTCTGTCCACATCGACCATGTATAATTATATAGTAAACTCTGTCTGCAGTGACCATGTATAATTATATAGTAAACTCTGTCCACATCGACCATGTATAATTATATAGTAAACTCTGTCCACATCGACCATGTATAATTATAAGTAAACTCTGTCCACATCGACCATGTATAATTATATAGTAAACTCTGTCTGCAGCGACCATGTATAATTATATAGTAAACTCTGTCTACAGTGACCATGTATAATTATATAGTAAACTCTGTCCACATCGACCATGTATAATTATATAGTAAACTCTGTCCACATCGACCATGTATAATTATATAGTAAACTCTGTCTGCAGCGACCATGTATAATTATATAGTAAACTCTGTCCACATCGACCATGTATAATTATATAGTAAACTCTGTCTGCAGCGGCCATGTATAATTATAGAGTGAAACTCTGTCTGCAGCGACCATGTATAATTATATAGTAAACTCTGTCTACAGTGACCATGTATAATTATATAGTAAACTCTGTCCACATCGACCATGTATAATTATATAGTAAACTCTGTCTGCAGCGACCATGTATAATTATAGAGTGAAACTCTGTCCACATCGACCATGTATAACCATACAGTAAACTCTGTCTACGGCGCCCATGTATAACTATAGAGTAAAACTCTGTCTGCAGCGATCATGTATAATTATATAGTAAACTCTGTCTACAGTGACCATGTATAATTATATAGTAAACTCTGTCTACAGTGACCATGTATAATTATATAGTAAACTCTGTCTACAGTGACCATGTATAATTATAGAGTAAAACTCTGTCTGCAGCGATCATGTATAACTAAACAGTAAACTCTGTCCACATCGACCATGTATAATCATATACAAATGTAGTAAACTCTGTCTGCAGCGACCATATATAATAATATAGTAAATTATGTCTGCAGCGATCATGTATAATCATATAGCTATATGCTAATGTTATTTTATTGGTACAACCGACGTTAAATAAAGCTTCTTGTATCTTGTATCTTGTATATAGTAAACTCTGTGTGCAGCGACCATATATAATCGTATGTATGTATGTATGTAGCTTTTACTAGATTGTTTTTAATGTGCTTGTATATATGTTACTGTTGAGGGCCTCATGGAAGATTGATTTTATCAAATGAGTTCTCTCGTTAAATAAAGTCTTTATTATTATTATTATTATTATTATATAGTAAAATCTGTCTACAGCGACCATGTATAATTATACAGTAAACTATGTTGGCAGTGACCATGTATAATTATATAGGATACGCTGTATGCAGTGACCATGTGTAATTATACAGTAAACTCTGTCTACAGCGACGCTGTATAATCATATAGCAAAACTCTGTCTACACCGACCATGTATAATCACAGAGCAAAACTCTGTCAACAGCGACCCTGTATAAGCTGTAGTAAACTCTGTCTACAGCGACGCTGTATAATCATATATCAAAATTCCTGTCTACAGCGACCATGTAAAATCATAGAGCAAAACTCTGTCTACAGCGACCCTGTATAATCATAGAGCAAAACTCTGTCTACAGCGACGCTGTATAATCATAGAGCAAAATTCTGTCTACAGCGACCATGTATAATCATAGAGAAAAACTCTGTCTACAGCGACCCTGTATAATCATAGAGCAAAACTCTGTCTACAGCGACCGTGTACAATTATACAGTAACACTCTGTCTACAGTGATCATGTATAATTATAGAGCAAAACTCTGTCTACAGCTACCATGTATTATCATACTACAGCGACCAAACTCGTCTAATTTTGGGTTTTTAACTTAACATTTTCCCTGTCGACTATTTGAATAGTAATCACTACATTATAAGTACTAAGCTGAATGTTATACACATGGTAGTTTGGTATTTGTACAGACAGCATAGTCAGATCTATTATAATTCCATAAGCAGTCAGAGCATATCCTGATCAGACGGGTCCCACAGAAACCATCTGATCTGGGTCTACTATATTTGCAAAGGCGTTAAAGGCGTTTATATGAAGGAAATGGTTAACGCAGGACGACTATTGCGCAGAGAGCTCCTCTTAGTGCTTATTGTATTACCTTCATCTTGAAATAAGCAATGCCAAATATAGACCTGATCAAATTATAATTATTTATGTGGTTGCGACAGACAGGTTCTGTTGTAATTATACTATAGTATTGTACTATTTTATAACATACATTCTGTTGAACTAGTCCAAAACGCACACACCGAAGACTTAGCGCAGACCATCATTCTTTAACCCTGATCGTGCTGAAAAGAACCCCCTCTGACCTGTTGCATTCCTGACTTACTTTTGGTTCGTACAAGAGTTTGAGAAACTGTTGACCGAGTGTCAAACAGTTAGGATCCTAACAAGACACTGGATTAGGCGGCGTAAGACACTGAGATAGGCGGCGTAAGACACTGAGTTGGGCGGCGCAATACACCGAGTTAGGCGGTGCAAGACACTGAGTTAGGCGGCGCAAGCTGTTTGCAAATGACAGTTAGGTCGCGCTCAGCATGGTAATGGTTAATATCTGTTAGCATTCCCAAAACTGTCATATTCTTTAATCCTGAAAAAATGTTTCTTCCATTTCTTTCCAAATTCACAAACAAAGTGTCAAACAGTTTGAATCCAGATGACTTACTCGGCGTCTCATTTGGATCCAAACTGTTTGCAACTGTCACCATGGACGTTTCCCCCAAAGATTGTAGTTACGAAAGGTATGCGCCCTATAGTCCTCGACCTGAAACGTGTGTGAGAGTGTCATTACTGTCTACACAGCCAGCAATTAATACAACCTGCAAGCCTATTGTCTAGCAGTACCAATTGAAGTACAGCAAAAACGTTCGAATCCGAACTGCAGTTGAACTTCGATATTTCGAACACGGATAACTAGAACTTCTGGATAGCTCCAAGTAAAAGCTCGGTCCTTTCAAAATTTACAGTACAAAATTGTTCTAAAAGGTATCACTACGCATATCTAGAAACGCATATTGCAGTTTAATGCAGGTCGAAAGTAATTCTTGAAGTTCATACAAGAGCTTTCAACATTACTTTAGACCTGCATTATGCTGTGGACTTGATAAATTGTTTAGATTAGAAATCGGATGTCTGGAACCTTTGTTATCTCGAAGTAATTTGAATGGTCCCTTGTAGCTCGAGATATTGAAGTTCAGTTGTATAAGTAACGAAAGATTAGAACTGTTTCGGCAGGTGAATGCTTAATGCAGGATGAAAGATGATCCTCCTACACGACTTTCACTCTACCTTATGCTGTCACCTGTCTTAACTCTTTACTTAATAAATGCGCTATTCTACGTATTCGCAAACACAGTAGATCAAGATCAGAAGGTTTAGGTAGGGGCCGTCTGATCGGTCCGTTCAGTTTACTTATGAACTAATATAGATAAGATTCTGCAGTTTCTACTACGGTAAAAAATCCCGTATCCATGTGCCATTATAAAAATAATCTAATTAATATTCACGATGTCTTTATGTCTGACATGAATATGCATAAAGTAAAGGGTTAAAGACCGATATACATATACAGTAAAACCTCTCTGTAACGGCCACTAAATTGTATTGATTATTTGGTATTTAACCTTGCTTTAAGCAGCCACCTGTCTTTAACACAAAATACTTGATGTAATTTAGTGGTCGTTATAGAGAGGTTTTACTGTACTAATTTGGGTGCTCGGATCACCAAGGAATTGCTGTATGACATTAAGTAATACGAAACATGGCTGTTTACACGACTTATAATCAATGTTCCATGACGTTCGCGACCATAAATGAAGTTCACAATTGTCTCCGCCATGCCGTAGCATGTGATATGCTGTGTATAGACCTTGGTTAAGTGCAAACGTACTGTAATTAGTATTCAGTAAAACCTCTCTAAACAGGAATTTTAGTACAGAGGAATTTAGATACCTTTTGACAGGATGCTGCTTAATGCAGGGTGAAAGTCGTACAAAAAGCTCCTAGAGCAGCTTTCTTCATGACTTTCAACCTGCATTAAGCTGTCACCTGTCTCAAGGACCGATATTTATACTACATGTAAATGTAATGTGCAGCTTAGAGAGGTTTTATTGTATAAAGAAAACCTCGCTTACCCGAACGTCTAGCAAGCACTTACCGAGAACGTTTTGGGCAGGTGGCTGCTTAATGCATGGTTAAAGTCATACAGAAAGTTCCCAGTGGAGTTTTCTGCCTGACTTTCACCCTGCATAAAGCTGCCGCCTGTCTTGAAGGCCGATGATGATATTTTTTAAGCGTTCGAGTTAGCAATTGTTCGTGTAAGCGTGTGTTCGGGTTTGCTTTAATTGACACACTTTTTGAAATCAACTCCGAGTTACTCGGTACCTTTCCAGGATCCAAATTATTCTATGTTCTGATTGAGGGGTTGGAAATGATGGAAAGAAAAATATCGATCTTAACAAGGGGCCCGTCTAGTGAAATATCACGCATCAAAAACATGTAACAGTCTGCAACAGTCTACGATATCTTCGTACAACAGACATTACCGCGAGGTCTAACACTCGTATAATTATCGCAAGAGCTCTTATATACGATTATCACAACTGCAAAATACTTTTGTCGCATGTTTGAACTTAAGATAATCTTATGTAAGAGTCATTAGTTATTTCTGTCTCCCAGTTTTGCGTGACATAGTATAATAAGGTTGCAAGTCTCAGTGTAACGCGGTGTGTTTGCAGTTATAATAACACGACAAGCTGAGCTGTATATAGGTTCTGGCAGCAAAGAGTTTAATTAATTGGAATTAACTCTTTCTACGCTGAATTGCCAGAGGGAAATAACACACCAGTGTCTATTTAGAGTCCATATAGTATGACAGGCTTAATTTTGCTAGAGAAAAAAATGAATGACAAACGGTGCAGACTCTGATCAGGGGGATCTTATAGGATGTATCTGGTCTAGGTCTACACTGTTTGGAAATGGCAGTGCATGCGTGTCCGGAATTGAAAGGGTTGTACAGCCACAACAGCCCGATAATGCCTGTATAATAACTGAGATAGCTCATGCCGTTTGCGATCTTTTTTTTTAAGTCATACTCTTCTTTAACCCATTACCTTATAGGCTATTTTTAGATCCAACCACTTTGAATAAATCTCCCGAAAAGGAGCATTAACTAGAAAAAAGGAAACATTTAGAATTTTTGTAATTTGAAACCATTGTGATACATAGAGCATCTGCGCCTATAGGAGCAAATGCTCTATGTATCACAATGGTTTCAATAGGTTATTTTTACAGAGGCGTAGAAAGGCGTATTTATAGAGGAAAGGGTTAACTCAGATGGGTCAGGCCATTTGCGATCGTTAAACCTGATCTCGCTATTCGCGACGAGATTTGCAAAACACATTGGATCCAGATCAGACTCAAAGTAACTCGGCGTCTTATCAGAATCCAAGCTATTTGACACTCCGTCCATCGCTTCTCAAAAACACGATCGAACAAAAAGAAATCAAAACTGCTCCATATCAATTGAGCATGCATTTCTTTTTCACAACAGAGTAACGGTTTAGCCCTACCCTTTCTTCACTGACATAGGCCATACCCCGATTTTTTCAAACCTGACCCGGCTATCGTTGTCTTTACTAGCATATTGTTTGGATCCCCATGAGACGCTGAGTAACTCGATGTCTCATTAGTATACAAACTGTTTGACACTCTGTCAATCGTTTCTTAAAAACTTGATCGACTCAGAAGTGGGCCAAACTGCACTCCATTCAGCATGCATTGTTTTTAACACAGTGGAGTAAGTATAGTTTAGCCCTACCTTTATTTCACTGAGATATGTCATGCCCTTAGCGATCTGCCAGGCAAAGGAGAGCAGGTCCCTCAGATCAAGCAGGTCTCCTTCCAGATCAGGGTCGGTCTGCTCGTGTGCATTTGGCGATTTATACCTGAAAAAATCCACGAGAACTTTAAATAAGAGAGGTACTGGTCCACAGAAGAGCCTGTCTTAAGCGGTTTTAAAAAAGAGGTCTACAATTATTGGTCTGTAAGGCACGTGGTAGCTTTATGCATTGCTTTCGACATGCATTAATCAACCACCATTTTTAAAACCCCATGTTCAATAAAGGAATGATCACTTAAGACAGGTTCTACTACATTTTAATATATGTATCAATATTAGACTCAGTATTTTTTGTTGTCGGTCATAAATTTAAGCGCAGAAAAATCTTTCGGGAATTACGCAGATTAATATGTAAGGAATGGGCAAGTTTCGCGTCCTTAATGCGACAAAAGTTAAAAGAGTCTAATAGACAAATACTGATGTGTCGATAATTATAAAGTCTTACATTTCATGATCAAAGTGAAGTTGTAACAGTAGTTTTAGCTGTTGCGTTTCCTGAATATAATTACATGTATTTGAATAATTTTGCAACATCAAACTCAGATGAGTGCCTTTAATCCTTTACTCCATAAATACGCCATTCAACACAATTGCAAACAGAGTAGAACCAGATCAAACGGGTCCTGTAGGAGCCGTCTGATCAGGGTCTGCTCTGTTTTGCTTATGAAATGATATAGATATAAAAGTACAAAATGAGTAATGTAGGAAACACCACATACAGAACAAACAGTCGCCCGAACAACAACACAAGGAAACAGCAAATGTACATAACTATAAAAACACCAAGAGACGCACAAAGACAAAACAAACATACAATAGGGGGAAGATGGAAGTACCGCCTTGGAACGGTCAGTGACAAAAGTCACTGGGGGGGGGGGTTAAACCGGTTTATGGGCGCCCAACCTCACACTTATTCCATCCCCACCCTAAAAACAGTGTAAATAAACGTATCCCCTCTCCGACTAATCTACAACAACCGCGATGGCAAATACAGTGGCAAAGTGCATGTATAACGAAAACATTTAAGTGAACAAACTGCATCCACCTATCGCCAGTGTACTCAATGATTGAGCTACAAACAGAGAAACTGTAGAAAAGTAATAAAGGGTGCGACAGAAACGAAATAGTACATAATTCTACAGTACGTAATTCTACAGTTTCTGCCATTACCAACATTTCCTGGGTTCACTTGCCATTATAAATACATTTTGTATAAATCTAATAAAATATTTCTTACATGAATATTAATGGAGGAAAGGGGTTAAAGTCAGACACTAACAGAACTATCAATGTTAACAGATAAAACATATTTGAGTCATTGATATTTACGATATTGGAATGAGCCTATCAAGGCTGAACGATTGCTTACGGATTGTGATGAACCTGTTGTCAGAAGACTGTTATCAAAATACGCGTGTCTGAATCTTGATTCTGCAATTAACTTTGCTTTATAATCACTGCATACACCAGATGCTTGAAGCGATTTCAGTTCCAAGAACATTTATGCAAATTATTTCTATTTCTGTGAAATGAATTAAACTAGATGTGTTTGAAAGTTTACATCACAGTCCATATCAGTCGAAAGCATAGAACAATCATTTGTTAAATGGGCCATGTTAATAAAAGACAGAGGAAGTGTAGGTACTTGGTCGACTGGCTATGTACAGTTGACTGGGTAAGTGTGGATAATTGGGTGACAGGTTATGTGCATCAGTCTGGGGTAGTGTAGCTACTCGGTCGACTGGATATGTACAGTGGTCTGAGGTAGTGTAGCTGCTTGGTCGACTGGCTATGTACAGGGGTCTGAGGTAGTGTAGCTACTCGGTCGACTGGATATGTACAGTGGTCTGAGGTAGTGTAGCTGCTTGCCCGACTGGTTATGTACAGTGGTAGTGCTACTCGGCTGACTGACTCTGTACACCTGTCTGACGTAGTGTTATTACTCAGTTGACTGACTATATGCAGCTGTCTGAGGTAGTACGGCTAATTAATGAACTATGTACAGCAGTCTGTAGTGTTGTTATTCATTTGACTAGCTATATGCAGCAGTCTGATGTTTTGTGACTACTCAGTTATCTGGTTATGTGCAGCAGTCTGATGTTTTATGACTTCTCAGTTATCTGGCTATTTGGAGCAGTCTGAGATAGTATGATTACTCAATTATCTGGTATGTGAGTGATACAAGCAGAACGAACGTTAAGCAGAAAGTTCCTTCAGAAGCTTTCGGCATATATTTCATCCTGCATTAAACAACAACTGTTTTAAAAGTCAAGAAATACTTCTGTGTTTGATGGTCATTGTAGAAATCCGCGCGGTGTACGTACCTCATCCGCGTGTTGATGTAACCGTTCTCCACCAAGCGGCTCCGCCGGAGATATTTCAGTAAACATCCATGCTCGCAGTACTCCACGATGACGTAAAACGGACCTGAAGCAAGGAAATCATAATAACCAACCATCTTACCGTACTACTACTACTAGCACTAGTACCATCACCACCACCATCGCCATCACCACCACCGTCACCACCACCACCACCACCACCACCACCACCACCACCACCACCACTACTACTACTACTACTACTACTACTACAACTACTACTGATACTGATACTACTACTGCTGCTACAACAACAACAACAACTACTACTACTATTATTACTACTACTACATGTACTACTACTACTGCTGCTACTGATGTTGTTACTACTACTACTACTACTACTACTACTACTACTACTACTACTACTACTACTACTACTACTACTACTACTACTGGGACCCAAGTGGTCGAGTGGTTATGGTCTTCGACTTACAATTGCTTAGCCTCTCACCGCTGTGGCTTCGAATTACGGTCTGGGAATTTGGATTTTTCATGTGAGGAAGCCTTCCAGCTGGCTTGCGATAGGTACGTGGTTCTACCTGGATGTTGTTCTGTGCACGAAACAATGCAATTTATTCCGTTCACGGAAGAACCTCTGGGGTCTGCCTCCACCTGTAATTAGCTGGACGTCGTGATATGACTGAAATACTGTTAAAACGATGTAAAACCTCGATAAAAACAAAACAAAACAAAACAAAACTACTACTACCACTGTTTCTACCTACCTACTACTACTACTACTACTACTACTACTACTACTACTACTACTACTACTACTACTACTACTACTATACTACTACTACTACTACTACTACTACTACTACTACTACCACTGTTTCTACCTACCTACTACTACTACTACTACTACTACTACTACTACTACTACTACTACTACTACTACTACTACTACTACTACTACCACTGTTTCTACCTACCTACTACTACTACTACTACTACTACTACTACTACTACTACTACTACTACTACTACTACTACTACTACTACTAATACTACTACTACTACTACTACTAATACTACTAATACTACCACTACTACTACTACTACTACTACCACTGTTTCTACCTACCTACTACTACTACTACTACTACTACTACTACTACTACTACTACTACTACTACTACTACTACTACTACTACTACCACTACTACTACTACCACTGTTTCTACCTACCTACTACTACTACTACTACTACTACTACTACTACTACTACTACTACTACTACTACTACTACTACTACTACTACTACCACTACCACTACTACTACTACTACTACTACTACTACCACTACTACTACTACTACTACTACCACTGTTTCTACCTACCTACTACTACTACTACTACTACTACTACTACTACTACTACTACTACTACCACTACTACTACTACCACTGTTTCTACCTACCTACTACTACTACTACTACTACTACTACTACTACTACTACTACTACTACTACTACTACTACTACTACTACTACTACTACTACTACTACTACTACTACCACTACCACTACTACTACTACTACTACTACTACTACTACTACTACTACTACTACTACTACCACTGCTACTGCTACATGTACTACTACTATGCTCATTAAACACAAAGTTTTGAAACATTTTGAACTGTCTACCAAAACTAATTTTGCTAGAACGGATTTCCTGGAAACGCTTCCATTCCATATACAGATAGTAAAGTCTCTTTGTGCATGCATACACGCATATAGACACGCATATAGAATTTCGTTAATACAGTACTACTCCACTATTCCGAACGATAATGAAAGGAAAATTGAGAACTTTCTCGGCAGGTGGTTGCTTAATGCAGGATAGAAGTCATGAAGAGAAAAGTTATTTTGCATATATTTTGTTCTGCATTAAGCTATCGCATACCTTTAAAATCTAGAATGTGACATCTTATAAGTGGTCGCTTTAGAGATGTTCTGTTGTATCAACGAGGTTGCAATTGGAGAAATACATCAGGCTCGGTCATTAAGCTGCTGTTTCAATAATAGAGTGCTCTTCTCCAAGTTCACATTAAGCAGGTTGACAAGAACGATAAGGCACGAGCCTCTACAAGTATTAACTCTTAAAATGCTGAATTTTCAAATGGACTGTTCCAAAATTCAAACTGGTCAAGCTTACGATGAATATTGAGGAGTTTTTCTAAAGAAAGGTGTAACATGACAAACAGTGCAGACCTCAAGGAGCCCTCTCATTAAAATGTCAACGTTTCCCCCAGAAATATATCAATGCATCCGTTTACTTCTTCATAAATGTTCATTAGCTGAACATTTATAATATCTCATTAACACTGCAAGTTTTGGCCTTGAAAGAAACTATGAAATGAGCTCCATAAACTTAATAAGCAAACAGAGCTTATCAGACAGCTCCATCTGTTTGTAAATATGTAAAAAGGACGTGACTATGAGTTAACTGGTCAAGAAATACGGTATGAATTAAACAAATAATTAATAGATTATTGAAGCAATAATACATACGTATTTGTAAAACAAACAAACGCAAAGTGTCAAGGTTATAAAACGAACCCCTTTTTCAAAAATAATTCTGAATTTCAACTTCCATAATTTAAAGTAAATATTGTACACTGGCCCGAGTAGGCAGATTTGTACACTACGATACACTAAACTACACTACACTGCACTGCACTACACTACGCTACGCTACAATGCACTACACTACACTACAGTAAAAACTACACTACACTACACTACATTGCACTACGCTACACTGTATATCACTACACTGCACTGCACTGCACTGCACTACACTACACTACACTACACTACACTACACTACACTACACTACACTACACTACAGTAAAACTAAACTAAACTAGACTGCACTGCACTGCACTACACTACACTACACTACACTACACTACACTACACTACACTACACTACACTACACTACACTACACTACACTACACTACATTGCACTACGCTACACTGTATATCACTACACTGCACTACACTGCACTGCACTACACTACACTACACTACACTACACTACACTGCACTACACTACACTACACTACACTACACTACACTACACTACACTACACTACACTACACTACACTACACTACACTACACTACACTACACTACACTACAGTAAAACTAAACTAAACTAGACTGCACTGCACTGCACAGCACTACACTACACTACACTACACTACATTGCACTACGCTACACTGTATATCACTACACTGCACTGCACTGCACTACACTACACTACACTACACTACACTACACTACACTACACTACACTACACTACAGTAAAACTAAACTAAACTAGACTGCACTGCACTGCACTGCACTGCACTACACTACACTACACTACACTACACTACACTACACTGTATATCACTACACTGCACTGCATTGCACTACACTACACTGCACTACACTACACTACACTGTACTACGCTACACTGTATATCACTACACTGCACTACATTGCACTACACTACACTGTATATCACTACACTGCACTGCATTGCACTACACTACACTACACTACACTACACTACACTGTACTACGCTACACTGTATATCACTACACTGCACTACATTGCACTACACTACACTGTATATCACTACACTGCACTGCATTGCACTACACTACACTACACTACACTACACTGTATATCACTACACTGCACTGCATTGCACTACACTACACTACACTACACTACACTGTACTACACTACACTGTATATCACTACACTGCACTACATTGCACTACACTACACCACACTACGCTACACCGCTCCACACTGCATCGCACCGCACCGCACCGCATCGCACCGCACCACACCACACCACACCACCACACTACACTACCAATGACAGTACCAGTGACAGCGCCATTGCCACAGATATCTCGTTTCCCGCATAAAATGGGTTAAGCTCTAAAGTGTGCCAACTGGCATAATGACTTTAATTGAAGGAAATGAATTAAAGTAACTTCCATTTGTAAAGCTTAATTACTCATACAGGAACTACAACGCTTAGTAAGCTTTTAGACTGAAGAAAAAAGATGCGCTGCACTCCAGAATTAAATTTAAAGGGCCAAGGTCACTTGTCAGTACAGTAAAACCTCTCTTAACCGGCAGTTAAATTTAGTATGAATATCGGTCTTGGAGACAGGTGGCAGCTTAATGCAGGGTGAAAGTCATGCAGAAAGCTCCCAGAGGAGCTTTCTGCATGACTTTCACCCTGCATTAAACAGCCACCTGCCTAAAAGTATCTAAATTAATATCTACTAGAATTCCGGTTAAGAGAGGTTATACTGTATAAGAAAGGGAGAAAGAAAACAACATTGCGACTATTCATGTTCTTCAAACATTCAAATCAAAACTACGGACGGATTCGTGATAATCATATCAGGATCCAAACCGTTTAACATTTTGGTCAATATTATTATTTGAAAAGAGAGTTTAGACATATATACTTTAAATTGAAGCAGACCATATTTTGCGGACTGTTAGCGTTAATCTGTTGACGAATATTACGCATTTACACACATAGCCCCTGTAGGAACTATCTGATCTGATTCTGCAATTTCTAACCAAAGGTCCCCTTGTCAATATGTCATTTTAGCTCCAACTAATAGTCATTATGTTTTAGTTACACGAATATTGATCATTTCAACGCGGGGTACACATGCACTGTCATTTGCAAACAGTGTAGATCCAGATCGGAGGGATTCCTACGTTATTAGTTTGCCATTCACAACCATCTAGCATCTTTAACCCTTTCGGTGCCAAATTTCTAATTGTCGTCTGCAATCCAAGTTTGTTAAATCATTCAGTAAAATAATGAAATTAGATAAATAAATGCAAATTTCAAAGGAATAAAGCACATATATAGAAATAGAGATTGAGACAAATAGTGAAGTCCCTGATCAGACGTCTGATCTGGAACTGCACTATTTGTCGTGGTGCATTTATGCGACTGCGGTGGTGAAAGGGTTATGCCTTTCATAGTGAGTGGACTCTACAGCTAAATTCTGACGGACGACTATTCCATTCTGATAGTTCAGGGTTGAAATAGTTAATTAAGTTGCTACTGATCTTGAGCGCCAAAGAGTGTAGACTGGCCCAGCATGCCCTTACAGATGACTGATCATGGTATGTACTGTTTACAAAGTTCCGAGTAAAGCATTAGTGACATAATAATAAAACAGCATGGCATGCAACTGGGCGTCATTGCTTACCGTCACACGTGCATGCGCCCAGGAGGCGTATGACGTTTGGATGGCTGACGTCAGTCAGAAGCGTAAACTCGGACCACAGGTCCTGTTCTTCGAGCTGGGTAGAACAATCTGAAACAATAAAACAGAAATCAGAGTGAATATACAGTAAAAGTTCTCTTACTCGGACATTAGAATTAGTATTAATGCAAGACAACCTGTGGCAGATTAATGAAGGGTGATAGTCATGCACGCTTTCTGAATGACTTTCATCCTGCATTAAACAGCCATCTGCTGAAAAAGACCTAATTTCTATTTATTAAAATTGCGGTTTAGAGAGGATTCACTGTATTCCATTTCAATAAAACCTCGCTGATCTTAACGCTGGCGTAAGTAGCATCGTCGATCTTCAGGGCAGGTCCGTTGTTTTAAAACATTTTGCTCGAGTCTGACTTGATTCTCAAGCGTCTGATTGGTCAGCTTTTTATAACCTTGAACCCTGGTTCCCGCCAATGTCCAAAGCATATTGTTGAGATACACCACTATTAAAAGTCAGATGATAGATATTCATGACACTAGTCTTTCTTACATGAATATTCATTTGGTATGAATGAATGAATGAATGAATGAAATACTTTATTTAACCAGGCTAATCTACCAAAATACCCTCTTAATTAGTACATTTCTAATATCCATAAGTAAAAATTAATCACAGAATATATTAATGAATAATGTGTCCAGTGCAGTAAATCAGCATACTTATACAAACCACATGCACAAATAGAACTGAACCAAGCCAGAAACCTTTGTGGGAAGTTCCCTACATGGATCCTTTCCATTTCCGCTCAGAGTCTATATGGTAAAGGGTTATTTTCCATCTTTGCCATGTTTTGAGTTACATGCACATATAAACTAACAAATACAAGCAAAACTAAATGATTCATTATTGACGACTGGGAGAGGTAACCTTTGACAAAAAATGGTTTAGACAAACAGTTCCCATATGACTGTATATGGATTTTTGCGATCAGATGGAGCCAGCATGAGATTCCACATACAGTAAAACATCGATAGTTTGAACACTTAAATAAGCATCATTATCGGTATTTAAGCCATGTGGAAGCTCAATACAGGTTTGAAGTCAAACAAAAAGCTCCCCTGGGAGCTTTTGCATGACGTTCACCCTGCATTATACAGCGACCTGTCTAAAAAAGGCACCAAGTTGTCATTACTAAAAGTTCTAAGTATCCAGATTTTGCTGTACTCATACATGCGGTTATTACCGCGTCAATAAAAGGCCATCGAATAGAATTACCCCTTCTAAAATGGTCCATATTATGAATAAATGTTGATAGATTTAAACTTAGGTCTTGTTTAATGCAGGGCCAAAAACTGGTGCTGCATTAAGCCACTACATGCCTTTATGACCCAGAAATACGTTTTGTGGTCACCTTAGAAGGGTGGTAACTTTACTGTACATCCTCCTGTACCTAGAACACACAGCACAGGAACTGTGTTCTAACAGTGAGACTTTATATTAGAACAATGCCAGCTGCATTCCTTACCTTAATGAAATATTTCCTTTACAGTCGGACTTTTTTGCAAGAAGTTAGACATAGTATCACATTTACGTACTTTAAATCTACAAAACGTGTACATACTTTGCAAATACCGAATGTCTTTTAGAGTATCTATTACTCACGTTTCAGCATTTTAACAGCGACTTCCCGTGGTCCGTTGTCACCGCCGATTCCTATAGCCTTTGCCTTCATAACAAGTCCGAATTCCCCCTCGCCAAGCGTCTTCTCCAGTGTCAAATTCTCTCTGGGAACTTCCCATTTCGTATGCTCGTAGTGCTATATCAAAGTAGAGAACCGTTCTTCATAGTAAAACCTGTATTAAGATACTTGTTACTGATTAAACATAGGAGCATATGACTGTTTTAATGCAGGGAAAACCTCCTTTGCAGAAACAGCCATTGGAAGCTTGCTGAAATCTTCTTTCGGATCTTGCTGAAATGTGTTTTCGGAGCTTGTAGAAAGTTTTCACCAACATTAACCTTTAAAATACAGTAACTAAGTATATGATACCTTTGCAAACAGTGAATAATCAGACCAAATGGCTCCCGAGGGATGACTTTGATCAGATTATGCACTGTTTGTCATACAAATCATTTTGTTTCAATGATACATTTTAAACAATTTGTTGTTAATATATTCAGAACGTGATGCGTTAGATATAATTATTCAGCAGGTTGAGAGTTCATACCCAGACTTAGCTAATCTAGTCTACAAAGTTCAAATCCTTATGGTATAGATTATATACTACCTGTATATGCATACATTACGGTTTAATTACAGAAATTATTTTTTCAATAACAGTTATTACATACTTTAAAGGGTTTTATATAAGATAAAACACGAACTTCATCAAAATGGAAATTATTTGTTTTTCATTACTAACGTGAGAGTTCACATGCCCTTCATTTAATGACGACAGTTCGAAGAAGTAAAATAAAATAAAACTAAGGTAACGAAAGTCAAATGTATGATAAGGGAGCTTTACCAGGCTCTGTATTTGGGAGGGGTTGATTGGTCCTTTAGGCGACCAGGAAGGGGACGAATACGACATCTGTCGCTCCCTGTCTTCTACGTAATCGGAGGGAACAGCGGACATGGATACCACGCTGCCGACGTGCTTCAGGTTGTTTTTACGGCGGTCGTTGCGACGCTTGGTAAACCAGAGCATGAAGAGGGAAAAAGTGATAGCGATGAAAGCACCAATGCCAAGTCCGATAGCCGTGCCACACGCTTTACCGCAGGGTGGTGTCGTCTCGTATGTTAAACGGGCTACAAGTACCACATATAACCAATTAACACCAACAAACCGTAACACAGTGAGCTTCTAAAGTGACCTCTTATACATAAACTTCGGTGCCTTTAAAATCAGGTGGTTGTTTCATGCAGGCCGAAAGTAATGCAGAAAGTCTCCACACGAGCTTTCTGTTTAACTTTCGGTCTGCACTAAGCTATCACCTGCCTTAAAGGCCCAGACTAAGAGATCATTTTGGTGGTCGCTTTAGAGGGGTTTCGTTGTCTTTGACAAATCTAATTCGCTAATTAAATATCTTTGCAATAAATTTAACCCTTTACTCAATAGATACGCATTTCAACGTATTTGCAAACAAGAGTAGATAGTTCTTAGACGGCCCAAGTAGGATTCGCCTGATCAAGATATGTCCTGTTTTCTAATGGAATACTATTGAACTGAATTTACAGTATCTGCCATGGCAAACATTATAAAAAAATCATCGAATTGATATTCATGGTATCATTATTCCTTTTATGAAGTTTACAACATTAGCTTTATGCTAATGTAACTTTGAAACAAGCTAATAAATATATGGTAATGTAACCTTGAAAAAGGCTATATGCTAATTTAACCTTGAAACAGGCTACAGTGGTAAATACGCTATTCCTACCCATTTACCCGTTTTTCTACGCGTAAGAAACGGGTAGTGAACGATTAACGAACGGTTAACGAACGGTTACGCGATAAACGGTTTACACGCGTTAAACGCGTAAAGAAACGATTATACCAGAGAAGTTGCGGTAGGTGCATAAGTTTTCCGTTTCATGCGGAGATTTCGGATCTTATCGATGATAGCCGTTTTCAAAAAAGTCCGAATGAAAGGGGTTAGCCAAAATAAGAATCGATTCGTCACTCAACGAACGTTTAGCGGTTCAATCCCGGCTAGTGTCGACGATTTGCTCATTTAGGTAATGATATGTTCTTAAATTTTGTTTGTACAAAGCTATAATATCAGATATCCACTGTATATATCAAACAAATGGATTGAAGAATTAGTTCTTTTTGATTAGGTTTCTGCATTTCAGATAAAAAAACTGTCACAAAGTAAATCACCAAATTTGGGATCTAGAATGAATAAACCTACTACAGAATTTAGATCTATTCTATTTCTAAACCTTTTCCCATTTGAATATTTCTGTCAGAAAAAAATGACATCATTGGTATTTATTAGATCTTGCTGAATTTAACAACGGTATAAGTGCACATGCCTTTTTGATATTTGTAGAAAATATAGTCAGGTCTATTAATTTATAATAATTCATAAGCAGAGTGGGCTCTGATCCGACGCCCCTAGAAGATCCTTCATGTCTATGTTTACTCTGTTCGCAAAGGCGTTAGAGTGTTATATCCATGTGTATGTAATGGGATAAGCAAATAGTGCAGACCCAAGATCAAACGGCTTCAACGCGAGCAATCTGATCTGAACCTATTCTGTTTTCAAAGGTGTTTTCATCATTATGAGGTAGATCTAAAGCGTTTTAAACAAATAAGCATGTTTCATGCTCACATATAACTATGAAAAAGTTCTTATTATTTTGTTGCTTTGTGAAGATTAAACCTTTGTATGCCGAAATTTAAAAGTGGAATGGCCCATCAATGTTTAACTGTATATTCCATTCATTATTACCAGGCTTAAATTTGCTAGATGATATTTAATCAGGCCTATGAATATACTAGTGAAGACCCTGATCAACACCCTGATTTTGGAGCTATATTGTCTGTGTTTACACTGCTTTCAAATGTCAGTACTTTTGTTCCCCGCATTCAAATATTTAAAAAAAACTAACTATATAATTGTTATGAATGCATGAAAATAAATTGTCTTAGTTGAAGACTTTATTATTTACCCAGCCTAAATATACTATCAAAGCTGCCAGATGGTCAGTAAATCCCCTAGGTATTTTCTCAGCAGGGGACAATGGTCTTGACAGTGATCACACCACTGCTTTCTTATCAACAAAGTTACGAACTATTACGTAACAGAAATACCAAATAATGTGCCCAATGATCTAAAAGTATGATTTGTTATCTTCTCCAAAAATACAAGAGAAATATGTTTTGAATAATTGTAGATCTATGGCTAAGCACAAAGTTAAATCCAAACGTTTTAGACCAATTTAAAATTTAGATTAATATAAATTCTAGTTTTAAATTTAGATAGCTTAGATTGATATGATCTAGATCTATTGTAAAATACTTCTACTATATCTGCTACGGTACTGTACGTACAGTAGCAAAAAAGACATGTTACAACACATAGATGAACGCAATGCGACTGTAGATCTATATTTTAATATAGATCTAGATCTAGCTAGATCTTATGGAAATGAAACGAGAATTAAGAGTTTAAATACTGTTGATCTTAATTTTACATATCAGGAGTGTCCAACAGGTAAATGAGAAAGGCCATATCAAGGATTACCCCCCTTTCGTCCATGATTACTCCCCTTTCATCCGGGCTCTTAAACGTTTAGGAAACGCGTTAAGTAACGCGTAAACAAACGGTTAGAAACCCGTTTAACGAAACGGCTAAGAAACGGGTAACGAACGGTTAGGTAACGCGTAAGAAACGCGTTAAGTGGGTAGGAATAGCGTATTTACCACTGTATATGCTAATGTAACCTTGAACAAGGTTGCATGCTATTATAACACTGAAACAGGCTATATGCTAATGTAACCTTGAACAAGGTTGCATGATATTATAACACTGAAACAGGCTATAGGCTAATGTAACATGGAAGCAAGCTATATGCCTATACCATATTGGAACAGTATTGTTAACTTCACTAACGATTTCATGGTGTTATGAATAATCATCGACAGAAGTTTATAATGTAATATGGATATGCGTTTGGCCAAAGAAGAAACTGTAGCAACATATCCATCAAATACCTTCAGCAAACAGCAGACCCTGATTTGACAGCTACTACAGAAGCTGTTTGATTTGGGTCTACACTGTTTGCAAATATGTCAAACGAGAATGGTTTATACATGTAATGTGGAACCTTACGTTTCATAGTAGATTTTACTCTTAACCATTATATCGCTATCGCATTTGTAAACAGTTTGGTCCCAGACGAGGCGCCGGCTAGCTCAGTATTTCCTCAGGATCCAAGTTTTCCCAAAGCTTGGTCGAATCGGAAGAAGTCAAAAAGACAACTTCTCCAAAATTCACAGCGGGGTATGGGTGAAATTCTCAACTCATTTCCCTAGTAAAACATTTGTTTTTCGTGAATCGCCGTGTAAATGTACATTATATATGGGTACACCGTTTGGTGGTACGTATGTTTTGTATATACCAGACTGTGGAGACATTAATTTCTCGTGTAACAGGTTATATGCATTTTATGTGCAATAATGTTCATATTAATGTTTTCACAGAATCCGTATGTTGTCATTGCAGTAAAACCTCTATAAATAGGACCTTGAAATTAATATCAATGTCCGCCTTTAAGAAAGGTGACAGCTTAATGCATGATGAAATACATGCAGAAAGTTCCCACAGGAGCTGTCTGCATGATTTTCTTCCGCATTAAGCAGTCATCTGCCTAAAATATCTATTTTTCTGTATTGAAATTCCGATTTAGAGGGAGCTTACTGTACCCATGTTTGGATTGACACGGAGGTTACATAAAAAGTGTCTGAGTGATTATTTGGCAAAGCCATGAACGTCCGTGTATTTATTGAAGGGGAATCTTTATATGGCAACTATGGTTTATTGGTTGACATTTAAATCGAACTCAAAATCAGGCATAATTGGGTCTAGAGATTTATGCTGAATATGCTTTATTCCGCTAAACCATTTATCTCATGGCCACAGCTTATATACAGTGGATCCCTCTTAAGCGAACGCTTAATCACACGGTACGTGTCTTTTAAAAGCAGGTGGCTGCTTAATACGGACAAATGTTATGCACAAAGCTGTAGCTTTAGAGGGTTTCTGTTAAAATTGTGTTGAGAAAATATGCCGAAGTAACGAGTCAATAAGACTACGATCAGAGTTATGACCACTTGTCTGTCATATGGTTAACAGCCATTCTGCAATTTTCACGACGTCAATGCATCAAAGCTCTGAGACAACAAAGGGCAATAATTCTGTCGAAAAAAACATAGCTAGACTTCTTTATTATTGTATGCATATCTGTACATCAAGGTTGTCTATATGTGGAAATGTAAAACAAATCTTATCAACGGTGTCGGAGGAGTTGGACACACAATATGTGTGTGACATATGGACAGAAGCGTACCAACGGACATACGAACGAACGAATGCGACGCCTGCATTATGGGGACCTAAAACTGTAACAGTTTTCAGCATTAAAAGCCTATGGAGAGTGGAATTAGGGTGTCCTAATACCTAACACATTGTAACTCTGTGTTCCTTACAAATGATATAGGCAAACGGTTTTAGATCCATATGTAGACCAGGGTCTGCACTGTTTGCTGACCGAATCTATGCTAATGACTTATATACGAGCACGTGTAGTGTTTATTTTCTCAACATGAAAATGGATTGGTTAAAAATAAGGGTTGTACGGGGTTTTCTTAACCTTTTACTTCATTAATACGCCTTTTACCACCTTCGTAAACAAAGAAGACCTAGATATGATGGACGCTGTAGGGGGCGTCGGATCAGGGTCTGCTGTTTGCTTATTGAATCTACGATGTGGTTCTAATGAGTACTCTTTTATGTCCTAACCAAACACCTGCATACTCACCAACCATCTGGCTCTGATCAGTATTGTTGTACGTACCTGTTGCCGTATCTTCTGTCCCCATGAGAGTTTTCACGAGGGTGGCGCTACCATCTACAAGAGGGCGCTTCGTAGGAGAGGTCGTCTGGGTGGTATGCGAAGGTACCTTAGTATGGGGAGCCTGTAAGCATACGGAAATGTATGTTTATTCTATCCATGTAGTGATCGAATCTTCGTTTTAATTTGACCTTTAATCTTTATGTAAGACGTAACGATATCGCGAACATCACATATATATATACAGAAATGATTGGCCATGATAGAAACTGTAGAATTTTATACAGTTGAATTTCGATATCTCGAACTTCAAGTGACCATACAAATCGAATTACATCAAGATAACAGAAGTTCGAGTAATCCGATTTCTAACTTGAACAGTGTCAAGTTCACAGCTTAATGCAGGTCTAAAGTAACGATCTTTATTTAAGCTCGTGTACATGTAGGAGCTTTCAGCATTACGTTCGACCTGTATTAAGCTGTCACATGTGTTTCTAGATATACGCAGTGATACATCTTTGAAAGGACCTAACTTTTACTTTCAATTTCTCCGAAGTTCGAGTTATCCCGAGTTCGAGATATCGAAGTTCAACTGTATATTATTTCAAAAGAAAACATAGCATACCCTGATCAGGCGGTACCTAAAGGAGCCGTCTGATCTGTGTCTACTCTATTTGCAAATTAATTCTTAGACGTATTCATACCATCATTATGGATATAAGGGCATCTGAATCTTTAGAAACAATGAAGACCAATTTCTCCCATCTCGTTGAAACTTCGTGTCCCAATGTATTCCGCGTATAACACGTACTCCTCACATCGACATATTCGGCAGAGTCCGTAACGTATCCGATGAATATAGATGTTCGAAGATTGCCGAAGTATGCTTATGGGAGAATGCCGAAACTTGTCGATGTTCGCATTTGATGTTATGAGCTGGGTACCTTAACGTAGTCTTTACCATTTATACGGAAAACAAGTAGTTTAGTCACTTATACTGAACGCAATACAGAGAATAACAACCGATAAACTGATTGACCCTTTCCTTAATTTAAACGCCTTTTCACACATTTGCAAACAAAGAAGACCCAGATCAGACGGCTCCTATAGGAACTGTCTGATCAGGGTCTCCTCTGTTTGCTTATGAAATTATAATTTCTACCAATACCCCAAGATACTGTATACATATGACATTATAAAAAAATCAGCTAATAAATATTCAACATTATTTCTTATATGAATATTGCACAGGAAAATGGTTAAAACGTGGAGGTTGATCTGGGTCTACACTGATTAAAACATTCGCACAGCGGCAAGAAAAACAAAACGTGTCATCCTGTGCTACATAAATTCTTCTCTGAGGATATATCAAAGCCTTTAGCGTCATTTATGTTCAACCCACATGCTCTACGTACTACGGGTTGAACTGCTTTTATGTACGGTTAAAACATGCAGGCGAAATATACCTCAGACAATTAAATCTGTATAAAATACCCAAGTAATAACGTAACCCTTATTTCAGTCTAAACAGCAAAGTCTGCTCAGTTTTGGATCTAGTGCCATTTGACACCTTCCAATAGGATCAAATGCTTGAGAAACTATTGATCAAGTGTCAAATCATTTTGTTCCTGATGAGATGCCGAGTTATCTGACATGTCATCTGGATCCAAACAGTTTGAAAATGACATCGAAGTCGCGGATATCGGGATAATCTTTATGGCACGCAGACAACCTATAAGAATGATACAGTAAAACCCATCTAAACCGGAATTTTAATAAAGACCAATTTTGGTATTTTTAAGCAGGTGGCTGCTTAATACTGGATGAAAAGCACACAGAAAGCTCCCCTTATGGTAGCTTTCTGCATGACTTTCAGCCAGCATTAAGCTACCACCTGTCTTACAGGCCGACACTTATACTGATTTTAACGTCCAGTTGAGAGGGATTTTACTGCACCGTTATGTTAGACATAAATCTGGTCCTTGTTTCGCCCCATTTCTAAGACGCTATCAAAAATGCGTCTCTTGCTTATATATATATATGAGCTGCTTATGGCGTGACTATCTAGAATTACTCCAAACCTCGATACAGTAAAAATATAATAATTTGAATTTTAGTATAGAAGAATTTAGACCCTTTTAGGCAGGTGACTGCTTAATGCAGGATGGAAGTGATACAGAAAGCTCCCAGAAAGCTGCCACCTGTATTAAACATCGATAATGATAAGTATCTGAGTGCTCGAATAATCGAGATTTTACTGTAAATAGATCTACAGTAAAACCTCTCTAAACCGGACATACAATTTAGTACAAATATTGGTCTTGGAGACAGGTGGCAGATTAATGCAGGGTAAAAGTCATTCAGAAAGCTCCTCTAGGAGCTTTCTGAATGACTTTCACCCTGCATTAAGCAGTCACCTGCATAAAAGTATCTAATTTCTTCTATACTAGAATTCCGGTTTAGAGAGGTTTTACTGAATACGTAATAACCAAGCGTTACACCGGAAGGGAAATGTAAATTATAACTGTTGTTTGCTGTTCATGGTGGTGAACAACATTGCTGTATATCCTACAGTGCTCGCTCCCTACAACGACCCTCTCAATAACGATTCCCTCCTTACACCAACGCATGTCACTGTTTCCGAAACAACAAGGCTCCAGAAACAAATTTTTCCATCGTATTTTCTTTATGCCTCCATCAAACCCTATGTTGTGACCACTCTTTAGAATCGTCACTTTGTGACGATTCTAAAGAGTGGTCACAACATAGGGTTTGATAGAGGCATAACGGTTTTAGTTCTCGAAATACACCTTATCTGGGGATCTGAATACAAGCTAATTATGTTTGATTTTCCCTCCCTATAACAACTCCCTCTGAACAACACATACAATCTTCGTATCCCAAAGGGTATCGTCGTTGTAGAGAGGGAGCACTGTACTCTTATCAAGCCTTTCCTGATAAAATCAGCTTCTGACGATTTTTGCAAACAGAGTAGACCATGATCATAAGGATTAAATCGAAGCCGTCTGATCAGGGTCTGTTCTGTTTGGTTGTGTAATTATATAGATCTGATTCGACCAGTCAAATATTCATATGGCCATATTCAATTTATATGTATAAAAAGAAAGCTAATGCATATTCATGATATCATTATTTTCAGCATGAATATTCATCAGGAAAAGAGTTCAGCATCACAGGAAAACGTCGCCATTGCTGTGTTGGATTGTATAATCTATTTTGCGTTAAAGCCGACTTACCGCGACCTAACAGCATTAGCAAACATCTTGGACCCAGGTGAAATGCCGAGTAAATGCTCGTCTCATCCATATAGGGGGTCTGTACCGTTCCCTGGGAGTCTATATATACACTACAGTAAACCGCCTATAATGCGACCAGCAAAAGAGGGCATAACTAATAGTGGTAAGGGCAGATGATAGTTTAATGCAGGACGAAAGTTAGGCAGAAAGCTTGGAGTTTTCTGCCTAACTTTCGTCCTGCATTAAGCAACCACCTGCTGATAAAGACAGCCATGTTTATTCATTAAGCGGTCGCATTAGAGGGTTTTACTGTATATAATTATAAACTATGGTCTTACTTGGATCCAAGCTGTTTGGTCTCCGCTCAATAGCTTTTCAAAAGTTTGTTCGAATCGGAATTAGTTACAATTGCGCCTGATCCAAATTTGAGCAGGCATTATTTTTATAACTGGGTGGTAAGGGTTAACCCTTTCCTCCATCTGCTATTTTTAGACCCAACCTCTTTGAATGAATATACCGAAACGCAGCATTTAAAAGAGAAACGGAAAATGTTAGAATTGTGTAGTATTGAAACCATTGTGATAAATAGAGCATTTGCTCCATAGTAGCAAATGTTCTATTCATCACAATGGTTTCAACAGGTGATTTTTACAAAGGCGTATAATGGCGTATTTACGGAGGCTAATATCTCGTCTACCACCGTTAGCTGCAATCAGATGCCATGTTCCAACGAATTTGCTGAACTGAGCATACACCTATTGTGAAATTCCGTTTAGATTTTACCAGACCATGTTTGTAACGTTATTACCTACCGGTGTGAACATTGGATTTGACATACAGCTGCAGACCTCGTCATCGTCACACCAGCAGGGACTTTTCGCCTCCACAATACCGCGAGGCGGGGAAACCGATGTGTTTAGACGTCCAATGCCCACGACTGTCTCTAGAAATAGCAAAATACCGACGGAATATAAAATAAAATGCTTTGAATAGATCAGTAGAACTACATGTATATTATACACGTGCAATACCTAAACAATTATGGCGATAGAGTAAACACTTTCCTTCATATAAGCGCCTTTGCAAACAGAGTGTACCCAGATCGGACGGCTTCTGTAGAATCCATCTGACCAGTGTCTGCTCTGTTTGTTTATGGAATCATAATAGATCTGACTTTACAGTTTCTACCAATACCAAATGTGTACGTATGCCATTAGAAAAAATCAGCTAATATATATTCATGATGTCATTATTTCTTACATGAATATTCAACAACGGAAGGGTTTAATGTGTTGTATATAGTCCATTTTGAACGTTTGTGTACATTGATGTGTTCTATGAATAACATTGTCAAAGGGGGTATGCTGTAAAATAAGTAAAGAAAGATCATTTTATATATCACTTTGTATGATTTATTTCTTACATGATCAGTTTGTACCAAAGAACTATGATATTCTCGCTTCTCAACCGTGCTAGATAAACTGAGTTACTAAAAATAGCCGTACTAGAAATCCTTATCTGGAACACCCCGTGACTAGTGTATTCATACGCGCGATTGGGTAAAATCAATACAAGGGAAGGAATTCTTACATAATTATACCAACCTTTCTATAGGCAACAACCCTATGAATTGAAATTAATATAAGTAATTAGCACGAATATGAAATTCTACTTATCATATAAACACTTTAAACGCCTATTTAATTAACCGAAGACGTTGCTTTGTAGTCACTCAGTCATTTATATTTACGCCAAAACGTAACGTTTGTGGTTGTTATAACAAATGACGTCATTTTGGTGTCACGCCTAAAATTATGCTGCGGTCTGTTGCTATTAGATATGGAAGTCGTATTACGCAATGTAAAGTAGTACTTCACAAAATTCGTTAATTTAATTGGTTTTAGGGCGTATTTCAGCGAGAAAAATAATCAAGCATGGGTTTTGTTAAACCCGGGGGTTCTATACCCTCGGTTGGTCTGTTCCTATCGGAAACTCGCTAAAGCTCGTTTCCGACTGGAACAGACCAACCTCGGGTATAGAAACCCCCGTCTTTAACAAAACCCATGCTTGATTCTATTAATGTGTTATCATAGGTATTTGTTTGTACTATGTGTGCAAGCTTAGTATATGTTCCATCCAATTAACGGGATACAAATCCGGTACCTGTGCAGTCTTGAGGACAGAGCATTGGGAACATGTCCTCCAGTTCATCACATACTCCATTCGGGCAGTGCACGGGATCATGCGTGCACGTGCCGTAGTTGCGACTCATACCCGCCTCTGTCTCGGAGCCGCGCATAACGCAGCCACCATGAACCAAGCCGAATCCACAGCTGCCCTCACACGATGCCTTTGTTTTGTGACGGGCGCACATATCATCTGTAATAAAGGCAGATAGGATGGCTACAGATATTAACTCTCTCTCTCCCTCATGAATATTTATGTAAGAAATCATACATATTTATTAACGGACCATTTGTAATGGTACAGAAAAACCCTCTAATGCGACCACCAAAAATGGGCATACTTCAGGGTGACAGAGGCAGGTGGTAGCTTAGTGCATGACACAATTTATGCAGAAAGCTCCTATAGGAGCTTTCTGCATAACTTTCGTCCTGTATTAAGCAACCACCTGCATATAAAGGCAGAAATGTTTATCCAAGAAGTGGTCGCATTAGAGGGGTTTACTGTATATGAATAAGTATTTTTTGGCGTTGGTAGAAACTGTGGAATCAGATCTGTATTCTCTTATAAGCAAATAGAGCAGATCCTGCTCAGATGGTTCCTACAGGAGACGCCTGATCTGGGTCTACCGTTTGTAACGTCATAAAAATGCGTTTTCTATGAAGTAAAGGGTTAATAAGGGATCAACGTAGGATTTGAAGACTCGTAAAGGAGTTCTATTTTTCTCAAGCAGCAATCACGTTTAGAAAATCTGACCAGAATCCTACCTCCATGTGATAACGCCATTTTATTCAAAGCAACTATTCGAAAATATATACAAAAGTAAATTACATCAGCTGCCTTATGCAATAATATAGATCTGGCTCTACAGTTTCTACCAAGGTGAAAAAAGGTTCATAAAACCGTCATAAAATTTCATATAGAATATTGATATTTTACACGAATATGCATCAGGGAAATGGTTAAGTCTATCTTCACCTTGGATCTATACTTACCACAGTGAGTATCATCATATCGAGCTTCTCCGACCAGGTTTACGGTGACGTTTAAACCGACGCCGTTGGATTTTACAATCACCAGGGAAACGGAATCGGCTGCCGTCGCCAGGGCATCAACATTGTATACATAAACAACCCCAGTTCTTCTCGTGACTTTAAAAATGTCGTTGCTGAGAGAATATCTGGTCAGGGCAGTGCGGGGATAGTCATCGATCTGAATCAACTGAATACAGAAAAGCCATTGACTGGGACTATTTTACACTTTGCTTCATATAAACACTTTTCATGCCTTTGCAAACAGAGCAGATCCAGATCAGACGGCTCCTATAGGAGCCGTCTGATCAGGGTCTGCTCTGTGTGCTTATGAAATAATAACAGAGTTGACTACAGTTTCTACTGTTACCAAACAATCGTTAATACATATGCCGATAAAACTTCAGCTGATAAATATTCATGGTGTTATCATTTCCTACATGAATATTCAATAGAGAAATAATTAACTAACGGCAGATTTAAACCCTTAACCTGCCAAACGCAACTGTCACTTTTCCAAACAGCCTGGGTCCTGACGAGACGCCGAGTAACACGGCGTCTCATCTGGATCCAATTTTTCGCTGAATTGATATTCCCCGCCAAACAAGTGCCGACCATAATATCCAACTGAGTTACTGACCAGAGAGGCCAAATGGGTTTTCACAAACAAAGTGCCATAACTCTGTTGTTCCAAGATAAATGTGAGTGTTACTTGCTGGGTCACATTTATTTATGGTACTAAACATTTACACAAAGTTTCATGTTTCATTGAAAATGTCCAAACAGTTTCTGAGATATGACTAAGATGGACAAAGAGGTGAAATATTTAACAAAGTACCATAACTCTCGTGTTCCAAGATCAATATGAGTACCACTTGCAGGGTAGTATTTCCTTACAGTTCTAAACATCTTCACTAAGTTTCAAGGAAAAGTTAACGTATTCCCTCATGAATATTTATTCACAAATTGATCACTTCATGAATATTCATTTACTTATATTTATTTAGTGGATCGTTGGCTTAGAGAAAAACTGTATGATCATGTCTGTATAGTTTCATAAGCAATCTGGGTCCATGCTTATAAAGCTTTTTAGTTGAGTCTGAGTTTGTTCTCAAGCTTTTGATTGGTCAGATTTGAGTTCTCAAGCCAAAGGCTCAAATCTGACCAATCAAAAACTTGAGAACGAACTCAGACTCAACTAAAAGTTTTATAAGCATGGATACAGAGCAGATCCTGCGTAGATGACTCCTGTTGGGACCCTGATCAGATGGTACTTGAGCCTTTTGATCTGGGTCCATTCTGTTTGCAAAGGCGCGGAAAGGCGTTTATATGAAGGAAAGTGTTAAATTAAAAAAAAAATTGAAATGTACCAAGTTTGTGCAAGTTGAGCACTTTACTGTGCTTAATTCTTTAATCCGCTGATAAGTATTTTAAAGCCTCTGCAATTAGAGTAGACCCAGACCAGGTGGCTCCTGTATGGGTCATCAGATCAGGGTCTGATATTGCTCCTGAAATAATACAGTTTTGCCGCGGCCAATATTTCCTGTATTCAAAAACCGTAAAATAATCTAATCAATATTCACGATGTCATTATTTCTTACATTAATTGTCATGGAATAAAGGATTAAACTCAAGCCCGCTCTTGAATCTAGAACCAGTGCCCTACCCGAGATAATCTTGTAGCATTTCTGTTAAATGCGAGTCTCCGACCAGCCTTCAGTGTCTGTACAGTATCAAAATTGTCCGGCGGTGGTCGATGTATGTTGACTGTGATGGTTACCTGGCAACACAAACATGCTCATGAGTAACGGGACCATAAGGGGAACCTCATTTTTTTAAAAATAATGTAGAGCAATCACAGAGTCGTGGAAGCCACGACTATGCAAGTTATTCACTGTGTGCATAGTTGATACATGTAATACACTGCATATCTAAATGAGTCCACTCATTCAAAACTATGTACAATTGGTGATACTTTTTTCCAAACAGTTAGGATCCAGGGTCCATGCTTATAAAGCTTTTAGTTGAGTCTGAGTTTCGTTCTCAAGCTTTTGATTGGTCAGATATTCGTTCTCAAGCTTTTGATTGGTCAGATTTGAGCCAAAGGCTCAAATCTGACCGATCAAAAACTTGAGAACGAACTCAGACTCAACTAAACGTTTTATAAGCATGGATCCATGCAGATGACACGCCTTTAAACTCGACGCCCATTCAGGATCAAAGCTGTTTGGTACTCAGGTAGTACTTTTGACAAAAGCTTGAATAAATCATAAGTCACTAAAATCACTCCAGATCAGTTTTATCAGACAATTTGCTGTTCGTCGTGACAGTGTTAACCCATTCCCTCATAGACTATTTTTAGAAACAACCTCTTTGAATAAATCTACCGAAAAGGAGCACTAACTGGAGAAAAGGAATATTTTAGAATTTTATAGCTTGAAACCATTGTGATAAATAGAGCATTTGCTCCTATAGGAGCAAATGCTCTATTTATCACAATGGTTTCACAAAGTGACTTTTACAGATTCGTCAAAAGTCGTCAATATGAAGGAATGGGTTAACCATTCCATGTTCTGTGTTTATTCCTAATTTCAATACCTACTGAACATTCAGGGACAAAATAGTTATAATGAAACATGGAAGGTGGAAAATGGTAGACGTTTTATAAAGTAAATAAAACAGATCTGTCAAATTTTGTTAGCAAACAGAGCAGACCCTGATCAGACGGCTCATATAGCAGCCGTCTGATCTGGGCCTATTCTGTTTGCAAATATGTGAAAAGCAAACAGAGCAGACCCACATGCGTGGAAAACGCTTAAATGAAATAAAGGGTTAAACTGGTAAGTAGTCGTGTAGCTGAAAGAAGTTTCGGCTAATCTTGGTCTACATTGCTTATAGAACACCGGATACACCGTTTTCGCGACACAGGGACAGGTGAAGAAAACCAGCTGAGAGAGAGAGAGCGAGAGAGAGAGAGAGAGAGAGAGAGGAGAGAGAGAGAGAGAGAGAGAGAGAGAGAGAGAGAGAGAGAGAGAGAGAGAGAGAGAGAGAGAGAGCTGGGTGACACCCCTGCAGGAGCTTTTTACATTACTTTCGTTGTGACCTAATCAGCCAACTGCTTTTAAAGACTCTTATGTTCATTCACAAAGTGGTCACTTTAGGGAGGTTTAACTGTACATACAAACGGTTTGGATCGAGATGAGACACAGAATAACTCGTCGTCTGAACAGATTCAAAATCTTTATAAAAAGTTGAAAACAACTGTTATACTGTATCTGCAGACGACTTTTAATGAGCATGCTAAGAGGTCATGTCATACAAGCTCAGCGCCATGACCTCATATAGCAAAGAATAGTGACCCTCCAATGGTATCCAGGGAGCCAGTGGGGTCTACCGTGCACCCCGACTTTTTTCATGGGTACCAAAATGTTCAGAAAAGTCTACTGAATCCGAATCGCGAATGTACTCAAGTCTAAATTATTTTAGGCTATGTGTATTTTAACCGTTTCCATGGCAATCCCCGGTTTTCGTAATGATGACCCATAACTGCAAATTCGCCCATATCACAGCCAGTTTTTGTCCTAACCCTATAAAACTGGTACCAAATTGCGTTTATTTCCAGCTTGTTGTTGTAAATTACCATATTTGCATACTCAAGAATATTAATGAGAACATTAAAAAATATTAAAAATGTATAGAAATAAAGTAAACTTGTCACCTTATTATCCTACAAATATGAAAAAAACAACAACTCCAAATGTAGTTTAACATGATGACAAAATCCTAAGAAAACAAAGAGGACCAAAACATTAACTTTAAAGTAACGTTTTAACCGTTTTCATGGCAACCCCTAGTTTTCGTAATGATGGCACATACCTGCAAAATCGTCCATATCACAGTCAGTTTTTGTCCTAAACCTATAAAACTTGTATCAAATTGAAGATAATACATTGTGATTTTATTTCTAGCTATTCCTTGAAATTGTCTTATTTGCATACTCATAAATATTAATGAGAACATAAATAGTAAAAACAATATAGAAATAACGTAAGAAATGTAAACTATTCACTTTTTAGGGTTTCGGCTTTGCCGAAATCCTTATAAAATGGATTGCGACTCAAACTTTCACGGAAAACCCTATTGCACGAGCTCTACCTAGCGGGAATCCCCCTAAGAGAATACGCGCATGTGCAGTGCTTGGCTTAAAATCCGGTTCCGGAATCTTACAAAATATTTATAATGAAATATGGAAGGTGGATTCATTAGCAAACAGAGCAGACCCTGATCCTATGGGAGCGAGCTGTCTTATCTGGGCCGAATCTGTTTGCAGAGGCATGAAAACAAGTTTATATGAGGGAATTTAAGGGTTAAATAGACTTATTCTGTTCTTTACATCAAAAGCTACAGTATAAAGGTTACAGCACTGGTGGTCAGTAGTGCAGGGCAACTGTTACATCATGCTAAAATCTCTCGAGGTCATACGCTTAACTCTTTGCACGCTAGCGGCGAAACTGTGATTACCTATGCAAACAGTTTGGATCCAGAAGAGAGGCCACATAATTCTGCGTCTCATCAGGATCCAAACTGTTTGTCATCTTGACCATATTTTTGCATAAAATGAAAGAAAGTTTATCGAAGAATTGAAGCAGACGGCAATTGTTGCAAACGAAAAATCACTCAGCATTGTAAGGATTAAGCAAGCTGTAGAGATCCTGTAATATCGTCTGCTTCAGGTTTGTCATCATTTGAATTTCTAAAAGATCAGTTTTAGGCATTTTGACCTAAGGCAAAATTGTCACAAGTTGTAAACAGTTTAGATTTTGGTCAAACAGTTACTTGGTATTAGATCTGAATCCAAACAGGGTGTCCCACTTTGCCAACCTCTGTTGTTTAAGTAGCTTTGGCCAAACAGTTACTTAGTATTAGATCTGAATCCAAACAGGGTGTCCCACTTTGCCAACCTCTGTTGTTTAAGTAGCTTGGATGGTAGTATTAACAATTACTATTAAAAGGAATCAAGGGTTTTTGTATCCTTTATATTATTAAAAAATCATTAAGAGGAAAAAAGGAGAAAGGCAAACAAAATGAGACAAAGCACTTAATTTATATACATTTCATCATTTATTGATTTACGTGTCAGGCTTATAGTATCTTTTAGTGTCTTATAGTATCTTATAGTAATGTATGTAATTTATTTCTAATTCATATCATTTATTTCTATGACGCCGGTTACTGATCAGGGTCTGTGGTGTTTACTACAACACTAACTGTAATTTGCATGTATGATTATAATTTATTTTTAATTATATCATTTATTGATATACTTGTTACATGTATGATGCTGCAAATAGCGAAGACCCTGGCCAGTTGTGGTAACTGATCGGAGTATGTATTGTTTGCAGCACAGACTCACAAACTGACCCTGAACAGACTCACACTCGCAGTCTCCTCAGGAAAAAGTAAGAAAATACAATGCAATCACACGCAAAGACAAAGTATAGGCATGGATAAACTATTCTATGAACTTCAGGGTCTTTTCTGTTTGCAAAAGCATAGAAAGACTTATTTTTGCTCAGACCAATTGTACCCGAAATGGAACCCTGAACTCGTCTTCACTATATAATATAAAGTGAAACAATATTATGTGTCTAACAACCCATATACCAATGGGAGGTTTTACTACAAATTTCACCCATGATAATCTTTCAACCTTGATGTGAAGATTTTCTTAAAGAATGTAATTATTGCTCTGATTATTTTACCAGAGTTATGGGACTCTGAAATTTTCTTTACTGTATAACACATAGTCAGAAGTGCTTGATATAGAGGCACTATTGTTATGGGGAGGGGTGCATCAGTGACTTGGAAACAATCTTCTAGTTAATTTTATTTTCCCTGTTGTATCCTGCCATGTTAAGTTGAAATATATTTGTTACTTTATATTTTGTCATATTGTTAATATCACCCCACAGTATATTTGGCAATTATTTGTAGGGTATTTAGAATCACAAGGAAATATATGTCTAAAATTGGTGGAAGTGTATATATGGATAAGTGAATGATGCATGCTAATTACTGTTATGGTCCACCAGATAGTAGCAGAAGTATGACCCTTACTTTCAAATAATGGAGTGATGGCTCTATACTACATTAAACATCAATTTTGGCTCTATTGGCACAAAGTGGCAAGTTGGGCTATTGGAATCGCCCTGTGTGTGACATGTTCATAAAACAATTCTTTAAATGTCTTACAAACTTCTGACATGATTTTTAGAAAAATCCGCAGCAAACAATCAATATAATATATATTATGTCCGAAACCTTCAGTACTGTCAGTACTTTGATTTATCCTACAAATATCAGAAAACAACTTCAAATGCAGTTTAGCATGATGAAAAAAATTCTCAGAAAACAAAATATCTAATTTGAGGACCGAAAAATTAACTCTAAGCAACGTTTTAACTGTTTCCAAAGTAACCATATTTATATTGGGGAGACATATTGTTTTCGTGAGAGTTGTCTGTCTGTCTGTCTGTTTGTCTGTCCGTCTGTCAGTATATGATTTAGTAGTGACATCAAATTCATGGATTAGTTTACATTTGTAATAAACAAACATTTTACTATATTCAGACAAATAAAGTTATAAAACTGTATTTGAAGATAATTAATACTGATCCTGTTGTTTATAGTTTGTCTACATGTTGTTTCTTACTACAGTATACTCATATATTTCATACTGTTGAAGTTTATTAATTATAGTTACATTATCACCAGTTATTACTAACAACAATTGTTAAATCTTCACTTCCATAACAATTTCGTTTGTCTAAATTCTTTAAATCCCAATTTAATACACTTTTCGCTTTGAAATAATCATCAGTACATCAGTACTTTGATTTTATGGGAATTTGCCAGTAACATCTGTTTCAGGGACAGAACTTTCGACAGCCGACAATCTTCCATGCTAAATATCTGCGTAAATAATGACTTTCTGTGTTATATGGCATATTGACTGAACTCTGAGAAACTTATAGAAAATATCTGTATAACAGAATGACTTACATTTGGTGTGGTTAGGTTAATATGGATCGATTGCATTGATTTCAACTTTCAATACCGAAGCAGCTAATTATCATTAAACATGGTGTTTTGAAAGAACTGCTAGGTCGTAAGAATGACCCCATTAAATTCATCACGTTAGCAGACTGTATATCTGGATTTTACATAATTTGGCCATGTGTAGAGGCATTATAAAAAGGTTGTATGCCAGTCAAGGTATTAACTAATGAAAATACAGTTTACTACTAAATACTAGTAGGTCATATGCAAATTACAATGTAACATAGTTTCTGATTGGTGGAAAACTAGAATGAAAATAGACAGCTAGCCGCTGAAAAAACACAGACAGGACAGTAAACCCCCGTTTTTGTGTAAGATCCAAGTAAGAAAGTTCTTTTTATTGAATATATTGCTGATATGAACGCCAAATTTTATTGTGTTTGACGTATAGGTAATCGTTTCAAGGCTGTCAGCGGGTTCGCAATCATGGACGAGGTTGTGTCCGACTAACGAATTTTGGCTATTTTTCTCTTGTTTCTGGTGCCGTGTTAAGTTTATCTCTTATATGACCGGGAAAATATTTGCATATTCGAATAAAACAACTTTTTTTCGTACGGAATAGCTTTTTATCTCATCGAAATCGATGCATGTCTTGCAGTGCAAAGGGGTTAAAGTAGAGGAATGGGTAATTTAGATTTTTTGAAGTCGGATCCCTTCTTTCTATATAAACATATACTGACTCAACGTGTCTTTTCCCTGTGTTTGGTACCAGTTTTATAGGTTTAGGACAAAAACTGGCTGTGATATGGGCGAATTTGCAGATATGGGTCATCATTACGAAAACTGGAGGGTTGCCATGGAAATGGTTAAAATACACCTAGCCTAAAAGAATTTAAACTTGTGTACATTCGCGATTCTGATTCAGTAGACTTTTTTGAACATTTTGGTACCCATGAAAAAAGTCTAGGGGTGGGGGTGGAGGGTGCACAGTAGACTTCACTGGCTCCCCGAGTAATAGTAGTCGTATAGTGCTAGCTAAATGTTATTCGACATCGAAAAATTACCTCGGGTATTAATTCTGCGTAATAAATGTATTAATTCTGCGTAATAAATGTTGGTTTGTGTGTCGTTATTCTACGTAAATGTTTAATTAATATTACCGGTCAAGTGTTTATACAGAACATTGACCGGAGAGGTTAATTCCGGCATGGCGATCATACATCGAGTTTATCTAACAGAAGTTTTAATATTTTGTTCAGCCGAATAAGCCAATGAACATATTAACAACAGTAAAATCTTAGATAAATGTATACTGGCGTTTAAAAGTTGGATCACCGGAGTTGTCACTTCTTTTCATTACACCGGACATGGGTATACACATATTAACCTTTTCTAGGATAGTATCACACCATAGATTGGAGAATACTCATTAGGACACAGTGTGTTATTTACAGTGTACAGTAGAGTCTCTATTACACAGCCAGGCCCACTAAACAGGTTTACGTCTGGGTTGTATAGGCTGGTCGTAGCTTGTTGCAGAACGAGAATGATTATGATGATGTTGACAACGACGACCGCAATTGCAATGAGGGGAAGACTGACATGATGTTGTGTGTGGAACAAAAACAGTGGCGGGGATTATTTTAGGACCGCTTACCTCGTTTGTATATTCTGTGGCGGCGGAAGGCTCGAACTCGGTGTCGATAAGGGCCACCTGGCACGTGTATAGTGTATTGTTGATCGCTTGTAGATTTTGAAGTTTGACGGCTGCATTGAATAAATAAACAATGCCACGTGACAAATAAAGAGCTGTAGATAAGGAAGACAACGCAAACTCTTTCCTCCATATAAACGCCATTTCATGCTTTTGCAAACAAAGTAAAGACCCAGATCAGACGGGTCCTGTAGGAACTGATTAAACTTTTTTTTCAAAGCAAAACGAAATCCCTTAAAACATTTACATTATAAAAAATCAGCCATTAAATATGCATGACTTCATTATTTCTTACATGAATTTTGAACGCAACGTTGCAAACCGTAGAGACCACGACACGTACACAAAACTGTGCGCCAGTTGGTACCTAATTATGCTGGAGCTTAGATAAGATACGGAATTGTCTAGGATTCTCAATCAAACACTATCTTGCTTCTACTAATTAGAATCGCATCGGTGAGGCGGTTTGAACCCTTTCCTCCATGTGCTATTTTAGATCCAACCTCGTTCAATGAATTTACCGAAAAGGAGCATTAGCTAGAGAAAAGGAAAACTTAAGAATTATGTAGTTTGAAACCATTGTGATAAATAGAGCATTTGCTCTTATAGGAGCAAATGCTCTATTTATCACACTGGTTTCAAGAAGTGACTATTACAGAGGCGGAGAAAGGCGTATTTATGGAGGAAAGGGTCAATCAGAAACATCAATATAGGACTAGTAGAGGGATTTAGAGAATACAGTAGAACCTGTATTAAGCGATCATAAAAAAGGAATTATTATGGGCCTTTAAGGCAGGTGGTAGTTTAATGCAGGTCAAAACTGTTACAGCAACTTCTTATTGGAGTTTTCTGCATTAGTTTTGCCCGGTATTAAGCGCCCATGTACATTTAATCCTTAACTCAATGAATATTCATGACAGATATAATGACATCATGAATATTAGGTAGTTTATTTTTTTATAATGACATATGAACACAAGTATTTTTGGTCATGGCAGAAACTGTAGAATCATAGTTGTATTATATCATAAGCAAACAGAGCAGACCCTGATCAGACGGTTCATACATCATTGTTTGCGATTGCGTAGAAAGGCGTATTCATGGAGTGAAGGGTTAAGACTCTTATGTTCAAGAAATAAACGATCGCTGAAGCTTAACCCATTCCCTCATATTGACGACTTTTGACGACTCGGTAAAAGTCACTTTGTGAAACCATTGTGATGAATAGAGCATTTGCTCATATAGGAGCAAATGCTCTATTTATCACAAAGGTTTCAAACTAAGCATTTCTAAAATGTTCCTTTTCTGTTAATGCTCCTTTTTGGTAGATTTATTCAGAGAGGTTGTATCTAAAAATAGCCTTTGAGGTAAGTGGTTAAGACAGGTCCTGTTGTCGTGTACTTAGATTTACTATATACTTCTATTTTAGCTCTACCTATGTAATTGACAGACACTCCCAGTGTGTTTTCAGTTGTGTCTACACTATTTGCAAGTTTCTGAATGTCCTTCTTATCTGCGGCAGCCATGCAATAATGAACAAGTATGATGTTTTTTTTTTATTTAACTTGATAACCACCTTACGAAACACTGAACCTGCCGTTAAAAGACAAGCAACAAATACTGGTCAGATGCTGCATTCTTAGCCGGCGACTGAATTGGATCTATACCGTCTACAAATGCCTAATAGCCTATAATTACCCCTGTCCTACATGATGCGGTTGATTATTGTATCATTAACAGAAGCTATGAATTCCTATGCGATGTGCAATGTATGGATGGTACAGAATCAATTATGCAAATGAAAATGCATAATAAAACTAGTATCAGCTCATATCAATATCTCACTTTCTGCCAGAGACATGTTTATCGTTGCTATGGGATATCATTTGTTATTGTCATATTAACCCATTTATGCATAGAGATATGCATTGCTTTCCTGAAAAGGGGACATAATAAAAAAAATGTAGACCTAGATCCCTCTTTTATAGGAGCAAATGCTATATTTATCGCAATGGTTTCTCAAAGTGACTTTTACAGAGTCGTCAAAAGTCGTCAATGTGAGGGAATTGGTCTAACGGAAACAGTATTCGTAAATCAACCGTTCTGTTTTAATGGGTTGTATCTTAGTAAATACTGATGTTATGATCTTAATAGTTCAGCTTTGCTACATGTAATGACGGGTTAACCATTTACTCCAATAATATGCATGTAAGAAATAATGACCACATGAATATTAATTAGATTAATTGTTATACTAGTACATGGGCTAAGGACTTTTTGGCCATGACATACACTGTAAGTGGCCAACTGTTTCGCAGCCAATGTCGCATCTGTGATTACCTTTGCAAAGATTTTGAATCCAGGTGAGACACAGAGTAACTCCGAACTCATCAGGGTCCAACTTGTTTTGGTATTATGGTAATGTTTTAAAACAAAAAAAGGAAGAAAACATGGCGCAGACGACAAAATTTGAAGACGATGATAATTGACATTGAAACAGTTATAGGATCCCCGTTTTGTACTGTTGTGTTTTTGTTACATATAGTTGGGCATCCAACTGATGAGATTTAGGCAAATTTTAATTCTGGTCACCATACTTTAGCATGCTGCTCCCCATATTTGGAGCTAGCTTTGATAAGATTCAGCAATGCAAATTAATTTAGCCTATGTAGCATTTCTTTGTTTAGCATTTTATATAAGCCAGGATTCCTTTGGGGAATTTGGAGTTTTTAGAGTTAGAAAAAGGAGAACAGGAGAGAAACAGAGTCAGATTTAATTATTAAGACTTGGAGATCTTTTATTTTGGGCTTATTTTGAAACTTTGATGAAAGCAAAGGTGTTGGCAGTTGAATTAAAGGAAATTACAGAAACAAACCAGTAAACTGTAAAACTAAGAAATTAAATATTGTGAAGAAATAAGACTTGAGTTTTCAACCAAAGTAACAATTTCTCCCCCGAAATCACAAATGCATTAATTTGCAGTCAGTTTAGTTTTCTGCAATAGTACTTACACAGCCAGCCAAAGGTCCTGCCATGCGCCCTGTAGAATTCGATGCTGGCCTTACATACACTCAAAGGGTCGGCCACGACAGACAATTGGTACGCGCTGTTGTTATTCTGCGGGTCGTCCCTGTCGAACACAATCTGGCCAACTCCCTGAAATATCGAAAAATGGGTTTAGCCCTTTACTCTATCAATAGTGATAACACTTTCCCTGTTTAATATTTATGTAAGAAACAATACAAAACATAACGATTTTTATAATGGCTATGTACACGGGATGTATTGGTCTTGGTAGACAACTCCATCACAAATTTTTAAATCAGATGTCATAAGTATCTAAAACATACCAAAAGATAGTTTTCTGACCTATCAAAAAAGATGTTGTTTTCGCGAGCATCCCTGCTGTGGCCACAGTATAGGGTTTGGTGGAGAAATGACGATTTTAGTATTTGAGTACGAATCTTTATCTGTAGCTCTGTAGGCCAGGTCTACTATTATTTCATAAACAAACAGAGATGACCTTTGCTATAATGTTCCTATAGGAGCCGCTTGATCTGGATCTGCTCTGTTTGTAAATGCGTGGGAAAAGTATTTATATGGAAAGGGTTAAGGCATAATGTATGTATTAATACCACTTAGCTTATTTTTACAAGAGAGTTGTATTCCAATGGCAGAAACTATAGAATCAAATTTATATTCCTACAGGAGCGGTCTGATCTTGGTCTACTCTGCTAAAATGCACCTTCCAACGAACTTGTTCACACTGACTCATACGCGTTCATCTCACCGCAGCATGTTGTTGTGTAGTACACCTGCACTAAACATTATAACGTTACATCAAAAGATTCCTGAAAGTAATTCGAGGAATCAAAACAAAACTGAAAATGCCGTGGTATCCACGATACGACTATAAAATAACCCGCATCTAGGGCGTTCCATACGCATCTCTTAGCCGCACTATGATCAAACTAGAGTTACAATATCAATGGATGTACAGTTTTAAAATGGTGTGTGATGGAACTCTTTAGATGGGCGTGTGGTCGGACTCGAAATAATAGCAAAAAATATTTTAAACATGACAGAGACTATAGTATTCCATAAGCAGACAGAGCAGATCCTGATTAGAGTCTAGCCTGTTTACAAAGGCGTCAAGATTAATCTCTACGAGGTAAACGGTTAATTAAACCAAAGAAGTTTACATCTAAATGTCAGCGGAAATGCAGCGAAAGCTTTCAAAGTTATTGTTCTGTGAATTAAATGTTTACAACTATTGTTAGTTTATTTTACCTCAACCCAGTGTAATCAACAGCATAACATTTACGAGAAGAGTTTGTTCATGTAACCTAATTACAATGGTAGAAAATGAGGGCAGTCCATTGTCAGCTGAATAAAGAATAGGAAAAGTACTACATGTACTCAGACACATTTGAACATTTTAACTATTTACTTAATGAATATTCCTATAAGAAACAATGCCATCATGAATTCTTATTCGTCAATTGTTTGTAATGGTGTACGAGTACATGCTTTTTATATAAGTAGAGATGGACACCTGCTACTAACTCTTCCTAAACAGATCTACCGGAAACACAAACAAAAATCAACATGGAGTCATATATAAGCTACAGCGTTTATCCAGAATTTGGTGTGGAGAGATGCAATTATAAATCAACCAAGTCCCGTTAGGCAAAACGTTTCTATTTTAGATATTAATATTTGTCTCTTACATCTAGCCAATGATTGGTTTGGTTTATATCCGGGTTTACGTCGTTATAACAGTACATGTATTTCAGTCATATCACAACGTCCAGCTAATTACAGGTGGTGGAACATCCCAGAAGTTCTTCTGTGCACGAAATAAATTGCATTATTCAGTGTACAGAAAACATGTGGGTAGAACAGTAGTATGGACTGTTTGTCATAAGATATTTGTTTCTTTTAAATACATGTACTGCTATTCATACGTATATTGTGTAAAAGAGAGGACCTTTGTTCAATATATGATATAAAAGTCGTGTTAATTATGTCACATAGTACGTAAAGATAGACTGTGTGAATTCAATGTATTGAAATCGCGAATATGTAAGATAAATTCGTGAAATGATGAAATTGAAAATCGTGAATACGTAAGAACAAATTTCATGACTTCTCGAAATCATGAAACTGCAGTCGTGAATGCGTGAGATGATAAGATCGCGAAAACGTACATGTAAATATAAAATTGTGAATGCATGAGATCAAGTTCAAGAAATTGAATTCGTGACCAGTGAAAATAAAATCGTGAATTTGTGAATTCAGGAAATTGAAATCGTAAATACGTGGATATAAAAGCATAAATTTAAGTAGACGTATGAACGTGACCATTGGTCTTTTGTTTTTAGCTTAATCTTGTCAATACTAAACATTTTAACCCTTTCGCTGCCAATGCCGGATCTGTGATTATCTATGCAAACAGTTTGGATCCAGATAAGAAGCCGAGTAACTCGGCGTCTCATCAGGATCCAAACTGTTTGTTACTGTTACTATGTTTTTGAAACAAAAATGAAGAAAATCAAAAGAATGCAAATTTGTAGCAGACGACAAAGTTAGCAGACGACAGAGTTTGGCAGCGAAAGGGTTAAAGTAGAATTATCCATTAGTTTTTAACGATAGAGTACACTAAGTATGGAAGTGTATACAATGCGAGAGGATGTTGATTGACACATATTGCGGACCCTGATCAGAGGGCTCTTCTAGTAGCCACCTGATCTGCATGGGTTTACACTGTTTGCAAATATCAGTACACTCGTTTCCCGCTATCAAAGGGATCACCGTATCAAAAAGCAGGAACATTTATCATTTAGAGTGACTTTATGTTGAGTGACTACTTTAATAAGAACAGATGGCTTCCGCCTGTAGCATGCTAATATCATGGAATACGACAATCTGAAACCAGTTGGTATATTTATGGCACAGACACGAAGGAAACTCTTCATTGTTGAACTCTCAGACGGCTGTAAGCAGACATGACATGAAACAAGATACGTCACTCGCCCCTGCATGGCAATGAATTAAACCTAAATGAAGTCTGCGCGTGCTAAGTAATTGTCGTCTACCAAAATTGTCGTCTGTTACAATTATGAACATTTATTTTCTCTCATTATTTTCAGCAATATAGTTTACAGTGTAAAATAATTCGGATGGTGATGAGAGGAGTTACTCATCGTCTCCCCAATATGAGGTGTACTTGCATACTTATCACAATGTCAACACAAGCATGCAAAAAGTTTAACTAAAACAGTCTAGAGAAGGACAGTATCAAATCAATAACGCTTTTAACTACAGTAGAACCCCTCTAATACGACCACTTAATGAATAAACATGGGTGTCTTTATTAGCAGGTGGTTGCTTAATGCATGACAAAAGTAATGCAGAAAGCTCCTCCAGGAGCTTTCTGCATTACTTTTGTCCTGCATTAAGCTACCACCTGCATATAGCAGCCAGAATTATTACTCTTTTAGGTGGTCGCATTAGCGAGGTTTTACTGTAGATGTATTTACTTGATAGAAGCGAGTTTAAGTGCCTTTGCAAACAGAGCAGATCTAGATCAGACAGATCCTGTGGAGGTTTGTAGATGTTCATACTATGTTTCTGGTGAATATTCATGTAAGAAATAATTTCATAATGATTTTTATTAACTGAAAGTTTTATAATGGTATGCGAATTGTTGACCGATGCAAAAACTGCGAAATCAGAGCTTTATAATCCCATAAGCCAACAGAACATACCCTGATCAGACAGCTCCCACATGCAACAGGAAGATATTTGTGTTCCTTGCTATTCAAAGAGGTTGGGTCTAAAATAGCCTACGGGGGAATGGGTTAATACTGTAATATAAGTAATATATATTGTGTATAAGTTTAATATATCAACAATTGCACCGTGTTTGTTTTATTTAACTTGTAACGACAGATCTTATTGGATGGCGAAAGACAACGAAACTACAATGATTGTGCATGGATTCTTTGTCAACGCGATATCTCCGTCCAATGATACACGTCCTAACAACTTAAATAAACCCATGACGCAGTTATATAACAAAAACAATATAAGACCTGTAAATCAGACCCAAATTCAAATTACTAATCGTGTCGGACTTTTATAACAGGTGGCAGATTAAATCCTTTGGGATTTTTCTGCAGGTTTGTTGCCACTCTTCTGCAAAATAGCCCCAATGTCCAAACTTTCTAGTTCACACCTTCAAGTTACCTGTATTTTCTATACTGCCGAAAAAAAGAAGCAAACGATTCCACAACATTTTTAAAGAAACTTGTTAAGGCAAAGTAGAACTGAATTTCATAAAAGAATGTGCATTATGAATGATTTTAGTTTATGAAGTATATAATCTGGATACATATTCAATGCATTGATAAGTTATGATAAAGTCGTTAAACCTGCATGAATCAGCCATCTGTCTAAAAATATCTACACTCTTGTCTACAGGTTCAGTTTAGAAGGGTTTACTGTACTTCATCAAACGCGAAATCGATATCTGCAGACAGTCTGGATCTCGATGAGGTGCCGAGTAAATGGTATCTACAGACAGTCTGGATCTCGATGAGGTGCCGAGTAAATCGATATCTGCAGACAGTCTGGATCACGATGAGGTGCCGAGTAAATCGGTATCTGCAGACAGTCTGGATCTCGATGAGGTGCCGAGCAAATCAGTATCTGCAGACAGTCTGGATCTCGACGAGGTGCCGAGTAAATCGGTATCTGCAGACAGTCTGGATCTCGATGAGGTGCCGAGTAAATCGGTATCTGCAGACAGTCTGGATCTCGATGAGGTGCCGAGTAAATCAGTATCTGCAGACAGTGTGGATCTCGATGTGGTGCCGAGTAAATCAGTATCTGCAGACAGTCTGGATCTCGATGAGGTGCCGAGTAAATGAATATCTCATCTTGGTCCAAATTGTTAGACATTAAGACAGTGGTTGATCAAAAGCGTTGAAGAATCGAAAGTTAGTCAAAATTGCAACATATTGGAATTGAAGTAGACATATTTTTACAGTAGTATAAGGGGGGCATTTTCAAAATGTGATATGTTCTAACCCTTTCCCTCATATAAACGTGTAGGTACTTACAGGCACTGTCTTGTCTTCATCCAATTTAATATCAATTTCCATAAGCTGGGTGTTATTGTGCTGTTCAAAGATGGGAGGATTGTCGTCAACGTCAAGGACGACCATGTTCAAACTCTTCGTCTGTGGCGGAAATAGCCGACTGCCCTTTACGAGCTCACACGATACATTGACTGGCTGAATACCAGTCACAACCATGTTGCCCCTTCCATTCACTGTGCCAAGAGCTTCGCGATCAAGTTTTCTTGTAACAACAAGCTCGGACGTCGCCTTGTCAATGGTGAAACGATTTTTGTCTGTAAAAAGAAATAAACTTAAAATATAAATAAAATCAAATGTCCCCTACAGGAGCTTTCTGAATTACATTTGTCAAGCACTAAGCAGCCATCTGCTTTAACCCATCCCTCAATGGCTATTTTAGGGCCAACCTCTTTGAAATAATCTACCGAAAAGAAGCATTTATTAGAGAAAAGGAACATTTTTAGAATTGTGTAGTTTTGAAACCATAGTGATAAATAGAGCATTTGCTCATATGGAGCAAATGCTCTATTTATCATAATGGTTTCAAAAAGTGACATTTACAGAGGCGTCAAGAGGCGTCATTATGCGGGAATGGGTTGAAAGAAGCAAGCGTATATTCGTTAAATGATCAGTTTAGAGGATTCTACTGTACTGTAAAACCAGTGTTAAACGATCATTTATTGATTGAACATTTGAAGTCTTAAGATACAGGTGGATGCTTAATGCAGGGTCAAAGTAAAGCAGAAATCTTCAGTAGGAGCTTTCTGCATTACTTTCGACCTGCATTAGACTACTGCCTGTCTTATAGGCTCAGAATTACACCTCTTTATAATGATTGCATAATACGGGTTCTAGTGTACATGCATTGCGTATGTACATAAGGGGGCTTGCCGTAACTGTATACTGATATGTCAGGGGCGTAGCTGAATTCAAATGCAATGTACGCACTGTGACTATAGGGGTCCGGGGAATGCTCCCCCGGGAATATTTAGACTTGTGTAGTTTTGGAACCATTGTGCTATGTATCGCTGCAGTGACATAACACTCCGATGATTAGCCTTTTACCTAAAATAAACGCATTTTCACGCATTTGCAAACAGAGTAGACCCGAATGACGCCTATAGTAAAAACAAATCTAGAAAAGTTTACATTTTAAATTTTCGGCTAATAAATATTCACGATGTCATTAATTCTGACATGAATATCAAACAGGGAAAGTGTTAACAATTCAATATAGTCCCTTGGTTTAAAACTAAATACACCAATGGTGGTAAAATGGAAATGACAGTTGCTTTAGTTAGAGGCAAAAACTTTAAAACCATTTACTCCTTAAATACGCCTTTCTACGCCTTTGCAAACAGAGTAGACCCAGATCAGACGGCTTTTATAGGAGACGTCTGATCAGGGTCTGCTCTGTTTGCTTATGATATACTATAGATATGTTTCTACAGTTTCTGTCACGGCCAAAAATCCATATGTCTAGTCTATATGTTATCATATTAGATAATCTAATTGATATTCATGATGATATCATTTCTTATATGAATATTCATGGTTAAATAAAGTATACAACTGCAAATCACAAGTCGTTGCAAAGGGATACTTCTCTTTACAATATCACTCAATGTGTATTGAGCCGATATGTTTCCAAACAAATATTTGTATTTCATTTTCTTCATTTGCGCATCAGTTTCTTTCAATAAATAAAGTGTTGGTCTGATTATGCTACGGTTACATCTAGGACAAATATTGCAGTTTAGTTTTTACCTCAGTTTAACCCTTTGAATACGTTCCATCATTGTTTAATGACAGAGTCCACAAGGTATGAAAGGGTATACTGTTTGTAAATGGCCTTGCATTAACCGTTTCGGCGCCAAATTTCTAATTGTCGTCTGCATACCACTTTTGTTAAATCATTTGGTAAAATAAGGAAATGAGATAAATAAATGCTAATTTCAAAGGAATAAAGCAAATGTACAGAAATAGAGTTTGAGACAAAAAGTGAAGTCCCTGATCAGACACCGCCTTGAAAAGACGGCGTCTGATCTGGGACTGCACTATTTGTCGTGGTGTATTTATGCGACATCGGCGGTGAAAGGGTTAAAAAGGTTCAAGGAACCCACACTGTCGCTTTACAAAAATCTCCCAAAAATACAGTTGCTATTTGTTTTGTAGTTGTTACAATGTACAGCTAATATGTTTGCAGTTTAAAATGAACGCACAAAATATATAATCACAGTAACAAATAGTTTGGATCCTGATAAGACGTTGAACTATTCTGTCTCATCTGTATCCAAACTGTTTGATTAGATAATTACAGATTCGCAACTAGCAGCGAAAAGGTTATTTCTTGTGTTTTTCAAGTTATTGTAAAGTATAAATGTTCCTAATGCTTGCCAGAAACGTGTGCTACAAAAGAAATATACGGCTTGTATTTATTGTTACAGCCTGGAAAATAAACGTAACTGATAACAATAAAGAAATGTAACTGATAAAGATCTTCATTCGCTCACAAAATATAATGGATTGCTTATTTTTATGATTCATGAATCTCACTAAATAGTGCAGATGTACTTTAGTTGCTAATCTGGTTCTCGAATCAGATCGATCGAGAATTAAAATCAATAATAGTTGTTTCTCTCATGACATAAGCCGAGACATAACTCACGCTGCTAATTATCCATGGTTGACTCATGCATCTGCACGATATAAAGCACTATCATGCATGGGTGCAAGCAACATTACACAAAGGTCTTCTGACTTGATATTCTTAATCCTTTTTCCGCTGTGGAATAAAACCAACATATGTGCTCAAATATGGACCTCGTGCAATTGTCCATACCCATTTCCATATTCTATGTTTATTCCAAATACCTACTGAATATTCATGGACAAAATAGTTATAAAGAAATTATTATGGAAGGTGGAACAATGTAGCCATTTTAGAAAGTCAAGACACAGATCTTCCAAACCCATTAACAAACACCGCAGAGCCTGATCAGACGACTCCTACAGGAGACGTCTGATCTTGGTCTGCTCTGTTTGCAAATGCGTAAAAACACGTTTATATGAGGGAAAGGGTTAAACATTACACAAAGGTCTATGTACTTGACATTCTTAATCCATTCTCTGCTGTGGAAAAACCCAAACATGGCTGCTCAAACACGGACCTGGTGCAATTTGTCCGAGTTTCATGAAGCTTTTGTAGACTTACTGATCGAGTGTCAAACAGCTCTACATCGGAATTCTAGTGAAGAGTTTAGATACTTATAGGCAGGTTGCTGCTTGAAAATGTAGGAAGCACCCTGCATTAAGCTGTAACCTGTCTCCAATACCGACATTTATTCCAAATTTAACGTCCGGTTTAGAGGGGTTTTACTGTATATACACCATACATTTATTCCAATTTAACGTCCGGTTTAGAGGGGTTTTACTGTATATACACCATACATTTATTCCAATTTAACGTCCGGTTTAGAGGGGTTTTACTGTATATACACCATACATTTATTCCAAATTTAACGTCCGGTTTAGAGGGGTTTTACTGTATATACACCATACATTTATTCCAATTTAACGTCCGGTTTAGAGGGGTTTTACAGTACACTATACATTTATTCCAAATTTAACGTCCGGTTTAGAGGGGTTTTACTGTGTGTACACCATACATTTATTCCAAATTTAACGTCCGGTTTAGAAGGGTTTTACAGTACACCATATTTCATTTTTGAAATTAACCCCTATCCCGTTACAGTAAAAACAGTAATACACGTAGTTAATAATAATCAACATTAATAAAGACAATACGTGTATTTTTTACATGGATATTTATGAAGTAAATGGTTAATGTATATATAGATGGAGACTTATACTGAATCATATTTACTCATGAAAATTCATGTATCGCAATTTAGTCTACATTTCGTATAAGTAACTATATACGAGTATTTGTGAAGTGCAAACTTATTTACATGTCTAATATTTGCTGCAAATTGTAACGCAAACAGCATGGTAAGACGGTTATAATGTTTATGAAGTCGAACGTTAACCCTTTGCCTTGTCAAGACGCCTTATGACGCCTTTTAGAATGATTTAAATCTGATCCTACAATTTCTGACTTGGCCAAACATTTCTATGTTCATTTATCGTTATAAAAACACAGACTGAAAATATAGAGTTGCAAAGGATTTGGTGGAGAAATAAAAAAGTTATTCTTGAACATGTACAGTAAAACCTCTCTATAACGGCCACTAAATTGTGTTGATTAGTTGGTATTTACGGCCAGTGGCTGCTTAAAGCAAGGTAAAAGTGAAACAGAACACTCCTATAGGAGCGTTCTGTTTTACTTTCACCTTGCTTTAAGCAGTCACCTGTCTTTAACACACAATAATTTATGTAATTTAGTGGCCGTTATAGAGAGGTTTTACTGTTTAATTTACACATCTTATCAGGACCTCCGGTGTAGTAATAACGGGTTTTCGCTCATTCCTTTGAGATGTTATCGCGAATGTATAGAAGTTCAGAATCTAAAACTCTTTATTCTATTACACGAAAGGCCTCTGTTACGGCCTGCTATTATAGCACCGGGACTGGGTCTATGACAAAACAGTGTCTCATGTTAAATGTAGTGATTCGTTATTCATTGAAAGTTCGCTTTCTTCTTTTCGAGATTAAAATCGAAAAAGAATTGAAACAATACTAGAAATTTCACGATAATACAGTAAATATCAAGCTCAATACTAAATATAGCCCACTCCTTCCTAGGTAGTGTGACTTCACATATATCATATACTAGTAGACCCTTTTTGACGCATGAGTAAGCAGAGTGGACCCAGATCAGACGGCTCTTGCAGGAACCGTCCGATCAGAGACTGTTCTGATTGCCTAAATATAACTGAATCTACAGTTTCTGCCTTGTCCAAACATTATAAAATTCAGCTACAGTAAAAACTCGATACTACGAACACTCATATGTATACGGTACTATTATTGATCGTTAGCACAGGTGGCAGCTTAATGCATGGTGAAAGTCATGCAGAAAGCTCCTAGACTTTCCCCCTGTATTAAGCAGACACATGCCTACAAAGACATAAATCCTTAATTACAAGAAATTCGAAGTATCGAGTTTTTACTGTAATTAGTCTTCATGCATTCCATATTTTTGAAACGGTTAATACCGACCCATGTATTGCACTGTTTCAGTCTTCACAAGGAAACGGAAATGTTTTACAAACATTTAAAACCAATGTGGCCACTGCTATCGAAATACGTACGTAAATAGATTGCGGCAAAGTTAGAGAAGCAAGAAAACCTAGCAATACCTGGACTGTGTATATCAACGATTTTAACGAGATAACAGTCGACATTTTCGACAAACTTAATTTCTTTGCATGAGTATATAGAAGTTTAAGCTGTTACATAACTTTGATTTCTTGAAAATGGAATATGAAAATGTTCAGTCAAACCAATTGCTCTATATAGTGCAGATTGAAAAGTCGCTTGATAACAACAACTTAAGTATCAGCACAGAAGATTGATTTTTTAGATGGCATTTGCAAACTATTTGGTAGGAAACTAGTTCTTCGGGTTCCTATTGTTTTGTGATGTGCTGTTCAGGAAGTAGTGAAAGGTAGATATTAATTTTCTCAGGCAATCTGTGCTTGTTTTTGCGACACAAAATCATTATCGTTGCAACTGCCTTTAGCTTGCAAGAACAAAGAATCCGCACCATACTGTTTGACTTCATTGCGGGAGGTGACACACATTTCCCATTTACACTTGAACCGGTGTAAAAAAACAACAACGTCTGCCTAGATTTGGATCTGGTGTTATTTTCAAATTCGATCAATCTTTCGAGAAACTATTGACCGAGTGTCAAACAGCTTGGATCCTGATGAGAAACCGAGTTGCCCGGCATCTCATATGGACTCAATATGTTTACAAATGCGAGACGGATCGCATATAGTGTGATAAGGGGTTAAGTGCCTTGATTCAAATGTCTGGGAATAAAAAAACGAAATTAACGTCATGAGACTTGTGTGTGGCGCTTTACAAATATTCCATAAAAGCTAGTATGTGTATAACCGATAATAAAAATTGAAAAAACCCCCATATCTTTCCTTTTGCAATTGCAAAGTGATGCAGACATCAAATCGATACCAGGAACAGATAATAAGATATGTTTACAGTAACATACTTTTTCAGGCGATTAGTTTGGATCCAGAACAACTCGGCATATCACCAGAACTGCAATTATATTAATGTATTTTGCCAGTTTTAATTTGCAAAGTACATATACAGTAAAATCCTCTAAACCTAGCGTTAAGTTTAGTATAAATATTGGTCTTGGAGACAGGTGGCTGCTTAATGCAGGGTGAAAGTCATGCAGCCCTTTCACCCTGCATTGATCGGTCAACTGCCTAAAAGTATCTAAATTATTCTGAGTGTAAAGACAGTTGGTAGCTTAATACAGGACGAAAGTTATGCAGAAAACCCCTGCATTAACAAACCACCTGCTTTTACAGACCCCTTTCTTCATTCATTATGTGGTTTCTATTGGCAGTTCAACTGTATAATGCAGGAAATACGCGACACTATGATACCGTTAAGCAACACTATAGCATTGCCGCCAAGCAATACTACAGTTTGTATGACACCGTCAAGAGATAACATGACATCGTTAAGCGACATTATGATATCGTCAAGCGATACCATTGTCGGGGTTTCACTGTATATGTGTAGGGTTCGGAAAGTATTGAGGAGCTACACCAATGTCTTTGTCATATATCTATTCCTCGACTATTCTAGATCATAATCATGAGAATCATAATGATCATCTGAAATAACAAATAACAATAATAAGAATACACACAAATTAATACATAAATACAATGACAAACATACACATTGTACAATAATTATTAAAGTACGGGTTTCGCATAGCGATAAACACTCGACTTAGTCCAAATTACAAAATTATGTTTAAATAACGAAAAGGTACAATTACTAGAAATTGTCATTATCTATAAAATGTTAGAATATATCAATCGAGAATATAGTTACCTGTATAAATATTAAATTTATCCAGAGATTTATCAAAATAAGCAAACTAAATATGGCGACTGTTTGTATTTTTCAAAAGTTCCAATGCCAATCACGTGATGTCCGGTTAGTATAAAATGTTAGTTTGAGTTATGTCCCTTCAACAGTATTAAACATGCGGCTAAATGGATCTAAAAAGAAAATTAACACAATACTCTGTAGTTTTCACCCTATGACACCATGACATCGTCAAGCAACATTATGACATCGTCAAGCGACATTATGACATCGCCAAGCGATACCATGACATCGTCAGGCGATATTATAACATCATCAAGCGAGCCGAAGCGACAATATGGCATCGTCAAGCAATAATATGACATTGCCAAACGACGCTGTGACACTATGACTCGTCAAGCGATATTATGACATCGTCAAACGACAATATGACATCGTTTACCGACACTTTGGCCACCATCAACGACAGCATGACTCGACATGTGCCTGGATCGGAATATGGCAATTAATTCATTGACACTGAACGATGGCGGCGAGCTGTGGTTTAACTATTGACCGAACACAGGAAAAACAAGATATTATTCTCTATTGAGATGTATTTCATCATTAAGCGAAGCCTGGTGTAGATTAACAATATTTTCGTAGATGCCAGCGAAATCAGAACACGCGTTTATTCAATAAAACACACCGTATTGAATGAATTAGTTTGATAGATAATAGTATTCGTTCACAGATACAGTAAAACACCGCTAAACCGGAATTCTAGTAAAGAAGAGTTTAGATACTTTCAGACAGTAGGTTGCTTAATACGGGGTGAAAGTCGTGCAACAAAGCTCCTAGGGGAGCTTTCTGCATGACTTTCACCCTGCATTAAGCTGCCACCTGTCTCAAAGACCGATATTTATATTAAATTTAACGTCCCGTTTAGAGGGGGTTTACTGGTGTGGATTGCTTTTCCTAAGAGATAACATAATGAGCCTGGTTTAACCCCCATCCTATTGTTAAAATGTTGTCTTAAAATTTGACCGGGAGCAATATGTATTCATTTTCCGGTTACTCGCTTTTGAATGAGTGTCAAACAAGTTGGATCCTGATCCTCGGATGCAGGCTGTTTGCAAATGCAAATTAAGCCTTTACTCCATGGATATTCATGTAAGAAATAATGACATCATGAATATCAATTAGATTGACACAGGAATGTGTGGCCATGATAGAAACTGTAGAACCACATATATATTAAATCACAAGCAAACAGAGCAGACCCTGATCCAATAGGAGCCGTCTGACATGGGTCTCCTCTGTTTGTAAAGACATAGAAAGGCATATTTATGGAGTAGAGGGTTAGGTTGAACAGAAGCAGGATAAGCATTAGTGAGAAAGAAGAAGCAATATTTTCTTCATCACTTTCTCCAACAAATTGGGACATTCTTAAATTAAGTCCCTCCTTAATAATCTCCTTACTTGCCAGATGGGTTTGTTGACTTAAGACCCAAGTTTCGATCCACGATAAGCCTTTACAGAAGATTTATTGGAAACCAGTTAAGACCATTGGCTGTTAGACCGTATTGAAATATGGCAGCTATCTTATAAATGATTCGAGGTAAACACATTTGCTCTAGGTGAAATGTTCTTGAGTGTCAACTCTATATGTCAAGCATGGGAGCAATGAAAACAAAAGTATTTCAAGTTGTTTTCACTATGTTTACAATATAGAAATGAAAACAAAAGTATGTCAAGTTGTTTTCATTGTGTTTCCAATATAGTAATGAAAACATAGGTGTTGCAAGCTGTTTTCACTATTTGACTGGCTTTATGATTGAAATGGTCAGTGCATTTTATTTTTTAACAATAACAGTTCTGTTAAATAGCAATTACTGAAAATGTAGTGGGAAAAACTTTGTGTAAAAGATCATTTGCTCGACAGGCTAAAGGTTGCACCATGTGTCTTTAACCATTTACTCCATGAATATTCATGTAAGAAATAATGTTATCATGCATATTAAAATTAATTAGATTATTTTTATAATGGCACATGGACACGTGAAGTTTTGGCCATGGCAGAAACTGTAGAATCATATCTATATTATATCATCTAGCAAACAGAGCTGATCCTGATCAGACAGTCCCTATAGGAGCTGTCTAAAATCCTGATCTACTCTGTTTGCAAAGGCATAGAAATGCATTTGTTATTGTAGTTTGTTCATTTGACTGTACTGATCAGTTCAATTGATCCATTCAGCTGGACGTTGTTTGAAACATTGTCTGTCAGTCCTACAGGGGCGTTGGAAGACAAGGCACTGTGAGATTTGATAGATTACAGTACTGTTAAATCAATACGCGTGCAGGGTTGCCAGACATGGCTTTATCCAGGTGAATCTGTCGTGGTCGATAGCAGGACTGCCAACAATGCTTACCAAAACATGGGTTTCCACTTAATCTGTGTTGAAAAGTCAATGGTCTGCATTATAAGCTAGTAGATAGATTGGCTTAAGAGTAAACATGTTATATAAATAAATGTTTGTTTGTAAACTTTTCAACTCATTCGGTACCACTTGTCTAATTGTCGTCTGTTTTGTTAAAACATTTGTGTAAAATGAAGAAGTGAGATAAATATATGCACATTTCAAAGGATATATAAAGAGAGGTTGATATAGACAGTGTACTCCCTGATCGGACGTCGCCTTGAAAATGCGGCATCTAATATGGGACGGCACTGAAGTGCATGTTTGAAACATTTGCGGTGAAAGAGCGAATTAACATATTGATATCAACAACAGTTACATCTCTAAAGAGTAATTGTAGGTCTCAAGAAACCTCACCCGAAAGACGCCCAGAACGACAGCTTGTACAGTATAACCCCTCTAAACCGGAATTCTAGTAGAGAAGAAGTCAGATATATTTAGGCAGATGGCTGATTAATGCAGGATGAAAGTCACGCAGAAAGTTCCAAGAGGAACTTTCTGCATGACGTTCATCCTGTAAGCTGCTACTTGTCTCCAAGATCGATATTTATTACTAAATGATACGTACAGTTTAGATCGGCTTTATTGTATCCTTATCCTGAAGGAGCAGTTGGACCAGAGTCTGCTATTTGCTGCTATGTGCAGTCTGATTTAAAGTTACAAAAATGGTGATAGTGCCGGTCTGACTTACTCAGCTTCACCAAACCATTGAGAGGGCAATCAGGGAATCCGATTTCTTGAGATAATTACAGTACTATTATTTTACAAGCTGTACGTAAATCCACTGCTTACGAAATATGTACACGTCGTTAGAACTTGTTTTAACCTTTTCCCTGTTGAATATTCATGACACCATAAATATTAATTAGCTGATATTTTATAACAATTTGACTTAAGTAATTAGGATGTTTTGGCATTGGTAGAAACTGTAGGCCACGTGCCTATAAAACTTCGCTGAGCACGATCTCAGATTCAAAGAAAGACTTCGTGCTAAGGCTTGAGTACAACTCAAGCGTTGGTACCTACAAAATTTTGAGTATAAACCCGAGCTTAGTTTGAGTATGAAATTTATTCTCAACTGAACACCGTCTGACCCATCCTCAAGTGATTAAATGCATAAGGTCTGCATTATCGAAAAGTTAACATTACCGTTAGGAGTCGGAGAGATCTACATGTTACATACGGACGATTCTGACCCCGTGCCTATAAAACTTCTCATCGACAATTGCAGTAAAACCTCTCTAAACCGGACGTTAAATTTAGTATAAATATCGGTCTTGGAGACAGGTGGCAGCTTAATGCGGGGTGAAAGTCATACAGAAAGCTCCTCCAGGAGCTTTCTGCATGACTTTCACCCCGCATTAAGCAGTCACCTGCCTAAAAATATCTAAATTCTATTCTACTAGAATTCCGGTTTAAAGGAGTTTTACTGTATACTCATTTGAGTGTTACTTAGCGAGGTTTTACTGTAGTTCAGTCGGAAGTTTTCTTCAGTCAATACTGAACCTTAATATTGATACATGTACATAAGCGAGAACAAACATACTTCTATACCTGGACAATGGAACGAACGTTGTTCCATGGCTAAAAGCTAAAGCACCATTGTTTCGATCACAAAATATTAATAAATATCATTAACCCTTTAGCTAAAAAATATTGTCGTATGCTACAGTTTTCGTTTTTGTTTAATTTTCTCCCCCTTTTCCCTCCAGAAAACAATTACTAAAGTAACCAATAGTTACTCGGCGCTCTCATCTGGACCTAAACTGTTTGAATAGGTAATCACAAATGCGATATATTGGCAGCGAAAGGGTTCCTTTACTTCGTTAATGTTACGGTTTCGTTTTATCCTTAAAGCAACTTTCTTTAAAGAAATGCCATAATGCATTTCCGTTGAAAATGACAAAACTCTTTTAAATTCGCCTACAAGAAGGAGACTTTGTTAGAATTTGATTCAGTCCTGGTGAGCTTAGTTTCAATATGAACTCTTCCCACGCTTAAAAAATAAAGTCTTTTCAATAGCTGATCTTCAGAAGTTTTCTTTTACTGACTCACGGTTCGTTCCAGCCTTTGAGAAACTATTGGCACAGTGTCAAACAGCTTGGACCCTGATGAGACACAAAGTTACTCGGCGTTCCTTCTGGATCCAATCTGTTTGCAAATGCGAGCCAAGTCGTGTTTGTATAAGAATGGTTGATATGATCACATTCTGATTCATCAATATTCAGGCAAGCCTACTGTATTGCTTGTCTTTTTTACGTGACAGCCAGGAATAGGCTATAAACAGGCAAGCCTACTGTATTGCTTGTCTTTTTACGTGACAGCCAGGAATAGGCTATGAACAGACAAGCCTACTGATTTGTGTTCATGTACCGTTGTAAACAAATCTAGTTAATATCTATGGTGTCATTTTTTCTTATATGAATATTCATTGAGTAAAGAGTTAAGTTGTAGATCAGAAGTAACTTAACTCTTTTCAGGGTTACAGATAAGGGTTTGATGCAATGGGGTATGTACTCCTTGATTTTTTACAGAATTGGGTATTTGCAATTTTTATTGGGTTATTGACAATTTTCGTAATTGAGTATTATTCATATTCTCATTAGGTATTCTAATTTTATTTTGCTTCTTGCTATATTTATTTGCTTTGTGTTACTCATTTGTTTGAAAAACAATTGCCTTTTCCACAATTTTAATTGGGTAAATACCCCAATACTCCCCTTATCTGTAACACTGTCTTCTCTAATGAATATTTATGCATGGTAGATTGTTTTCATGGAAATAAACAGCTGAGTTTGGTGTTTTTAGATTTAAGGAACTTTTAGCGGAGGTTATGGAGTCAGAGCTATATATTTCGGTAAGCACACGGGGTAAACCCTGATCAGACAGCTTCTTAAAGGTCTGTTTGATCTGGAGCTACTCTGCTTGTAACGCGGCCAAAGGGCGTATATATGAGATATCAGGTTTATAAAGGTGGTTACGAGCGAGAACTTGTACATGATCTGGGTGTACAAACAGATTCGGTCTTATATGACTACTAAATTTAACAGCACAAATGCGCTTAACCCTTTCCCTGTTCTATGTTTATTCCAATTTTAATACCTATTGAATATTCATGTATAAAATAGTTATAATGGAATAAGGAAAATGGAACACTGAAGCCACTTTAGAAAGAAAATACATATCTTTAAAACTCTGGATCTGGATCTGGACCCTTGTTATTATATAGTACATATAGACCCCGATGAAGCGGTCCAGACCCCTGTGCTTGCGTATATAACCGTCAAGTACGACATTTAGCACCGGTGCGAGATTTAACGTCGCTACACACATCACGAATGTGAGATCCATGTCATAACACAGGGGAAAAGGAAAATAGGGAGCCGTCTGATCTTGGTCTACTTTATTTGCAAAGGCTTTAAAGTGCGCAAGGATGGAGTAAAGATTTAATGGTTAATAGATAATATTAATTTGTTGAGTAAACGCGGAGATACTGTATGCATCAAAGTTCACGCATAGCTAATACAATCTGTAAATATTCGGCACATTTTATACAAGCGAGGTTTTACGCAAGCATAAAATGGCTGCTTAACATGTATCAGGATCAGGTGGCAAGATCAGCAGTGTAAACCAATACCTTAAATGTCAATAAATAAATATATAAAATAACAAGCGGGTTATATAGTGTACTTGCAGAAAAAATGGGGGGGGGGGGGGGGCTTGTAAATGATTGGAAATCAGAGAAAGAAGATACACGTATAACACTTACATGTATTAACCTGTCGTGTGTGAGAGATTTGTTGTGTTTGCATTTTTATTATGCAAAGTAACTTTGAAATAAAAAAAATGTATTCAACTAGTTACCAAATTCAACTGACAGTTAATCAGTTATTCACTTGTTAACTTGTTGACGTCATTTCATCAGCAAATCAGAGTTAAGGTGTCATTTGTGTAAGTGTGGAGTAGGTTTTACGGGACTATGTGTGAATATTTAATGACAGGGTGCTAATATTAAATGGATTTAAAACTAAAGCACGTTAATTAATGTCGAAATATGAAATAAAAAGAAACAATTGACGTACGAAAAGAAAAAAATAGTTTCGTATCTACCCAGTGTACCCTTGGTTTCTAGGCTAACGCGCTACCCCTACGCCACGGTGCTTTATACCAAAAGTGTGTTTCAATTATAGCTATATCACTAGCATTTGAAAAACCGCCTTCGAAAAACATGTTCATAAACATGTGCATATGAAATTATAGTGCAAAAGCATCATGCGGAGTTCAAACAATAATAAATGGGTAGGTCATAATTTTTGAAAAACAACAACATAAGTTTCATGAATTTTAGAAAAGACGAGATAACAAAAAAAATCCGTAGCAGTAGGCAGTTATAGAAACACAGGACCGCGGTTAATCATGCACCTTTTTCTAAGGCGTATAAGTATGGGCTGCCTTCGGCAGCCCAATAAAACCTTTCCCAAGAGTCAGTAATATGTATTTGTCTGTGTTGTAAATTCTTGACAGCATCTAATTAATTGAAAACGTGTCGATAGCAGAATACACAATGCTCCGATTTCCTGCACCAAAGTGAAATGCTCCGTATATATATGAGCCCATAAAGCAATTAGCAAGACTCTGAATGCGACAATATAGCTTCTTTTACAAGTCGCAAGCATAATTTGCGGAAAATAAATCAAACAGACTTCTATACTCCTTGGCACTGAACGAAATTAAAGTCTGCATGGATGGTGATTAACAGTTGTCGAAAAGCTTATATTTACGACTTAATCCACATGATGCAGTATAAATGACGCCTGCTTAATGTCCAGTCTTTGGAAAGTAACACCCCTTTAAACCGGACGTTTAGTATAAATATCGGTCTTGGAGACAGGTGGTACCCTAATGCATGGTGAGTGTCACCTGCCTAAACGTATAACTGGTATATAAATTCCTCTCAACTAGAATTACTGTCTAGAGAGGTTATACTGTATTAACTAACTGATTTCCTTATATTGTACTACATGTATATTGGTAGCGTGTATTTATTGATTTCAAAATAGAACATAATTTCTGCATAAATTACAGACCATAGTCAAACATAATGTGTATCCGCTTGAGCTAATTATAGCCAAGAAATTAATTCACATAGAAATATAATGGGACTTTAACTCATTCCCTCCTAGACTATTTATAGACCCAACCTCTTTGAATAAATCTACCGAAAATGAGCATTTACTAAAGAAAAGAAAAATATAGAATTGTGTATTTTTGAAACCATTGTGATAAATAGATCATTTGTTCCTATGCAAATGCTCTATTTATCACAATGGTTTACAGAAGCGTCAAAAGGTATCAGAAGGAGGGAATGTTAACAGTTTTGTTATTGGAAAACTGCATACCAAAGTATATTGCCTACACACACAGTAAAACCTCTCTAAACCGGACGTTAAATTTAGTGTAAATATCTATCTTGGAGACAGGTGGCAGCTTAATGCAGGATGAAAACTTAATGCTGGATGAAAGTCATGCAGAAAGCTCCTCTAGGAGCTTTCTACATGACTTCCACCCTGCATTAAGCAGCCACCTGCCTAATTGTATCTAAATTCTTATCTACTAGAATTCGGGTTTAGAGAGGTTTCACATGTATTCATTTTCAGATAAGAGAGACTTTCACAAACGTTTTTCAAAAATCCATTTCAAGAGCGAAAAGGTTAGACTACTGTGTCTCGTCATGGTGGATCTTTAAATAAAAATTTCCGATTCAGACAACTGGAGTCAAAGATTAATTGAAAAAATACTATTATGCAACGAATAAAACAGTTTCAAAGGAAAGATGAAAGACTCGTAAACAACCACGGCTAATGCATGTATTCTCAAATATCAAAGATCAGGAAAGGATCAATGACAAAATAAATGTCTGCTCATATATGGACCCGGTGCAATTTTGACCTCGTCCGGTTTTATAAAGCTTTTGAGGGACTATTAACCGACTGCCTCGAGTTACTCGGCGTCTCATCAGGATCCAAGCTATTTTCTTTCAAATGTGATTCAGATCGCTGTTAGTGGGATTATCTCTTTCCGTCATATAAACGCCTTTTCACGCGTTTGTAAACAGAGTAGACCCAGATCAGGCAGCTCCTATAGGAGCTGATCAGGGTCTGCTCTTTTTTCTAATGGAATTGGATATCTCTGTTTCATTACTTTCTAAAATGGCAACAATGGTCCATCTTATATATTTCATTATAACTATTTTGTCCATGAATATTCAGTAAATATTGAAGAAATAAACACGGAACAGGGACAGGGGTGAAGTTGAAATGTGGTTTTCCGTGAACAAACGACCGAATCGGTTACACTATCATTGGATTGCATAGTTCAGTATAAGTATCTCTGTTTTTTTCTCACAATGTCTTCATTTAATACGATTTGCTGAAACAACTGTGCTTTTAACTTTCATTTACGTTTGACGCCTTTGCAAACAGAGTAGACCCAAACCAGACAGTTCCTGTCCGAGTTTCCTGACTAGAGTAGACCCAAACCAGACAGTTCCTGTCCGAGTTGTCTGACCAGAGTAGACCCAAACTAGACAGTTCCTGCCCGAGTTTCCTGACTAGAGTAGACCAAGCCAGACAGTTCCTGTCCGAGTTGTCTGACCAGAGTAGAACCAAACCAGACAGTTCGTACCCGAGTGTCCTGACCAGGATCTGCTTTATTTGTTTATATATTACACAACTGATTCCGTGCTGTTTGTCTTGTCTTGCCAATTGATTGCATTATTTGTATACTTTACATTGTTCATACATGAATGACATTACACACTTTCCTTCATATAAACGTGTATTCACTCATTTGCAAAAAGAGTAGATCCAGATCATACATCTCCTATTGGAGCCGTCTGATCAGGGTCTGCTCTGTTTGGTTACAGATTGAAATATCTGTTTCTTTACTTTCCTTTCTAAAATGGATATAATGTTCCACCTTCCAGATTTCATTATAACTATTTTGTCTATGAATATTCTGTAGATATTAAACATAGCACAGGGAAAGGGTTAATATCACTAACAGGCGGAGTCTGGCATACATAACTGTTAGTCAATTATCCTACCCTTATCCTGCTAAGCATGACTAGCCAGGACTAGCCTAAATAGATTGCGGCTACAGTAGAACCTGTCATAAGCGCCACAGAAACTATGTCTAATTATGGGACTGTAAGGCTGTATTAACTTAATGCAGGTCAAAGGTAATGCAGAAAGCTCCTATTGGAGTTTTCTGCAATATTTTTGCCCTGCATTAACCCATTACCTCATAGGCTATTTTTAGATATAACCTCTTTGAATAAATCTACCGAAAAGGAGCTTTAACTGGAGTAAAGGAAAATTTTAGAATTTTGTAGTTTGAAACCATTGTGATAAATAAAGCATTTACTCCTATAGGAGCAAATGCTTTATTTATCACAATGGTTTCACAAAGTGACTTTTGCATAGTCGTCAATATGGGGGAATGGGTTAAGCAGCCGCCCGTTACTCCTATATTAATTAAATGAATGGTCGCTTAAGACAGGTTCTACAACATATGCAATGGACACAACTACGACACGTTTGCAATTTAGAAAGCAGCGAATTAATGATGTGTATGGACGGAGCTATCCTTTATCTCTTAAGACGCTCTTAACTTCGTTATAAGCGCTGTAGATACAGAAACATGTAACACCGCTCCTAAAGTAGCTGTCTGATAAGGGTGTCCTCTATGCGCTTTTGAAAACATATATGCTACAGTTTCTGCCATGTTAAAATTATCTCGGCCATAATCTCATTATTAAAATTCAGCTAATTGATATTCATGTATTAATTATGTTTTAATGAAATTTAATCAAGTAAAGGATTAATGTATGTGTGATACACATGGGAGAATCAGTACAAAGTCACAAAATGAATCTTGAATTTTAACCTTCGACCTAATTTATATACAGTGAAAAATTCCAAAAGTGGTCACCTAATAAATAATATGTTTGTCTTTTCATGCATGTGATTGCGTGATGTAGAACGAAAGTAGTGCCGAAACATCTCCATGCCCATGCGACTCAAGGTTAGAACTACAGTACAACCTGGCTTAAGCGGCCATCAGAAGGAGATCTAATTATGGGTATCCAAGGCCGGGGGTAGCTTAATGCTGGTCAAAAGTAATGGAGAAAGCTCCTATATTGATATGCATTAAGTAACAACCAGGTCCTGCTTTTTAACAGACATATTTTCAATAAATGAATGACCGCTTAAGAAATGTTCTACTGTATTATATAGTTTTGTATATTTGATCAAGAATAGTACAATGCACCACATGTTTTGTCTTAGACAACTGACATGGTAAATAAAAAAAAATCTGCAAACATTGTCATCTCTCTATATTCACATTAAATATGACTTACTGTTTGATTTACCAATTGATGAAATCGATTATACTTCATTGTTCGTTGTTGTTGGGGCATTGAAAATGTATATATCGGGGAAAACAATGACCCTTACCCTGTCCTGTAAATGGTGTCTACTTAAAACTCAAATGTGTCACACTTCTTACTTACTTCCGCCTCGATTAAGCTATTGAACACAAGTAAAATACAGTAAAACCAAACCCCCCCTAAACTGGAATTTTAGTAAAGAATAATTTAGATACTGTTTAGGCAGGTGGATGCTTAATGCAGGGTGAAAGAAATGCAGAAAGCTCCCACAGGATCACCCTGAATTAACCTGCCACCTGTCCCCAAGGCCTATAGTATACTAAATTGAATGTCCAGTTTAGAAGGGTTTCTAGTTTTACTGTAGTTTGGATCCTGATGAGACACCGGGCTACACGTTGTCCAATCCGAATCCAAGCTGTTTGCAGATACAAGCCAGACCATGTTTTGCACATTAAGAGTTGAATGATGAATGATTTATTATGTATATTTAATTAATAAAATCAGTGCCTCGTTGTTAATAAAACATATTGATATTTGAATTGATAATATCGATTGTTTTAATATACAAACAAGGAAATCCTTTCATTTAAGGTGTATGAACAGCATGAAACTGAACAAGTGAATAAATCTCCTGTAGTGAATGAATAAAATATCGGTAGTTATACCGAGTGGGGTAACGGTATATGGTCAATAAAGCTTCAAGCAGACAGCGAAATAGGGAGATGCAACAGAACTCTAGGTTTTAAGAGAGGTAGTTCAGAAAGTTAGAAGCTTTCTGCATATTTTCGACCTGTATTAAGCACCAACCTGCTTCTATAGACTCCAATATTTATTCATTACATGGGTCGTTATACAGTAGAACCTGTCTTAAACGACCATTCATTTATTTAGCATAGGAATGTTAAGAAGCCGGTGGTTGCTGAATGCAGAACATTCTGCATTACTTTTGACCTGCATTAATCTACCACCTGCCTTACAGACCCATAATTAGACTTTGTTTTGATGACCGTTTAATCCATTCCCTCATAGCTTATGTTTAGACCCAACCTTTTTGAATAAATCTAGCGAAAAGGAGTATTTAATAAATAGAATGGGAAATTTAGAATTGTGTAGTTATGCAACCATTGTGATAAACAGAGTTTATCCTATGAAGCAAATGCTCTATTTATCTCAATGAATTGAACAATTGACTTTTACAGAAGCGTCAAAAGACGCCAATATGAGGGAGTGGGTTAAGACGGTTCAACTGTACACGTGTTCTACTGTACTGACAACACGTTGACTGATCCTGTATACAACGTGGTTGTTTTAACCCTTCTCTTGCTGAATTTTAAGATACATTTCTCCTTTACCCATGCCCTGTTGTATAATTACATATATTTTCACCATGTACACGTATTTCGCTGTGCAATCACTGCTGTGGAGTGCACTGGTTGCACAACCAACTTGTAAATAGTGCAGACCCTGATGAGACAGCTCCTGCAGGAGCTGTCTCATCTGGGTCTTCACTATTTACAGGTAGGTATATTGACGTGAATAGCAAGCGAAGGGATAACAAACGTTTCAGTCAAATTGTAGAATTGGTTAACTCTTTCCCTATTGATCATTCTAGCAATAAATAATGATACTACGAATGTTAGTTATATATATGAACGCATGACGTGTTGGCCATGGAAAAAACTATAGTATCTTATCTATATTGTTTCATAAGCAAATAGAGCAGACCCTGATCTAACGGTTCCTACATGAACTGTCTGATCTCGGTCTACTATGTTTGCAAAGTCGTTAAATTGAGTACATGTATTAATGAGGTAAAGGGTTAAATGATGTAGAAAGACCCCATGGAGTCTCTGTACCTTAGCCCTTTTAACTCCTTTAAAATAGATCAGATCCAGATCAAACGGCTCCTTTAGGGGCCATCTGATCAAGGTCTGCTTAGTTTGCAGATGAAATATTACGTTTTCTGTCACAGTCAGCAATTCCCTAGTGCAAACGGTGGAGACCTAGACCTAGGCAACAAACGGTGTATACTCAGACCTATGTAAACAGTGTAGACCCAGACCTAGGTAAACAAACGGTGTAGACCCAGACCTATGTAAACAGTGTAGACCCAGACCTAGGTAAACAAACGGTGTAGACCAAGACCTAGGCAAACGATGTAGACCCAGGCCTAGGTAAACAAACGGTGTAGACCAAGACCTAGGTAAACGATGTAGACCCAGACCTAGGTAACCAAACGGTGTAGACCCAGACCTAGGTAAACAAACGGTGTAGACCAAGACCTAGGTAAACGGTGTAGACCCAGACCTAGGTAAACAAACGGTGTAGACCAAGATCTGGGCAAACGGTGTAGACCCAGACCTAGGTAAACAAACTGTGTAGATCCAGACCTAGGTAAACGGTGTAGACCTAAACCCAGGCAAACAAACGGTCTTTAAGATGTGTGATAGCTTAATACAGAGAGAGAGAGCTATTACAGAAAGCTACTTATGGAGCTCTCTGCATGACGGTCACCAAGCAATAAGAAGCCACCAACATGAATCTAAATTAAAAGATTGGTCTTGAATGACTGCACATCAAGTCTAAAACCACTATATCAACCCATTACCTTGTTGGCTTTTTTTAGACCCAACCTCTTTGAATAAATCTAAGGAATAGGAGCAATTTTTAGACAAAAGGAAATTCTTAGAATTGTGTAGTTTTGAAACCATTGTGATAAATAGAGCATTTGCTCCATAGTATCACAATCACATATCACAATGGTTACAGAAAGTGATTTCTCATGAGGTAATGGGTTAATGTCTTGAAAAGCTCTAGTCCGTAATTCTAAAGGTTGACGAACAACAAAATGTTCTAATTAGCTAATTAGCTCTAGATATAGCTTATATTTAATCAAATTTGGTACCTGGTAGTAATCAAACCAAGGATGCTTTTGCCATATTTGTATAGAGTTAGGTTGTAGGAAACCATTAAATGCTATTACACAGACTATATAAAGTAAATGCATAATAATTAAGTCATCGTAATTGGCTAAATGTAGTTTCGCTGAGGACACTTTCGTATGGGTGGATTGTTTAACCATTCACCTGACAGAGAGGCTTTTCAGACCATTGAAAACAGAGTAGACACAGATCAGACGACTTCTGTAGAACTGAGTTCAATACTTGCGACCCAATCCAGCGAGCCGAGCTTAGTGATTGTTCATTCATTCTCACGAGTGCTTACTTTATTTCATGTTTTCCCAGAAATTCTGACAACACCAATGTCTAATGGAACACAAACCAAGTAAATCATTTGGCTTTCCCAAGTAATAATCAACCAGTTTATTGCGTGTGAAACGAGGCACTAATGCTCTGTGCAAACAGGGTAGACCCAGATGACAGAATTCCTAGAGGAGCTCTCTCATCCGGGTATGCACTGTTTGTCATGTTACATTTTTCTTTGAACAAATTCCCAAATATTCACGGTAAGTTTTTGGAATAGGCCATTTGAAAATTCAGCGTTCTAGTCCATTTGAAATTTCAGCTATTTTAAAAGTTAGTTCATTTAGTTAAAGGTTTATTCAGCAATTAGATGGTGTATTTATATTTCTTATTTCGGCTAACCACAGGACAACCATTCAGGATAAATAAGTCTGGATCTTCAATATAATAGCTTACCACAGCAGACCGTATAAAGGAGACATAAGGCTGGATCTTCAATGTAGCAGACCGTATAAAGGAGACATAAGGCTGGATCTTCAATGTAGCAGACCATATAAAGGAGATATAAGGCTGAATCTTCAATGTAGCAGACCGTATAAAGGCGACACAGGTCTGGATCTTCAATGTAACAAACCGTATAAAGGAGACATAAGGCTGGATCTTCAATGTAGCAGACCGTATAAAGGAGACATAAGTCTGGATCTTCAATGTAACAAACCGTATAAAGGAGACACAAGGCTGGATCTTCAATGTAGCAGACCGTATAAAGGAGACATAAGTCTGGATCTTCAATGTAGCAGCTCAGCTTACCGCAGGATTTATTTTATGCAGAAAGCTCATAAGGACTTTCATTATGCCTTAACCATTCCATGTTCTATGTTTATCCCAAATGTTAATACCTACTGAATATTCATGGATAAAATAGTTATAAAGAAATTCGGAAGGTGGAACATTGTAGCCATTTTAGAAAACTAAAAGAAAACGATATATCAATTTTAATTAGCAAACAGAGCAGACCCTGCTCAGACGGTTCCTATAGGATCCGTCTGATCTGGATCTACTTTGTTTGCAAATGCGTGAACATTCGTTTATATGAAGGAAAGGGTTGAGCAACTAAATAATGGAACTAATTTCTAGTCGTTAAGTGATCGATTCAGAGAGATTCTGCTGCAAGATATAAAATGTCAGTAACCTCTGTCGGTGACCATAATGAGCAAACTCGCTCTATAGTTTTTCTGCACTCAATATACCCAGTGAGCAGTTTTCCAGCAGCTTGATCAACGCATTGATATAATTGTTCTTGTTTTCAATAATACCACAATGGCGGTTCCTGTTCATTGTGATTGTTTGGATAAATGTATCTATTCAATTGTAGCAATGCTTTACAGAAATGGAATGATGACCATAACCACGCTGTATATCAACGGGAGAATAGAACTGTATAACCCTTTAGCTTATGAATATCTATACAATATACATGTACTATTCATGAATATTTATTAACTGGACGTTTTATACAGTAGAGTATCGTAACTGCGACCACACAATTATTAACATAGGGTCTGTAAAAGTAGGTGGTTACTAAATATAGGGCAAACGTAATGCAGAAAGCTCCCATGGAAGCTTTATGCATAACTTTTGTCCTGCATTATGCCACAACCGTTTTTAGAAATCCCAAATAAGACTTCTTTTGAGTGGTCGTATTAGCAATACTTTGCTGTAATAGCCAATCAACAAGGGATCTTTGTCATTTCAGAATTCAGAATGTTCCATAAGCAAACAGCGCATGCACTGACAAGACATATACATGATATGCCCGATCATAGTCATTTGCAGTAAATGTATTCGAAAGAAAAAGGACTAGAAATTAGCAGTAACTGTATCAGATTGTACAGCGTTTTGTAAAAGTTTGTAGTAAATGTACCAGATTATATAACAATTGGTAATTGTAAATGTACCAGATTGTATAACAATTGGTAATTGTACCAGATTGTATAACAATTGGTAATTGTAAATGTACCAGATTATATAACAATTGGTAATTGTAAATGTACCAGATTGTATAACGACTGGGTAATTGGCAGTAAATGTACCAACCGGTACATGGAGCAAATAATCAAACAGATCTTGATCAGACGGATCTTACACGAGCTGTCTGAGATTGGTCTACCCTCTTTGCAAAAGTTATCTATCAGTTAAAAGGTTGATTGAAATCTCTCTTTAACTCATCCTTCTTAGACTAATTTTAGACACAACCTCTTTGAATTAATCTACCGGAAAGGAGTATTAACTACAGAAAAGGAGAAAAGGAGAAGTTTAGAATTGCATAGTTTTGAAACCATTGCGATAAATAGAGCATTTGCTCATATGAAGCAAATGCTCTATTCATAACAAGGGTTTTAAAAAATGAGTTTTACTGAGGCGTAAAAAGGGCGTCAGTAGGAGAGAATGGGTTAATCTGATGTTTATTCCCATTATCTCATTCTCTCCTAGGCTATTTTAGACGCAACTACTTTGAATGTATCTACAGAAAAGGAGCATTAACTAGAGGAAAGGAAAAAATAGAATTGTGTAGTTTGAAATCATTGTGATAAATAGAGCATTTGCATGGTTTTCATAAATGACTTTCATAGATGCGCAAAAATGCGTCACTAGAGGCTAATGTGTTAAACCTTAATCTGAAATTTTGCATTTACTTAAACATTTGATTTTGTTTCAAAATTACAAATTAATCGGCAACAAATGTGTATTCCGTGTCCTATTGAAACGATGTTAGAATGATTTTTTCTAGTGTATCATTGGTTGGATATCCATGTCACATGATATGTATAGAACATGTTCGTGTTAATATCATGTGCATGTATATATATGACAAGGTACTTACATTAGTTAATAAAACCTCAATCTAAAAATCTAAATCTTGAGATAGTAAACGAAAGAATCAAACATTAAACATGGTATAAGCAACGTGAAGATTTTCATTTTTCTATATCTGATACAGTAAACCCCCCCTAAACCGAACGTTAAATTTAATATGAATGTCGACCTCGGAGACAGGTGGCACCTTAATGCAGGGTGCAAGTCATACAGAAAGCTCATCTAGGACTTTCACCCGGCATTATAAAATATCTGAATTCTTGTATATTTGAATAGCTAGAGGGGATTTACTGTACATGCTATTTGTGTGTACATGTACTTGCATAATACCACTTGGTGTGAATATAATTGTAAGTATGTTCATAATTTCAGTAAACACTTCACTTTATATAAACGCATTTTCATTCCTTTGCAAACCGAGTAGACCCAGATCAGACGACTCGTGTAGGGGCCTCCTGACCGGGGTGTGCTTTGTTTACTTATGCAATTATATAGAGCTGATATTATAGTGTTTGTCTAAGCCAACACCTTCCTTTTAACCTTTTACCTTATAAAAAATAAGTCAATGAATACAGTAAACCTCTCTATAACAGTCACTAAATTATATCAAGTATTTTGTGTTAAAGGCAGGCGGCTGCTTAAAGCGAGGCGATAGTAAAACAGAACGCTCATATAGGAGCGTTCTGTTTTACTTTCACCTTGCTTTAAGCTGCCACCTGTCCTAAATACCAAATAATTAACACAATTTAGTGGCCATTACAGAGAGGTTTTACTGTATTAATGAAGTGCTCAATTCATACGTATAAAGGTTGGTGAGGGAAATGGTTAAGCGTTTCATTAATCTATTTTACTGCACTTCCAGGGACTGACTAGAATGTATTTCTGAAAAGAATTCGTTTTATGTGTACACCACTACAAAGGTTGGCAGTTATGAAAAATTCCTCTTTCAAATACTTTTGAAAATCGGTAAGAGATCTAGGAGATTTCTTTAATTTAAGATCGTTGCTTGGGGTAATATTGATTGGAGTAATTGATCTCTCACAAGTGTCATTTTAAAAGAGTTATTTTAATCCTCGGTTTAACGACAGAGCCATTGCAATAATTCTATGACAGAGGAAATCGCTCGATCAGAACAAGTATTCATTGTGAAAGTCAGTTTACAGCATTAGTTTCTAGGCAACTCTGAACATTGCGTCAATCCATCCATCCATCCACTCACCCACCCACCTACATGTATCCATCTCCATCTATCCATCCATCCATCCATCCATCCATCCATCCGCCCATTACTCCAGCAGAATCTATCTGCATAGTTTTTGTCTTGTATTAGATTAACGTCTGCCTTGAAGACCAAGAATTAGACCATTATTGTTTGGTGGTCGATTTCGAGGAAGTTTGATACTCTGTTTTTAAAACAGGTGTGGCATGTTTGACTAATCTGATGACATGACGTCGCGATGTTCATTATTAATATAATACAGATATAGATAGGGAGGGGGATAACACTCCCGCGCATAATTATTAAAGTGATGTATATACTATTACTGCCACTGTAAGTTAATGACGATGATTTAATATGACACTGTTTTAGGTTGACTACACTAATGACTTACATTTTAGAATTGTATAGCTTCTTCCGTAACCGTGTTTGTTGACGCAGTTATTTAAATTCCCCAGGGAAATATCCTTTATGTTCTCTTCAACATAGACATTCTTTGGAAATCCCTCAAAGCACAGACGTTCTATGTCTTCATCTTTCAAATTTCCACTGGACGGTTCATTTTCTGTATCATATATTTCCATGGTAACACTTGAAAAAGTCCGAATTACGTTTCCTTTCAGGGTCAAACAATTAGCTGATATATTCAAGTCGGTAGCACCTGCAACGATAATAAATAGTTCAATTATGATCACGAGCATGAGTGGCATCATTAACAAAGTGGCATCATTAACAAAGCTTATTAGTTATTAAGAATCTTAATACAATGCCTTACAGAACTTCAAGGCTTCATAAAAAACAAAAGGGAGCCGCTTCGCAGCTACTGAAATAATGTAACATTCTAACTTGTCTTTTAACCCTTTCCCTCATATAAACGTGTTTTCACGCATCTGCAAACAGAGTAGACCCAGATCAGACGGCTCCTAGAGGAGCCGTCTGATCAGGGTCTGCTCTGCTTGCTAATAGAATTTGATAGTTCTGTTTCTTTACTTTCTACAATGACAACAATGTTCCACCTTCCATATTTCATTATAAATATTTTGTCCATGAATATTCAGTAGGTATTGAAATGTTGAATAAACATAGAACAGGGAAAGTGTTAAAATGCAAACGTCTTTCAACGCCTTTGCAAAAATGTAGACCAAAATCAGACGGCTCTGTTTGCTAATGGAATAATATAGATCTGATTCAACAGTTTCTGCTATAGCCAAAATAATCCTGTGTCCATATACCATTACGGAAGATCAGCTAATAAATATTATCCACATCTATTCAGTGCTACACTTTCAATCGAAAATTCATCCAGAATATTTCGCAAACTGTCGCAGAATAGTAACAGGCAACATTTGCTACTTCCCCTCGCCTATAGCATAAATCGAAAACACATTACATAGGATCACTCCCTTCAGGGGCGCCAATACGACGTTATGGTGTGGGAGTAACACGTTAGCTTAAGAAACTCGAATTCGCGAGTTCGACCCTTGGTAGAAACCAAAATATTTTTTTTCTTTTCGCATGCCATTTTTTCTATTTATTTCTTATTTTGAACTTAACGGGTTTTGGTTTCAATCCATTATATATTAGCGTCCAGACATATCAAATCCACATCTCGTCCCGTGAGTACTCCACACTTACACAAACACCACTTTAAACTCTGATTTACTGATTTATTGACGTCAACAAGTTAGCTAGTGATTAACTGATTAACCGTCAGCTGCATTTGGTAACTAGTTGAATACAAACTCTTTATTACAAAGTAACTTTGCACAATAAAAACAACAACACCTTTCAAACAAGACAAAGACATCAGATAGTTTTGGCCGGAACCATAATGCAGGGCAGAACATAACAAAAAGCTCCCATAGTCCTGAGTTTTGTGCAACGCTTTTGTCCAGCATTACTCCACTATCTAAGTTAGACTTAAGTCTTAGTTTTCATTTTAGTTAAGGAAGGTTTACCTGTATATGCTTTTCATATGTAAACATTTTAACATTTTTATGGCCCCAAAGTATGGCTTTGGTGAGGCATTTAGTAATCGCACTGTCCCTTTGTGCTTCCGTGTGTCCGTACGGGGAGCATCTCTCATATAACACTGCAGCTGGACATACCAAACTTAATACATGGATGCATCGAGGGAAGGCGGTATGTCGCGTACTATTTTCAGGTCAGATTCTTTATGAATGAACCAAAATTGTTCTGGCAACAAGGGTCACAAACTTCACATGTACATGCGAAATCTTTTTGATATATCGCACGTGGCACCATCTAGTGGCTCTGTACAAAGATTATTACATGTACATCCGTTGGGTCATATATTTAGCATAGACATACAACAAAAATCATCAGAAACATTATGGTAGTTTAAAACAAATACATTCTCACCACACCTATGAAAACAATTATAGGGTTTCATATTCACTGCTTATTATATATTTTTTGTTTTACTAAAAATGCAGAAGACGATTACAAACAATCTGGAAATGTATGTTTAACACTGTTCACTTCAATACTGATGATTCCAGACATAGACTTCTGATTGGAAAGTATTCAATTACAAATTGTCCTGTCTTATTCCCATGACAATTCCATTTACTTTATTTACTTTTGAATTAGCCATTATTATGTTTGATTCATTTTATTTTCATCTATGATAACGTGAGCATTGTTAATCAATTTTTGTCTTTGGTCATATAGTTTAATAAAAGTGTTATACATGTATGTTCTTTCTCGGTTTTCCAATAATTTACAAGTTTTCCCTCCATTGTTTTTATAATCCACTTCTTAATTTACAGTGCTGATCTTGCCTCCTACTTCATGTTAGGCAGTCATTTTACGCTTGCGTAAAATCTCGTTTGCTCTATATCATTTAAGCAATGGTAGCTAATTTCTTCTGCAAGGAATTTGTCTGGAGTTTTGAAATTAATGCCTACATTTTGGTATGACATAGTACAGCTGTGGAGCGCATCAGTTATTTCAACAGTCAGTGTTTTAGCACTTTGACCATTACATTTAACCCTTTACCTCATAGAAATGAATTTTGATACCTTTGATAACAGAGTGAAACCAGATCCGATGGCTCCTGTACGAGCCGTCTTATCAGGGTCTGCTCCGTTAACTTAACAGAGCAACAAATAAAGCTAGGTGCGTACTCAAATACTATTAATCGACATATCTCAACCAAATCCTATGTTGTGACCACTGTTTAGAATCATCTCGAAGAGGGGGTTACAACATAGGGTTTGGTGGAGAAATAAAGAAGTTATTATTGAAAATGCTTTATTTACGCATCATTACACATTAATACATTCATTGCCTTGTTTATAATTTCATTAAAAGTGCCATTATGATACCTGAAACGAATTTTCATACCTTTGCAAACAAAGTCGACCCAGATCAGACAACTCCTGTAGTAGCTGTCTGACCAGATTTTTGCCAGTTGAACTTCGATATCTCGAACTAAGGTAACTCAAACGTCGGGATAACTCGGACTAAAAATTCGGTCCTTCCAAAATTTACATTTGGACATGATAATCTTTGAAAAAGGCCCTTAGTGGTCGAAATATTAGATCAGAGCAATTCAAGTATTTATGTATTATATCAATTCCCTATTTTGGAATATTTCTTCTTTGCAAAATTTACAATACAGAACTGTACTAAAATATACCACTGTGCATATCTAGAAACACATGTGACATCTTAATGCAGGTCGAGCGTAATGCTGAAAGATCCTACAGGAGCTTTCGTTATTACTTTAGTACTTTAGACCTGTATTAGTTTGTGAAATTGTGAATTTGTTAAAATTAGAAATCGGATAACTCGAACATCTGTTATCTAGAACTAGTTTATATACCGTAGTCCTTTCAAGTTCGAGATATCGAAGTTCAACTGTACATGTAGAATACCCTAGGTCTGGTTCAATACTACAGTAAAACCCCGCTAATGCGACCACCTAAAAGAGGTATAATTCTGAGTGCTAGATTCAGGTGGTAGCTTAATGCAGGACAAAAGTAATGCAGAAAGCTCCTCTAGGAGCTTTCTGCATTACTGTTGTCCTACATTAAGCAACCACCTGCTTATAAAGACACCCATGTTTATTAATTAAGTGGTCGCATTAGAGGGGTTCTACTATCTGTAATAGCAATGTATTCACAAGTTTCAATATAAGAAAGTTAGTTAATTATGATTTACAATGGGCTGAGATAACAGAGTTTCCATCAGGTAAAATATTAAAAGTACATGTACATGTACGTGATAAAACACATAATGACACATGCTGAGTGCTACAGTATAAGTTAACAATATTAGTCGTATCAAAGTTACACAAGAAAGTTTGTGCTGACAAGGAATTTATGACGCCTGGTTTACTGTTTGTTTACTTGTACCTGGACTCTGTTCTGTGAGGTCTGTGTTCAGAGCTATCCAGCCCGATGTGTTCACAGTAAAACGTTTTCTGTCCTCGATGACGTCATAAAGAACAGCCTCTCCCGTGCAGTGGTCGCGGCCATTTTGGTAGGCAAACACACGGCCCACTAATGTCCCCGCTTTAGAGTTGGATGGTAAACAGAATGTCGGGCGCTCTTGGGTAAAGTAAATAGCACTCGAACCTGAAAGAGAATTGTACACACAATTAAAGGCAAACTAATTAGAGCGATTTATGATTATTGTTTCCTATACGATATAATTCCTGCCTTATTGGCTATATGAACATAAAAGCGCAAATACGACACAGAAAACCCCTTCTACAGCGACATCTTGATGGATAAATATAGGTGTTTTTTTTAAAAGCAGGTGTTTGCTTAATGTGGACAAAAGTAATGCAGAAAGCTCCTGTAGAAGCTTTCGGTATAACTTTCGTCCTGCATTAAGCTACCCCTTGCATTTAAGACTCAGAATTAGACATTTTTTTCTATTGGTCGCTTTACAGGTTTTTATACTGTTCATTGTTGTATTATGTTACAGAGTTCAAACAGTGTAATCGACCACGCCAAATATTTTATTTATTCAACCTTTATTAATGACAGACACGCTATTTGTTATTTAACGGACATATTAACCACAGTTCACAATGTACTTGTATAATACTTGGGAATAGCGTATGAAAGACAGCTGTAGACAATAATCACCACTGCCTTCGGCATGGCGCTGTCGCAGAACAACGCAATGTTGTTGTTTATCTATACATGTACTTATTTGTCATGTGATTTTACCGGTTACTCCATAAATGCTCCTTGCTACGCCTTTGACAACACAGTAGACCCATATCAGACGGTTCCTGTAGGAGCCGTCTGATCAGTGTCTGCTCTATTTGCTTATGGAACAATACAGATATATGAATCTACAGTTTCTGCCATGACCAGATATTATGTTGGTCATGTGCCATTGTAAATAACAAATTGATATCCATGATGTCATTATTTCTTACATGAATATTCATGGAGTAATGGGTTAATGCATTCTGTCATGTAAACGCCATTTCATGCCTTTACAAACAGAGAAGGTCTGGATTAGGTGGTTGCTGTAGGTTCCGTCTGATCAAGGTCTACACTGTTTGTTCATGAAATAATATGGATCTGATTCTACTATCATTCTAGTTTCAGCTAATGATCAAAACAGTTTGTGTTTAAATTCAGCTAATTAATATCTATGATGTCATCATGTCTTACATGGATAGTCATAAGGTAAAGAATAAACCGTTTGAAGGCTGAATATTCAAAGTTGAATGGCACATCATTATTTAACCCTTGCCTCATATAAACGCGTTTTCACGCATTTGCAAACAGAGGAGATCCGGATTTAGGAGCCGTCTGGTCAGGGTCTGCTCTGTTTGCTTTTGACATTATATAGATCTGACTCTACAGTCCTTGTCAATGAAAAAATCCTTGAAAAGTTTACATGATAAAACTACCAAATATTCATGATATCATCATTTTTACATGAATATTAAACATACGCTCGTTTCGCAATCAAAGGGTTAAACCCTTTCTCTAGTTAATATTCGTGTAAGGATTAATGACGTCATAAATGTTTATAAGCAAACAGAGCAGAGCTGGATTACACGACGGCTCCTATAGAAGCCTTTGCTTTGGATGTACTCTGTCTGCAAATGCACGAAAAGGCATACAGTAAAACCTCTCTATAACGGTCACTGAATTGTGTTAATTAGTCGGTATTTAGGGCAGGTGGCTGCTTAAAGCAAGGTGAAAGCAAAACAGAACGCTCCTATAGGAGCGTTCTGTTTTACTTTCACCTTGCTTTAAGCAGCCACCCGCCTTTAACACAAAATATTTGATGTAGTTTAGTGGCCGTTATAGAGAGGTTTTACTGTATATAAACACTGATTTGTTAAGTTGGTGCATGTCAGCATTTTCTCTCTCGCCCCCTTTTTAAAGAAGCTTTTTGTTTAAGTAATAAACAAGTTGTGTGCTGACCGGTGTCTGTCGACAATTTACAAAAAAAGGAGAGGGATGGAAAATAAAACAAAATGGGTGTACAACTGTTATTTAGTAATTTGGAAACAAAAGTAACACTTAAGTAAAAAAATGATTGGAAACACCGCCCTTGTTACGTTGACAAATTTGAATGCCTAATCACGTGGCACTTTTGGTGGATGGTGGTCCAATAGTGGACGGTGATAAAGATGATGATGATGGTGATGGTGGTGGTGGTTGTGGTCCTAAAATGCATTCACACTATGGATCAATTATTCCTATTTGTACTTGTAAAAACGAACTATTAGCATTGCATTTAACAGGTGATTGTGTTCACATGCACGTGTTTCATGACGAACTAACTGTGGTATTGGATACCAACATTTTTATATACCGGATTTCAGATTGCAGAACAAATTACCGATTGATATACACGTGCATATGATTTCCCGGTAGAACAAAACAATCATTGCTATAAGACATCAGATGAAATTGACGAGAGTGAATTTAAAAGAGTTACCTCTCTGGACGTTGGTAGCGAATTTAGGAGAATGTGTGCAGACAGTTTGCATCCTGATTGGACCTTGAGTAACACGACATCTCATCAGGATCCATACTGTCTGACACAAGGACAACTGGCCATTTTGTCTATGCAAATATTTTGGATCCAATGAGTGGCCTGTGAAATAGGTGTCACTTCACGATCTAAACTATTTGACAGTCGAGTTGTGTATTCGTATATCTATAGAGATGTTTCGTTTCGTTTATATTTTAGAAATATCTTTTAACCCTTACTGTGCGGGACACGAGTCGTTAATGTCCTTTGCAAACTGTGTAGACCCAGATGAGATGGCTCCTAAATGAGCCCTCTCATCAGGGTCTGCACTGTTTGTCATGTTACACTTTTCTTTAGAAAAATCGCTAAATATTAACGCTAAGCTTGGCCTGTTTGAATTTTGGAACAGTACATTAGAAATTCAGCATTGTAAGTATTAAGCAGACTGCAGCGTGTTTATTCTGTTAGAGATGGATACAACAAAACGCATTTGTGCCATTTAGGATTCGTCTTCAATCAAACCGCTGTTTGGTTCATTTGTGCCATTTAGAATTCGTCTTAAATCATACCGTTGTTTGGTTCATTGTGCAATTTAGAATTCGTCCTCAATCGTACCGCTATTAGGTTCAGTTGTGCCATTTAGAATTCGTCTTCAAACATACCGTTGTTTGGTTCATTTGTGCCATTTAGAATTCGTAGTCAATCACACCACTATTTAGTTCATTTGTGCCATTTAGAACTCGTCTTCAATCATACCGCTGATTGGTATATTTGTGCCATTTAGAATGCGTCTTCAATAATACATCTGTTTGGTTCCCCTAGTGTACACAGAGCTCCAGATAGGATGCCCAAATTAAATCATTTTCAAGAATAACTTCTTTATTTTCCCACCAATCCTTGTCCAAACCAATGTTGTGACCACTCGTTAGAATCGTCTCGAAGAGACGATTTTAAGGAGTGGTCACAACACAGGGTTTGTTGGAGAAATGACGATTTTAGTACTTGAGTACGCACGTTTATCTGTTGCTGTCAGTGCAAGTACTTTTCAACCACCATACAGTTAAAATATCAAGCACTTTGCATGTTGATGAGATGCACGGTGATTTAAACCTGTATTCCATGAATATTCATATAAGAAATAATCACCTTATGAAAAGCAATATCATTATTATATTCTATATGAATATTCATGAGGCAAAACGAGTAATTCAGGTACGGATAGCCTTGGGTGAATATGTCATCACAGTTGTAAACAGTATGGATCCAGAACAGCTACATGTACAGAACTCATTGTCCAATCTTGGTCCATATCGTTTGAATTTTAAACAAAAGAGGGAACATGTGAAAAACGAATGATGAAGCAGACGACAAATATGATAGATACCAATACGTGGCAGTCTCCATTACAGCTCAATAACAGAAAATCAATCAGTGAGTATAAACAGCTTGGATAAAGATCTTAACTCTTATCCCGCCTTGAAGAAAATAATGGCCACTCAAAAATGGAGCAGGAGCCAATCTGGCTAAACTCGATTCGATATAGCTTATGATGAATTATTGACCCGCATTTGCAAACAACTTGGATCCTGGTGAGACGCCGAGTTACTCGGCGTTTAATCTGGACCCATGTTGTTTACAAAGGCGGGTCATGTCGTTATAGTTACATGGGATAATGTTGGGATTGTATTTAGTGTTTTTACGTCACAGGAAGTTCTGAATTAGGCTATTTTTCTGTAATGTAAATTTTAAATGGCGTACAAACAAATCTATCGTCAATCAGGCAGTTATCGATATATATTGACTTTTGTCTTACAATCGCAAAAACGCCCCCAAACAAAACATCGAATTGAATGAAAAAACAATTAACTAAGAATACTAAACAAGATACTTACGTGATACCTTGAAATGGGTTGTCATTTAGAATGTACAGTGAAACCTCTCTAAACTGGATTTTTAGTGAAGAAGAGGCGGTTCTCTGCTTAACCATTTCCCTCATATAAACATATTTTCGCGTATTTGCAGAGCATACCTACAGGAGCCGTTTGATCAGGGTCTACACTGTTTACGTCTGGAACTATAATAGATCTGACTCTACACGTTCTACCAATACCAAACAATCCTGTGTATATCTGTCATTAAAAACTTTTGCTAATAGATGTTCATGATGTCATTTTTTCTTAAATGAATATGCGAAAGGGAAAGGGTTAATGCAACGTGAAGGTCATGTGAACCGCGCCATAGGGATTTGTTCTACATGTCATGCTTCCTGCAATAAGCTGCCATCATTCACAATACCTGCATTGATGCAATGTACTTATTTGAACATTCTGCTTAGAGAGGATTTACGGCATGTACAGAAGCAAATAAAATAAATTTTAAATCATAAAATTGTCACCGGAATTGATGCATAAACATTAAATGGTAAGCTAGATATTTATAAAGCAAAATGTTTATTTTGAGCGACCAACGACGTTAATTTCATATTGTTTCGTGATATACAGCCAACATTCCCTAAAACGACCATTCGAATGAAATACAATTCTGATACTTTTAATGTTTCTTTCGCCTTTCGCCACCTGACTAGCACTTGAAATCAGTTGGATCCAGATGAGACACTGAGTAACTCGACGTCTTATCTGGATCAATCTGTTGAACACTTGGTCAATATTTTCTTAAAAGTTTGATCGAATTGGAAGCAATGAAAATTGCCCCAGCTCCATCTTTAACCATTCGCTTGCTATTCAAGTCAATATACCTACCTATAAATAGTGAAGACCCAGATGAGACAGCTCCTGCAGGAGCTGTCTCATCAGAGTCTGCACTATTTACAAGTTGATTGTGCAACCAGTGCACTCCACAGCAGTGATTGCGCAGCGAAATACTTGTACACAGTGAAGATATATGTAATTATACAACAGGGCATGGGTAAAGAAGGGGGAATGTATTTTAAAATTCAGCAAGCGAAGGGTTAAGGAGACATTACTTTTTGACGAATCTCGTGTTAACACTTTCCCTCATACAAACGCTTTTCACGTATTTGCAAACAGAGTAGATCCCGTCTGGTCTGAATCTGCTTTGTTTATTAAATTACAACAGATCTAACTCTAAGGTTTGCACCAATAGCAAACGATCACGTGTACATGTGCAATTGTAATAGTTCTGTTAATAAATATTCGTGATGCCATTAATTCTTACATGAATAGAATCAATAAACTAAGCAGTCACTTGCTGTAGTTGAAAACGAGATAATACGTTTTAACTGTGATCAGAATGATATACAGTAAACCCAATTTAAGTCAACAATAAAACATATGTATAATTCTGGGTCCTACAGACAGATGGTAGCTTAATGCAGGAGGAACATTATTTTCGTCTGCATTAGGCACCGTTTGCTTTTAAAATATCTCACTGTTATTTATAAAGCTGTAGCATAAAAGAGGTTCTAATGCATTCAAAACGATTTACTCTGCTAACACATAACCCTTTAACATATTCCCAAATAGGTTATTTTTAGAATAAATCTACCAAAAGGAACATTTTCTAGAGAAAAGGAACATTTAGAATTGATATATTTTGAAACCATTCTAATAAAAAAGCAATTGCTCCAATGGAATTATACAGGAGCGTCAGAGCGAGTCAATACGAGTGAATTGGTATTTGATGAGTATTTGGTTTTGTATAGGGAATTTTATGTAGCTGGAAAATACCTTTATTTGGTTGTCTTTAAATTTCGCGGACTTACTTCTCAGAATAAAACTGAACTATAGCACTAGGCAAACCGTAATGGCGATGCTTATTTTGACGGCAGATTTGATTTGGCGTATCGGATTAAATAAAAATAACTTAACGCCAATAAAAGAACTTATTCAGTTTAACAAGGGTTTCATTATTATGACAGCAATCATGAGTGCTTAGAACTCCGCTGAATTGTTTGTGGTTTATATATAGTTAACTCAACCATTTTATATGTTTTTGAAAGTGACTTATTTAATAAATTGAGTAGTAATTTATTGAAACGCACTTGTGTATAGTTTCGTTCAACTCGGTTGAACATGTACAGCAAAACCAATCTAAAACACGGACACTAAAATTAGTGATAGAAAGAATCTTACATTCGTGTTAATTACAAATTATTTTTATGAAACTCGTTTACTGTAATGAATATGACACTCGCTAAGCTCGTGTCAAATTATTATAGTAAACACATTTCATAAAAACAAATTGTAACGTACACTTATGTAAGATCCTTTATATAGCTCGAATGATATTCCAAAGAGATTCGAAGCAAAAATAGAGATTTTCGTCCAGCAAGAATGTCTGAAACGTTTAAACCTTAACCATTTCCCTTCATATGAACGTGTTTTTTACGCATTTGCAAACAGAGTAGATCCAGATCAGATATAGGAGCCGTCTGATCAGGATCTGCTCTGTTTACTAGAGGAATTTGATAGATCTGTTTCCTTACTTTCCAAAATGGCTACAATGTCCCATCTTCTATTCATTATAACTATTTTGTCCATTTTGTGAATCTTGTCCATGGGTATTCGGTAGGTACTGAATGTGGAGTAAATACATAACAGGGAATTGGTTAATTAAATAAAAAAAGATATTAACACTATATAACCATAGAAACGCTGTCACGGATTTGTTAAAAGAGTAGACTCAAATCAAGTGGTTCCCGTAGCAGGCGTCTAATCAGGGTCTACTCTTCTTGCTTATGAAATAATATGCAGTAAAACCTCTCTATAACGACCACTGAATTACATCAATTATTTTGTGTTAAAGGCAGGTGGCTGTATGGGAGCGTTCTGTCTTACTTTCACCTTGCTTTAAGCAGTAACCTGCTCTAAATACCAACTAATTAACACAATTTAGTGGTCGTTATGGAGAGGTTTTACTCTACATAAGATTCTACAATATCTGCAATGCCAAACTATCTTGTGTTCATTTACCAGAATAAAAATCATTGTATTTAATAATAATAAGGTCAAGAGTTCTTGTATAAGACTATTGGGGTAAAGGGTTAAGAAAATGTAAAAACTGCATGTGTGTATGTGTTTGAAACTGAGATTAAATGATTTGCATCTCCATCTTGACCAGTTTATTTAGGCAATTCAAAGACAATGCATCTCGGCGATTCACCTCGGTAACTGGGGAAAGTAAACCGTGTTATAATTACACTAAATCGAACTAATTTTTCAAAATCGCAATAAAGCGGTTTGTTTTAAGCTCAGCAGGGTGCAGGAAAAAATTCTACATGTATATACAGTTAAATACCTCTTAATCGGAATTCTGGAAGAGGATAAATTAGATACCTTTAGGCAGGTGGCTGCTTAATGAATAGTGAAAGTTGCCATCCTCCTAGAGGATCCATCTGCGTAACTTTCACCTTGCATTAAGCTGCCACCTGTCTCCAAGACAGATATTCATACTTAATTGAACGTCCGGTTAAGAGGGGTTTTACTGTATACGTCTATATGTCAATTCGCTACTGCTACCTGTGCGCCTGGTCTGATATGTAATTAACAAGTGAAGCGACATGGTGACACTGATGGGTTACAACGCCTCTGTGCCGTCACTGTGGTTATAAATAACTTACCGCTTATCTCGCCCACAGTGACCTGACACATCTGTAAACTGGATTTAGATTAGACGCCGAGTAACACGCCATCTGATCTGGATCTAGACTGTCTGACACTCGGATAGTAGCTTCTCAAACGGCCGAATGAATTTGGAGTACGGTTGAACCTGTCTTAACCCTTTACCTGATAGAAACGGCTTTTAGCGTGTTTAATTTATTCCTCCACTGAAGAAAATAGTTCAATTTTATATAGTCATGAACAAATACCATAGGAAATATTTTCTATATCCTAGCAGTTGGTAGCTTAAAGCAGGCTGAAAGTAAAGCAGAATGCGCCTTAAGGCGCATTCTGCTTTACTTTCAACCTGCTTTAAGTGGCCACCTGTCTCTCTAACTAGAAACAGTCTATTGGGTAAAGGGTTAAGCGACATTATATTGACTGAACACAGTAATCTTAAAACCCTAGGTGGTTGTTTAATAAAGGGCAAATGTAGTGCACAATTCTCCATATATAGGATTAAATTAAACTGGATTCCGTGATAATACACCCGGGGTGTCAATTCTAAATAAAAGACATACAAGCGACATAAACAAATCACATTAAAAATATATCAGACACAAATACATAATAACATATTTACAGGATAGTTTAAGAACTAATGAATCCATGAATATTAAGTCTTTCGCTGCCAAATTTTGGTCTCTGCAAACTTTGTCGTCTGCTACAATTTCCGTCTTTTTCTTGATTTTTGTTTTAAAAACGCAGTCACGGTAACAAACAGTTTTTTAATTCGGCGTCTCATCAGGACCCAACATGTTTACATTGGTAATCATAACATTAGAGGCAAAAGAGTTAATTATATTAGGATTAATTAGAATTGTCGTTCTGCATTACAGTAAACCTCTTCTAAACCGGACGTTAAACTTAATACAAATATCGGTCTTAGAGACAGGCGGCAGCTTAATGCAGGATGAAAGTCATGCAGAAAGCTAGGAGCTTTCTGCATGACTTTCACCCTGCATTAAGCAGCCACCTGCCTTAAAGTATTTAAATTCTTCTCTACTGGAATTCCAGTTTAGAGGGATGTTTTACAGTATTTCTGTCCTGTGTTACTGTAATAGTCTCTACATTAGACACGCATATTTTCAGTTACATTATAAAAGTTGGTACTATGATGCATTTGAACGAAAAATGTCACTGTGATACAACATCAATCGCTTTTGTGGAGACTTTTTTGTTGTGCAACAAAATATTATCGACCTAAAAACCTAAAACGCGACCCGACAGAGCACACTACTAAATCGGCGAATCTTCGATATCAAACACCATGAACACATGGAAGTTGGTCTTCTCCAGTGTGTTTCCAACATATACACAAAATTTAATGAGCTGTGACATTTTTAAAACGCGTCGCAAATAGAGATTGACACTTTAAACTACCACTTGACTCGACGATTCAGAATTATCTTTTTTTATGGCCACTTAATGCTTTTCTTTTTTATTATATATCTACTTTCTGATCAGAGTGGGATGCAGATTGTTTGCGATGATTTGCATGCATTTGATTCTTAATCTGACATTCGCGACTTAACTGACATACAGTAAAACCTCTCTGTAACGGTCACTAAATTGTGTTAATTAGTTGTTATTTAGGGAAATGGCTGCTTAAAGTAATGTGAAAGTAAAACAGAACGCTCATATAGGAGCGTTCTGTTTTACTTTCACATTGCTTTAAGCAGCCACCTGCCTTTAACACAAAATACTTGATGTAATTTAGTGGCCGTTATAGAGAAGGGCAAAAACAACTTGGATATAGCGGTTACTCGGTCTCTAATCTAGATCCAACCTGTTTGACACGCGTTAGCTTTTAGATCTAGGTGGGCCGCAGAAATTACCAAATCGAGGGGTCATGCGTTGATTTTATTCTATCTTGACGACTTGATTGACATTAACAAACATTGTCGATCTTGATGAGGCGCCGAGTAACTCGACATCTTATCTAGATCCAAGCTTTTTCACACTCGGTCAATAGTGTTTATCAAAAGACAGAGTGAATTGGAATCAGGCAAAATTGCTACAGATCGGATTTTAAACCTTTCCCTCCTATAAACACATTTTTCGTGCATTTGTAAACAGAGTAGACCCATATCAAACGTCTCGTGTAGGAGCCGTTTAATGAGGGTCTGTTCTGGTTGCCTATGATACTATGATACATCTGACTCTTCAGTTTCCACCAATACCAAAACGCATGTACATTTGTATTCATTCATGACGTCATTATTTATAACTTGAATATTGAACAGGGAAATGGTTAGGCAGACGTTACAATGACAACATAAGGAATAAGGAAATCTTAAAACTGTCTAGTCTCTTATCCATGTTACCCAATCAACATTTTGTAAAAAATATTGATATCACTTATTTATCTTGAATCTTGTATACTAATTAACTGAAGTTTTATAATGGCATTATGGCTATGGGAAACTGTAGACTCAGATCTATATAATTCCAACAGGGCAAACCCTGATCAAACGGTTCCTACATGAACTTCTGGTCTGTGTCTACTCTGTTTGCAAAGGCATGAACAAGGCGTGTGTATGAATATTTATGTAAGAATACTATGACAGCATGAATATTAATTAAATAATTTTTGTAATGTCTCATGAGGACAGGAAAAAATGGTCGAAAAAAATTCAGTTTGGCAACATTTTGTTAACTTTAATTTAGACTGACATAGTATCACACCTTGACCACCCTGGTGATCTGTTCACTGTTTGCCTGGGTTTACCTGTCTGAATACTTCGGATAAATAGGTTATTCAATTCGACAGGTCGACGTGTGCCAAAATCTACTCCAATGCCGTAATAGTGTACAACCTCTCTATAACGGCCACAAGTGTTTTGTGTTAAAGGCAGGTGGCTGCTTAAAGCAAGGTGAAAGAAAAACAGAACGCTCCTATAGGAGCGTTCTGTTTTACTTTCACCTTGCTTTAAGCAACCACCTGTCCTAAATACCAACTAATCCGCACAATTAAGTGGCCGTTATAGAGAGGTTTACCTGTAGTATGATTTTCTTTGAGTCCACGGAGCACACATTCGCCATACACACGACTATGTAAATAGTAACGCATGTAAATAGTAACGCCAGCCGATCAAGTCGAATAATTAACTTTTGGAATCTTTATTGTATGATCTTACGGAGAAATTTATTGTTATAAAATAATTTACTTATAACCAGATCTATTGATAAGGTGTGTGTATTTCAAATACAATATGTACTAAAATCGTTATTTTTCCACCAATCCTTATACTGTGACCACTCTTTAGAATAGTCTCTTCAAGACGATTCTTATGATAGAATCGTCTCTTCGAGACGATTCTAAAGAGTGGTCACAGCATAGGATGTGGTGGATAAATAAAGGAATTATTAACGCAAGAAGGTTAACATTGCCTACGCATGATGTAGAATAAGTTGGTGTGTACGTATTCGTTATCTGTTAATGACTGTTGTAGATCTTCATTGCAATAAGTTTCAAGAAATAAACAAGGCTTAATCTAATAACGGCTGTCAGCAGAACAGTTTGTGTTTCGCATATACATGTGTAATTCATATATACGTTATTTAATCAGCTGTTTACGAGTACGTCGCTCTACCATAAGAAAGTTGTAAACATGTTTTTCTTCACAACATCCAGTAATAGTAACACATTCTTAGCTTTGTAATAATTATTCTTAAATATTGTTGCACAATTTAGTTTTGACACCGTCTTTATTCATTTGTTAATATTATGTCATGTATGTTTTTGTTTGACGTGTTTTTGTTTTAAAGTCTTATGCTTTTCATCATGGATTTCGTACTTTTTAAATTACTGTATATTATAAAGATAACATAAAACTGGGATACCTGCACATTCATATAATAATGCTTTATAACCAGAAGCGTATTAACCATTTCCTTTAGTTCATGAATATTCATGCAAGAAATAATGACTGTATGAATATTGATTTGGTGAATTGAAAAAAATACATCATTTTGACTATGGCAGAAACTTTGGAATCATATGTATAATATTATATATGCAAACAGAACAGGCGGCTTCCTCTATGTTACCCCTTTACTCCATGAATATTCATAACAGAAATAATTGCATCATGAATATTAATTAAATTATTGTTTTATTATGACACGTGGACATATAAACTTTTGGCCATGACAAAAATCTTTATAATCTTATCTATAATATTTCATACATAGCAAATAGATCCTATTGGGACCGTCTGATCTGGGTCTACTCTGTTTGCAAACACGTAGAAAGGCGTATTTATGGAGTAAAGGGTTAAACTACTTGGAGAGGACACAGTTAGTACCAGGGCCCCTGTACAAGTACGTGATATAACTGGTACATAGTAAAACATCTCGAACCGGACTTCCGAATTCGTACCAATGGCAGGTGACATCCTAAAGCAGTTTTCAAGTCATACAGAAAGCTCCCAAAGGAACTTTCTGTATGACTGTCATCCTGCATTAACCAACCATCTGCCTAATAGATTATACATTATCTTTTTACTAAGAGCCCGGCTTAGATAGTATGAAAGTTGGAACATTGTAGCCATTTTAGAAAGTAAAGAAAGCGATCTTTCAACAACCTCTCTATAATGTGTGAATTAGATGTGTTAATTAGTTGGTATTTTAGGCAGGTGGTTGCTTAAAGCAAGGTGAAAGTAAAACAGAACGCTCCTATAGGAGCAAATTCTCTATTTGTCACAATGGTTTCAAAAGGTCACTTTTACAGAAGCCTTCGATGTTTGTTCCATTTTGGCCAAAGTAATAGCTTCACCTTTCAGATTAATGTTACATACGTGCGTAATTGCGTATCGCTAGCTACGCCCCTGCATTTTACTCTGCAGGCTAAAGGTTAATTGAAGCATGTTTAATCAGATACGTGCAAACATGCACATATCTCTTTTCGATATAACACGTACGTGGATGAAACGACACGCTTGGTTTTACACGTGAAGCGAAAGAATGAGAGGAGTATTTAAAGCGTTTACTTTTAATGCCTTTTCAAACAGAGTAGATCCAGATCAGACATTTCCTGTAAGAGTTGTCTGAGCATGGTATACTCTGTTTGCATATTAAATACTATATATCTGCATCCATGCTTATAAAACATTTTAGTTGAGTCTGAGTTCGTTCTCAAGTTTTTGATTGGTCAGGTTTCAGCCTTTGGCTGAAATCAGACCAATCAAAAGTTTGAGAACAAACTCAGACTCAACTAAAAAGCTTTATAAGCATGGACCCAGATTCTACAGTTTCTGTCATGGGCAAACATCCCTGTGATCACATGCTATTCTGAAATTATTCATGACATCCTAACTTCTAACATGACTATTAGTGAACTAATATTTTAATGCAACGCTCAGGGTTAATGAGCTAATAAACAAAAGTTTTGATTCACACGAGGCGTCAAGACAGATCGGCTGGCTAGGCACACGTTTTGATATTTAAAAGAAGAGAGAAAAAACCCTTAGAGATTTGAAACATGTGAGTATCGCGACAAAAATAACATGGCTTTGAAAAGGTCAACGTTGAAACATACTAGTGCATTATAAAATCAGACAGGGGCGAAGCATCCAGCCAGACATTAAGCAGACGTGGTTCTGACACCAGTCCAATCCTGTGTATCACTCTTAGGACTTGTGTGGAACCAGAAGTGACTTGTATGTCATGGTGACACTTCTGCTAATGCATGGCTTCCGGTCGACCCAGAGTGTCACGTACATAGGAGCACGTCTATCAGATACCACGACACTGATGGGTAGAACCTTAAGCATAGACACCCCAGAAACATCTGTTACGTACAAAGCAACGGATAACGGTGTGTGTTCAAATAGTAAAATCGTCCTTTCTCCACCAAACACTATGATGTGACCACTCTTTAGAATCGTCTCTTCGAGACGATTCTAAAGAGTGGTCACATCAGAGGGTTTGGTGGAGAAATAAAGAAGTTATACTTGAACATGTTTTAATTTACGCATCTTATCTGGACCTCTGGTTAATACGCAATTACGCACGTATGTAGCATGTATATAGGAGCAGGTAGCTGCTTAGTACAGGTATGGGCAGTTATACCTAGTTGCTAAATAATGGAACATCACAACGAGCAATTGAACTTTAAAAACATTCTATTGTTATTTTCCATTGGTCCATTATTTATTTTGTTGCTGATCCTCCCCAGACTATATGGAGTAAGTATGACAAGGGAGTGGATGTAGGGGTTGGGTTGTGGGTGTGTGAGCTGAGACCCCTTCATATCATTACACCTGGTAGTTGAATTGTTTTTGTTTGTGGTCATGTCGCGTAACTTGACGATGAAAATCAATAACGGCCAGCGTGAAAATATTATTGCATTTAATACTGGCGTGGGAGAAATAATCATTCAATTATCAGGAAATGGGCACAGGCCCATCGGAACTGAAGCGTGCTCGGCGGAACGTGAAATGCGATGTCAAATAATATTTCTCGGCTATAAAATCGTAATCGATCAATAAATCATGCGGATTAATTTTCCAATTACTTAACCCTTTACCTGATAGAGACACATTTTCGTGAATTTGTAAACAGGGTAGACTTAGATCAGACGGCTCCTATAGGAGCCATCTAAACTGGGTATACTATGTTTGTTTATGGAATAATGTAGATCTGAGAGTACAGTTTCTGCCATGGCCCACTTGTTGTGTTCATACGTGTTTGCCATCATATCAAAATCATCTAATTCTTACATTTTACGATGGTATTACTTCTTTCAGGAATATTCATCAGATAAAGGATTTAAGTGATCCACCAATGACGACATGTTCCTTCGGAGATGTCACCTCAGCCTAAGCCTGCCGTATATATTCCAAGGCGACCTCTGAGTCCATGCTTATAAAACTTTTTGTTAAGTCTGAGTGTTCGTTTTCAAGCTTTTGATTGGTCAGATTTGAGTTCTCAAGCTTTTGATTGGTCAGATTTGAGCCAAAGGCTCAAATCTGACCAATCAAAAACTTGAGAACGAACTCAGACTTAACTAAAAGTTTTATACGCAATGGTCCATGTATGCCATGTTTCACACTCAGTATAACCTTATTGCCAATAGTAAAATGGTATTTTATTAAGCTCAATATCGGCATTTGTATGGTGCAGCTTCATAGACTGACTGCTTTATGCTGACTTGGCGGAAGAGGTGACGATAAGTATAATTTACAGTTATGTCAGGAGTCTTTTGCCACCCATATGTTGTTATGCATGTGTAGGGTCATAGAGAACTGGGTATTTCTACAGCTATACAATAAAACTGAACCATTTACAGGTACACATTTTAACATATCTACAAAGTAGATCAGGTGGCTCCTGCAGGAGTAGTCTGGTATTGGTCTAATTTGTCCGCTCATGAAATAATAAAGATAAGAATTCGACAGGTTCTAAAATGATCAATTTGTTTCTGTTTATTATACAGCATTGTAGTAATTAATCTAATCAATGTTTATGATGCCATTATGTTTACAATAATATTAACGGGGTAAAGGGTTACGCAAGACTTGAGTTGGACATTAGCCATTCTTGCTAAACGTTCACGTGACAACACTGAGTCAATGTTACACAATAATCAACGTTCATCTACGTGTCTGCTGAGCGAAAGTTCGTCGTTACAAAATGATGTCTTCTTATATTTAACATTTTATTTATCCTCAATTTCTTTCAAAAACACGATCAGGGAACCATTCAGTTTTGATCCAAACTTTTCGCCTACAAGTGAATCCCATGCTTACTTCTGTTTTCTTTTCATTTGTCATCCATTTCAAATTTCAAAGAAACTTGTTTGTCATTATTTCCAAATGCGAGAAAATTGTTCCAGTTAAGGTCCTAGTTTGGACACGAGTCACGTGGCGTCTTATATGGATTCAAACTATTTTCATGGATTGACACAAATTTGCTCACACACTTGATACTTATCCTTTGCCGTGTATTAATCCATATACGTCGTATAAAACTTTATTTTATTATGTATCCACCAGTATACTGGGGAGACAGTTTGGTTTTGAGCGTCTGTCCGATTTTTTCTCCAAAAACTTTGGTCGGACTTTCATGAAACTTCATAGGATTGATCAGCACAATGCCTAGTTGTGCATTTCTTATTCCTGTTCCGGTTTGATGATTTTCTGCAGAGTTATGGGACTTTGAAAGTTTTGCATGGAAATGTTTGTCCGCGCGGATTCTCCAAAACCTTTGGTCGCATTTTCATGAAACTTCAAAGGAATGATCAACACCATGTCTAATTGTGCATATCTGCCATCCTTACATGTTACATGGTATACAGCTTTATGTTGAGACTATATTTGTTCTGAGGATGTCTTTTTTCGTGATTGAATTTAGGATGTTATATTAATACGAGTGTCACACAATCTGTCACATGTATCAATTATCATCATCCATCGGATATGCATTCATGTATTTTATTTCATTCCATTGAATGTTGTTAAATGACCATGAACTGCGTATGGTTTAAGTAAAATAAATCTTGAATCATATATCTAAATGAGTCTGTCCAAATGAGTCTGTCGAGTGAATCTTTCTTTTATTGAGGGAGTTACTATGAACGTTTTGAGTGGAAGACATGAAGCAAACACCAGAGGGCGGTAAACCCTTTCAATTATGGAGACACCAGCACTGTCATTTGCAATAATTGTAGACAAAGATTAGTGTAGGCTCCTGGTGGAGTCCTCTGATCAGGTTCTGTAAGTTTAGAACGGTCTGGGTATGCACTGAATACATGTAGTCATGTCCGTGTTACACTATACATAATCGTAGACAACATAAGTACAAAATTGATACAAGAAATATCTCTTGATCTGAATGTACATTCATATGCACAGATTACATTATTCTCACTACGGACAAACCATACATTTCCTTATTGTGCAAAGCCTTAACCCATTACCTGAAAGAGACACTCTTAACGAATTTGCAAGAAAGAGTAGAGCAATATTTGATTGGTCATTATAAAGAGGTTCTGTTGTATACTATCTTCAAATGTTTGTTCTGATCATATTTTCGCATATTTCCCCATATACTCGTACGGTAGGAAGGTGTCCCTTTACACTCTGAATAATCAAAGTGGAATATCCCATCAGTGTTTAACAAAGACCCCACTCAGTACAAAAGGCCTAACTATGCAAGAGGATTTTGAATAACAAACAGTGCAGACCCTGATTAGAGGGCCCTCTGATCTGGGTCTACACAATTTGAAAATGAGGGTACATGCATCTCCCTGAACGAAAAGGTTAATACAGTTCTCTTGTTCTTGTGTCTGTACTTGTAAAATACACCAGAACCTTCTGATCAAGGCCGATCGAGATAAAATCAAAACTATTGATATACCTGAGGGTTTGTTTATGAAAACAGTTGCATCTGTCTGGAAACCCCACAGTGGAACCTGCCTATAACGACCACATAATTGATAAACATGGGGAATATATGAGCAGGTGGTTGCCTTACGCAAGACGAGAGTAATGCAGAAAGCTCATCTAAGACTGCGTTAAACTACCCCCTGTCTTAAACCCTCAAAAATATTTTGGGTGATCGTTGTGGACAGGATTTATTGTACTGTATAGTTGAATATGTTGCACTGGTTACCGAAAAGTGCATTTTGGTGGTCGTTGTGGACAGGATTTATTGAACTGTATAGTTTAATGTGTTGCATTGGTCACAGAAAAGTGCATTTTGGTGGTCGTTGTGGACATGTGTTACTGTTGTATAGATTAACCCTTTGAATGCGAGAAACGAGTATAATGGCATTGGCAAACAGTGGCGATCCAGGTCTGTGGGCAGGCTCCGCACTATTGGTCACTCAATAACCTCTACCAAATTTAAGTATTACACCTTGCATATGTCCTATAGTTAAATAACGATAAATGATTCCATTTTATATATTCAGTATTTAAAGGGTTAAAGTTTGGCAAAACATGCCAATGTGTAAATCAATAATTACGAACATCATGGCATATACTGGAGCAGGACAACCCGTTTACATCCATCACGTGTTTGCATTGAACTATTTGCACGTATGCAGTCATTGTCGTCAGTTACAACTTTCACTTTCACTTTTGTACCCAAATCTCTTTAAACAGCCAGCCAGAGTATCAAACAGTTTGGATCCTGATGAGACGCCGTGTTACTCGGCGTTTCATCTGGATCCAAACAGTTTGCACAAGTCATCATGCATGCATTCGCCGCTAGGATGCAACGTTTTGAAATGTATTGAACGTTAGCTGATGCTATCTGAGGCATCCTCACCATCGATATTTCTATTGTGTACATCCTAGTGCATGGAAGTCAATGGCATGAACACATTAAATTCTGAAATGTATGCCTTTATCTTGACAATGACACCTTTTGTCTCCTTTGCAAATACAGAAGACCCATATCATATCAAATGCCTTCTATAGGAGCCGTCTGATCAGGGTATGTCCTGTTTGTTATATAATATATTAGATATTAATCCTATGCAAATGGTCATAGCAATATATACGCTTGATCTATATTAATTAGTTAATTACTATTTATGGGCTGAGTCTTGCATTCATGAAGTAACAGGTTAACCATCTAAATGCAGGAAACACGTTCACTGTCATTAATAAACATGGGTGACCTAGATGCGAAGTCGTCTGATCAGGATTTCTTTCGCCTGTAATTCACAATCCTCTTGAAGTTTTAATTATTTCGTACAGAATGGTCCACAGTAAACCCCTCTAAACCCAGTTTATAGTAGAGAACAATTTAGATACTTTTAGGCATGTAGTTGCTTAATGCACGATGAAAAACATGCAGAAAGCTCCCGTAGGAGATCTCTGTATGACTTTCACCCTGCATTAAGCTTCCACCTGTCTCCAAGACCGATATTTATACTAGATTTAACGTCCGGGGCTAACTGTATACCATACAAATACAACAATAGTTGACAATTCAACTGTTTAGTATTCAAAGGGTAAACTATTTCCCCACCATAGACGGTTACGCATATTTTCAATAACTAGGTATTTGTTACGTTCAATCATTATAATGAAAATGATCAATTTGAACATATATACCTATGGAAGGCACTACTGATACACTGGTTTAACTTTTTGTATTTTCATGTTTCGTTCTATGTGAAACTAATTAAACTACACTGCATACATTCATTTGATAATTTTAACCCAGAAAGAACCGTTAAACGTATAGCCCCGGGAAGGTACCGAGTATTTCACCGCATACCAACTCATTAAGCAGCTAATTAAGACAATACACGGGTACGTGTGCTTTATAATGCAACTCAATCCTGTGAGAGCTAGGACGCCAATGACCCATGAGGACAGATAAGCATGTCACAGATGAGGTGCGCTGAAGGAGAAGTATCTCCGAATAAATGCTTTTAGGCTTAGCTGAAACAGATGGACATCTAAATGCAAGTCATGATATTTAACCACTTTGAACGAATCCCTGATGACATAGGTGCGAACTCTCAAAATGAGACGTCATTCATCGGATTTCTTCTATATTACAAAAGTTGTTTTTAAATTAACACTTTAACTTTATGAATATTCATGTAAAAATACATGAATATTAATTACGTCATTTTCTGTAATTACCACTGAACACAGAAGATTTAAGCTATGTCAGAAACTGCAGAATCAGGTCTATATTATATCAAAGGCAAACAGAGCACATCCTTACAGACGGGTCCTGTAGGAACAGTTTGATCTGGGTCTACTCTGTTTGCAAATACGTTAAAATTGTGTTTCTGTTGGGTAAGGAGTTAACCCGTCGTAATAACCCTCAATTAGATTTCTTTTAAGTGGTCGCTAGTGAAAGGTTCTACTGTAAATTGACAGTATTACAAATGACCAAAAATATACAACTTGGCTTGACATAAGTGACTTACCACGGAGGCAGCAAGCGACTGTAATCACCCGGAGATACAGCCAGGCGGTCATCTCCGAATCTCAACGAAACTCCATCCACTGAACAGTGTTATCTGAAAAGATCATAACACAGTGTTAAATCACGTTATCACATAAATCGCAATTATTTTTATATTCTTTATTGTGTTTGTATTGGCGTATTGCATCGCTTAAATAACAGTATTTCAGTCATATCGCGGCGTCCAGCTAATTACGGGGGGGGGGGGGGATTTTTCCGTGCACGGGAAAATTGCATTGTTTAGTGCCCAAAAAACCTGGGCAGAACCATCGACTTACAGAAATATTTATTATTATTATCAACAACAATAATGATATTAATATTGACATTATTAAAACTATTCCATCGTATTTCGTTAACTCTTTCAACTCTGATTTATCTGAATGGAATAGCTCATCAGCATTTAACTTACGGTCAGTGTCCTCTCTGTATGAAAGACTTAAACTTGCTGGTCGGGGATATGAATGGCAAACGGTGCGGACCCTGATTAGAGGGCTCCTCTAGGAGATCTGAAACTACACTGTTTGCAAATAAAAATACCTGCGTGTTCCGCAATCAAAAAATAAAATATAATTTATCACATAATCTGTCGTGTGGAAGTGTCGAAATAGAGTGCCATAAACCGCGGAAATGCACTAGTGCATTTTTCATACAAATGAGCAGTTGGAATCTGGCTGTACGATGCTGTAAACAATGGCCGAAACAGCCACCAGCTATATCCTTTTTCACTTTCTATGGCGTTTTTAAGGGTTATGTGATAAAACGAATCTTACATTCGTGTTCATTACATAATTATTGTTTTCATGAAGCTCGTTTACTATAATGAATATTATCCTCGCTAAAGCTCGTGTTATAATTATCATTATAGTAAACTCGTTTCATAAAAAACAATTACTCTTTACATGAATATCCATGCAAGAAATAACATCATGAATATCAATTAGACAATATTGTTATAATTATATGTGAACACTCGTACTTTTGGTCCTGACAGATACTGTAGAAAGCGATCTATAGCATTCCATAAGTAAACAGAGCAGACCCTGACAAGACTGCCCCTATACATGATATGTCTGACTTTGGTCTATTTTGTTTGCATATTATCAAGAACAAACATCCATGTATGGTCCTTTACTTCTGAAGTATTTCAATTTGTTTTACCAAAACGTTTCGAAATCCTACAGATTGATATGGCCCACATCTCGCCAATCATTAAGCTACCATCCGCTTTAACCCTTTATTGTACAGGAAGGCCTCTGACCATTTACTGCACAGATAGTCAGTCTTTTGACCATTTACTGCACATACAGTATTTTAACCATTGACTGTACATATAGCATTTAACTCTTTACTACACTGGCAGCCTTTAAACCTTTACTGCACATACATCTTTTTTAACCCTTTACTGCATAGACAACCATTTAACCATTTACTGCATAGACAGCCATGTAACCCTTTACTGCATAGACAGCCTTTCAACCCTTTACTGCATAAACAGCATTTAACCATTTACTGCACATACAACCTTTTAACCCTTTACTGCGCATACAGCCCTTTAACCATTTACTGCATAGACAACCATTTAATCATTCACTGTATAGACAGCCATTTAACCATTTACTGTATAGACAGCCATTTAACCATTTACTGCATAGACAGCCTTTTAACCCTTTACTGCATAGACAGCCTTTTAACCCGTTACTGGACATATAGTAGTTTAATCATTTAGTGCAAAGACAACTCTTTAACGCCTATACAGGGCAATGTAGGCTTAGATCAGACGGTTCCTGTAACGGGTTAAAGTTACGTCGTTTAAGGTGCCTGGCTGTTATTTACAAATTATCAGGATTCACTTTGGTATTCTGTTATCAAAAATCTGAAGGAACTGGCCAGATAGGTGTTAACCCTTGTCCCGCTATTTGCGACATGGCTGTCATTTGCAATCAGCCTGGATCCTAACGAGACACCGAGTAACTCAGTTTCTAATCAGGATTCAAGCTCTTAGACACTCGGGCAGTATTGTTTTCAAAAGTTTGAACAAATTGGCAGACTAATTGGCTGGCCTAACCCTTTTCGGCTGTTTGCGACCTGACTCGCGTTTCCAAACAGCTTGGATCAACGATGAGACGCCGAGTAACTCGGTACATCATCAAGACCCATGCTGTTTGACACTTGGTCAGTAGTTGCCCAAATGCTTGAGGTAGTAAAATTAGCACTAGATGCAGATTTGAGCAGACATTATTTTCTTCACAGCGCGATAGGAGTTAAAGTTTCCATCACCACTGTTACAGAGACAACCACTTTCCAATTACAGGAGCCAGTAAACAAGCAGCATCACGAAAGATGACACTTTTAAACACATAAAACATCACCGCCAATGTAATTGCATGCACTGCAAGAGTCAGATCAAGGCGCCAATTAAATTATTGTTGAGAATATTTCGTCTACCGGACTTGGCCAGGCTCATGTTTTAACGCATTCCCTCATATTGACGACTTTTGACGACTCTGTAAAAGTCACTTTGTGAAACCATTGTGATAAATAGAGCATTTGCTCCTGTAGGAGCAAATGCTCTATTTATCACAATAGTTTCACACTACAAAAATTCTAAATTTTTCCTTTTCTCTAGATAATGATCCTTTTCGGTAGATGTATTCAAAGAGGATGTATCTAAAAATAGCCTATGAGGGAATGGGTTAAAAAGCGTATTCACCCTATCCCGCAGTAGGGATTTGCTAAAAGCTGGATCTGGTGCAGATTTTGACAGCTTCGAATCTGACTCAATAGATATTTTTTGAGAAACTATTGACCGAGTGTCAAACAGCTTGGATCCTGCTGGGACATTGATTTACTCGGCGTATCCTCTGGATCTAAACTGTTTGCAAATGCGAGTATTGTGGGATAAAAGTTAATTTATTTTATACTTTTGTACAACTATACAAGACGAATGTCAAACAGTTGAGTCTTAATGAAGTGCCACTTTACTCAGTCTTACAGTAAATCCCCTCTAAACTGGACATTCAATTTAGATTAGATATCGGGTGTAGAGACAGGTAGAATCTTAATGCAGGGTAAAAGTCATGCAGAAAGCTCCTTAACTTTCTGCATGACTTTCATCCTACATTAAGCAGTCAGCTGCCTAACAGTATCTAAATTCTTCTAAACTAGAATTCCGGTTTAGAGATGTTTTACTGTATATGGATTCAACATGAATGCAGATGTCATCAAACATTCACCCGTAGCACGTGCGGAAGCTTAATAACCATTTCCTTCATACAAACACTTTTACGCCTTTGCCAACAGAGTAGACCCAGAACAGACGACACCCGTACATACTTTCAGGAAGCAAAATGTCGCAACATTCGTTTCGAAGCGGTTTGGTATACCAACTTGTTCTAACTACCCAATATATGTACTGGGCTCCTACTCTCTCCTTTTCATTCGTTTGTAAAGCTGAATCAGTCAATCTGGCCACACCATTTTGATAACTTTAAAATATGGAGTTGAACCTATCCGGAGCAATCATTCATTTATTGAACATAGGAGTCTTAAAAACAGGTGGTTGCTTAATGCAGGGCAAAAGTAATACATAAAGCTCCTGTAGGAGCTTTTTGCATTATTTTTGACCTGCATTAAGCAACCACCTGCCTTACAGACCCATACTTAGACCTCTGTGTGATGGCTGCTTAAGACAGGTTCTACTGTATTGACAAATGGTGAAGACCCCAGATCAAACTGCTTCTTCAGGATATGTTTGATCTGGGTCTGCACTATTTGCCTAGTTTGTTTGTCCGAAGAATTTGTTTTGGGTGAAGTTTTTCAGCTTCTTTTATTATATATTTTCAACATAGTATATACATTTTAAAACATATATGGCCAGTATAAAAGGGTGTATCATTTCACACTCTCAGTAGACCTAAATACTTATTGAATGCAATCAAGAATATAGAAAGTCTATTTTTCAACATCAAATAGGAATACATGAATTTGAATTCGTTAACAAATAGTGCGTCCGTATTATATATATTCTTTCTCTTATCACTTATGTAATATCCCTTATAGATACAAAAGCCTATTAGGTTGAGAACCATATTCACATTATTAACCCTTTCGCTGCCAATGCCGGACCTGTGATTACATATGCAAACAGTTTGGATCCTGATGAGACGCCGAGTTACTGTTACTATGTTTTTGAAACAAAAATGAAGAAAATCAGAAGAATGAAATTTTGTAGTAGACGGCAAAGTTAGCAGACGACAGAGTCTGGCAGCGAAAGGGTTAAAACGAGTGTTATTTATTTTATATCCTAATATGGATGTTTTTAAAGAAAATATGTTATTTTCGAATCCGCATGATTTAAAAACATTAAGTAGCTTTTCCAATAGATGGGAGGTGGCATGCATTTCAGAAACAAATGTTCAAAATCTTCTTCAACATTACATATATTGCAGTATGGATCTTATTCAATTTTTCATTTAAACAAGTTTGATTTGTGGCTAATATGTTATGTATTAATTTGAATTTAAACTGTTTAACGCGGTTGTCGATACAAGATTGTTCTAATGATAAATAGAAGCTTTTCCAGTTTATATCTTCTTTAAAAATTCTATTCCACATATTGTGGATGTATGGTTTTTATAAAAGAATTGTTTCGCATTATATTATACCATTCTTTGTTAGACATTTTAAATATACTACATGTATATCCATCGAAAACAAGTTTCAGTGTTGTCTTAACCATTGTTGACCGCGACTCTTTTAATTTAAGGATCCTTTTCCATATTTTTGGAAAAGCTGATTTTATAACGCTGATCTGGCTGATCCAATTAGATTTATTTTTAAGTTTCCCTAGTATCCTATTTTCATCGGTACTACCTGTTGGACCGATAATATCATTAACAAATAAGATGTCTGAGGCAATCCAGGTTTTAAAAATGAGAGGTTTTCCTTTAAAGCGGATGTGTCTGTTGCCCCGTAATAATTGCTGCCTGATATCATAAAATTTGAGCGGGAATTTATCATAGTCTGGCTGCAGTGATTTGAACTGAAAAAATGTTTTTAAAATATCTGTTTAGAATGGTGTCAGTTTCATATTAGTTTCTGGCAATGCATCTAGAGATGTAATGTTCGTGTAGAATATAAGACATATTTTCCAAACTGTTCTAATAATTTCCTGGGAATAATTTTTCAGTTTGAATTATCTTTGTGTAGTAAGGCTTTTTATCCATCTTAATTTGATTGATCCAATAAAACTTTCAACATCAATCATGTTAAGACCTCCATATCTGTTTGCACCTATCAGTGTTTTCCTTTTGATTTTTTCTTTTTTTCCATTACATAAAACTCAAATATTAATTTATTTATCTCTGTTATTGTTTCTTTTGACACTGGTAATAAATGGAATAAGTAAACTAGTTTTGGTATCAATATTGTTTTAATTATAGCTATTCTGCCATACATAGTGAGACTGCGTCGCCCCCATGTTTGAATAGTCTTTTTGCATTCGCCTAGTAATTTCCCCCAGTTACAAACATTACATGAATCTTTACCAAACGTAATTCCAGGAGTTGTACTTTATTAGAACATTTTATATTACCAATAGTTTCAACTGAGTGTTTTGATCTGCCTATCCAGAGACATTCTGTTTTTCCTATTTAGCGAGAGACCTGAATATAAACCGAATGTTTCGACAATTTTTATAGCAATAATGGCATCGTGTGAGTGTTTAACAAATAATGAGGTATCATCAGCGAGTTGAGTAAGCTTTAAGCAGTTACTTTGTTCCTTATTGGCTGCTATTTTTATACCTTTAAACTCTTCTGATTCCTTTAACTTAATAGATACAATTTCTGCCACAAGTATATAGACTAGCGCACTTAACGAGCATCCTTGTTTTAAGCCTCTTGTCTGATGTATGAGATCTGACCTCCAGCCATTATTATAGATACATGTGGTGATGTCGCCGCAAAGCGTTTCCAACCAATTAATAAAGGAATGTCCGAACCCAAATTTCCTTATAACTTTAAACATGTGTTCGACTGTATCAAAAGCATTTTTAAAATCGAGAAATAATATGGCACCACTTATATCAAGTAAATCTGCATAGTCTATGACATCCTGAATCTGACGTATGTTATAACCAATGTATCTACCCTTTATATATCCCTGTTGGTCAAGACTTATTATATCTGGTAAAACTTTCTGTAATCTCTTAGCAAGACATTTAGAACATATTCTATAGTCTATGTTTAGAAGCGAAATAGGACGCCAATTTTCGAGGTTTTTCGGATCATCTTTTTTTGTAAATTAAAGATAAAACACCATGCTTTTGGGAAGTAGAGGTGCTTTTTTGTCATACCCACAATTTAGAGACCTAACCAGTATGCTTCCTAACTTTGACCAACATTTCAGATAAAATTCTACCGTTAATCCATCGCTACCCGGCGAATTATTAAGCTTCATTTCCATAAGTGAAGAATAACACTCATTAACAGATAGGTAACCGTCACCACACAGACGTGAGGACTGCTCATTCAAAACAGAGAGTTCAATGTTTTCAAGATATTCATCAACGTCATCTACTGTAGCTTTCCCAGATGTGTATAACTGTCTATAGAAATCGGCATCAGCTTTTAGAATTTCATAGTTTACCGTTTATTTTTAACGAAGGTATAGATTTCCTAGACTGTCTTGATTTCTCCAATCCAAAGAAATACTTTGTGCATTTTTCTCCCTCGTCAATTAATTGAACCCTAGATCTTATCATCGCACCTCTAGCTTTAAGAGAATATATATGTTCTATTTCCTTTTCTAAAAGATATTTATTTGTATTTTCGTATCTTTATGGTTGTCTTTTTGTAAGGTATTTAACTCCTTTTCTAATTTGCCTAAATAATTATTTCTAGCCTTAGCATTCTGTTTTGAGTAAGTTATTACAAATCCCTTTATCTCAAGTTTAAATATCTCCCACATTGTCTGAGGGTCTGTATATATCGACTGCAGATTTATTTTACATGTGTCTATAAAAGTGTTCATTTTCTTAATAAATAGCTTATCGTGTAGCAAAGAGTTGTTAAATTTCCATGTCCCTGGATCTCTATTTGTTGAAGAATTCTTAGTGTATTTACGGTACACCGGGGCGTATAAGCCGAGTACGTACAGTATCTCCACAATTTGCGTAAGGACAGTCATGAATCAAATTAGGGGCCATGACAGTCATTGCCTTCTTCAGAGTCAGTCGGGCAAGAGGCGCGGTCAGATGTGGTTAAGTACTGATACATATCAGGGCATCCTTGATTACCACAGTGAAAGACAGAATTAATGGGCAATCTGACAAGTTGGAGATTTTTAGAAAAACTACATTATGGCAAAGGATTGTATTGAATTACGTTGTCAACCCACAATTGAATAGAAATCTGTATAAGGATGTTGCGGGGAGGCGATAAGTCACTCGTTTTTGGTAACACATTCTATTTTCTATGGCTGAAATATACTTGTGTACAGTAAACCCTCTCTAAAGCAATCACATAAAGGAGGTCTAATTATCTACATGTATCTTAAAAGCCAGATGGTAGCTTAATGCAGGTCGAAAGTGATACAAGATCCTTACATTCTACACTACTTTCGTCTTGCATTAATCCCTTCGCTGCCAGCAACCAGCCACTTTTCTATTTCAATTTTTAGAGTGTACACTTCTTCAATTTCTCTATGAAAATATAAACAGAGTGGCTAACAGTTTGGATTCTGATGAGACGCCGAGTTACTCGGCGTATCATCTGAATCCACACTGTTTGCATATGATATCACATACCATGTTCATGGCAGTGAAGGGTTAAGCAACCACACGCGATTAAAACGCCATTGTCTTGTCATTAAGTAATCACTTTAGATGGGAATTTACTGTATGCACTGATAGTGTCGATAACAGAACAGTAGAGAGTTTTGTTGTTTGTCAGTTGGGTTATATAAGCCACAAGAATGCCTACCTTTACCCGATTTAGTCAGATGTTAGTGTTTTCAGATGCAGTTTAACCTCGCCAATCCGATTGTTAGTAAATAATTGGGAATGTTTTCAACCCTTTTCTTCATATAAACGCCTGTCACGCCTTTTTGCAAACAGAGTAGCCCTAGATCAGACGCCTCGCATATAGGAGCCGTAAGATCAGGGCCTGCTCTGTTTGCTTATAGTAGAATTATAAATATGAGTCTATAGGTTCTGTCTGAACTAAATGCCATGTGTTCATATGTCATTATAATAAATAATCTAATTAATATTCATGGTGCCATTGTGTCTTACATGGATATTAAACAGCCAAAAGGTTTAGCAGATAGCTGCTTAGTACAGGGTGAAATAATTCAGAAATACCTCAGGGGAGCTTTTCGAATGACTTGCATTTAGCTGCCAGCTGCCTTAACCCATTCCCTGATATTGATGACTTTTGACGACTCTGTAAAAGTCACTTTGTGAAATCATTGTGATAAATAGAGCATTTGCTCCTATAGGAGCAAATGCTCGATTTACCTCAATGGTTTCAAACTACAAAATTCTAAAAAATTCCTTTTCTCTAGTTAATGCTCCTTGTCGGTAGAATTTTTCAATGAGGTTGAATCTAAAGACAGCCTATGAGGTAATGGGTTAGCGGTCGATAATGATACTTATTTGAGTGTTCGAATTAGCGAGGACTTATTGTAGGAAAACTATGTAATTACGGATATACAGTAGAACCGGTCTTAAGCGACCGTTTATTCATTTAACAAAGGCGCGATAAAAGCAGGTGGTTGCTTAATGCGGGGAAAGGTAATACAGAAAACTCCCATAGGAGCTTCTTGTATTACTTTTGTCCCGCATTAAACTACCACATGCCCAACAGACCCAGAGTACATGATCTCACATCGTTGTTTATGTACAAAATAGTACATGCTCTCATGTAGAAAATATCATTTATATCACATTCTTTGTAACCGAAATGGAACAATCAATAATACACTATGTATTATTAATTTTAAGTCATGAAATAAATGGCGGTTTTATATGGGAAATATTTTTGCACTAAGTACGCAATGGACCGGTGGCACTTATACACTCTGAACACTACTATATAAATATTGTGTATTGGACGATACAATTGATGATCATGACCATGTTTGATCCCCATGCTGTATCTATGCACCTGGGTGGAATAAAAGATAGGTTATGTTGTGTTCAATAGTTCATGAAAATAACCTTTCTCCCGCTAATCACGGTGTGACTCGAGTTTGCAAGCAGCTGGGACCCAGATAAGAAACCGGGTCTCAGCATCTCGCCAGGTTCATAGCTGTTTGACACTCGATCAATGGTTTCTCAAAATCTTGAACGAAAAATTGAAGTAAGTAAAATTTGTAACATATCAAAGATTAAGCAGCCAGCATCAACAATTGAGATAAGATGCATAAATATAAACGGTTTCAATAATAGTTCTGTTATTTCTCCGCAAAACCCTTTACCGTGACATGAATTAGAAACGTCTCGAAGAGGCAATTCTAAAGAGTGGTCACAATATAGCAGTTGGTGGAGAAATGACGATTTTAGTATTTGAGTACGCACCGTTATCTGCTGTTCTGCATCATGTTCACAACAGACAAAGGAGTAAGTATGGAATTAAAAGGTATACTCTCTGTGCTTTTACTATTTGAATAACTAATGCAATCTGACTGGGTTATTAAAGGAAATAACCTACCCGGTATATAACCAGACTCAAAACAATTTGAAATCAGAAATGTAATTTCTTCAAAACTTAAAATCATAAAATGGGTTTTAGAAGTTGTGCAGTCCTTATTTTCTTCAAACAAACAACAACATCAATTGATTAACCAGAATGGGTTTTAGAAGTTGTGCAGTCCTTATTTTCTTCAAACAAACGACAACATCAATTGATTAACCAGTATCTTGCTAACCTCGTCCTGAGTCGCATTTGCAAACAGTTTGGACCCAGACGAGTCTCGCCAGACTCCAAGCTGTTGAGACTCGCTCAATAAAAATGCGAGTTCGATTGGAGGTAGTTAAAATTGTTCCAAATCCAACTTTGAGCAGATGTTATTTAGGGCTATCCCTTCCAGTGTGGGAAATGAGTCTCTAATGTCCTTTGCAAACAGTGTAGACCCAGATGAAAGGGCTCCTACGGGAATCCTCTCATCAGGTTCTGCACCATTTGTCATATTACACTTTTTCTTTAAAAAATGTCTTTGAATATTCATGGTAAGCTTGACCTGTTTGAATGTTGGAATAGTCCGTTTGAAAATTCTGCGTTAAAAGGGGTCATGGCTATATAATAGCAGGGATGCACTTGGGTATCTGGCACGGAAGGGTGAGTGTCTCCTTTGTTTAAAAGTAAAACTATCGATTGTGCAGATGGTATCGATCTGTCGGTTACTAACTGAACTCGTCTGTCTTTAGTGTTGACAGGCAGTAAGAGTGCTGCAACTTACGGATCGACCGTCACGCGAGCACGAGCACACGCGCTAGATAGCGATCGCCGACACAATCCGGTTCATACAAAGTGAAAAGATGATTGTTCTGGTTAAAGACTGAGAGCTGAAAGAAACTCAGTTACATTAATAACGTTTTGTGCTGAATATACAGTACACAATATTTAACCATTGACCTGATGAATATCCATAATAATAAACAACAGTTGCATTGATAGCATTAAGCTGGGGTGTTATAATAGCATAAGTTTATGAACCAGGACAATATGACCAAAACTGTAGAAATTTATCTTTATCATTTCATAAATAAACAGAGCATCCTAACCAGACTGCTCCTGATTTAACCCATCGCTTGCTGAATTTTAAAATACATTTCTCCTTCTTTACCCATGCCCTATTGTATAATTACATATATATTCACTGTGTACAAGTGTTTGGCTGTGCAATCACTGCTGTGGAGTGCACTGGTTGCACAATCAATTTGTAAATAGTGCAGACCCTGATGAGACAGCTCCTGCAGGAGCTGTCTCATCTGGGTCTTCACTATTTACAGGTAGGTATATTGAGGTGAATAGCAAGCGAAGAGTTAATACGGGAGCTTTAGAAAAGCTGGTGATTGCTTAACCTTTTCCTTCCTATAACCGCATTTTCATGCGTTTTCAAACAGAGTAGACCCAGATCCTATAGGAGCCACCTGACTAGAGTATGCTTTGTTTGTTTTTGACGTAATATAGATCTGATTCTACAGTTTTTGTCAAAGCAAAACATTCCCCTGAAGAGCTTACATTATAAAAAATAAGCTAATAAATATTCATGCTTTAATAATTTCTTTTATTAAAATGGAACTGGTAAAGGGTTAATACATGATAAGTGTCGAGCAGAAAACACCATTGTGAGTTTTCTATATTACTCCACCTTACACTGAGTCTACATGGGTCTACACGTATCTGCCTCAAACGCCCCTAAAATAAACCCCCTTTAACCCTTTCGCTGCCAAAGTCTGTCGTCTGCTAACTTTGTCGTCTGCTACAACTTTTTTATTTTTTTTATTTTCTTCAATTTTGTTTCAAAAACATAGTAACAGTAACAAACAGTTTTGGATCCTGATGATACGCCGAGTTACTCGGCGTCTCATCTGGATCCAAACTGTTTGCATAGGTAATCACAGATCCGGCATTGGCAACGAAAGGGTTAACGCCTACGAAAATAGAATAAGCCAAGATCAGACCCGATCTGCTACATCTGGTTAAGAAATATTACAGATATGATTCTATAAATTCCGCCATTATTTATATGTTGATATGTTTATATATGTCATTCTAGAACCCATATAACTAATATTCATAATGCCATTATTTCTTACATTTATAATTATTTATGATAAAGGGTGAACAGAATTTTTCACTAAGTTACTTGCTTAGTCGAAATCTACATGTATTGTCTTCCAAAAGTATTCAAAGAGAAACCCCCTTTATCTCGTAATTTATGATGTAAGAAATAATGACATAATAATATTAACCCATTTGCTCCCAGTGGATTCTTCACTGCTTATATATTGGATTAGTCTATCTTTTATCTAAGGGATGTCTGGTCTAAATTTTCATTTTTATTTTGTTTTATATTGAATTTCCTATCAGCAAACAATGTAGTGCATTATGCGGCGTCTAATCAGAGTCTACACTGTTTGCCTACGTCTCATATATGGGATCATCGGAGCAAATGGGTTAATAATATTGTTTCTTACAATGGAGTTTGAACACAGGATGTTTTGGTAATGACAGAAACTGTAGAAACATATATATTTACTTTCACACGCAAACAGAACAGACTGATCAGATGGCTCCTACAGGCATCAAGAGAATGTTTAAGCAGAACATTTTATATATAAAAAAAAACATGTTGACCTCTTTCCTCAATTCTATTTTTGTTTAACATTTTACTTCATAGATATAACCCATTCCCTCATATTGGCGATTTTTGATGACTCTGTAAAAGTCACTTTGTGAAACCATTGTGATAAATAGAGCATTTGCTATATATAGGAGCAAATGCTCTATTTATCACAATGGTTTCAAACTACACAATTCTAAAAAAAATCTTTTCTCTGGATAATGCTCCTTTTCGGTAGATTTATTGAAATAGGTGGTGTCTAAAAGTAGCCTACGGGGTAATGGGTCAAGGCCGTTGCAAATAGAGTAGACCTCGTTGTGAAAATATAATGGCTGATCAAATTTGGATCTGGTGCAATTAGACTTTTCTTCAGATTCGATAATCAGACTTTTGGGAAACTATTGACCGAGTGTCAAACAGCTTGGATCCTGATGAGACGCCGAGCTACTTGGCGTCTCACCAGGAACCAGGCTATTTGCAAATGCGTCTCACCAGGAACCAGGTTATTTGCAAATGCAAGTCAATTAACGAATAGTGGGATAAAGTAGACTTCAAACTGATACAGTAAAACCACTCTAAACCAGACGTTTAATTTAGCATAAATATCGGTCATGGAGACAGGTGGCTGCTTAATACAGTCGTGCAGAAAGCTCCTCTGGGAGTATCTAAATTATTCTGTACTAGAAATCCGTTTTAGAGGGGGTTTACTGGATGCTGTATGTCCAGTATGCTGAAGAGTACATGCCTTGTAAGATTTGTGAATGTATCACAGAAGCCGTTCTTTCACAGACGATTTATTTCCGCTTTCTCTGCCTATTAACACCGAAGTTGTGACACAATGTGCAACCAATATGACGTCTCATTAGGAGTCACCCTTAATAATAATTGTGTAATCCACTGTAAGAATATTCAGCAGACGACAATTTTGCAGACGACAAATCCTCATCGCGCGCCAAAAAAAAAACACCCTTAACTTACACACATACTGATGCATTTGACGCCTTTGCAAAAGGAGGGGATCCAGGCCTGTCTTGCTTGTTTATGGAATTTGTATAGATATGAGCCTAGGGTTACTGCCATTTAATTTAGACTGACATAGAAGCAAATAGTGGAAAACCTGCAGTAGCCGTTTGATCTGTCTCTACACTACATGTATTTGCATAAGTTTGTCCGTCTGAATACCCAGGTTGATTCAGGACATCACGGATTTGCACGCGGGACATTTAAAGATTAAACTTAAACACTTACAATGCTAAACAGACCACAACTCGCATTTGCAAACAGCTTGGATCCAGATGAGACGCCGGGTTACTCGGCGTCTCATCAGGATCCAAGCTGTTTGATGCTCGGTCAAATTTTTTTCAATCTCTTGTATAAATCAAAAGTAAGTATAACATGCAACAGGTCATAGTTTTGCCAGACATATTTTTTTTCAGCACGCTAAGAGTTAAGCCAGGATAATGGCTCCCGAGATGATACATTATGTCTTATATGCAAATTTCTAAATATCATTTTACAGATTTATGATGATCAAAACAGTATCGAGCCACCATCACAGTTTGCGTGTAAAACATTTAGTATACACTGTTACTTCTTTAAATTTAAAAGAAAACATATTGACTTGTAATCTTCGGATTTGTATTACAAATTATTTTCTAAAATAGATTTGTGCGGCTGGATTACTTTAAATTATCCCAAGAATGAGAATCCAATAAGAATACAGACCCGTAGCTGTGGAATTACTTTAATAGCGTTTCCATATGTTCAAATATACAATACAACTTCACCATAGCACGGTCAGCAAAGAAATAAATATGGATACATGTACCAGTAAAAGTAGGTGGCAGTTTACAGTAGAACTCTAAAGGGAGCTTTCTGCGTTATGTTTGTCCTGCGTTCAGCTAAAACCTGCCTTCAATGCCCAGAATTATATATCCTATGAGTGACTTATACAGAGAGGTTTTGCTGTAGTGAAGAGCTCGGTGAAATCTGTAAATTCTATCTGAGGGAGACATATTCACGGGAGACGTGTTTAATTGTGTAATATTACAATATGTTTACAATAAAACCTGCATTTAACGACCCTTAATTGAAGGAAACTTTGTATGTGTGTGTAACTGTGTATTACAGCAGAACCCGTCTTAAGCGATTTGATTGGATACAGGAATCTTAAAAAGCAAGTGGTTGCTTGATGCAAGGCAAAAGTAATACAGAATGTTTCTCTGGCAGCTTTCTGTACTACCTTTTCTGCATTAAGCTACCATCGGACATGGAGACCCATAATAACACTTCTTTTCAATGGTACCTTAAGGTCGGATATACTATATGTAATTTAGCTGAAACACTGATTCTACATCATTAAAAGTCGCAATTTAGTGAGTTGCAATCACAGTTGCACAGCTCTATAATCTAAGGTTACATATAATAAAAAAGGCTTCCAAAAACAATGAATATTTTATCCAATATTCCTAGAACAAAGAAAAACATCTACAGAATTGATTTATAACAAACTTGCATTCGATTCAGCTTTGTGAAAAAGATACCTCGGAGTCGCGGTACCTTATGTGATAACGTTAACATGCGTACATGTATAGTTATTCAGCCCTTTATATTAAAAATACAGGTACCCCTTTTCACGGATTTTCAATCAGAATAGACCCATATCATACGGATACTGACCAGAGTATCTTCTGTTTGTTTATAAAATGATAAAAAAAACAATATATCGATTCTACAGTCTCTGCCATGGTCAAACTTTTCTTCTTTCATAATACAGTAAACCCCCTCAAAACCGGAATTCCAAGACTGATATTTATATTAAATTTAACGCCCGGTTTAGAGAGGTTTTACTATAATTATTATGTTTCTGAAAAATAAGCCAATCAATCTTCAAACAGTCATCATTTCTTACATGAATATGCATGAGACAAAGGGTTAACCCATTACATCATAGGCTATTTTAGGTACAGCCTCTTTGAATAAATCTACCGAAAAGGAACATTAACTAGAGAAAAGGAACATTTTAGAAATTTGTATTTTGAAATAATTGTGATAAATAGAGCATTTGCTCCTATAGGAGCAAAATTAATGCTCTATTTATCACAATGGGTTCACTAACTGACTTTTACAGAGTCGTCAAAAGTCGTCAATATGAGGGAATGGGTTAAACACGTTGAGCTTATCAAGAATGATTTGGATAAAAACTCTGAATATAAGATATGAAACTATTGTATTTTATCTGAAGATATACATTATTCTGTTATGATACAAAGAAGTTGGTTTGTTACTCCATAGATACACATTTTTAAGCCTTTGCAAACGGACTAGACTATAAAACTATGTAACTATAAATCTTCTGTCCATGAATATGCATACAGTAATAAATTCTTAGATTAATATTTACAGGGGAGTCAGTTCCAACCTACGAGCCATAAAACGTCCCCGTAAACGTATGTGTCTGCAATAACAGGTTGTTGTTAAATCCTTTACTCCATCATGAATAGTCATGCCAGAAATAATGACATCATGGATATTCATTAGATTCATGGTTATAATAGTGCACAGGATTTTTTGGAAATTTTTATGTCAGAAGCAAATATAGCAGACCCTGATCAGACGGTTCTTATACGAGCCGTTTGATCTGGGTCTACTCTGTTTGTAAAGGCGCTGAAAGGCGTATTTATGGAATAAACGGTTAATGTGGCACTCCTAGGGGGAGATTTCTACATGACATTCGCCCTGCATTTAGCTACAATTGTGCTGCACCTTCAGAATTCTTGGTAACGGTCGCTTACGTGTTAGACACGTTATTATAGAGTAGAACCTGTCCATAACGACCATATGATGAGTATAATGAGCTATAAGAGCAGGTGGTTGCTAGTAATGCAGGAGAGTTTAGTTTTCTGCGTAGTTGTCGTCCTGCATTAGGCTACTGTCTGGGGAAAAAAATACAACTACAGTAAAAACTCAATAACACGAACACTTAAATAAGTACCATTATTGATCTTTAACACAGGTGGTAGCTTAATGCAGGGTGAACGTCATGGAACAAGCTCCTCTAGGAGCTTTCTGCATAACATTCGCCCCGTATTAAGCACCCACCTGCCTATACGTTGTTCATTACTAAAATTGATACTAAAGTTTATACTATATAGACTTATTATGTATGTCCGCTGTAGACAGGGTCTACTGTATTGCAGAACATGTCGTGTTAGGACGGGAAAGTGTCGAGTCAGATTCAATGAGAAGGACGTCACGCTATTCAAAATAAAACAAACCATTCGAATATTGAAAACCGCGTACACTCAGCCAGTGGCGATATTTCAAAACAGTGTATTCGGTCTACATCATTTGCATATAACAACAATTCTAGACCAGTCATAAATGATAGGGCCTTATTCAAGTACTAAAATGGTCATTTTCTCCAACTAGCCATATACTGTTTAATTTACACACATAATGCTTTTGAGTATACAAAACTCTGTTACTGCTCATGAATGATGAATATGGAAGTTCCGAGTCAACACAGTTTGAATTGTTCAATTATAGTTATAAACGTCAGGACTATATAAAGTTGATGTAAGGAACAATTACATAAATATCAGATGATTTTTATAATAGCATATGAATGTATCTATGAGAGAGTCTGTAGAATCAGATTATTTTGGTAATTAGTTCATAAGCAAACAAAGTAGATATAGATCAAAGCCATTCAGTAGTCGATTGATCTAGATCTACCCTGCTTGCAACGGTATTAGAAGACATATCTAGTGGGTAAAATGTTAAGTCTTTTCGTGTAATGCAAATTATGTCAGCTTACATTCCAATGCATTGCAAGTTTTATTTGCGTTCGTTTCGTTCGAACTTTCAAAATACTATTGACCAAGTGCCAAGCAGCTTGGATCCTGATGCCGTGTAACCCGGCCGTCTCACCTGGATACAGAGCTTGGATGCTGATGCCGTGTAACCCGGCCGTCTCACCTGGATACAGAGCTTGGATGCTGATGCCGTGTAACCCGGCCGTCTCACCTGGATACAGAGCTTGGATGCTGATGCCGTGTAACCCGGCCGTCTCACCTGGATACAGAGCTTGGATCCTGATGCCGTGTAACCCGGCCGTCTCACCTGGATACAGACTGTCAGTTCAATCTTTGCAGATTGAAGGTTGTGTATTAACGACCTCGCAGTTCATGACATTCGTAACTCTAAGAAGATTTTGATTTACGACGTTTGCATAAAACATTAATATTTTTAAGGCGATTTTTACTGCGTTCCATTTTACCATTTGTTTTTGGAAAAAAAAACCTCTTGAAAAAAGGGGAATGCCTTTTAGATACCATATAATGACCTTTAGATTGCCATAAGAGGCGGACTTGAAAAGGGATTTTGATATGATTGGAACAGAGAAAAAAATCAAATATTCTGAGACGGTTTTAACAGAAATAGAAGATCTGAACCTAAACCTCAAGTTAGCGTTCTAAACATTGACTAATCTGAAAACAGACTGGCACCATTCGCATAGTGTTAATTTTAATGGTATTTTAACACTTTCGCTGCCAATGCCTGATCTGTGATTACCTATGCAAACAGTTTGGATCCAGATGAGACGACGAGTAACTCGGCGTCTCATCAGGATCCAAACTGTTTGTTACTGTTTCTATGTTTTTGAAACAAAAATGAAGAAAATCAAAATAATGAAAATTTGTATCAGACGACAAAATTAGCAGACGACAGAGTTTGGCAGCGAAAGGGTTAAGATCTTCTGTACGATCGTTGACATCATAAACACATACACTGGCATTAGCAAACGGTGTAGACCCAGATTAGAGACCCGCATTCAAAGCGTTAATCATACACTTCAACGATATCATAAATGGGAAATATGCAACTAGGGTAGACCCAGATAAGAACGGCCCTGAAGGTGCTCATTGATTAGGGTCCGTATTGAGTGCTATATCATTCAATGCCGAATGTTTTCCTCAGAATATATAGTAAAATCTGTCTCAAGTGACCATTAAAAAGGGGTATAAATAATGCCTGTGAGCAAGGTGGTAGCTAAATGCAGGTCGAAAGTAATGCAGAAAACCCCTATAGGAGCTTTTTGTATTGCTTTTGCCCTGCATTAAACAACCACCTACTTTTTAAGATTCCTGTGTCCAATCAATACAATGTCGCTTAAGACAGGTTTTGCTGTATTTCTTTGAATGCACCCCTTCACATGAAAAATGGTTGGGTTCAAAATTTTCATTTAAACAAGGTTACTTTATATCATATGGGAAGTAAAAGGATTAATGTCTAGATGAATACTTACATGACATAACCATCAGTATTCCCGAAGAAATATCCACTTTTAATATCCACCCACAAATGCCACAAATGCCACAGTTACCTCGCCAATCCAAATATTCGAATAACCTTATTGTCCGTATAACAAGTCAAAATGTTAAAACACAAATACATGCACGCCATATATCGATGGTGTAATGATTTTTTAATTCGGGGACATTTCAAGAACCAACTAGAAAGTGGCCATTTCACTCGACAGGTTGTTATTTGTTGGGCTGACATTTGTATCAACATGTAGAGCCCTTTAAATGATACGGACCATTTTAACGACTTTGCAAACAGAGTAGACCCTGATCATACGGCTCCTACAGGACCGGTCTGATCGGGGTCTGCTCTTTTTGCTTATAGAATAATACAAATTTATATAAGAGAATATTGATAAATATATACATGATGTAATGATTCCTTTCATAAATATTCATGAAGTAAAGGGTTAATCACCAGAAACCCGATACTCCTGATCAGCAGTTTCATCAGCTAGTTGCGACATACTAAATACAGCAGTTTTTGTCGGTCGGGTGTAGATTACCCGAGATTGCCGGGCTGGCGGAGGACCCCCATACTCGCGTCATGATTTCAGAGCCTTATAAGTGATTGAAGTATAAAACTGGGCTGTATTGTTCGCCAATAATGGCCTGTTTGCTCTCTGACCTCCACTTTCCATATTAACTTACGGTAAAAACTAAACACGTTAATCTACCGCTTCTGACTGTTGCTAGCAAATATCCCCATCGCATGTACGTAAGAAATGCATATTCAAATTTAGAGAAATGTATTGCCTTGGTAATAGTATGGGGATATTAACAATTATTTGGATCCACACGGTGTACAAACTTCTTGCACGTATGTGTCATGCATATTAATAGTGTAATGAGAGTTTAAACGCGCGGGCTCATTTGGGTCGCCCTAAAATTACAAGAGTGCAATTGCTACTGATAAAATTTAAACTCGCCCAGACGCAGTGACAAAGCTATCATTACGCTCCTTCTCGTAACTAATCTAATTATAATTACATGTATTCAATTATAATATTTATATATGCTAAAAACTTTTGAAATATATATTGTGAAAGAAGGTTATTATATGTCTGATCAAAATATTAATTAGAGTATAACATCGCTAATACGAACTGTTAGTAATTAAAGTTTGACAATGTTTTTAGACAGGTAGCTGCTTAAACTAATTTCCTTGTTCAATATTCATGTAAGAAATAATGACGTCATGAATATCTATAAGTTGAATATCTATAATGTACACAGGGTGTTTTGGCTCAGGCAGAAACTGTAGAGTCAGATCTATGTCATGTCATAAGCAAACAGACCATACCCTGATCAGACGGCTCCTATGTGAGCCGTCTGTTCTGGGTCTACTGTGTTTGCAAATGCGTGAAAAGGCGTTTATATGAAGGAATGGGTTAATAAAAGATGAAGGTCATGTTGAAAGCTCCCGGGGATTTTCTGCATGACTTCTAACCAGCATTAAATGGTCACCTGACTTAACCCCCTTTCCTTTACTGTAAGAGTTAATGACATACATCGGAGTTTGGTTTGTAAACCATAAGCATTTTAAAACATGACAATTGTCACTTTATCTTGTATTATAATGAGTTTTATGTAAAACTTTGTTATTATTTATACAGTAAAACCTCGATTATTCGAATTTTCGTTATAAACGAATTTAGACCCTTTTAGGCAGGTGGCTGCTTAATGCATGATGAAAGTCATGCAGAAAGCTCCTAGAGGAGCTTTCTGCATGACTTTCACCATGCATTAAGCTGCCACCTGTCTTAAAGATCGATAATAATACGTATTTTAGTGTTCGGATAATCGAGGTTTTACTGTATATCCATATTAGAATCTTTATTTTGCGTTTCGGCCTGACATTCAAGCGCGGGAAAATCGCTGACGGTCTATAATAGTCAACTGAGAGATTCCCGCGAGTTTTCCCCGCGCTTGATCTAATGACCGAGACAGAAATTAAAGAGAAAAAACTTTGATATAATTAATATCTTACCTTACCTTTTAGATAACAGAATTCCCTTTGTGTATGCGTTGTGTTTATGTCTACTTTGGTGTTTCGTGAGTTATTACGTAAATTTTCACATCAGACTCAGATGTCACCTTTAAACTTCTATACATTTTCTTTTGTTACATTTGAGACTATGCTATTAATGCCTTTTAGTTACTCTGGTGCTGACTTCCTCCTTGTCTAATAATATACAACAGAAGCCAGAAACACTGTGGTGTTACCATTCAGAGGACTATCAAAGAAAGGAGAAGAAGACAATAATAGGCTGTATTGTAAATTGTTAAAGAATATCACATAATTTGAGTATCAATTATATGTTGCTTCTTAATTAAGCCAACGAAGCTGGAAGACATTTGGAAAACCATGATGTTAAGTAATATAACTGTTACCTTTAACATACATGTTTTTTTAATAGGTTTCATATCAATACTGCTTGCTTGCTGACCAATATATCGCGAAACTTGCTTACTGTAAAATCCCTCTAATAGTCTAGTTGCTTAGGAGGAAAATCGTTACATGGTGGATTAAAGTATAAAACTTGGTATATGAGTTGCATTTGCAGTCTCTAATCAAAATAATTGGGGATGCCCGACTTGGCTACCCTAGTTCTGCCAAAATCCAAGATGGCGTCCAAGATGGCCGCCATAACACAATGTGTTTGATAAAATCACCCATATTTGTCAGTTTCCATGGATAGAATTGCCTACAATTTTGTAAAAGGAACACAAAGGTTGCATTATATCATATTTGGATATATTTGGACCATTAAGTGTATGATCTTATACAAAATAACAATATTTCTAAAAACTAAATAGAACAGAATAGAACACAAATCGTCTATGGCATTACTTACAGCTTACACAAATATGTTATTGTTGTAATGTACCAGAATTAGATTTTTCTGTTGATTAATTGAATATCTGCCGCAAGAATTCTAGTAGAGAAGAATTTAGACACTTTTAGGCAGGGTGAACTTTCTGCATGACTTTCACCCTGTAATAAGCTACCACCTGTCTCCAAGGCCGAAAGTTTACTAAATTTCCCATCCAGTTTAGAGGATTTTTATTATATACACTATGTCTACCTAACGACTAAATGCATTAACCTTATATCCCATATATACTCATTTAAACACATTAAGTTCTACAGTTTGTGCGATATTCAAAAGTTGTTGTGTTCATATGTTACTATTAAAAGCATCTATATGATGTACTTGATGTCATTATTTCTTACATGCTTAATGCTAAACAAAAGTAATACAGAACACTCACATGGAAGTATTCTGTATAGAATAGAATAGAAAGTTTGTATTACACACGTCGTGCATGGCATGTAATTTACTTATGCAAATATGTAACAAACAGAAAGTAGGTAGGGAATTTACCCGAACCACGTGCACCTATATGTCACTTCCAAACTTATTCGTGTTGAATATATACAAATATTGTACATGTACGTATAAACATAATGGGTCATTTTACATACATAGGTATATCACTCTGGGGAATATGATCATATATATATAATATTCTTGACTGACATCATCGGTAGAAAATTTACCACAAACCCTGAGTGTATAATAATATTCTCATATGTAGGTATGCTTTAATAATAAACCTAGCTACCTTTCTTGTATGCTCATAAATTAACACTTAAAAGGAGCATTTACTAGAGGAATTGAAACTTTTAGAAGTGTGTAGTTTTTAAACCATTGTGATAAATAGAGCATTGCTCCTATGGAGCAAATGCTCTATTTGTACAATGGTTTAAAAAGACCTTTACAGGGACGTAGAAAGGCGTCAGTAGGAGGGAATGGGTTAATTGCAAAAATGCAAGAGGAAATATGTTTTGTTTTCTATGGCCATGCTATCACACGATCTACATACTCTGTCATACAGATATTGGTTGTTTTTAGAGAGGAGTCAATGGCTAATATAGGTTTTATGTACCGCATGCATAGTGTTTGAAACAATTTAGTTCTTTCGCTGCCAAGTCTTGTCCTCTGAACAGTTTTCAATTGGCTTTAATTCTGAATCTGTATAATTGACTTATGTTTTGTATAAAACATCTTAACCCTTCGCTTGCTATTCGCTATTACCTGTAAATAGTGAAGACCCAGATGAGACAACTCCTGCAGGAGCTGTCTCATCAGGGTCTGCACTATTTACAAGTTGATTGTGCAACCAGTGCACTCCACAGCAGTGATTGCAAAGCGAACTACTTGTACACAGTGAAGATATATGTAATTATACAACAGGGCATGGGTAAAGAAGGATAAATGTGTTTTAAAATTCAGCAAGCGAAGGGTTAACACGAAACAGTTTTGTTCTTGATGAGATGCCGAATTACTCCGTGCTCCTTCTGGGTCCAAACAGTTTGCACAGGTGATAACAGCTTCGTCATTGGCAGTGAAAGGGTCCATTCCAGGAAATAAGACAAAATGTTAATCACAGATTACTTTTGCAAGGAGCGTTTGGTATGTATAAATTGACATGTTTTGTAATAAATGGTTTGTAAGGTTTGTATACACCAACAGAGGTGTTTTGTAATAAATGCTTTGTATGTATTTGACAGAGCTATATATAAAGATGCGTACCCAAATACTAAAATCGTCATGTCTCCACCAAAGCCTCTATTGTGACCACTCTTTAAAATCGTCTCGAAGAGACGATAATAAAGAGTGGCCAAAGTATAGGGTTTGGTGGAGAAATAAAGGAGTTTTTCTTGAAAATGTTTACATATACGCATCTTATCTAGACCTCTGTTAAAAATATCAATATACATGTTTTGCAATAAACGTTTTGTATTCAGTCACGGGAAAATGTATCAAACCTTTAAAATACAGAGGACGAATCAAGGTAACAGAGCATGGACTGTATTGTATAATTCTTATCACGATCCATCCTGACTCGCATAAGCAAACAGCTTGGATTCAGACGCCAAGTCGTTTGACACTCAGTCTATAGTTTCTCAATTACTTGACTGAATCGGAAGTATCCCTTTCCTTCATATAATCGCATTTTCACGCAATTGCAAACAGAGTAGACTCCTATAGGGGCCGTCTGATCGGGTTCTGCTCTGTTCTGTTTTGACATTATATAAACATGATTATACAGTTTTTGATAATGCAAAGACATTCCGTGAAAAGTCTACACTATAAAACTTCAGCTAATAAATATTCATGATGTCATAATTTCCAACATGAATATTTAATATGGAAAGGGTTAATCAAATATGCACCTGATCCAAATTTTAGCGGATATTTATTCACAATGGAGTAAGGTTTATAGAGTATTAAGAAGCTTAGGAACTGGGCATTCAGTAGGCTGTACAACGCTTGTTGATACTCTCTAAGGCAAGCCGAACTTTGAGAACACGACTAAAGTTGGTTCTAGCAGACGATATCATACTGTAGGCGGGAGAATATGATGCAAAAGTCAAAGCGTTATCGAAGTATTGTTTTCCTTTCATGTGCAAACAGGCTTTTAAAAAAGCGAGACTATGCAGGTAATTAGTCATTCATTATCTGCAATGCTTTATTCAATATCGCATATTTGTAATGCGTGCTTAACCCTTTCGCTGCCAATGCCGGATCTGTGATTACCTATTCAAACAGTTTGGATCCAGATGAGACGCCGAGTAACTCGGCGTCTCATCAGGATCCAAACTGTTTGTTACTGTTACGATGTTTTTGAAACAAAAATGAAGAAAATTTAAAAAAAATGAAAATTTGTAGCAGACGACAAAGTTAGCAGACGACAGAGTTTGGCAGCGAAATGGTTAAATTCAATTTGCACTAGGCTGACCCTTTCCTTCATATAAACGCAATTTTCACGCATTTGCAAAGTAGACCCAGATCAGACGGATCCTATAATAGCCGTCTGATCAGGGTCTGTTCTGTTTGCTAATAGAATTTGAAAGATTTGTTTCTTTACTTCCTAAGATGGCTACAGTGTTCCATTTTACATATTTCATTATACTCATTTTGTCCATGAATATTCAGTAGGTATTGAAATTTGGAATAAACATAGAACAGGGAAAGGTTTAACCCTTACCATTTCAAAATTTAAAAATATAATGTCTGCTCAAAGCCTGATTTATTACAAGTTTAACTTCCGGTTCGACCAATAAACCAAACCCTCTGAGAGACTACTGTCTGAGTGGTAAACAGACATGCTGTTTCCTAGTCAGACTTCTGTCTGAGTAGCTAACAGACATGCGGGTTCCTAGTCGGTCTGAGTGGCAAACAGACATACATGTTCCTTGTCGGTCTGAGTGGCAAACATACATGCATGTTCCTAGTCAGTCTGAGTGGCAAACAGACATACATGTTCCTAGTCAGACTACTGTCTGAGTGGCAAACAGACATACATGTTCCTAGTCAGACTACTGTCTGAGTGGCAAACAGACATGCAGGTTCCTAGTCGGACTACTGTCTGAGTGGCAAACAGACATGCAGGTTCCTAGTCGGACTACTGTCTGAGTGGCAAACAGACATGCATGTTCCTAGTCAGACTATTGTCTGAATGGCAAACAAACATGCAGGTTCCTAGTCAGACTATTGTCTGAGTGGCAAACAGACATACATGTTCCTAGTCAGACTATTGTCTGAGTGGCAAACAGACATGCAGGTTCCTAGTCAGACTATTGTCTGAGTGGCAAACAGACATGCAGGTTCCTAGTCGGACTATTGTCTGAGTGGCAAACAGACATGCAGGTTCCTAGTCAGACTATTGTCTGAGTGGCAAACAGAGATGCAGGTTCCTAGTCGGACTATTGTCTGAGTGGCAAACAGACATGCAGCTTCCTAGTCAGACTATTGTCTGAGTGGCAAACAGACATGCAGGTTCCTAGTCGGACTATTGTTTGAGTGGCAAACAGACATGCAGGTTCCTAGTCGGACTATTGTCTGAGTGGCAAACAGACATGCAGGTTCCTAGTCGGACTATGGTCTGAGTGGCAAACAGACATACATGTTCCTAGTCAGACTACTGTCTAAGTGACAAACAGACATGCAGGTTCCTAGTCAGACTATTGTCTGAGTGGCAAACAGACATGCAGGTTCCTAGTCGGACTATTGTCTGAGTGGCAAATAGACATACAGGTTCCTAGTCAGACTATTGTCTGAGTGGCAAACAGACATGCAGGTTCCTAGTCGGACTATTGTCTGAGTGGCAAACAGACATGCAGGTTCCTAGTCAGACGCTGAGATGCTCGGGTTTCTCATCGGGATCCATTGACTCCCCTTGAAATCGGAATTTTCATGAATAACAATTTCGGTCTTTTTCGGCAGGTGACTACTTAATACAGAATGGAAGTAAGACAGAAAGCTCATTTGGGAACTTTCTGCATGACTTTCAACCTGCATCAAGCTGCCTTTGTTCTGTTCTGACAGACGGACACTGATACTATTTTAAACGTCCGGTTTACAGGAGTTTTGCTTGTTTACAAATGCCATTTAGGTAGCGTTTAATTGTTGTTATCAGCCAATTTAATGATTTACCTCATAAATACAACTTTTGACGCTAACATAGTAGACATAGATCAATTAGGCGCTATGTAATCATGGTCTGCTCTAATTGCTAATGGAATAATATAGAGCTGAGTGTGCAGTTTCTGAAATGACCAAAGGTTTCATTGTTTATACCATTATCAAAATATGCAATCACTGAAAACCCATGAAGTGACAGATTGTTGCATAATTACTCATGATGTGAATACAGCTATACGCGATCTGACTCAAGTATTCAAATAGCTTGTATCCAGAGGAGAACCCGGGTGTAACACAGGACCCAAGTTGTATAACAATCAGTCAATAGTTTACCAAAAGCTTGATCAAAGCACAGTAGTACCTCTTCTTACGCGGCCATCAAAAGAGGTCTTATTAAAGGTCTGTGAGATAGGTGGTAAGTTAATGCAGGTCAAAAGTAATGCAGAAAGCTCCTATACTTTCTGCATTACTTTTGCCCTGCATTAAGCAACCACCTGCTTTTCAAAACTTCTATGTTCAATAATGAATGGCCGAGAAACACAATAAGCAGTCTTGCTTTCGTTTCCATGCTTTTCTTTTCCTTTGTGTTATTATTACAATATTCATGTAAATATTTATAAATAAAATATGTTTAAACCAATGAATGGCCGCTTAAGACAAGTTCTGCAGTAGTCAACACCGCACCAGATCCAACGTTGAACAGACAGTATTGTTTCATAGCGGGTTAAAGAGTGAAATGGCCGATCAATGCGTGTTGAGGCATTATTTCATGTATTTTCAGGTACATATGTATGGGTATCACTCATCTGTTCAATCTGTACCTAGATGCTGGATGTTGATAAAAGCTCCTGATTTACTTAATCCTTGAGGGCGACACCTGATCTCACATTAGTACCCAGCTATGTGTATTATTTATTAGTGAGTGCTAAATAATTGCAAACACCTGTAACAAAATTCTGAGTGATTTACCTAACACGGGTTAGATTTCTAACATTAAGCGGATCCGATTCCGTGTTTTCTTTAGGTCGATAAACATGTTCACACATAACCAGCCGGCACGGGTATTTTTTGAACCCCGCCTTTTCTGTGTGATGGGAAGACGGATAGAAACAGTTCACAAACTAAAACATTGTTGTTTTTATTTTGTTATTTATTTACAACGTATGTTCCATAATATTATATGGTCTATTAAAATACACAAATCACACAAAAGTGTGCAAGGCCATCTAGCAATCTAGGTTTACATAATACAATTGATTGGGCTTCCAAATACAGTAAACCTTTCTTAAGCGGCCATTCATTTATTTCACATCTGAGTCTTAAAAACAGGTGGTTGCTTAATGAAGGGCTAAAGTAATACGGAAAGCTCCTACAGGAGCTTTCTGCATTACTATTGACTTGCAATAAGCTACCACTTGCATTAAGCTACCACCTATATTACTTGTGTACTTATGTAAGACCGACTTGCTCTTATAAAAAAGTATCATTTCTTAAATGCGATCATTACTTTCACACACGTTCCAATATACATGTAATTTGTTGTTTGCCTGTTTTAACCATAGCACTATAATATGCATTACTTTAGTTCTAGTGACGCCCCGCTATATAGTGCAGGTATTTTTTTTATATTTTTTTTTCAATTTCAATTTCCCATTGCAAGCAGTGCAGACCCTGATGAGAGGGTTCCTATAGGAGCTCACTCATCTGGGTCTACACTGTGTGAAGAAAAATAACCCCACCCAAAAAATTGTGCTTTACGGGTTAATTCAGATCTGTCTGTCATCCGGGGCAAGGTTGGTGCTTATGCAAAATTGTTATGATAGCATTGCTTCTTTATTACAAATTGTAAATAATTATGTTTTCTCTCTGTTGAGGGCCTCATGGAAGATTGGTTTTAACCAAATGAGTACTCTCGTTAAATACGTTGTGCACTATAGTGCAGGTAAATGACTACTGTACGATTCATTTTAATACAACATTAGTACTATAATCTGTTTCATTTTAATTCTAGTGACATCCAGTTATATAGTACAGGTATAGGACCACTATATGTCATATTTAATACAACTTTAGTACTATAATCTGTGTCATTTTAATTCTAGTGACATCCAGTTATATAGTATAGGTATAGGATCACTACATTAAATCTTTATTAGAGTCTCATCATTGTACAGAAGTATACATTAAATGCAATACGTATCATAGATCTACATGTCTCATTTAATACAACTTCACTACTGTTATATGTTCCACTTCAGGTTTAGTGACGTCTGGCTATAACACAGGCCACTATATTTATACTAAAGATCTACTACTGCGTTTCACGTTAGTACTGGTGACTTTAGAACAGGTATATGACCACTTTTAGTATTACTTTATGCAGCACTGCACATGTACCAATGTCCGTCTCACTTTATAACTGTTGTATGTGCCACTTGAACTAATGACCGTCTCACTTTATAACTACTGCAATACCAGTAAGACGGGTAAACTAATGGAAGTCTCACTTTATAAATGTTGATTGTGCCACTTTAGTATTACAGTAGTACATTAATGAACGTCTCACTTTAGAGGTCCATATCTCTCCTTATTACCGCTATAACGCTGCTGTAGAGGGAAAAACACTGACATCGCTCTGTATTTTATTTCTGCCATTCAGTCATACTTTGCACTTAATATCAAAAGTCATGAAAACAGAGATGAGAAATAAAATATCAGATGAATTTGAAATCTTGATACCATGTGGATTTTATTGACTAATAAAATGGACAATTAGGGTAGTCACGAAAAATGATATCAAGTGCTGTCAGACAGCAATACATAAAATTCGATGCGTTTGAGCAATTTAAACAATATTGAAATCGATTTCAAAAGTGCAATGGGCCCATGCTTTAACTATATTGGTAGAATGGGAGTAGTAAATATTTTGTTTGTGGAAATAAAACATTCGACACATGTCATGTCCTAATTAACATTCTTTAAGTTAATGAGTACGGTACGGCTAAACGAGACATTTACAATATAATAGGGCCTATCCAATTGCTATCAAATGGAATGACGTGCATAGTATTATATTCCTTTTTTCTATCAAGAAAATACTTGCATTTGGGAAGATGTCGAACTCTCTCCACCCACTTACGTCGTTAACCTCTTGAATGTTGGTAACCAGCGGTCTGTTATTTGCTAACGGTATAGATCTGAGGAGCCCTCTTAACAGGGTATGCACTGTTTGTCATCATGAATTAACCCTTTCCTCCATTATTATTCATGTAAGAAATAATGACACTGAATATGAATTTGATAAAATAGCACATTGAGACAGGATTTTTAGCTATGGCAGAAACTGTAGAATCGTATCTATAATGTATCAGAAGCCAACAGAGTGGACCCTATTGGAGCCGTCTGATCTGAATCTACTCTGTTTGCAAAGGTGTAGACAGGCGTATTTATGGAGTAAAGGGTTAATGCCTTTGCAAATAGAGTAGAGCCTGGTTATACGGCTCCTGTAGGAGTAGTCTGATCAGGGTCTCCTCTGTTTGCTTATGATATAATAAAGAACTGACTAAAGTTTCTGTATTGGTAAAATTGTTCTTGAAACCATCATAAAAATCAAGCTACATGTAATTAATATACAGTAATATATACATGCATTTTTTTCGTAATGAGTATTCATGGAATTATGTTGAAACTAACAATGATTCAATAATGATTAACAATGCATAGTTCCTATATGATTTATCGTTCAATCACACCTGTACGGTAACGCAAAATGACTCTTGTTTTCGCAGTGCTGTCTTATTTCTACAAGCATACAGTCAGAATTATTAATAGTTTAGATCCAGATGGGACATAGAGTTACATTGCCTATCTCGCTTTAGGACCATTACACACATATGGGTTAACCCTTTGTTTACAGAAATCGTATGCACACTGTCATTTGCAAACAGTGTGAACCCAGATCAAAATACTATTTTGTCCATGAATATTCAGTAGTTACTTTGAAATTTCAACATTCAGAAGGTTAACGGCAAACTGTAGAATGAACTCTATATAATCCAATAGTATTCTACATGATATAGGTCTATTCTGTTTGCAAAAGTGCCAACAGTCGTTTATATAAGGAAAAGAGTTTAAAAGCAAACTTGTTCACATCTGTCACGGGAAAGAAACAAGTTTATTATGAGAAAATTTACTTTAAATTCTGATTGGAAGCGGCGGCTGATCTGGATAGACACTGCAAATTCAAAAAATTCCTTTGAACCTATAGTAAAACGTCGCTCATCCGAAAGTCGTGCAAACTGCCCCAAACGAGGCTTTATACTTGGCGACATCCTGTAATAACTCATTTGAATTATTCTCATATCAATGATGAAGACCAGTTCAGATCTTATGCTGGAACCCATCCATTTCTTTCATATGAGGTGTGTGTGTGTGTGTGTGGGGGGGGGGGCATATTAAAGTCTTTGACATTGATGGGTCAGCAAACAGTGCGGACCCTGATCAGAGGGTTCCTTCAGGATCTCTCTGATTTCTGAATTGCTTGCCTATGTCCCTTTTAAGGGACACTGGGCACCAATTGATTAATCTGCCACCTATATTAAAATGTATAACGATACTTATTTGAGTGATCGAATTAGCAAAGTTTTTTTCTGTATATATGTGTTTAATGGACCATTCTATATTAATAAATTATGTTGTCACATTAGCGAAATCTTGTTATAACTAGCACAAAAAATCCTCTAAAACAACCACCAATACCAAAAAGGGGTCTATATCCGGGACCTAGAGACAGGTTTTAGCTTAATGTATGATGAACATTACGTAGAAAACGTTCTGCATTACTATTGGTCTACATGATGCAACAACCAGCGTTTAAAGACACCATGTTCTATTTAAGTGGTGGTATTACAAGGGTTTTACTATACAGCACTACCTGCCTAAAACAACCACTTCATTTATAAAATGAGTGAATAGGAATGTGGTAGCAGTACAGCAGTACTGCAGAAAGCATATAACTATTGGAGTTTTCTGCATTACTTTTGTTCTGTATTAATCATTTCCCTCACACAAACATTTTTTTTCACGCTTTTTGCAAACAGCGTAGACCCAAAACAGACGTCTCCTACAGGAGTCGTCTTATCAGGGTCTGCTCTGTTTGCTTACGGTAAACTATTGATCTAATTTCACAGTTTCTGCATGAACCAAAAGGGCCTGTGTGTATATATGTCATCATAAAAATGACATTATTCTTACATGAATATTTAACAGGTAAATGGTTAAGCTGCCACCCGTTTTAACCATTTCCTTCATATACGCCTTTTCATGCTTTTGCAAACAGGGTAGACCCGTATCAGACGGCTCCAATAGGAGCCGTCTGATCAGGGTCTGCTTTGTGTTTACTACAAGAACTTCATGAAATTTGTTTCTTTACTTTCTAAAATGGCTTCAATGTTCTATCTTCCACAACTATTTTGACGATGAATATTCAGTAGGTATTGGAATTTGGAAAACATAGAAAGGGGAAAGAGTTAAAACAAAACAAAATACATTTCTATTTAGTGCAATGTTGTTGCTATAGCTTTTACGTGACGTAAATTTAAATGACATATCTAATTTATTCTAGTTTAACTCTTCTCCTGTTAACAGCCACATAACTCGCGTCAGCAAACAGCTTGGGTCAAAATGAGACGCTGAGTAACTTGGCGTCTCATCTGGATCCAAAATGTTTGACACTCGGTTTACCGTTCCTAAAAAGCTTGTTCGTAATGGGAGTAGTTCAAATTGCACCAAGTTCAAACTTGAGCAGGTATTATTTTTTCACAGTGGGTTAAGGGTTGACCCTTTCACTGTTCTATATTTATTTCAAATTTCAATACCTGCTTGATATTCGTGAACAACATACAGTAAAACCTCTCTATAACGACCACTATTTTTTTTAATTTCCTATAGGAGCGTTCTGTTTCACTTTCACCTTGCTTTAAGCAGCCACCTGCATTTAACACAAACTTTAACACTACTGGAAATATGGGATGCAGACATTGCAGCCAATTTAGGAACTAAAGAGACATATATATCAAATTCCATTATTAAACAGAGCAGACTGATCAGAAAGCTTCTGCAGGAGCCGTCTGTTTTGGGCGTACTCTGTTTGCAAATGCATGAAAAGGCATTGAAATGAAGTAAAGGGTTACCACGTTTCAGACACGTATCCTCTGTAGTATTAAAACTTTAACTGGAATGGTAGACAATTATATCATGTGTTGAAGCCGTACTTCACATCGGGCAAGTAAATTGGATAAAAAACGTGACGTTATCTCTTTTGTATTGGGAATATCGCAGCGCGAACGTCTATATCACAGGACTGTTCTGTACATTCACGAGGATTGGCAGACCTGATTATTTCTTGTATTGAAAATAACGGCATTATTACAAAATGACACGCAATTACAAGCTTACATCCCCTCGAAGGGAGATAATTTAATACTTATCTCAGCTCGAAAGTATCCTTACTTCTGATTCGTTCAAGGTTTTGACCGAGATACATGCAGCACGGATCGTGGTGAGACACCGATGTCCTAGACCCAACCTGGTTGTCAGTCAGGTCAGCACAAGGGATACTAAAGCTAATAGTTTACATATATTTTCCAATATAATAGTACAGATGAGTTGTTTTGAGGAAAACATATAAAGCCATCATCGGGGTGACATGTTTGTTAACTATTACGCAGCTGTCCTGTGCAATGCGTCACGTAAATGAGACGCTTGAGACAAACATGTGTCCGTTATAGTCACCCTTACAATACTGAATCAGGGGCATAGCTGTGTAACATCAATCTAAAAGGTGAACACTTTATTATGGTCAAAATGGAACACAAATCGAGCGGTAAGGAGGAAGACTTTGACAAACATTGTTTTGTCATATTGACGCCTCTTGACGCATCTGTAAAAGACACATTTTAAAACCATTGTGATAAATACACTATTTACTACTATAGGTACAAATGCTATATTTATCACAATTGTTTCAATACTAATTAATTCTAAATTTCATGTCCCCGGACCACGGTGCGTACATTACATCTGAACTTAGCTTCGCTCAATTGCTTGTGGCAAACATGTGTTCGTTATTTTAACCCTTTTAATACTGATATTCAGAGTAGAAATGACCGATCAGTGTGTAAGAGTCCATTCAGATATAAAAATTGAAATTTGCTATAGTTTGTTTTAACGAAGAACAGATCAGACACAGATCACGTGGCTCCTCCTCTAGGAGCCCGCTGAGCAAGCTCACCACTCTTTACACATTACAGTACATTTGTTTCCCAGGATTCACATGATTGATGTACATTTATAATGAACCAACAACAATGAGAACATTTCTGGGTATTTGACCCATGACCTCTAATGACACATTGGAGACCTTTACAAAAATACTAGACCCAGGTCAGATGAATATTTCAGGAACCGTCTGATCAAGGTCTGCCCTGTTTTCTCTATAGAATTGTATCGATATGATTCTAAAGATTCAGCAATGGAAAACTCATGTGTTTATGTGTCATATATTCATTCAGCTAAACATATTAAATAATCAACAATGAAGAAAATATTTCAAAATAGGGAATTAATATAATACATAAATACTTGAATTGATCTGATCTAATATTTCGACCACTAAGGGCCTTTGTGGTCGAAATATTAGATCAGAGCAATTCAAGTATTTACATGTATGTATTAAATAATCATGAAATTATTTCCTACATGAATATTTATCAGGTTAAGGTTTATGTTGGGTTGTCCTTTGGTGCAGGACGAAATGTATAGTAAAACCTCCCTATAACAGCCACTAAATTGTGTTAATTAGTTGGTATTTAGGGCAGATGGTAGCTCAAAGCAAGTTGACAGCAAAACAGAACGCTCCTACAGGAGCGTGCTGTTTTACTTTCACCTTGCTTTAAGCAGCCACCTGCCTTTAATACAAAATACCTGATGTAATTTAGTGGCCGTTATAGAGATGTTTTACTGTATTCAGGAACTTTCTGTAGTTCTTCTGTTCTGCATTAACACTTTACGCTATGAATATTCATGTAAGAAATAATGACATCATGAATATAATAAAATGTCTCTTTAAAAAATGGCATATTAACACAAGAATGTTTTGCCACGTCGGAAACTGTAGAATCATGTTTATATCATTCCATAAGTAAACTGAGACTACCCTGATCAGCCGGCTCCTATAGAAACCGTCCCATCTGAGACTGACTGCTCTGTTTGGAAAAGTGTGAAAAAGCGTATTTATGGAGTTCACGGTTAGTCAGTAAATTACAGTTAACTAACTCCCTAATGAACATTTATGCATGAATTGATCACTTCATGCATATGATTTAATTGTTTTATAGGTGAATATTTAAAAGGGGATTGTTGGTTTAGACAGATATTGTACGATCAGATCTATGTAATTTCATATACAAACGGCACGGGCCGGCCCTGAGCAAACGTCCCCCACAGGAGCTGTTTGAATTGAGTATACTCTGTTTGCAAAAGGCGTGACAATTCATTTATACAGAACGCAGTCTCTCTAATATAACCACTCAAAAGAAGTCTTCAATTTTGATGCAGGTAGTAGCTGAACACAGGACAAAGTTATGCAGAAAGCTTTCTGCACAACTTTGTCCTGCATTCAGCAATCACATGCTTTTAAAGACTCCTATTGTGTATAAGAATTACAGGCACCGTGATCCATCATGAACTACCTCCTCGTTTAAACTACAATCGTCATTTCCTCTCACGCAATCGACTCACTCGAGTATATGTTTGTAACCTGTTCCCAGATACATATATACAGTAAAACCTCTTTAAACCGGATATTAAAACTAGTATTACTTTTGTCCTGCATTAAGCTATCACCTGCATCTAGTACCCATAATTATACCTCTGTTAGGTGGTCGCATTAGCGGGGTTTTGCTGTAATATCAATGATGTTGCTATTTCTTTTTCAACATATTCCTCAGGTAAAACGTTAAACCCGGACATGGGAGTCAGTGGCGTCATTGGAGATCACTTTGAATCCAAGTTAGGCGTCTTCAGGCAATGATGTTTGAAGCTTTATTTCTATCTTTCTATTTCTGTATTTAATTAATTTAGATTCTACTTTTAATTTTGTATTTTGTATATTTGTAGTTGAGATGACAATCATACGAATATAAAACTATCTAATTTTCTGCAAAATATTGTCGTCTATAAAAGATTGTCTGCAAAATCTGGCGTCTGTTACAATTTTCGTTTGTTTTTCCCCTATTCTTTTAACACCCCACCAACCCCCCCCAAAAAAAACACAACAACAACAAAACAACAACAACAACAACACAAAAACAACCCCCCAACAAAACTTTATCACACTAACTAACACCTGGATCCAGACTGTTCGCATGTGTAAACAGAAATGCGACAATGTCAGCGAAAGAGTTAATCATAGATACTCCTGTAAAGACACATGCAAACAGAACAGACCCAGATCATCAAGTTCCTGTGTGGGCTGTCTTATCAGAATCTACTCTGCTGATATGACTACAGTTTGTGCTAGCGCTAACTTTTTATATGTTCACATAAACCCTCATCACTCGACTGACAAACCTACCAGGATCCAAACTGTTTGATATTCTGGACAGAACTTGCAGAAACGTACTTTTAGAATAGTAACAGACGACACTTGTTGAGGACGACAATTGATCAGAGTGCAGAAGGTTATTATTCATGATGGTATTATATCTTACACGAATATTCAGCGACATAGAATAGAATAGAATATTTCTTTTTTACATAAACTGATACAGTTTATAGTCATACAAATATACATAATAAATAAACAAGTATCACGTGACCATATTTTGAAGTTAAACATGCATACCTGTTACAAATTAATGAATATAAACATTAATTATTAGGAGTCGGACTTTTCTTAACATTTTCATAACTGAGAGCTGTGTGCAGTTCATCAGTTCAGTATATTTAAATACACTCGGACGTCTATAGTAATACAAACTTATATACGTTTTACGTATTTCTCTATAAACTGGACAGACGAGTAAGAAATGGTATTCATCTTCAATATCTGAACATTGACAAAAGGTGCACAACAGAGCAACAGATAAAGGTGCGTACTCGAATATTAAAATCGTCATTTCTCCACAAAACCCTATGTTGTGACCACAACATAGGGTTTGGTGGAGAAATAAGGAAGTTATTTGGAAAAGTTTTAATTTACGCATATTAGCTGGATCCCTGCATAAGGTGACGTGTTAAAGGTCTACTCAGCAAATATTCATCAGTAGAAAGTGTTGTGTATTTAGGTTTATTTTCTGATTTACCGTATTCAGCCTAAAAACCAACCCTCTCTAATAAATGTCCTATTACTTGTTGGGGGAAACTAACGAACAATAAAACAACTAAAACTATATAATAAAGCAATAGTTTTTCTTCAAAGTACATCTTTATGCAGACTGAAAGAAATACAGAAAACTCCCCATGAGTTTTCTGCATTGCTTTCATTCTGTATTAAGCAACCACCTGTGTACAAGATGCAGTTGGCTCCTTTAAAAAACTGTAACGCCGATGGGAACGTTTATTAGAAGTAATACGGTACATTGCATTTCTTATCAAAAACACAATTACAGTGGTGAACAGTTAGGATCCCTGATCAGGGCGCCTATTTATTTATTCGGTTATCACGAAGATACCCGGCTGTGTAGTAAGTAGTACGGTTACTCATGCGTGGCGGGAGTACGCTCATCAGACGAAACTGAGCTATGAATTATGTATCATATGATGATGCCGTGAGCTCTTTTATCTTTCTGCACGCTAACCAACTGATGTTTGCACAAATGATTGTCTGCTACAAAGTCTAAATGTGTATCACCACTTTACATTAAAAAGTCCCCTAAAAACAAACAATATTAACAGCGTGTCAACCATTTCGGATGTTGATGAAACGCCGAGTTAATCCAAACTGTTTGTAAAGGTCTTAACTCTTTGCATGCTAAGTTATTTTTCGTCTGCAACAATTGTCGTCTGCTTCAATTCTTAAAATAAACTTTCTCTCATTTCTTTGCAAAAATATGGTCAAAGTGACAAACAGTTTGGATCCTGATGAGACGCCGGATTATGCGGCGTCTCATCTGGATCCAAAGTGTTTGCATAAGTAATCACAGCTTCACCACTAGCGTGCAAAGAGTTTAAAAAGGCGCACACAGAGTTAACTTCAGGTCACCCAGTACGAAACTGGCACTCAATAACAACTGCGTAAAACTTCTCATGATGAACCACTAGAAAGTAGTCTAAATATAGACCTTTAAGATAGGTGCTTAATGCAAGACAGGATGAACACTGGGAGCTCATACAGGAGCTCTCTATATTATCTGCTTATAAAGCAGATGGTTACTTAATGCAGGGAAAAGGTAATGCAGAAAACTCCTGCAGGAGCTTTCTGTATTACTTTTGACCCGCTTTAAGCTACCACCTGCCGAACATGTCCAAAATAAGACTTGTTTTATGGTTGCTTAAGACAGGTTCTACTGTACTTGTATTTAAAAGCAATGTAGACCAAGATCTGATGTGTTCTCTAGGAGACCCTGGTCAGGGTATACTCTGTTTCTCATTCAAACATCTCGCAAACTATACATTTTAATACTAAATGGACTATATCAGCAGGGTTCGAACTATACATTTTAATACTGAATGGACTCTGTCAGCAGGGTTCGAACTATACATTTTAATACTGAATGGACTATATCAGCAGGGTTTAAACAATACACTTTAATACTGAATGGACTATATCAGCAGGGTTCGAACTATACATTTTAATACTGAATGGACTATATCAGCAGGGTTCGAACTATACATTTTAATACTGAATGGACTATATCAGCAGGGTTCGAACTATACATTTTAATACTAAATGGACTATATCAGCAGGGTTCGAACTATACATTTTAATACTGAATGGACTCTATCAGCAGGGTTCGAACTATACATTTTAATACTGAATGGACTCTATCAGCAGGGTTTAAACAATATACTTTAATACTGAATGGACTATATCAGCAGGGTTCGAACTATACATTTTAATACTAAATGGACTCTATCAGCAGGGTTCGAACTATACATTTTAATACTGAATGGACTATATCAGCAGGGTTTAAACAATATACTTTAATACTGAATGGACTATATCAGCAGGGTTCGAACTATACATTTTAATACTGAATGGACTATATCAGCAGGGTTCGAACTATACATTTTAATACTGAATGGACTCTATCAGCAGGGTTTAAACAATATACTTTAATACTGAATGGACTATATCAGCAGGGTTCGAACTATACATTTTAATACTGAATGGACTATATCAGCAGGGTTCGAACTATACATTTTAATACTGAATGGACTATATCAGCAGGGTTCGTCTGATCAAGGTCTGCCCTGTTTTCTCTATAGAATTGTATCGATATGATTCTAAAGATTCAGCAATGGAAAACTCATGTGTTTATGTGTCATATATTCATTCAGCTAAACATATTAAATAATCAACAATGAAGAAAATATTTCAAAATAGGGAATTAATATAATACATAAATACTTGAATTGATCTGATCTAATATTTCGACCACTAAGGGCCTTTGTGGTCGAAATATTAGATCAGAGCAATTCAAGTATTTACATGTATGTATTAAATAATCATGAAATTATTTCCTACATGAATATTTATCAGGTTAAGGTTTATGTTGGGTTGTCCTTTGGTGCAGGACGAAATGTATAGTAAAACCTCCCTATAACAGCCACTAAATTGTGTTAATTAGTTGGTATTTAGGGCAGATGGTAGCTCAAAGCAAGTTGACAGCAAAACAGAACGCTCCTACAGGAGCGTGCTGTTTTACTTTCACCTTGCTTTAAGCAGCCACCTGCCTTTAATACAAAATACCTGATGTAATTTAGTGGCCGTTATAGAGATGTTTTACTGTATTCAGGAACTTTCTGTAGTTCTTCTGTTCTGCATTAACACTTTACGCTATGAATATTCATGTAAGAAATAATGACATCATGAATATAATAAAATGTCTCTTTAAAAAATGGCATATTAACACAAGAATGTTTTGCCACGTCGGAAACTGTAGAATCATGTTTATATCATTCCATAAGTAAACTGAGACTACCCTGATCAGCCGGCTCCTATAGAAACCGTCCCATCTGAGACTGACTGCTCTGTTTGGAAAAGTGTGAAAAAGCGTATTTATGGAGTTCACGGTTAGTCAGTAAATTACAGTTAACTAACTCCCTAATGAACATTTATGCATGAATTGATCACTTCATGCATATGATTTAATTGTTTTATAGGTGAATATTTAAAAGGGGATTGTTGGTTTAGACAGATATTGTACGATCAGATCTATGTAATTTCATATACAAACGGCACGGGCCGGCCCTGAGCAAACGTCCCCCACAGGAGCTGTTTGAATTGAGTATACTCTGTTTGCAAAAGGCGTGACAATTCATTTATACAGAACGCAGTCTCTCTAATATAACCACTCAAAAGAAGTCTTCAATTTTGATGCAGGTAGTAGCTGAACACAGGACAAAGTTATGCAGAAAGCTTTCTGCACAACTTTGTCCTGCATTCAGCAATCACATGCTTTTAAAGACTCCTATTGTGTATAAGAATTACAGGCACCGTGATCCATCATGAACTACCTCCTCGTTTAAACTACAATCGTCATTTCCTCTCACGCAATCGACTCACTCGAGTATATGTTTGTAACCTGTTCCCAGATACATATATACAGTAAAACCTCTTTAAACCGGATATTAAAACTAGTATTACTTTTGTCCTGCATTAAGCTATCACCTGCATCTAGTACCCATAATTATACCTCTGTTAGGTGGTCGCATTAGCGGGGTTTTGCTGTAATATCAATGATGTTGCTATTTCTTTTTCAACATATTCCTCAGGTAAAACGTTAAACCCGGACATGGGAGTCAGTGGCGTCATTGGAGATCACTTTGAATCCAAGTTAGGCGTCTTCAGGCAATGATGTTTGAAGCTTTATTTCTATCTTTCTATTTCTGTATTTAATTAATTTAGATTCTACTTTTAATTTTGTATTTTGTATATTTGTAGTTGAGATGACAATCATACGAATATAAAACTATCTAATTTTCTGCAAAATATTGTCGTCTATAAAAGATTGTCTGCAAAATCTGGCGTCTGTTACAATTTTCGTTTGTTTTTCCCCTATTCTTTTAACACCCCACCAACCCCCCCAAAAAAAACACAACAACAACAAAACAACAACAACAACAACACAAAAACAACCCCCCAACAAAACTTTATCACACTAACTAACACCTGGATCCAGACTGTTCGCATGTGTAAACAGAAATGCGACAATGTCAGCGAAAGAGTTAATCATAGATACTCCTGTAAAGACACATGCAAACAGAACAGACCCAGATCATCAAGTTCCTGTGTGGGCTGTCTTATCAGAATCTACTCTGCTGATATGACTACAGTTTGTGCTAGCGCTAACTTTTTATATGTTCACATAAACCCTCATCACTCGACTGACAAACCTACCAGGATCCAAACTGTTTGATATTCTGGACAGAACTTGCAGAAACGTACTTTTAGAATAGTAACAGACGACACTTGTTGAGGACGACAATTGATCAGAGTGCAGAAGGTTATTATTCATGATGGTATTATATCTTACACGAATATTCAGCGACATAGAATAGAATAGAATATTTCTTTTTTACATAAACTGATACAGTTTATAGTCATACAAATATACATAATAAATAAACAAGTATCACGTGACCATATTTTGAAGTTAAACATGCATACCTGTTACAAATTAATGAATATAAACATTAATTATTAGGAGTCGGACTTTTCTTAACCTTTTCATAACTGAGAGCTGTGTGCAGTTCATCAGTTCAGTATATTTAAATACACTCGGACGTCTATAGTAATACAAACTTATATACGTTTTACGTATTTCTCTATAAACTGGACAGACGAGTAAGAAATGGTATTCATCTTCAATATCTGAACATTGACAAAAGGTGCACAACAGAGCAACAGATAAAGGTGCGTACTCGAATATTAAAATCGTCATTTCTCCACAAAACCCTATGTTGTGACCACAACATAGGGTTTGGTGGAGAAATAAGGAAGTTATTTGGAAAAGTTTTAATTTACGCATATTAGCTGGATCCCTGCATAAGGTGACGTGTTAAAGGTCTACTCAGCAAATATTCATCAGTAGAAAGTGTTGTGTATTTAGGTTTATTTTCTGATTTACCGTATTCAGCCTAAAAACCAACCCTCTCTAATAAATGTCCTATTACTTGTTGGGGGAAACTAACGAACAATAAAACAACTAAAACTATATAATAAAGCAATAGTTTTTCTTCAAAGTACATCTTTATGCAGACTGAAAGAAATACAGAAAACTCCCCATGAGTTTTCTGCATTGCTTTCATTCTGTATTAAGCAACCACCTGTGTACAAGATGCAGTTGGCTCCTTTAAAAAACTGTAACGCCGATGGGAACGTTTATTAGAAGTAATACGGTACATTGCATTTCTTATCAAAAACACAATTACAGTGGTGAACAGTTAGGATCCCTGATCAGGGCGCCTATTTATTTATTCGGTTATCACGAAGATACCCGGCTGTGTAGTAAGTAGTACGGTTACTCATGCGTGGCGGGAGTACGCTCATCAGACGAAACTGAGCTATGAATTATGTATCATATGATGATGCCGTGAGCTCTTTTATCTTTCTGCACGCTAACCAACTGATGTTTGCACAAATGATTGTCTGCTACAAAGTCTAAATGTGTATCACCACTTTACATTAAAAAGTCCCCTAAAAACAAACAATATTAACAGCGTGTCAACCATTTCGGATGTTGATGAAACGCCGAGTTAATCCAAACTGTTTGTAAAGGTCTTAACTCTTTGCATGCTAAGTTATTTTTCGTCTGCAACAATTGTCGTCTGCTTCAATTCTTAAAATAAACTTTCTCTCATTTCTTTGCAAAAATATGGTCAAAGTGACAAACAGTTTGGATCCTGATGAGACGCCGGATTATGCGGCGTCTCATCTGGATCCAAAGTGTTTGCATAAGTAATCACAGCTTCACCACTAGCGTGCAAAGAGTTTAAAAAGGCGCACACAGAGTTAACTTCAGGTCACCCAGTACGAAACTGGCACTCAATAACAACTGCGTAAAACTTCTCATGATGAACCACTAGAAAGTAGTCTAAATATAGACCTTTAAGATAGGTGCTTAATGCAAGACAGAATGAACACTGGGAGCTCATACAGGAGCTCTCTATATTATCTGCTTATAAAGCAGATGGTTACTTAATGCAGGGAAAAGGTAATGCAGAAAACTCCTGCAGGAGCTTTCTGTATTACTTTTGACCCGCTTTAAGCTACCACCTGCCGAACATGTCCAAAATAAGACTTGTTTTATGGTTGCTTAAGACAGGTTCTACTGTACTTGTATTTAAAAGCAATGTAGACCAAGATCTGATGTGTTCTCTAGGAGACCCTGGTCAGGGTATACTCTGTTTCTCATTCAAACATCTCGCAAACTATACATTTTAATACTAAATGGACTATATCAGCAGGGTTCGAACTATACATTTTAATACTGAATGGACTCTGTCAGCAGGGTTCGAACTATACATTTTAATACTGAATGGACTATATCAGCAGGGTTTAAACAATACACTTTAATACTGAATGGACTATATCAGCAGGGTTCGAACTATACATTTTAATACTGAATGGACTATATCAGCAGGGTTCGAACTATACATTTTAATACTAAATGGACTATATCAGCAGGGTTCGAACTATACATTTTAATACTGAATGGACTCTATCAGCAGGGTTCGAACTATACATTTTAATACTGAATGGACTCTATCAGCAGGGTTTAAACAATATACTTTAATACTGAATGGACTATATCAGCAGGGTTCGAACTATACATTTTAATACTAAATGGACTCTATCAGCAGGGTTCGAACTATACATTTTAATACTGAATGGACTATATCAGCAGGGTTTAAACAATATACTTTAATACTGAATGGACTATATCAGCAGGGTTCGAACTATACATTTTAATACTGAATGGACTATATCAGCAGGGTTCGAACTATACATTTTAATACTGAATGGACTCTATCAGCAGGGTTTAAACAATATACTTTAATACTGAATGGACTATATCAGCAGGGTTCGAACTATACATTTTAATACTGAATGGACTATATCAGCAGGGTTCGAACTATACATTTTAATACTGAATGGACTATATCAGCAGGGTTCGAACTATACATTTTAATACTGAATGGACTATATCAGCAGGGTTCGAACTATACACTTTAATACTGAATGGACTATATCAGCAGGGTTCGAACTATACATTTTAATACTGAATGGACTATATCAGCAGGGTTCGAACTATACATTTTAATACTGAATGGACTATATCAGCAGGGTTCGAACTATACATTTTAATACTGAATGGACTATATCAGCAGGGTACGAACTATACATTTTAATACTGAATGGACTCTATCAGCAGGGTTTAAACAATATACTTTAATACTGAATGGACTATATCAGCAGGGTTCGAACTATACATTTTAATACTGAATGGACTATATCAGCAGGGTTCGAACTATACATTTTAATACTGAATGGACTATATCAGCAGGGTTACTTAATTTTTTTTCTTCACTGGCAATATTTCTTTCGCCAGTGTCAAAATGTTTTATTGTTAAAACCAACAATGTATGACTGGTATTTTTTGTCTGGTTATAATGAGGCAGCTGTCCTGATCTGATCTAAGTCAGCATTGCATGCAATGAAAGCACTGTGGTTAAATCTCACACTTCAGTGCTCATTTTAGTTACCCAAGCAAGGATGAATCTACATTATGATATCAACTGACTAAGCAAGCAGGAATATTCGCAGAATATACTGTTATCCAGCTCATTATCATGCAGACACTAGATAGCAAACCATCTAGAAGCATTATCTTTATCCAGGTACAGTCGCGCGCACCTGCCTTGCAATGCATATTTTTGCCGTATAATTTATGTAAATAGCGTTTGAATATGGAGAAGTACCGAGTTGGATTGAGTTGGATTTAACTTCAGGACGTATTTATTCAGGGTGTATCATGTATAGCGATTAAGATTTAAATTGATCTACCAATATATTTTCGTGTGCCTAAAATTCCGACTCTCTCTTTCCAAATTTCACTCGCGAGTTCTCAAGGGCTAAGTTCAAACCCTGAAACCATGGTTAAAAATGACTGACAATTATACTTTGTTCAAAGGGTTAAATGTATTCCATTATTGCTAAAAGAGGACAATTACTCATACGTGTTTGCAACAATCATTATCTAGATGTAAACCTTTGAATGCTGAATGTTCAAAGTGAATGATTCACTATCGCTTAACAATATAGTCCGTTCAGTACATTCAATTATATTCTGCGAGAGGATTTCGACTGACAAACAGTGCAGACCCTGACCAGATGGCCCCCGTAGGATCCCTCTGACCCTGTTTGCAAATAACAGCTAACCCGTTTTCCTCATTTAAAGGATTTTAGCACGACGGCAATCATCAAATTCTTTAGTTCCTGGGTCTTGTATGCAGATGTGATACTTGAAAAACAAATTACCAAGTAATTGTTAGAGATCTCATGTAAAATAAACACTGCGGAATTTTGTAAACAAATACTGTGTGTCGGGGAAACACTTTACCACTGTTCGCTCTTTTCTGAATAGACATCTGCTCGAGTGACGTAGGAATTGTTAGCACGTGCTTCCGCAGTGAAACGCACTGTTGATACAGATTGTTGCCAAGCAACATACACACGCGCATATTTCAAAGAAGAGTGAAATTAATGTGAGTTATTCAATTTTCTCACGAATAAACACCTCTAAAATGAGTTTTCATTTAGCTATTTCGACTGTTGTACGTTTAGATCCAGATGAGGCGCAAAGTTCCTCGGCATTTCACCAGGATCTAAATTGTTTTATACTTAGGATTATGCCTCTGAAACGAAATAGGAGAAAATTCAAGCATGAACATTGAATGAGACGACGATTTTTGAAGACAGCATTTATACGTAAACATAGTTGGATTCAAGACTAAAAAAGTCTAAAATGTACCCTTTCTCTAGTTAATGTTCCTTTTCGGTAGACTTATTCAAAGAGGTTGGATCTAACAATAGCCTATGAGGAAAAGGGTTAACTCGTTTGTTGTCAAACTTTGTCGTCTGCAAACTTTGTCGTCTGCTATATTTTGTTCATTATATTTCTTCATATTTTGTTAAAAACCAGTCCAAATTGTTTTGAAAGAATTAAAGGGACGTTGTTCTACTTGATTTATAATACCGATGACTCTGGTATTTTATTTGCAGGAAAATAGAAAGGTCAAATTGAATGGCTATTGTCCAGTGAACTAGAAACAGTTAAGAAATGGCTTATTGACAACACACTGTTCCTTCATCTTGGTAAAACTGCGTCTATTTTATTTGGATCAAAGCATAACACGTTTTCACAGTCTAGTATGAATATATCATGTAGTAGTACACCTATTAAAGCATCTGGTTTCGTCAGGCACCTGGGTGCATCGCTTGATCAAAGCTTATCCAGTGAGTCAATGGCAACTTCAGTTATAAAGAAGGTCAATGCCAGAATTATTAAAGTTTCTCTACAGAAAGCATCATCTCCTAACCCAACATATTAAGAAACGCTTGGCTATGTTTCTTTTACAATGCCATTTTGAATACGGTTGCTGCTTTTGGTATTCATTCCTGATCCAAAATTTCAAGGATAAGCTTCAATCTACTCAGAATATTACTGAGGTCTATATAAGATGCGTAAATCAAAGCATTTTCAAGAAAAAATCTTTATTTCTCCATCAAACCATTAGCAGTAAAACCCCGCTAATGCGACCACCTAAAAGAGGTATAATTCTGGGTGCTAAATGCAGGTGGTAGCTTAATGAAGGACAAAAATAATGCAGCTCCTCTAGGAGCTTTCTGCATTACTTTTGTCCTGCATTAAGTAACCACCTCCTTATAAAGATTCCCGTGTTTATTCATTAAGTGTCCGCATTAGACGGGTTCTACTGTATTGTGACGACTCTTTCTTTCTCTTCGCGACGAGTCTAAAGAGTGGTCAAAACAGGGTTTGGTGGGAAAATGACCATTTTAGTATTATGTATCTGTTGCTCTGGATTAAGATTGTTCGGTTTGTTATGAATTAGTCCTTTTTTAAGGTTTAAGATTACATCAGTGTTTGCTCTGAGTTATATGTCAGAGCATTTTGTTCCAGTCGGTTCCTGTGAACAATTACTGTACTATAGATTAAATATGGAAAAAAGCATATCCCACTTCAGTTTCCCAATGTAGTTTTACTTTTCAGGACAGTGGATGCTTCTCATTGCCGACGGTTAACAGGTTTGGTAAAAAGTCATTTGCATACTTAGACATACTTGTATACCGTGGAACAAGTTGTCGCATTCTGTTAAATACTTAGCTATTCATATGTCGTTTAGTAATGCTGTAAAATCATACCTCTGGGATATGTGGATATCATAATTTACATTTATGTGCGGTTTATTTGAGATTAGTTTTAGTATCAGTATATTAGGATTTAAATGGTTTCTAAGAAAGATTTAAGTGACATTTCAATTAGAAATATGTATCAATTTAAGACATTTGCTCGATGATCTCAACACACCGGATATTTTGTAGTTAAGTACGTACTATCATTATTTATTGTAGCTAAGTATTCATTTTTTAAAGTAATTCATGTAAAACTGTGATAACTGTAGTAATATGGAATATTTAATAATGATTTAAGAATGTTTTAGGCTTTTCTTAACATGTCCCTCGGTGCCATGACATCAGTATCAAAGACCACAATGGAAATAAGAGGAAACTAATTTTTTGTTGTTTGTGCTATCCTTAGTATTGATGTGCATTTTATGGTTTATGGTTCATGTTTGCTTTATGGTTTTAACTCAAGCATTCATGTTGATTATAGCCATGTATGTGTATTTGTGATACCGAAATAAATCTACCTATCTCTCTATTCATAGCCCTGGTCATTTCTTGTTTAACAATTGATCCCGTCTTAAACCAAAACCCCAGAGAAAGTACGCATATTTAAACATTTTCAAGAATAGCTCCTATGTTTCTACACCAGACGCTATACTGCCGAAGAGACGATTCTAAAGAGTGGTCACAGTATAGGGTTTGGTGGTTTGGGGTGTTCGTTGTGCTATACTGTACTGTACAAGCATTTTAGTATTTGGGTTCGCACCTTTATCTGTAGCTCTATTTAACTATTGAACACTCAATAATGTTATAGTGAATCATTATGTAAAGTTAAAGTTGCTAAGTATCAGGTGACCTTCAACTCTGTACAAATCGAGGATGTTATAGGATTTAATCGAGGATAATTATATTACTATCATATCATATACATAGGTCAACACTTCAGAAGAACTTGTTATCCCTTTTCGTGCTGAAAATGTCGTGCTGATAATTTTCAATTTGATCTTATTTCTGATTTCTATAAGCTTCCGAGAATCTGTTGACCGAGTGTTAAACAGCTTTGATCCTGATGATATGCCGAGATGCCGAGTTACTCGGCATCTAATCTGGATCTAAGCTGTTTGCAAATGCGAATCACTTCACGCTTAGCATGAAAAGGGTTAAATGTTGCAATGAAAGGTGTAACTGTGGTCGGTGTGTGCTTATCTAGCTGATATAATGATTAATGTAGCTACAACCATCGTCATTAGTACCCATTGCCAATGTCATTAGTACCTACTGCCAATGTCATTAGTACCTACAGTCAATGGCATAAAGTAATTGGATTACATGTACATGTAGCATTAAATCATGAGCATTAGCATTAAACTTATCTCATCGTCTGTATATGGCACTGCATATTGCAGCATATAAATGGAAAAGTAGTAAAGTCAAGCAGGCAAAGCCACATGCAAGACGCAACCACCACCAAAACACCGATAGACAGCATGACACACACACACACACAACCACACACCCAAACGCACACGCACACACACGAAATGAATACAGAAAACACCAAAAGACACACAAGAACCAGGGACAAACGTTCCACAACATGAACAAACCACAAGCACAAAGACGCAATGCAAACAAAAGGAAGGGTGACAAAGAGAGTACCGCCTTGGCACGGTCAGCAGCAAAAACACCACTGGGGGTTTAAACCGGTTTACGGACGTCCTAACCTCACACTTCTCTCAAAGTCACCCTAGCTTTACAAATATTGTAAATAAAGGTATCCCCGCTGGACTTACCCACAACATAGACGACGGTGAACACAGGACAACATGTAAAACATAGCATAATAACTGTGACAATCCGTCAAATATGTACTCAATGACTTTGCTGAAGTCAGAGCACCTGCAGGTAAGCCGTTAAGGGCAACACAACTTTATTTTCAACTTGTACAAAATGTATCATGTTGTTACATCGTTTGAGCTTCTATATAGGTCACACACTTTGGTAAATATACACAGAATATGCCAAGAATGTGCATATCTCGACAGATATAAATTTTGCATTTCCAAAAATCGGGGAAATGCATTAAAATATAAGATAACAAAGTACTTAAACCATTTAGATGTACACAGTGGAGCATGTGTTGTCTTTTGACTTAACTCATAAATTAGCAAACTTAAATCAATGCAGATCATACACAATCTGTTTAAGAATACAGTGTTCTATCTAACCAATATTCTGAAAATGGGTGATTCTTCGAAAGCAAAAGTAGCAATGCGAAAAAAGAAAATTGCAGATTCGGTTTTATTGAGTCTGTTCATGAGTAGTAATTAAATGTGCAACACTACTCACGCCCCCTAGCACCGGCTTACGCAGTATTCAATTTTCAAAACTAATAACATCAAAACTAATGATTCCGGAGAACCAGTAAATATGAACAACACTGAGAATGAAGCACGAGATGACATTTTACGGTAGCCACACAAGCACTTAACACCTGCTATTGTGAAGTACATACATGTATATTCTGAAAGTGGGTGATCCTTTGAACGCAAAAGTTGCAATTGCGAAAAAAGAAAATTGCACACTCGGTTTTATTGAGTCTGGTCATGAGTAGTAATTAAATGTACAACACTTTTCACACACCCCTAGCACCGGCCTATGCAGTATTCAATTTTCAAAACTAATAACATCAAAGCTAATGATCCCGAAGGACCAGAAAATATAACAACACTGAGAATGAAGTACGGGCGACTTTTTATGGCCGGCGCACACGCACTTAACACCTGTTGTTGTGAAGTACAAATATTCTGAAAGTGGGTGATCCTTCGAAAGCAAAAGGAGCAATGCGAAATAAGAACATTGCAGACTCGGTTTTATTGAATCTGGTCATGAGTAGTAATTAAATGTCATGAGTAGTAATTAAATGTACAACACTTTTCACGCCCCTAGCAGTATTCAATTTTCAAAACTAATAACATCAAAACTAATGATCCCGAATAATAGGTCCCTCCTCTGTATAGTAAACAGCTGCTATTATTACACAGAGCAACAATTACATGTATAGGTGTACACCCAAATACTAACATCGCCATTTCTCCACCAAACCTTATTCTGAGACCACTCTTTAGAATCGTATATTCAAGACGATTCTACAGAGTGGCCACAGTATAGGGTTTGGTGAAGAAATAAAGGAGCTATTCTTGAAAATGTTTAAATTTACGCACCTTATCTGGGCCTCTGTAGCGGCTATACACAGAACATCACGGATTTATCTTATAACTTAATTTCCGAACAATCTGAATACAGATACAGAATACGGATATATGTAAAAGGCATAGTATGAATTTATTTGTAAACAATAAATAACAACTAAACACATAGTACGGCTAGTTTATTTTGAGGTGAACTTATTCTGTATTTTCTCTCCTGCAAAGCAATCCTGATATATATTGCAATGTTCCATTGTGAGAGTTCTTATGCACTGCTAAAAGAGGTATATGTACCCTGACAGTTTCGTGAACTGGACTGTTCACTTGTTCACTGGCGACTGAGCTGTAGTCGATGGGGTGTTACTTTCCTTTGTTACTACCGGAAGTGGCAGTGAACAAAGGATTGTAAACCTTGCTGAGTCGGAACGCCCCCTGGTCCCGGTTCATCACGCTGGGGTTTGCTCTGATCTGGATTGCCTCCCTTATTTGGCGGGTGCGTTGATCACTTTCTTTGTCTAATATAAGTGTGGAGTCCCAATTGATCACGTGATTCTCCTGTGCCACATGATCTGTTATTGCACTCTTGTGGAATTCAGTCTGTGACTGTTTCCTTTCTGAACGAGTATACGCCCTTCTCGTGTTAACTTCTACGTCCTTTCTATGTTCCCCGAGTCTCGTTTTCAATTTTCTGCCAGTCTCCCCAACATAACTTTTATTGCAATTTCCACATTCAATTTGGTAGACAACATTGCATGTTTCTAGTTTGTCTATTTTGTCCTTTGGGTGCACAAGTATATTTCGGAGCGTCTGGTGAGGCTTTTGGGACACCGCTATCTTGTGGCGTTGAAAAACACGTTGGAGGGGTTCGGACACTCCATTTATATATCGGAGGACAACTACACCTTTGGATTTCTCCCTATCATCACTTGTCTTTTTCCCATGTACCTTTCACTCTTTTGAATGTCCAATCAGGGTACCCACACTTCCTTAAGGCAGCCTTGATGTGTGCCTCCTCTTTCACTCTGTCTTCTGATTCAGTGATTACAGTATTACACCTGTCAAACAATGTTTTGATCACCCCGAGTTTATGTTGTAGCCGGTGGTGGGACTGAAAATGTAAATACTGATCAGGGTGTGTCTTGGGTTTACAATCCTTTGTTCACTGCCACTTCCGGTAGTAACAAAGGAAAGTAACACCCCATCGACTACAGCTCAGTCGCCAGTGAACAAGTGAACAGTCCAGTTCACGAAACTGTCTGGGTACATATACCTCTTTTAGCAGTGCATAAGAACTATCACAATGCTAAATGAACCTGTTTACAAATATTGCAATGTTGTTAGCATCAACTTGTTCCTCGATTGCAGTAACTGGCAAAATGTCGTATATGCGTTTTTTCATTAATTATTATAACTGGAACAAATTATTATAAAATGTTACTCATCCTCGATATCTCACGTATAAAAAATCCACAATTTACCTTTCATTTTTTGCTATGTATCTACCGGTTTTTATTTTGAGGTGATGGGAAGACAACCTAAACTTTCCGAGTAAAACTAAGGTTTTAGGTAAATATCTAGACAGGGTTCAATTTCAAAATCCAATTTAAAATGTCTGTATGAAAACAGAACGCCATTAATTTTGTAACTACATTTTCGCTCCAATTTTGCATGAAACAATCAACAGACGTCTTTTAAAAACCACAATTCAGAGTTACAGATAAAGATGCATACACGAATTCACTATTTCTTTTCCAACCCCTATACTGCGACTACTCTTTAGAATCGTCTCTTAAGAAACAAAGGAGCTATTCTTGAAAATGTTTGAGTTTACGGATCTTCTCTGGACCTCTGACAGTAATAGATGTACCCAATAGTTAACCCATATTTTACAATTCTAGAATAGATTGATATATACAAACAGTAAAACCACTCTTAATCAGAATTCTAGTAGATGTGAATTTAGACAGGAGTTTAGGCAGGCGTCTGCTTAATGCAGGGTGAAGGTCGTGAAGAAAACTCCCCAAGAAGATGTCTGTATGCATGACTTTCACTCAGCATTAACCCTCCTCTTGCTAAGCATTTGCAAACAGCGTGGACCCAGATGACATACTAACTCATCAGGATCCAATCTGTCTGACACTCGATGGACAGTATCTCAAAAGCTTAATTTAATCGAATGCAGTAAAGCACCAGATCCCTATTTGAACAGACAGTCTTGTTTCACAGCGGGACAAAGATTAAGTGTAATCCGACTTAAGGATCAGCGTACGGTCATTTGTACAGCTGGGGACATCTAGAATTAAAATTTATCACATACAGTAGCATCTGTCTTCAGCGGTCATTCATTTATTGAATATAGGAGTCTTAAAATGCGTGTGGTTGATTAATGCAGGGCAAAAGTAATGCAGAAAGGAGCTTTCTGCATTACTTTTGTCCAGCATTAAGCTACCATTTGCTTTACAGACCCATACTTAGACTTCTTTTGATGACCGCTTAAGACAGGTTCTACTGTACATAGTGTCGAATGCTTGTATGCGATATATACTGGTATGACATGAGCATTTCCATTTGTCAACTCAAGCTGGTTTGATGATCCTTTTCATTCACTCGAAAGCTGGTCATTAGCTCGGATCAAAATGTGCACGTGAAATGTCATTCTCGATCAGGCTATGATTATTATACTAAGCGAGATCTGATTGGAAATTTAAAACAGCTTGGATCCAGATAAGATATACACAGATGTCATTAACAGCAATTTGCTGCTTAATGAAAAACGAACGTAACGTAGAAAGCTAACATTGGAGTTTTAATCCTGTATTAGGTTATCACCTGCTTTAAATACCCCCAAAATGGAGTGTTTGTAGTGTTATACTGCATTGAACAAGCATTTACAAAACACAGATACGAACGAACACAAATACACCCACCCTTTCCCCCCAAATCACAACAATAACAAAGATACATACAATGTCCCTTTGGACGGGACTATAAACCGAGGTCCGATGTATCAGTGCTTTACACTGGGCATCTAAAAGAACCAGAGAAACTCAGTCGATAATAAGAGTAGGGCATCGCGCCCGGGTCTCTCTGTATCCTCGCCCCTCTCTCTGGGGCGTCCAATTAGCCCATAGTGAGCAGAAACGGACGTTAATCAACACAAACAAACATACAATGGTAGTGCCCCTTTTTATCACAATGCCGAATTAAACTATATACCACTCCAATCACCCATATAGTCACAACACCCCATGCAACTACCCCCCAAATAACCGCCATCAACTCATTATTAGCACAATGCAAAATTAAACTATCACCTATTGCACTGCCACCCGCGTAAACATTAACTACTACCCAAATCAACACCATTAACCAACCCCCAATTTCACATCGCCAATTTAAAGTACCCCTAAACTTGTCGCCACACACACACTATTCACACAACAAGTGGTAGCTTACGAGTAATGCAAGGCAAACGAAATGCAGATTGTCCCTATTCTGCATTAGTTTTGTCCTGCATTAAACAACCACCTGCATTTAAAGATTCTTATGTTTAATTAATAAGTTTTAAAACTGGTTTTAAAATTGTCAGCTATGGAGGATAACCAAACTATTGTATTAATTAATTAGGTTAATGAAGTTACTGAATACAGTAAAAACTCGATACTACGAACACTAAAATACGTGCCAATATTGATCTTCAACACATATGGCAGCTTAATGCAGGGTGAAATGCAGACAGGAAACTCCTCTTGGAGCTTCTTGCATGACGTTCACCCTGAATAAAGCAGTCATTTGTCTACAAAGACATACGACCTTCATTACTAGAATTTCATAGTATCGAGTTTTTACTAAAATGTCATAGTATTGAGTTTTTTACTAAAATTTCATAGTATCGAGTTGTTATTGTATTACACTGCTGTAAACATGCACGTCTTCTCAAACATTGAACTGGAACAATTATACTTATTTCCGATTTTCGATCTTTTGAATCTGCTGACCGAATGCCAAACAGCTTAGATCCCGATGAAACGCCGAGTTACTCGATGTTTCAACAGGGTTCTAGCTGTTCGCAAATGCGTGTCCGGTAGAATGTGGCATGATAAGAGTTAATTAAGCTACATATTAGTCTAATGGCCGAGTATGCTTAATGAAATATTTATATGGCCTTGTGTGTGGTATCTGACTGCTTATCTTCAGTATATGTTTAACTCACAGATAATTAAACTAATCCCTTACAGTTAATCCTATACTTGACAGAGACGGTATTTGACACATTTGTAAACAGACTACAACCAAATCGTACCATAGCTGGATTCTGATGTGTCAACGGGTAACCATAATTAGACCTCAGTTTACTGGTTGTTATAGAGAGGTTATACTGTTTTTGTCACAGCAATGTATCTACATGTTTTATCTAACACCATAAGGATGGCAACCCAGTATCGGGACATAGAGGTCTAAATAAGATACGTAAACTTTACACCTTTTCTGTATTTAAAAACAATAAAGCCTTTCTAAAATGACAATATTGATGGTGGCATAATGCAGGACGAAATTTATGCAGACATCATACTTGAGAGCTTTCTGCATAACTTTTGTCCTGCCTTCAGCAGCCAACAACTGTTAAACACGCCAATTTCCGGTCATTAAGAGGTTCTGTTGTATACATTAATCAATTTACAGTAGAACCTGTCTTAAGCGTCCATTCATGTATTGAACAGAGGACTGTTTAAATTAGGTGGTTGCTTAATGCAGGACAAAAGTAATGCAGACATCTCCTAAATGATTTTTCTGCATTACTTGTGTCCTATATTAAGCTACCATCTGCCTCCCGGACCATAATTAGTCCTCTTTTTGAAGACCACTGAAGACATGGTCCACTGTGCTCCCATTACTGTCATAACTTAGTGCTCCATCAAAAGAGTCACTGAACCCATATATCTGAGGCTACACAGTGTGCACTGTGTCCTATTTATGGAATTGTGAAGGTAAATGGATTAAAGTTTTTGTAGTTATGGCAAAGCCTAATTATAACCAGATCAGAGCTTAAATCAGATGACATTCTAATTAACCTTTCCTATGTTTAGAGCGACTTGACTGGTATTTGCAATCCGGTTTAAACATATTTATTGCATATAATATACGTGCAGGGGAGTGGGTTACACGTGTTTGCAACATTATCTAATACCCGCTCCCCAGATATTAACAAAACAGTGATACAATTATAACAATAATAGAGTTGAATGTAAGAAAATCAGCAAAACGAGTAAAGGAAGAAAGAGAGTGCTAAGATTAAAATTCTATAATCTAAAATCGGTTGGAGGCTCGGATGTAACGATGAACTGTATCAAAATGACCATTATTGCAATTAGGAGAACAGTTTGTACTTCCAAAAAGCAAAATGTCTAAATTGACAGTTCTTGTAGATATAATATCACTGAATAGAATATCCCGCATAAGTACATATTTTGGACAATCTAGAAAGTAATGTAAAGCATTTTTGCACGGATATCCACATGTAAAGGATGGGTCGTTTATCAAGTTACACCTGAACATGTCGTAGTTTAGTGATCTGCAGTATATCTAATTCTGGTGTGAATCATATCTAATCGTCTATTGCCGTAAAACTATGGTGATACTGTGGTTAGGGCCGATTTAAATGAAGAAATAGTTTCTTTAGTACATATGCTATTTTCTAAATTATTTCATAGCCTTAGTGTCGTTAGTATGTAAGAGTTTTCACTAAGAGTTAATCTTTTATTTGTTACAGTTTAATTATTATTATTTCTTAAAGGACAATTATACATTAACTGATACTAAAGGTGGCAATAGGTCATTAACCCTTCGCATGCTATTCGCGTCAATATACATACCTGTAAATAGTGAAGACCCAGATGAGAAAGCTCCTGTAGGAGCTGTCTCATCAGGGTCTGCACTATTTACAAGTGCACTCAATAGCAGTGATTGCACTCAATAGCAGTGATTGCACAGCGAAATACACAGTGAAGATATATGTAATTATACAACAGGGCATGGGTAAAGAAGGAGAAATGTATTTTAAAATTCAGCAAGAGAAGGGTTAAGATAGTCCGGTACCATATTAAAATATTGCAATCAGCTTGGATACTGGTGAGAATCCGAACTCGGGTTGTTTGATCCTTTACTTAAAGCTTTCGCTATCAATGTCGCATCCGTGATTACATATACAAACAATTTGGATCCAGATGAGACGCCAAGAAACTCGGCGTCAAACACTGTTTGTTACTTTGGCTATTTTTTTTAAAGAAAAAGGGAAACGTTGGAACGAAAATTGTAGCAGACGACATATTTTGCAGAATATTTGGCAACGCAAGAGTTAAAAGTTGATCGAATCGGGTGAAATAAAAAACTGTAACAGATCAGAGGTTTAACAGATTTTAGTGTTCAGTATAAGAAGAGTTAACCCTTTCCTCCATGAATATTTATGCAAGAAATAATGATACATTTGTATCATGAATATGAATGACTTATAATGGCATTACAAACACAGACATATTTCGCCATTTCTGAACCTACAGAGTTAGATCCATATCATTCCATAAGCAAACAGAGCAGATCCTGATCAGACAACTCCTATTGGAGTCATCTGATCTGGATCTACTCTGTTTGCAAAGGCGTAGATAGGCGTATTAATGGAGTAAATATTTAAGTTACACACCAACTTAACTCTTTCGCAGCAAAATAGTGATTGTGTTGTTAACATTTGAAAACCTCGTCTGATCAGGTTTGGAGATTATAAAACTTCTGAGTCTTGAGTGCGAGTTCATCTTTGTATATGATTGGCTATTTGAGTTTCGCTAAAATCTGACCAACAATATACATGTGCTCGATAAAGAACTCGAGAGTCAAGAAAAAATCTTATAATCTCGGACCGAGGTCTGTGCAGTTTGCATAAGTGATGTACAACATTGTTTGACAAACAGTGCAAACCCTTATCAGATACCGACAATGTATACAATAAAGGCGTCCATTTGATCTGCCCTGTATACAATACAGTTAACCACTCTAAAGCGACCATTTCACGGATGAACACATGCGTCTTTAAAAGTAGGTGACAGGGCGAAAGTAATGCAGAAAGCTCCTGTATTAAGACTTTACTCCACGAATATCTATGTGTTTGTTATTCGGTAATGTATTAGTATTTTTGCGGCTCGCGTTTTAGTTTCGTTAACTGCTCAACCAAGACCGATAATATTTTGCTGTGGAAAAAAAATATGTATCGATGAATACGGTCTACTTTGTATCACAGGGGCATTTTTCGATACAAGTTCAAATTGACAATCTTCATAATAATAATTAAAAAAACCAAATACCAAGTTTTATGATATTATTGAAAATATGCGTTCATTGTAGGGACTTCTTTTGAAAAGAACTGAATGTAACGATCGATAATCCTGAAAACTGAAGCTAATGAAAACTATTATCAGACGACAAAGGCCAGTAAGGGGTTTACATATTTCGACAAAAGCTAGTAAGGGGTTTAGCTTGTTCCTTTCCAAGCGTTTTGACGTTTGCAATATATTAACTTTTGACTTTTCCTCCATTGTTGATTCAGTAAACACAATCACTGCGTCAAACACCTTTGGTACTGATAAGACACCCATGTACTCACTCGATATCTCATCTGGATCTAAACTGTTTGCATATGCGATCACATACCACTAGGTACGGAATGAACTTCCTAGATTTAACCCTTACAGTGCGGAACCCAAATCACTAATGTCCTTTGCAAACAGTGTAGACCCAGATGAGAGGGTTCCTAAACCCTCTCATCAGGGTCTGCTCTGTTTGTCATGTTACAGTTTTCTTCAGAAAATCTCTAAATATTCACGATACGCTTGACCTGTTTGAATTTTGGTATAGACCATTTGAAAATTCAGCGCTATAAGGGTTAAGCTAGCGCCGTCCTATCCAGGCATGCGCACGCGGCGTGTTGATGAGGACAACTTCATCAAACGAGGAAAAGCGTATAGGATCGTAATTTATGATTCCGAAGGTACGATCGATTTAATGATCGGCGAGCATGGAGGCTGTACAATTACAATTATAATTGCTGTTGAGAGCATTCGATGGAACCAGGATGAAAGAGCCGATACTGCCGGGACGACAAAGAACAATTAATGAACTACGCGCGGAAATGATTAAACTACCCGTTCGAGGGATGAATGCATTCGATGTTTAACCCCATACTCCAAAGATAGACCCGTTAACGCCTTTGCAAACAAAATAGACCATGATCAGACGGCTCCTGAAGGATCTGTCTAATGGGGTCTACTCAGTTTGATTGAATATATAAATCTGACTCTACAGTTTCTGCCATGCACAAAACGTCTCGTGATCATTTATCATAATGAAAACCCAATATTTTTATGTGTTATTTCTTACACGAACAGTTACGGAGTAAATGATTAAGGTACGTAGTTAAATAGGACTACGATTGTCCATCAAGACAGCATGCGGGGCATTGGTTGGCCACTGTAATTGCTTCTGATACTACAGGGATTGCATTGCATTTCCTTATGTTTCGTATGCAAAACTCATACGTTACAAGAAACCACTGGTCGATACAAGTTTAATGAATAAATTGCCCCATTGCTTTTACGTACAATCATCAATAAATAATTAAGAATTTCTCTCCATTTCCTTAATTATCTAAAACAAATTTTAATGAGAAAACTTCTATTTACAGTAGAACCTGTCCTAAGCGGCCATTCATTTATTGAACATGGACATCAAAGCTGGTGGTTGCTTAATGCAGGGAAAAACTTATACAGAAAGCTCATATAGACACTTTTTTCATTACTATTGACCTGCATTAATCTACCACTTGTCTTACAGACCAGTAATCAGACCACTTCTTTATGGTCGCTTAATACAGGTTGTACTGCAGTTACAATATGTTCCACAGTATATAGACATATAGCTAGCGACCATAATCACGTGACAAGATACTTATACATGTACAGCATAATCTTTCTTCAACGCCGATTCTGAGTAAATCTCACCTAATGAATATTCATATAAGTAACGGTGACTTTATGAAATTTAATATCAATATTGTTTTTATACAGGAGTAAGGTATTGTTTGACCGATGACAAACACTGTAAAAACTAATCTATATACAGTAGAACCCCTCTAATGCGACCACTTAATGAATAAACATGGGTGTCTTTATAAGGAGGCGGTTGTTTAATGCAGGACAAAAGTAATGCAGAAAGCTCCTCTAGGAGCTTTTTGCATTACTTTTGTCTTGCATTAAGCTATCACCTGCATCTAGCACCTATAATTATACCTCTTTTAGGTGGTTGCATTAGCGGGGTTTTACTGTACGTGTAATTCCTTAACCCTTTACTCCGTGAATATTCATGTAAGAAATAGTGATATCCTGAATATTGATGAGATTAATTGTTTTAAATAACACATGGACACAGGAAGTTTTGGCCATTACCGATACCATGGACCCGTATCTATATAATAATATCAAACAGAGCAGATCCTGATCAGAAGCCGTCTGACATGAAAATTATACAGAATGTTTTTTAGCTGCAATAAGCAGTCACCTGGTTTTATGGAATCCTAAGTTTTCTATTAAGTGGTTTATATAGACAGGCTGTTCTGTACATGGCAAACTAATCACGCACAATGGTATGTTATTTGGTACCTGCCTAGATTGACTTGATCACGACTATAACCAGTCACAAAGAAATTAAGAATTCCATTTACTAAACAACACTTGGATGTTGAATATTCCAATTTAACCCTTTACTCCACAAATACGCCTTTGTGTGCCTTTGCAAACAAAATAGACACAGATCAGACGACTCCTGTAGGAGTTGTCTGATCAGGATCTACTCTGTTTGTTTATGAAATAATATAGATATGATGCTACAGTTTCTTCGACAGCCAAAACTCCATGTGTTCATGATCCATTATAAAAAAAATGACCTGATTTATATTCAGGACGTCATTATTTCTTACATGAGTATTCATAGAGGAAATGGTTAAATGACCCAATAATTGAGTTGAAACAGTACAAATACCTTTTGCTAAATGGTTTTGAATAATATTCGGATGTGAATAATATTATATCATGATATGGGACTTCACTGTTTGCAAATGCCAGAACACTGGTTACATGCATTCAACTGAGAGAGAGAGAGATAGAGAGAGAGAGGGGGTGAGAGAGAGAGAGAGAGAGAGAGAGAGAGAGAGAGAGAGAGAGAGAGAGAGAGAGAGAGAGAGAGAGAGAGAGAGAGAGAGAGAGAGAGAGAGAGAGAGAGAGAGAGAGAGAGAGGGTGCATATCTATAGTAGAACAATCAGAGGACACTTAAGTAAGACATCTTAACATAAGTAAATATCTCTGTAAGTAAGACATCTTAACATAAATTGTTAAGCAAAACGCATATTCTTATATTTAAAATTGGATCATATATCGATAGTTTTTGCGATATGAGAAACTAAAACCTCCGTGATTGCTTTGTAAAACAATGCACAACAGAAAATAGGATTGTGTTGCCTTCATCGCTTAGGTTTTGTTCACTAAAGCATTTCAGTCAGTCAGTCAGTCTTATAGCATTTCAATATTTAGAGGATGGTAACTTTGTGTTGCACGAAATAGGTTATTTCTCTGATGTTAAAAAAATTACATTGAAAACAAATAATATTCAGCATTCTCTATATCACTTGAACATTCACGTAATGGATTGTTTTATTAAGATGGTTGTTAAAAAGATCACCATTCAGGTTACTACAGTTGTTCCTAATTCTTCAGTTACTGGGGTTACTACAGGTGTTTCTAATTCTGCAGTTACTGGGGTTACAACAGGGATTTCTAATTCTGCAGTTACTGGGGTTACTACAGGGATTTCTAATTCTGCAGTTACTGGGGTTATTACAGGTGTTTCTAATTCTGCAGTTACTGGGGTTACTACAGGCTAATTCTGCAGTTACTGGGGTTACTACAGTTGTTTCTAATTCTGCAGTTACTGGGGTTACTACAGTTGTTTCTAATTCTGCAGTTACTGGGGTTACTACAGTTGTTTCTAATTCTTCAGTTACTGGGGTTACTACAGTTGTTTCTAATTCTTCAGTTACTGGGGTTACTACAGTTGTTTCTAATTCTTCAGTTACTGGGGTTACTACAGTTGTTTCTAATTCTGCAGTTACTGGGGTTACTACAGTTGTTTCTAATTTTTCAGTTACTGGGGTTACAACAGTTGTTTCTAATTCTTCAGTTACTGGGGTTACTACAGTTGTTTCTAATTCTTCAGTTACTGGGGTTACTACAGGTGTTTCTAATTCTGCAGTTACTGGGGTTACTACAGTTGTTTCTAATTCTTCAGTTACTGGGGTTTCTACAGTTGTTTCTAATTCTTCAGTTACTGGGGTTACTACAGCTGTTGTTAATTCTGCAGTTACTGGGGTTACATTGTACTACAGGCTAAATCTGCAGTTACTGGGGTTACCACAGGTGTTCCTAAGTCTGCAGTTACTGGGTTTACCACAGGTGTTCCTAAATTCTTCTCAACTAGAATTCCGATTTAGAGGGAGTTTGCTGTATGATAAAGTATTGTTTTTACACGAATATTCATTTAGTATAAACTTTAAACGTAGTTCCTCATCCGGGTTACTCGGCTGCAATATTGTCACTTGTTTCAATTTCAAATTCTAATTTTCATCAATTTCCCTCACACTCTTTAGTGGTACATGTATTCTCTATTTGCGATGCGTTTCATAAACGTCTATCAATTACACAAAACATTTATTTATATGCTGAAAAGAAATATATCGCAAGAAAACCGATCGAATAACCGTTGAATAAAACAAAACATCGAAGATTCCGATGTTATTTCCCGATGCAGTAGTATTTATTTCCAGAAATAGGCCTATGTTTTATACAACAGAAAATAATAAACGTTTTAAAAGCATGTTTTCGATATGAATTCAAACTGACACTGTTCAGATGAATAATTCAAAACGACCGACACCATGTTTATTAGATTTAAATACAAAAAATCTCGATTATTCGAATTTTCTGTATAGAAGAATTTAGACCCTTTGAGCCAGGTGACTGCTTAATGCACGGTGAAAGTTATGCAGAAAGCTCCTAGAAAAGCTTTCTGCATGACTTTCACCATGCATTAAGCTGCCACCTGTCTCAAGTATTGATAATAATAATAAGTATTTTAGTATTCGAATAATCGAGGTTTTACTGTATGTGTGTATTGTAGAGATTATCACGTTGGCCCCATTACAGTATAAATGCGTCTATCTATGCCTTTTTAAGCAGGATAGACCCAGATCATACGGCTCCTGACCAAGGTCTGCTCTGTTTGCTTATGATATAATATAGATATGATTCTACAGTTTCTGCCATGATGAAAAATGCTCGTGTCCATTTGCTATTATAAGTTAACAATTACTCTAATTAATATTCTTGATGTCATTATTTCTTACAGGAATATTGGTAGTGTAAAGGATTAAGCCACTATCTTACTCTGCTCAAGTTCGTACCGTTTACATAATTTGTTAAAGTGTTGCACAAAAGAATGGGGAACTGTCGCCATTTAACTCTTATCCCGTTAAGCCCAACTTGAATGGTGTCTGAAAACTTGTATTCATATTAGTCTCATCAGGGTCCAAACTATTTGACACTCGGTCAATAGTTTTTCAAAAGCTTGAACGAACCCGGAAGAAAAAGTCCTTCAGCAGGCATCATTTTTACAACACAAACAGGGTTGAAACTATATGTAACAAGTAATGGTATTTGAGTACTTCTGAAAACGTTGCCATGTCTAATAAACTTTCAGTGAGAAAATCAAGACGTAACTGTATCGCATGTAAAATGTATGTACAACAAACAACTCAAAAACGAGGCTAAGTTTGGTTTGTGAGTCTGGTGATAGCTTAATGCAGGATGAAAACATTACAGAATGTTCGTGTGGGAGTCATCTGTATTGTTTTCGTTCTACATTAAGTGGCCACAAACTTTTAACCATTTCCCTCGTATAAACACGTTTTCAAGCACTTGCACACATATAGGACTCAGATCAGACGTCTCCTCTAGTAACTGTCTGAGCAGGATTTCCTCTGTTTGCTAATGGAATTCGACAGATGTTTCTTCAGTATCTAAAATGACGACAATGTTCCAACTTCCATATTTCATTATAACTTTTTTTAATCCATGAATATTCAGTAGGTATTGGACTTTGGAATAAATAAAGAACAGGGAAAACGTTAAACACATTGACGCCTTTTTACTAAATGGTCGCTATAGTGACGTTCTACTGTAATTCTTAAAGCTATAATTCGTCAGTTAAATGAAATGTCTACGTATGACATGAAAATATTACAGAAAGCTGTAACAGACAGAACGACTGTGGCATTTTAAAAAAAATCGAGTTTCTGCCAGGCTGATTAATCAGTCTATTTTAGATGCTCAGCAAAAGTACATAGACGTGAATGACAGCTGCCATAAATGTCGTTAACCCTTTCCCAAGCTAATTACCACCTGACTGACATTTGCACATAGCTTGGATCAAAATGAGACGCCGAGTAACTCAGCGTCTTAACAGGATCCAAACTGTTTGAAACTCGGTCATTAGTTTCTCAGAAACTCCGGAAGTACAGCAGAACATGTCTTAAGCGGTCATTCATTTACAGAACACAGGGGTCTTAAATACAGGTGGTTGCTTAATGCAGGTCAAAAGTAATGCAAGCGCTCATTCAGGAGCTGTTTTGCGTCCGTTATTACGTGCAATATGTTACCACCTGCCTAATACACCCATAATTAGACATGTTTTTGATGGCCGCTTAAGACAGATTCTACTTTGTCCAAATTGTACCGGCAGCGTGAGGGATACTATTAAATCGTGATAAATGTAGATCTGGTCGTAAATCATAATGATCCAAATAAACATGTTTACTTTTGGGATTTATTCAAATTTAAGTTCATAGTGTCAGAGCAACATATAAAGTGCGTACTTACATGTAAATACTAAACCCACCTTTCCTTCACCATACCCTATGTTATGACCACCCTTTAGAATCGTCTCTTCGATTTATTATTTATTTATTTATTATTATTTATTTATTAGGTTTGGTTGAGAAATAAAGAAGTTGTTCTTGAACATATTTCGATTTACGCATCTTAACCCTTCGCTTGCTGAATTTTGAAATACATTTCTCCTTCTTTACCCATGCCCTCTTGTATAATTACATCTTCACTGTGTACAAGTGCTTCGCTGTGCAATCACTGCTGTGGAGTGCACTGGTTGCACAATCAACCTGTAAATAGTGCAGACCCTGATGAGACAGCTCCTGCAGGAGCTGTCTCATCTGGGTCTTCACTATTTACATGTAGGTATATTGACGTGAATAGCAAGCGAAGGGTTAACTGGACCTCTGAGTGTGTTTGGAATTTTGAACATATTTATCACACAATAATTGACCTGATCCTAAAAGAAAAGTTTAAGTTCAGCAAACTTACAAGGATTCCAGAGGCGTTCCTACACATACATGCCATATCAACACTGCTCAATCTCGAAGTAAGCATTGCCTTGAAAATATATATCAATTGAAATAATAATACATTGAGAATACAAGCAGACCAACATTTTTTCAGACAGTAACTTTAATTATTTAGCATGGAAAATGTTGACATTTAGATAGATAACCACACTGTACATAGAAGCGCCTTTGCAAACAGAGTATACCCAGATCATATGGATCATACACGAACAATCTGATCAGAGTCTACTCTGTTTACTTATCAAACTATATTCTGATTCTACAGTTTCTGTCAAGGGAAAATCTTGCTTTGTTCTATGGCCATTTTGATAAACTAATTTATGAATATTCATGATGCCTTGAATTCTTGTATAAATATTCTCGACGAAGTGAAGGGTTAACCCATTCTCTTATATTGACGACTTTTGACGCCTCTGTAGAAGACACTTTGCGAAACCATTGTGATAAATACAGCATTTGCTCCTATAGGAGCAGATGCTCTATTTATCACAATGGTTTCAAATTACAAAATTCTAAAATTTTCCTTTTCTCCAGTCAATGCTCCTTTTCGGTAGATTTATTCAAAGTGGTTGGATCTAAAAAATAGTCTATGAGGGAATGGGTTAAATATGTACCAGGTATAAGCGTTAGTTGACAACAGTCTGGACAAAACTTTTTGAAACTATTTATATTTAAATATAGTTTTACCTAATTTTTAGAATGTCCAACCAACACAGGATTGTTTGTCTTTTTGCAAAAACAAGTTGGATAATGTATATATTGTTCCGATAGCCAGCATTGCAAACTTTGATCATACATATTTCCTGGGTCTACTCTGTTTGCAAAGAAGCGACAAGCGTATCTATCAGGAAAGGGTATATAGAAACTACTACTATGAAGTCTCTTTAATAGAACCACTCATAAGGTGATTTTTTGTATAGATAGCTTAATGCAGGACAAAGTTATGCGGAAGGTTAGGAGCTTTCTGCATTACTTTCTCAAGCATTACGCAATCACTTGCTTTTAAAACTTTCCTTCATATAAACACCTTTTCACATACATGTATTTACAAACAGATCAGACCTAAATCCTGTAGGACCCGTCTGATCAGGGTCTGCTCTGTTTGCTTATGACATGATATAGATCCGATTCTACAGTTTTTGTCAAAGCAACAATATTCCTGTGAAAAGTTTACATTATAAAAAATCAGCTAATACATTTTAATGATGCTTTTTATTTCTTACATGAATATTCAATAGGGTTAACGCGCATGCGTGAATAAATAATGTGATCGTTTTTGCGAGATTCTACTGTATACTGACTTGATACACAACGGATTTTGGCAAGTAAAACACACTGATAATTTTTTGAACTTAATTGTCGATACGCATGGGAAGTTTATAATCATAATCAGGGTTCTCTGGAATTGTATAGATTCTGCAATGGCTACAATTTTCTGTTTTCACATACCATCATTTTACAAAAAAAATGTCAAATCAATATTTATGCAGTCGTTATTTCACATATGATTATTCATAGGGATGAAACTGTTTAATTATTAAAATACAACAGACTCTGTCTGAGGTGATCACTAATTAAATAAACATGGATGACTTTAAGAGCATTCAATTGATTGATGCATAATTAACGTACAGTCAAACCTGTCTTAACCCATTACCTCATAGGCTATTTTTAGATACAACCTCTTTGAATTAATCTACCGAAAAGGAGCGTTAATTAGAGAAAATGAAAATTTTAGAATTTCGTAGTTTGAAACCATTGTGATAAATAAAGCATTTGCTCCTATAGGAGCAAATGCTCTATTTATCACAATGGTTTCACAAAGTGACTTTTACAAAGTCGTCAAAAGTCGTCAATATGAGGGAATGGGTTAAGCGATCATTAAATAATGTAATGCAGACGGATCCTCTGGGAGCTTCTGCATTACCTCTAGCCTACATTAAACTACTACATGCCTTACATACCCTTAATTACAGCTCAGTTTGTTGCTCGCCTAAGACAGGGTTTATTGTAATGAAGAAAGCTCCAAGGGAGCTTTGTTGATAGATTTTGTCATGCAACAATCTAACACACCAGGGTGATCGTTATACGGAGGGCTACCTGTAAACATCTGTCTGATCCATTTTAACCCTTTATACACTTTTGCAAATCCAGATCAGACGGATCCTATAGGAGCCGTCTGATCAGGATCTGCTCAGTTTGCTTATGGAACAATATACAGTAAAACCTCTCTAAACCGGACGTTAAATTTGGCATAGACGTCGGTCTTGGAGACAGGTGGCAGCTTAATGCAGGGTAAAAGTCATGCAGAAAGCTCCTCTAGGAGCTTTCTGCATGACTTTCACCCTGCATTAAGCAGCCACCTGCTTAAAAGTATCTAAATTCTTCTCTACTAGAATTCCGGTTTAGAGGGTTTTTTACTGTAGATATGATTCTACAGTTTCTGCCACAGCCCAATATGCATGTGTTCATGTGCATTCTGAAACTCATAGTAATGGAGTAAATGGTTAAATACGCTCTGAGAGTAAAACTACATGCTACTGGGTAACCAAAAGAGTCAGGTTTTCATCTTGATTTAAACTGACAAAGTAATAATTAACCCTTCTCTTGCTGAATTTTAAAATACATTTCTCCTGCTTTACCCATGCCCTGTTGTATAATTACATATATCTTCACTTTGTACAAGTATTTCGCTGTGCAATCACTGCTGTGGAGTGCACTGGTTGCACAATCAATTTGTAAATACTGCAGACCATGATGAGACAGCTCCTGCAGGAGCTGTCTCATCTGGGTCTTCACTATTTACAGGTAGGTATATTGACGTGAATAGCAAGCGAAGGATTAATTTGTAATAATAACACACGGCTACAAAACACTTTACTCCATATATACGCATCTCAACGCCTTTGCAAACAGGGTAGACCCAGCAAAACAGCATGCCAAAACATGTACTCCATATTATAATATTTGTATGCTTTTGCAAACAGTAGACTCTTATTAGACTCTTCCTCAAGGAACCATATCAGACCCATCAAACCCCTCTAATACGACCACCAAAAAGGAGCATAAATCTGGGTGACAGAGGCAGGTGGTAGCTTAATGCAGGACGAAAGTTATACAGAAATCTCCGCATTAAGCAACCACCTGCTTATAAAGGCAGCTTACGTTATTCTTTAAGTGGTCGCATTAGAGTGGTTCTACTGTATCATACCAGACGGTTCCTGTAGTTACCGTCCAATCAGGATTTGCTCTGATTGCCTATTGAGTAATATAGATCTGATGCCGAAGTGTCGATTATGGTTAAAACATGCTGCGATTGTGTGTCAATTTAAACAGTTAATATACATGTATTTATATAAATATATTATATTATTATTTCTTACATGAATATTTATTATGTAAAGGGTAAACACGTCTTCAGTCAGGCTTAGACCATACAAATACCATCGCAAAGACCATACACTATAGATGTTTGTTGGCCAGAAGCAGCGTAATTTATTAAGCTAGGAAAGGCTTTTGATTAAAGATAACACTTAGTTTTTATTTGTTCGAAATTGATCTGTGGCATGCTAAGTGCGGTTAGAAATAAGGGAAAAGGCTTATAAGATACGGGAACATAACATAACATAACAGAGAAGAATAGAACAGCGGCTCATCCGTTTTGCGCGTCCATGATTTTAAATGAATACCACTGTATACAAAACGAATGAAACGTGTAAATACAAATGGCTAAATACAATTCGGTGCTATAAGATGACTTACCTGGTGCTTTTAAAATATCCAAAATAAACATGACGCTGCAGGCCAGTCTGCTTGCACTTATACAGTATGGGGATTTTTTTTTAAATAAGATGCCTCGTAGGTGTAGTGAAGATTGCTTAATTAGCGTCGAATGTTTCTTCAGTCACGTATTTTCTTCAACCTTTTTAGGGGTGTTACCATACCACTGACATCGTGTGTTTTATTATTCAATCGTTAAGGGTTGAGAATACATGAGCTCACTTATTAATAACACAAGTATAGAGCAACTCCAAAAGCATAAATGTCTTTTAATTCCGGGTCTCTGTGCGTCATGCTTTAGCCATTCAGTTATTACCACATGCGATGTCATTTGTTTCACATTCTTTGTACACACACTATCGGTAATTTCTCCAGTTTACCTTGTAAAAGAGCACACCTTTTATTAACAAATTCAATTTACGCGAAGCGCCTGTCCTTCCAGCTAGAGAACCTTGCTTAAAGTCTACTCTCCAAAACCAATAACACTGAGATCAGGCAGGCATCGAAGCGACGAATGATTTGCCGACATATGACCAGTTTTTGCGGGCTTTTATTCCAGTTGGAGGCTGATCAATCACTGGCGCGCCCGAGAAGGCCGTGAGCGCGGCCTGATGTATGCCAGTGCCTTCGTGCAGGCAGCGAAGGGACGCACTGACATGGATTATTGATGAGCGCGATAGATTTAGGCTGATTCCACAGCTATCAGGATTAGCGCTTAATCTGCTAAAGAGACCATGTGCTTCACCTTTAACATGCTGAAAAAGTACTGCGTATGTTCTAGTTTTATTGTTACATTTTCAAATACGTGTACAGTGAACTATCGGTAATCCGATTGTTAGTAAAGAAGTGAACTTATGTTCGGTAGGTAGCTACTTGATGTAGAGAGAAAGTCGTGAACGTCGTACAGAAAGCTCCCAGAGGAGCTTTCAGTTTGACGTTCACCCTGCATTAAGCTGTCACCTGTCTTAAAGACCGATAATGCTAATTATTTTAGTGTTCGGAATAGGTTTTACTGTACAGTTTCTATGATTGACCATGTCTCCACAAAACTACAGAATCTAGATCAGGATAATGCCGCTCTACATGTCATCTTGTCTGAGTCCAGATTGTTTGTATAATTTTATGTTATCAAGACTTTATCGAACCTTTATAACTTGTCATGTTATACATGTATATGATATATTGTTATTATCATTATTTCATTATTATTATAATTACTATTAATATCGTGGTTTATTATTATTATTATTTTATTATTAATTGCAGTAGTGTAAACGTGGAAGTAGCAACAGCAGCAGCAGCAGCAGCAGCAGTAGTAGTAGTATTTGCAACAGCACCATCAGCAGCTGCAACAGTAGTAGTAGTAGTAGTTATAGTATTATTATTATTATTATCATTATTTGTATTGGTATTAGTATTAGTAGTAATAGTAGTATTAGTAGTTGTTGTAGTAGTAGTAGTAGTAGTAGTAGTAGTAGTAGTAATAGTAATAAAAGTAGTAGTATAATTATTATTATTAGCAGTAATATAATAATACTAGTAATAATAATATCAATAGCATCAATAGCAGCAGCAGCAGCAGCAGCAGTAGCAGTAGTAGTAGTAGAGTAGAAACAATATTATTTTTATTAGTAATAATAAAAGTGATAATAATAATAAAAATAATAGTAGTTGTAGTAGGACGAGGAGGAGGAGAGGCAACAGCAGCAGCAGCTTTTGCTTGAGTCTGAGATCAATCAGATACTTGAGAATGATCTCAGATTCAGACTCAGAAGTTTTATAACCTTTGACCATTATGTTTTTTTTTATAATGGCACCATACGCGAGGGAAAATTTGACCATAGAAGAAACTGTATAATCAAATGCATATTAGTCATAAGCAAACAGAGCAGACACAGCAGAAGTCTTGCCTCGGTCTATTCTGTTTGGAAAGATGTTAAAAGGTCAATTAGGTATTTAAAACTCTGGGCAGATTTATTGGTATTGGAAGTGAATATAATGATGTTGAATATAAATACTGTCATACCATATAATGTAATTTTGAATTGTATATTTTTCGTTGTTTGTATAATTTTCTTTTGCATTCTAAGCAATAGTTATTCTTTATCATTCTCTCAGTAGAGAACTGGGCTAAGGCTATTATTTAATTCATTCGTGTTAACTAATTGTATACGTCAGTCTTTAGTACCGTAAATCGGATTCAGCAATCGATCCAATGTCACGTCCTATTTAACATGTTTGCGTATTAATGCACCTTAGGCGGATCTATATGTCTAATCGCATATTTTCAATACAGCAAAATACCACTTAACTTGAGTTTGAACAAGAACTGCCGATCCGCACCTGCATTGCGATGCTTCTACAATTCTAGGTCAAATGCTAATGAGGAATTAAGAGGTTAAAATAGTGCCCTTTGAAATCTCACTCATATCATTATGAAAGTGATCCGAAGCATTCCTATATATTATGGGCAAGAAAAGTCAACTAAAGTATTTTAAAACCATTACCAAAACGAGAAGAGAAAATGAGTAAATTATAGCATCGAAGCGTTCACGTGGGTGACATGGTCAAAACGTTTGTAGAACGTCTCACAAGCGCTTGAATTGACAGACCTTTCATCCAAAACGACGTATTTGTCATATTTATAAAAAAAAAATAAGTATTTAAGCGTCGTCTTTAAGTGTCCTCTTATTATTTCTAGGTTTGCAAAATACTGTCATCAGTAGAATTGTCGTGTGTCTAGAGGGTGATTCTTTACAGTTGTGATGTGAAATACGGCACAAGGCTGGCCCAGAGTTCAGTATTGCTCTGTTGCATTTACATACGTGTATTGTTTGTGTAACTCTGAAATTAGTTTTCAAGTAAGGCGATACTGTTTTTAAAATATTTCCCTTAGTTGCAGATATTTCCAGATAAATATAAGTACAGTAGAATCTGTCTTAAGCGACCCTCAAAAAGAGGAGTAACTATGGACCTGTTAGGCAGGTGGTAGCTTAATGCAGATCAAAACTAATGCAGAAAACGCATATAGGAGCTTTCTGCATTACTTTAAACAGCCACCTGCTTTTTAAGACACCTATGTTTAATACATTAATGGTCGCTTAAGACAGGTTCTACTGTAAGGGTCAGTACTTAGCTTTTCCGTTTACACTGCATACTTCTTTTTCAGTGCAATTTAATGGGCGTGGCATGTAATGTGTTGCAGTTGTTATGCCGATGTTGTAATTTACAGTTGAATAGAACAATGTTTTTTTAAATTTCTTATTATAATTTCACTTATTGTGTTTCCAAGGGGGTCAGTCCTTCCATTCGTCTGTCTGTCCAGCCGTTCGTCGGCAATTGCTTTAAACGGCATCTCCCCTGAAACCGCTTGGTAGAATGTTACCAAACCAAACATAAATGATCTTGGTATTGATATTTTGGGGGTTTTGTTAAGATTATTTTAAACATTGCAGATACCGATGAATGCTTTTGAAAGCTTTCGATAGTACCTTTATTGTTTAATAATGGCTTTTTAATAATACAAAAATGGATTTAAAACTGGAGCGACTTTGAAAAAATAAGGAAAATGTTTATGAACAACAAAATAACAAGACATGTACAAATATTGCTAAGCGTGCATGGTACCTTCAGATAGTGACTCAGAAAAGGCAATATTAATTCAGCACTCAGTATGAAAAAAACCGGCACTGAATAAATAATACTTGTAATGCAAAATTTAGTTTTTAGAAAAGAACACGTCAATGGCAGACTTCAAAATAATTCACACTAATGTTTCACAAGATACATTGGTGTCTTAAAACGCTAATGTTTAACAAAATACAGTTATATCTTGAAAAATTAAGACATATAGTTACTTTGTACTGCTAATTGGTAATAACTAATGACAATGCTAATAGGTAATTTAAATCCATGTAGGGTTCAAAACCTATTATCATCAATATTAAAATGAGCATTTTGAGAAACTATCCATATCTATTTAGAGTCCATTAGAGTAAGCATAATTGTCTTCAAATAGGTTTTGTCTGAGTTTACTCAATGTGTACAAATATTTGTACAATAGCAAGTTCTAACTATAAATACATAACTACACAACAATATGTCAAAAAGGGTATATATACACCTCTAACTTGCTAAGTGCTAGCTCTGTCATTTGCAGTGAATATAAAACATGAAAAACTTGCCTGATAAAACAGCATAGATTGAGATTGAAGGTAACTACAGACGATGGGTAAAATGAAATTTGTGATTTAAGCCATCAAATGAAATGAGATGTGAAGCTTTCGATACTATTTATGGATCGAATTGAATACTCAAAGAATTAATTTTTTCCAAAGAATCTGGCACCGAAACATAGTCATTGCCAAATATTAATTTACAAACCCTCTTTTGTAAGATTAGTAACCTTTAAATATTTGCTTTACGTGTACCGCCCCAGACAATATTACAAAAATCTAAGTGTGGTTGAACACAAGCCTTGTAGAATAAAATCCTGGCTTTAAGTGAAACATACCACTTTATTCTTGATAATAACCAGATGGTGCTTGCCAGTTTTCTTCTTAGTTTGTTAATATGATCATCCCATCGTAAGTTTTCATCTATGTTTACAACTAATATTTTTTTCCTTTTGACGATTTAAGCAATATATTAAATGTTAAAGAGAGAAAGATGTGTTTTTAAGTCAGTATTTATAAAATGTATTTTTACTATTTACGTAGTTAATCCTTTCCTTCATAAATAAACGCATTTTCACGCGTTTGCAAACATAGTAGACCCAAATAAGACGGCTCCTATTGATTCGTCTGATCAGTGTCTGCTCTGTTTGCTTATATAATTTGATATGTCTGTTTCTTTCATTTCTATAACGGTTAAAATGTTCCAACTTCAACATTTCATTATAACTAGTTTGCCCATGACTATTGAGTAGGTATTGAATTTTGGAATAAACATAGAACAGGGAAAGTGCAACTTCTTATACACATTATTAATATCTTCATCTGTCCATTTGATACGTTTTATTGTTGGGTTGGTGCAGCCGGATGATCTGCAAAAGTAGAAAAACAGGCATACAGGAAGGGCCACACACAAAAGGGCACGGCACCTAAATAGTCGATGAGCCAGTAGGGTTGGTCGGTGCCATCTCAGGGGAATAATTCTCATTGTGATTTTTTACAACATATACATCTATAGAGTTAGAAAATATGTGATAGCATTGCATCGATGGTAGCTTTCTATGTGTTATTGCGTTTTATATTATGCTATTCAATATCCGCATTTCGGGACAAAACTATCAATGAAAAGTAAAGCTAACGATTTCAGATTTACAACATTTGGTATCATACCCCAACAACGAAATTATGATGGTATACTTGAATCAGGTTGCCAGTCTGACTGTCCTTCCATCTGTCCACCCCATATGTCCGTCCCTTTATCTGTCCGTCCATTTGTCCGTCTGCCTGTCTGTCCATTTATAGACGCAAGTTGCCTTATCTACAAGTTTGCTTAAAACTTTATATTCTTATTATTTTAGTAACCAATGGACCTGCTAGTTATGTCTCCCCTAGTATGCTGGGAGACATATTGTTTTTGTGTGCGGCGTCCGTCTTTCTGTCCGTTCATATGTCTGCTGCACCACCCTCGTTCGTCCGTTCGTTGTCCGATTTTAATTTATCCGTGCAGTTTCTCCAAAACCTTTGATCGGATTTTCATGAAACTTCATAGGATTGATCAGCACTGTGCCTAGTTGTGTTTATCGTATTCCTGTTCCGGTTCGATGATTATCTGCATATTTATGGGACTTTGATTTTATGCTCCCCCCCCCCAACGGCGGGCATATAGTAATTGCATGGTCCGTCCTTCCGTCTGTCCGTCCGTCCTTCCATCCGTTCGTCCCAAATTTTGTGTCCCTTCTATAACTTTTTTTTTATCTGTTAATGGATTTCACAATAACCTGGCACAAATGTTCATCACACATAGACGATGTGTCGCGTTCATCTTACTGGTCCGTGGGCCAAAGGTCAAGATCATCCTTCAGGGTCAAATATCGGGGGCATAGTGTTATACAAACACATCTTGTTTTACATTGAAATTTTGTCCTCGTGGTTTCTCCAAGACATGTTGTCGGATTTTCATGAAACCTAATAGGATTGACCAGCACTATGTCTGGTTGTGCTTATATTTTTCCGCTCCGGTTCTACGATTTTCTACAGAGCTATGGGACTTTGAAAATTGTACATGGAAAATTTTACCGCGCGGGGACAGGGGGGAAAGCAGTTTTTGTATAAAATCAATTCTAGTTTCATTTGGACCTGATCATTATTTATTTATTGGTCCAGTTTCCACGTTATCCCAGTATACATTAATAGCCTGTTAGATGGGGTATGGCGGCGTGTGGATATTTGTTACCATTAGCAAACATTGCTTACAGTTCTAGTTAGACCATCTTTAGCTCTGAATTGTTTTATTGTCATTTTCTTTTGAATTTAAAGTGTCAAATATTGTAAGTAAGGGTTAAAACATCCTCAAACTTTCTGTCTGATGAAGATATGTGGTTATTGGCTTTCGTTATGTCCATTCCTTTTCTTGTGACTGAATGTACATGTAGTGCCAAACAACATACTCAGTGATATGTTGTTGAGCAGTGTTGCACTTTCAATTACTGCTCATGAACAGACTCAATAAAACCGAGTCTGCAATTTTCTCTTTTTGTGTTGCAATTTTTGCTTTCGGGGGATCACCTCCCTTCAGAATTTATAATCTTCACAACAGCAGGTGTTAAGTGCTTGTGTGGCGGCCGTAAAACGTCGCCCCGTACTTCATTCTCAATGGTGTTATACCTTCTGATCCTTCGAGATCATGAATTTCAGTACTTCTTGTTCTGAAAATTGAATGCCGCTTAAGCCGGTGCTAGGGGGCGTGAGCAGTGTTGCACTTTCAATTACTGCTAATGAACAGACTCAATAAAACCGAGTCTGCAATTTTCTCTTTTTGAGTTGCAATGTTTGCTTTCGGGGGATCACCTCCCTTCAGAATTTATAATCTTCACAACATTAGGTGTTAAGTGATCGTGTGGCGGCCGTAAAACGTCGCCCCGTACTTCATTCTCAGTGTTGCTATACCTTCTGATCCTTCGAGATCATGAATTTCAGTACTTCTTGTTCTGAAAATTGAATACCGCTTAAGTCGGTGCTAGGGGGCGTGAGCAGTGTTGCACTTTCAATTACTGCTCATGAACAGACTCAATAAAACTGAGTCTGCAAAATTCTCTTTTTGTGTTGCAATGTTTGCTTTCGGGGGATCACCTCCCTTCAGAATCTATTATATTTTAATAGTGATGGTAATCTTCTTGATGGCATGGAGCCATTGCTCAAGTCCCGCATTTCTAATATAGTGGGACTCTGGTGTATGTATTAGCATGAAAAGCCAAATACATTACGAAGTATTCTGTGCTCTCTGACCAGATTATAAAAACTTGATTTATTACTTCAGTTGCATGGTCAGAAGCTCGTCTACTTCATCCAGTTAGTACTGAAGTACCGGGACCTTCTTACTGTCATTTAAAGTGTTTGCTGTATCTTTCTATTGCCAAATACAATGGTTGACTCTATTTACTTAGACATCTCCCCAAATGCTTCCTAATCTGTTTAATTGTAATGCTTAGCATCTGATGACCAGACGCTCTACTTCGATGTCATCACCACAGTTCTTGGTTGACTTTTCCCTTTAAAATTCAAACAATGTATATAATCTTTCATGGCCAAAGATGGTATACCACATTGATAATTAATTTCTGTTTGAGCAAACTAAATTCTATCTACTATTGTCTCACGATATTTACACTACTAGTAGTCAATTTCTTCTGCAAAACTTACTAATGTGTTAATGTTGCTTATGTCTAGCATATCATGAATTCCTTTTGCCATTATGTTTCACATGGATAACATATTGTTAAACTTTGTTTTGAAGGTTCCCTCTCATGTTTTGTCATTGCTTGTTGCTTTTGAAAAATCACTACTATATATCGCATAAAAAACCGAGTCTGCAATTTTCTCTATTTGCATTTTTACTTTTGCTTTCGAAGGATCACCAATTTTCAGGATTTATGAATACAAACGAATGTAATGCGTCATTCTGAAGCTTCTTTTAACAAGAACACACCTGACTAAACTCTGCATTGTTTGCTGACAACTCAATGTTTTAATATATTTTCACTACTCTGTCTTTGCTGTCCAAATGTATCACCATTACAGATGAAAGATTATTAAGTCTTTAACCTTTGCCATCATGTGCTAATAGATGCATTAGAGACAGAATTGGATACAGCAACTCTGATTTCATTGATTCCTTAACGTGTATAGTGTATAGAATTGAAAACTGCAACCCATATCCAGTAACATTTACCTGACATCGGGCCAACCAGTCCACCTTAGTACCATTTTGAAAGTCTTTGGTATGACCCGACCAGCAATCAAACTCACAAGTTCCTGTCCGAAAGCGAACGCTGTACCGACTGAGCTGCTGGCCTTAACATGTACCAATGGACAAACTAACGGATGGTCAGACAAAATACGTTTTACTTCAAGTGAAAACTGAATGTCTGTATAAGCATGCTTGATATGGTAATCGCCATTTTATACTTCTATATATGTATTGAAACGTTTATGTTTCCAACTCCTCATACACCTATGGGGGCTTTGTCTCAAACTTTCACAAATTGGCAACCTTGATGTGAAAATGACCGTCAAGAAGGAAATGTTTGTTCTGACCGTTTTTATCCAGAGTTACAGGTCTTGGCAAATTTCTTCACTATAAAACATATATATCCATAAAACTCTCACAGATAAACAGCTTGATGTGAAGATGGGGCATTATGTAGTAAGCAAAATTACGGGACTTTGTTTTCATTTTGGGTTTTTTCTCACTAAAATGCATACTTGATTAGAGACACACTATCATCATAAGGAAGGGGGATCCATTTCCTATAGATATGTTTCTAGTTCAAGTTGTAATGCTTACGATGAGTAATAAATATATAAAAGTATATCATGAATAAGTTAGCTCTGAAGTGGTTGATCGGATATTTAAAGTTTACCTGTTACATACAAGTTTCATAAAGGGACATAATTTGGCCTAAACACTACTGGGTTCTGGCTCAAGGGGTTCTCATCGTTAATTTGGGCGTTGATATAATGATAGTTAAATGCTGGTGAATTTTCATGGGGCTAACTCTTAAGATATTTCAGTTTTGGCACAATTCAAATGTATGAAAGTTTTAAAAGGGACATAACTCAGAAAATTTTCATTAAGAGATGCTAGATGTAAGGGTTCTAGTCTGAAATCAATGAATTGCCATCATTATTGTGAATATACATATGACGTTTTATGAGCCTAGTTCTGAAGATGATGAAGGTATGCAAAACTCCGGAGAATTTTTACTTCTGCAAAATATATATGAATGTAAACATAATTTCATGTACGTATGAGCAAGAATTTACATAATATGAACCATTTTTTGTTAAAAAATAACAACATAAATGAAATTTGTGTAACTACAGTTTTAAGCCATTCAATTTTCAAGTAGATACAGGGTGTAACAAGAGAGAGATGTCAGTTTGAAATTTAATGATGTCTTTTCTTTAATGCTAAATTTAGAAAATACTATTTTTACCATAGGGTTAAAATTGGTGAAAAAATACAAAAAGCTACCACCGATTTACTGCTATCACATATTTTCTGATTCTAGATACTTATATCTTACCGAAAAGCATTGATAGCATTATTCCCCTAATATGGTACCGATGGCCAAATTTTTGGGCTCTGGCTCATGGCCTAAAACGCCATAAAAAAACAACATATAACCCTTTTCTTAATAGATACGCATTTTAGCCATTTGCAAACAGAATAGTAGACCAAACTCGAACGGCTCCTGTAAGAGCTGTTCTGATAATCGAACATACCCTAGCCAGACTGCTCTTACAGGAGCTGCTGATATGGGGCTACATTGCAGGAGCCTTAAATACCCCGTTTGCTTATCCGACTCTTCAATTTTTGGCATGACAAAATTCCACGTGTCCCCGTGCTATTATAAATATCTTATTAATATAAATACAGTTATTATGTCTCATGTGAATATTCATGAAACAATGGTTAATCTTACTGAACATCAAACCAAGATCGTCCAGGTTAATATTCAAAAATATGCTGGCCAGTGATACTTATTATCTTCAGTAATATTTCAAAATGAAACTATCTTTGCCCGACTATACATTATAACAGTTAGCGAAATAAATGAAACAAGCAAAGCTTCATATGTAAATGATCCTTAAACGATTAGTTAAAACGGTGTTGAATACTCTACACAGATTAACAGGTTTTCATAAATGTTATGCAGGATAATCCATATGCATATTATGAATAATATACGCATTACATTTAACACTTTTGCATTAAGAATAAACCCAATATATTATTGCCGCTATCCTTGCCTTTGGTCGTATTTGCAAATCGATTGGATTCAGATGAGATACCAAGCCACTCGGTATCCCATCAGTAGCTGCTGTTTGACACTCGGTCAAGTTTCTAAATATCGTGAATGAATCGGATGAATTCAAAATTGCACAAGATCCAACTTTTAGTATTTTTTTGATAATTTTTCCACAGTGATATAAGGATTAAAACTTATTATCAATCTACATGGATTGCATGCTTTAATTACTCAAAAGTGGCGTGATATTCATATATAAAAGGGTTAAGGAATCGGTGATAAGTGAACAGTACAGTATATCAGTTTGAGCAGATAGTTGGCTAGACAAGAGTTAATGGTCGTTTGAGACAGGTTTTACTGTATCATAGCAACAGATAACGGCACCTAGTTACTCAAATACTAAAATTGTCTTTTCTCCACCAAACTCTCGAATAGACGATTCTAAAGAGTGGTCACAATATAGGGTTTGGTGAAGAAATAAAAGAGTTATTCTTGAAACTGTTTTAATTGAAGCATCTTATTTGGACCTCCGTAGAATGTTGTAAACAAGGCCAGCAGACACAATTACAGTTCTATGTACCTTCCTATTACATTATATGGAGTGTCTGACTGACCTTGTAGACCTCATTACCAGATGTCAAGTGTTGCACTCTACGACTGTTATCATGTGAATTCTATTAACCCATTACCCGCTGATCACGGCGTGACTTCACCTATTTAGCACGATCTGAATTGTATTTGAAACATATTGGATCCAGATCAGACGCCGAGTAACTCGGTGTCTCATCATGATCCAAACTGTTTGACACTCAACTGATAGTTTGATCCAAATTTTAGCAGACATTATTTTTTAATAGCGCGTTCAGGATTAAAGGTACAAATAAGGAATGAATCAATGAATTGGTATCGGAGAACTCATTGGGAGTGTACGGTACAACCTTTGCCTCGGGCACCCACTCATTCTCACTGTCTCTCTCTCTTGACATTTGCAAGTCTGTCGTTTGAACATAAAGTACAAAACAAAAATGATTTTCATCAATAAAATGCATAAAGATGCGTAGAAACATATTCCAAGGGGGATTCTGTTATAAAAAAAGTGTCAACCCTTTGAATGAAACAACAAATACTATAGCACATAACCCTTTCCATCATATCCACGCATCTTCACACCTTTGCAAACAGAGTAGACCTAGATCAGACGGTTCCTGTTCAGGGTCTGCTCTGTTTGCTTTTGACATATGTAAACCTGATTCTACAGTTTCGTCAAAGTAAAAATAATCATTGAAAGGTTGCATTATAAAACTTCAGCGAATAAATATTCACCATGTCATAAATTCTTACATGACTATTGAACAGGGAAAGAGTTTAAATGACACATTCATACAGAACTGTAAGCCACTTACGAAAAAGACGAATCCTTACAGCTAAATGCTATATCATTAAAAACTCGTTTTAAGTGCATTTGTAGATTATCTTATATAAATTAAGATATAGAAGTTAAAAGTATTGACTAGTTTGCCATGGAAACGAATGTGTACATGCATATTGTAAGGCTTGGATTAGCCAAGGAAATGCATTTTACAAAATTAACACCGCTTTCCACGGACATGCCCCTTTAACGCTTTTGCAAACACAGTGCACCAAGATCAGACGGCTTCAATTTGCTTGTAGAACTATGGTGATCTAATTCTACAGTTTTTAGTTTTTACAAGGACCAAAACAGTTTTTGTTCATATGCCGTTATACTTATTAAGCTGATTGATATTGATATATTCATTGCTTTCAACAACATGTCATTCGATGAAGAAAATGAGTGGATAACAGGATAGACTGTGCAAGTCCTCTTCAGATATACACACTATGACTAACATGAATATTCGCTGAGTAAGGTGTTAACCATTTCCTTCATATAAACGCCTTTTCACGCATTTGCAGAGTAGACCCAGATCTGAACAGGGTCTGCTCTGTTTGCTCATAGAATTTTATAGATCTTTTTCATTACTTTCTAAAATTGCAATAATATTCCACCTTCCATATTTCATTATACATATTTTGTCTATGAATATTCAGCTGGTATTGAAATTTGAAATAAACATAGAATATGGAAAGGGTTAAAAGACAAATGCTTCCATACAAGTCAAAGAACAAACGCACTGAAATCAATATTTGCAAAGAAATATAGAAAAGTGAAACGTTTGGCATGTCATTGTAGTCAGTGTAACAGTTTGTTTTATATGTGTCTGGGGTCAACGAAAGGTCAGGCAATGATAAATTAGAACTTCACTGTATCCATTGATGGAATTGATGTTGGTTTCCTTTCAATGCACACACATTCAAAGTTCAAATGTTGTCAGGCGACACTGAAATTTTGAATCCACATTCGATGCAAACTGTCAGAATTTAGTAACAAAATCCTCTATAAAGCGACCATTCAAAGGTCGTCTAAATCTGGGTCTTAAATGAAGGTGGTAGCTTAATGCAGGACAAATATTGTACATAAAGCTCCTAAGAACTTTCTGCATTACTTTCGTCATGTATTAAATTCCACTTCTGTTAACCCTTTACTCAAAAAATACACCTGTCTACGCCTTTGAGAACAGTGTAGACCCAGATCAGACGGCTGATAATAGTCTGCTGTGTTTGTCTTTGATATAATATAGATAGGATCCTTCCGTTTCTGTCATAATAAAACTATTTTATGTTTATCATAACATTACAAGAATCACTATATATCAATATGCATGATGTCATTATTTCTTACATGAATATGCATGTACATGTAGTAAAGAACCAAATACAGTAAAATCTCTCTATAACGGTCACTAAATTGTGTCAATTAGTTGGTATTTAGGGCAGGTGGCTGCTTAAAGCAAGGTGAAAGTAAAACAGAACGCTTCCATAGGAGCGTTCTGTTTTACTGTCACCTTGCTTTAGGCAGCCGCCTGTTTTAAACACAAAATACTTGATGTAATTTAGTGGCCGTTATGGAGAGGTTTTACTGTATACCAATATATATTTACTAAGTGGTCCCTTCACAGAGGGATGTTGATGCTGATGCGAGTGATGTCTTGGATTATAATACAGTCAAACCCCTCGAAACGTCAATTTGAATAAATGACAGTTAATGTCTTTTAAGGCAGGTGGCTGCTTAATGCTTAATGCAGGTTGAAAGTCAAGCAGAAAGCTCCCAGAGGAGCTCTCTACATTACTTCCAACCTGTATTAAGCTGTCACCTGTTTGTTAGACCGGTATTAATACTAATGTTAACGTCCGGTTAAGAGGGGGGTACTGTACATGTACACTAGGCGTGATTCTATGAAACTCATTATTGCTGATAAATATCCCAACATGTTTCAAACCCATTACTCCATAAATAAGCATTTTACGCCTTTAGCAAACAGAGTAGACAAGGATCAGACGGCTCCTGAAGGAGTTGTCTGATCAAGGTCCACTCGGTTTGTTTATGATATAATATAGATATGATCCTAGATTATCTGCTATGCCCAAATATACATGTGTTCATGTGTTCATAACAATTAATCTAATTAATATTCATGAAGTCATTATTTTAACATGGATATTTATGGAGTAGAGGTTTACACTGCATTGTCAAAGATCTATTTCGAATGAATCTATTTGTTTTAGACTTTTTTGCAAGAATTATATTGCCAAGGTTATCTTTAAATATAATTTGTAAACCCTTTCACCGCCGCAGTCGCATAAAATAGTGCAGTCCCTGATCAGACGCCGCCTTTTTAAGGCGGCGTCTGATCAGGGACTTCACTATTCGTCTCAATCTCTATTTCTATATATGTGCTTTATTCCTTTGAAATTTGCATTTTTTTATTTATCTCATTTCCTTATTTTACTGAATGATTTTACAAACTTGGATTGCAGACGACAATTAGAAATTTGGCACCGAAAGGGTTAAGCAGAGAGCGTAGATCATGAGCAGATAGGACTTCTTCAGGAACTCTTTGATCTGGATCTATACTGTTTGTCTAGGTCCGTGTTTAGGGACTAGATACAGATTAATTAAGCACAGCTCACGCGGTAAGATAAACGTATGAAAATATTATTCTTATTGATCCGCCGATATTGATTCAACTGAATTAATTTCATGCATTATTTCCATTTGTAGAACACCCTGTGGATTCAAGGTTCATAGACGGTCATATAGTGCATAGAAAAAACTCTAAGCAAGTATCGACCGTGTGATCTGTCTTGTTTTATGGTGAACAAACTTTTTTAGTTTTTTTTTCAATTAATGCATCTGAATACATTAATCAAAATTTAACACCGATAACAAGTTTCAGTGCGCGTTCATAGACACACAAACCAAACATATCTACATGGAATCGGAAGCCCGTATCGATTGTACGCCTCTGCAAACAAAGTAGACCCGGAAAAGACAACTCTTGTAGAAGCTGCCTGACTAGAGTCTGTTCTGTTTGCTTATGATATAATAAAGAGACGTTTCTACAGCGTCTAGTGATCGTTATAGAGAGGTTTTACTGTACACACTAGCTAAAATGAACACACACTCCATTGATTTTGACACTCAAGCCCCTCTCGCAAGGTAGCTAAATACCATCTTGTCTATAATGCTATTGTAAAACCCAAGCTTATTAATATTCATAGACAGAGATCCTGATAAGATGTGTAAATTAAACATTTTTCAAAAACAGCTCCTTTATTTCTTCACCAAATCCTGTACTGTGACCACTATTTAGTATCGTCTCTTCGAAGCGCTGCTAAAGAGTGTTCACAGTATAGGGCTTGGTGGAGAAATGACGATTTTAGTATTTAGGTACGCACTTTTATCTGTAGCTCAGATAAAGTTTATTTCTTTCATGAATATTTACCAGGTAAAGGATATAATTAGTTATGTATACTAATGTATTGAACGTTAGTTGCTATGGTATATATATATGGTTTGTACTTTAGATATTTTGAGATTTGTATCCAATCCCTTCATATTGACGCCTTTTGGCGCCTCTGTAAAATTCACTTTTTGAATCATAGTGATATAAAGAGCATTTGCTCCATAGGAACACATGCCGTATTTATCACAATGATTTCAAAATTATGCAATATTAAGAATTTCCCTTTATTCCTATTAAATGCTCCTTTTCGGTAGATTTATCCAAGTATATTGGGCCTATAAGCCTTAGAGGCAATGGGTTATGTTCGACCTATCAACAATAAAATATCAAATTACAAAATATGGAAACAAATTTTCTCCTCTTATGTTATAAATGATTTAAGACGACCTTAGACGGTTTTATCGTCCAATAAGCAATTAAAAACCTTAGAACGTTGAAATGTCACTGTTTAGATACACTTTTAATATGACCCCATTTTTATCAATCAGCCTGGCTGTGTGTAGGAAGGACTATGCACGTAATTGATATTTGATATACTGGGGTGATTTGAACAATGGCACATAGATCATTAGTGCTATAAACTTGGTCTATTTGGAGAGTTTGTCACATTATTTGATCCATAAATTTTGGCAAACATTTAGTTCATACTCAATGTCTTATTGCACTTTACGCCTCGGAAATTATTACTTGACCCTGGGCCGAAAAGTTATAGTTTGTAATACCCTCCTTTTAATGCCGAGCGATTTCAAAGTACATGTTGCTTCGACCTTTAACTCTTTACTCCAAAAATACACAAGTATGAAAACAAACGGGACCATAAATATCAATTAGATTATTTTTTGTTATGGCATTCTAGTTTAAGCAGCTGTCATACACTACGCGTTCCTTGTTCTATATTTAGTCCAATTTTCAATACCTGCTGAATATTCATGGATATAATAGTTATAATGAAATATGGAAAGTGGAAAGTTGTAGCCATGTTAGAAACTAAAGAAAGAGATTTATCAAATTCCATTAGAAAACAGAGCAGACCCTGATCAGACGGCTTCTATAAGATCCGTCTGATCTGGGTCTACTCTGTTTGCAAAGGCGTAGAAAGCTGCATTTATGGAGTAAAGGGATAGACCTGTGTACAGTAACCACCCAAAACTAAGTATATTTCTGGGGATTAAAGACAGATGGTAGCAGACTGCTCGGTGAAAATTATGCAGAAAGCTCCTTTCAGAGCTCTCTGCATTACCTTTGTCCTACATTAAGCAACCACCAGGTCCCTTTGTTTACTCATTAAATTGTCTCAATAGGCAATCTCGACTGTGTTTGCCTTCTGCAATGTAGTATTGAATATGACATAATTATTCATTGGTTGTGTTGGGGTCAGGCTCACCTCGTTAACCTGGAATAAGATGAACGTCATAAAGCGTCAACCTTGATACCTTATGCGTTATGTTTAAAGAACAAAAACTGAAGTTCTTGAATTAGTTTTGTATCTGATTCGTTATTTAGCCATTCTAGAGGTCTTGACCAGTTGCCGACATCCAATTCGTTTAAACTTTTTTTAAAACAAATCTCACTACAATTTCAAGTTCAAGCTATAATCACAACGTCTACCATACTGCAATCAGGGTGTCAAATAGTTTGCATCCTGATGAGAGGCCTAGTTACTCGGCGTCGTATTCGGATGCAAACTGTTTGTGTAGGTAATCAACCAGTTTTCCACAGCAGGATGAAGGCCAACACTACTTTCCTGTAATGTTTCGAAGGAGTCAAAACACTATTCAAACGTGATGCATAATCACGTGACGATAACACATGACATGTTAAACAAGTAATAAAACACAATTAAAAATGTTCAACTTTATTTACTGATACAAATTCAATTCGACATCCGAATGATGTCAGCCTGCAAACTTCAAACGCCTGTTACCTCAGTATTACAGAGTAGTATAAAAAGTAGTCCGACTCTGTTATTCGGTGTGCATTTGATCACGTGTCACGTGATCTAATACGAAACTATTATCTGGCATCCTGCTATTATGCCATTAAACAAGAAGGTGACAGGATAATGAACAATACAAAATAAATGCCCATTAAGGTATTTGTGCGAGGTGAACATTATGTTGTAATTAAACTCGACTTATCTTTACTTTACCGTGATTAGCTTTCTACAATGCTTTTCTGGACCATTTTTGCGAACGATGCGTACAATAGAAATGACCACACATGTTAGTTCCAGCATACGATGGTTCAATATAACTAGCAAGTGCTATCGTCGTAGTAGTTTATTGTTTATTTGAGTCTCCTCGTGGTTACAACATACAAATATCATATATTTTTAAAAACAATTTAACAATGCAACCACACCATTCAATAGTGATTTATAAGAGACTTTTGATATGTATACCAAACACTTTCTGGTACATTTCACCTATTGCACAAACTAGCAAAATCACGAAGATATATAAAGTAAAATATCTCTATATAACGGCCACTAAATTGTGTTAATTAGTTGGTACTTAGGGCAGGTGGCTGCTTAAAGCAAGGTGGAAGTAAAAATTCCTCCTATAGGAGCATTCTTTTTTACTTCCACCTTGCTTTAAGCAGCCACATGCCTTTAACACAAAATACTTTATGTAATTTAGTGACCGTTATGGAGATGTTTTACTGTAAACAATGGCTACAATGAACACACACTCCATTAATCTTGACACTCAAACCTCTCTCGCATGAGATATTGACTGACGTAAGATATACATTAAATTAAGAAAAAAATAAAACCTGACAGAGGAATAAAGACCAAACAAGTGACTAACAAAATGGATGTAAAAACTATTATTATCTCAGATCATATCTGAAATAAACTGATTAGTGGAAGCTGTGCACATACCATAAAACGAGGAGTTTAAATAAGAGCACCACAGTGACTTTATTTACAATAAAAGGAACGTATATTAAATGAATTAACAATTTATCTGTTGATCATAAATTGACGTCTCTGTAAAATAAGACAACAGGTTTTGGCACATAGTCTAATCAAGTCTCTATCGGAGAAAAGCTAATTAAATTTATCACAGTCAGACATATTACAGGAAGCTGGATTAAGATCACATGCTTTAGACAGTAAATTAAGCCTGATAGCAGTGTACATCTCAAAATGTAGTATACATGTGTTTCGTTTTTTATATAATTATCTGCACACACAGGGCATACTCTTAGACTTTCATCATTACCTTCATAGCGTCCCGTTTCAATGCGGATAGGTGCAACGCCAAACATAAACTTGCTATACGCCGCATGATATCTTAGCGAAAGAATGTCCTTACTAAAGTGTTCTGTTTTAAAACTTTCTTTATACTTTTCATATACTTTTCATACACCTTTCCTAAAACAATTTTGTTCATCAACTACTTTTCCATTAGCTTCGGTCCAGGTGTAAATCTATTATTCAGTATATTACAATACAATTTATACATGGACGAATATAAAGAAACACCTCGATGGGACAAGGGATCTCTCTTATCTGAGGTCGATGACTTAGGGATCGGATTTATAATGCATTTACTCCATATCGATGGAACTATATCTTTTTCGAAACATACATTGAACAGAACATGCATAAAAACATTGCTATATCATTGTTCAGTACTTCGATAGGTATTCTATCAAAGCCACAGGGTTTCCCCTGTTGACAGACATCAGTGTTTTACGCACGTCTAACATAGATATACCGTCGTTAAAAGCAGCATCCACATTGACTTCATGATCACAGCTGTCATTTTTTAGATGCACAGAACTTCGGTTCGAAGTGCAGAACAGAGAACTAAAGTCATTGCGCTATCTTTCCAGAATATCATCTTTATCAGAGAATAAAGAGTCATCTGGCTAGATAACTTCCATTTGAATATTACTAGAACTGGAACAATTCACACCAATCTTGCCAATAGACTTCCAGGGCGTACTTATATTCGCCCGAAATTTGCCGTTACTAAAAGTACCAGTGTGAACGCTAATTCTCTGAACCGCACGGTCAAGCTGCTTGCGTTTCAACTTTAAAAGAACTCTTCGATTTTAAATCCTTACATGACAACCTGACCTTCTCTGCCCTGCACATTTCATTCCAAAGTTGCCTAGTCGACGTTTCTTATTTTATGACCCAATTCTGTAGCTTGCTATGCATATTTTGAGTGACAATATTACACCAGTCGCTATACAAATCATCAATATCAGAGTGAGTACGCATACCACATTCCAACGTTAATATAGTTTGGTTTACATTAAAAAGAGTTTCTGGTTCTAACATAAAATCATCTAGAATAATAGTCACATCAACCTAAGTAAAACTGGCGGATACGGAACCATTAGTTGATTCATTTACATAATGCTCAAAACCTATAGCCCATAACAATAACGAATGGTCAGCAAACACATTTGGAACAATTGTTTGAACAATGTTCGACATATTTACTAAATCTGTGACCTTAATAACATTACAAGAGCATCGCAACGCTCGTCTGTTGTCATTGTCAAGATGAACATGCATACCAAAAATCAAGGTTGTAAATGAAAAATTGTGTTAAGATTTCGGCCGACGACGACGACGACAACGCGGACTCCGGAGTTACGACAATAGCTCGTGATTTCTTCGAAACAGACGAGCTAAAATGAGGAAAAGAGGGACAATTTATCATGGCTAACAATGCAATAATCCACGACAGCTGAACCTTTTGAAGAGATGTACGTAAAACCATTACAAATGTGTTGCGGCCATTTAACATAAATATGTTAGCATTTATCAAACATACTAACAGCAATTCACCATACTTCTTCAAACTAAAATCAACAACATCTCTGTCAATTACTTCATCAACTCCACGTATAAAATCACCACTGTCACCACATCTACTATTAAAATCTCTACAGATATAACAAATCCCAGAACCTTTAAACTGTTAAAATAATGCAAGTAAAGAATAATAAAAACTATTCACGTCAAACATTCTTGCAGAAATGTCTGGTGGAAGATAACATACACAATGTAGAATTGTTAAATCATTTCTCTTGTGACATAATTTAAGCAGTAAGATGCCTTCTTGTGAAGTGTCATCAATAGAACAATCAAAATCATCTAAAATTCAATTCTTGATTAAAACGCCAACTCCGCCGGACTCCTTCCTGGCATTTCTGTGTAGGCGTTCCCTGTTTTGTCGATACCAGCAGTACACATCCATGGTAATAACATCGTCTCCAACTAAATGACTTTCTACAATACCTCATCATCTATGCTATGACTGAGCACACAAATAGACATAAGAAAATCTGACTATCTGAACTGTTTACTCCATTCGCGAACGTTCCAAAAACCCGACATTTACCTATCTACGGCTGCGGTTATACGCACCCCGGCAATTACAATTAGAATGGCCGGAAAGAGAACTACCACCTCGCACATTTCCACCTCTCCCTGATCAGATCGATCTGATCTACGGTCATCTCGATGAAGAACACGTCGCTCATTATGACCAGACCGTCTGTCCTTAGCAATGGAATGAGCACCCCGATGAGAATCACTACACTAACACTAGATCCGCCGTAACTATGTTAGAACTTACGATAAGTTAACCTTACTTGTCCCATTCTAGAATGTGTGATTATAGTTAACATTACTTGTCCCATTCTAGAATGTGTGATTATAGTTAACATTGCTTGTCCCATTCTAGAATGTGTGATTATTTCGGCTAATGTGAATAGAAATGACAGTTGTAAATTACGATTTACGATCAGTATGGTAAAACGATGTTCCCTGTGTGTATGTTCCCTTTGTCAACAATGGTTTCAAAACTACACAATTCTAACATTTTCCTTTTCTCTAGTAAATACTCCTTTTCGGTTGAATTATGCAAAGAGGTTGGGTCTAATAATAGTCTATGAAGGAATGGGTTAAGCAACAGCAAAAATATCACAAAACGCAAACAAAAGAAAGCGGCAAAAATATCACAAATTCTAATAAAAGGCTGAAAATTATTTCATTTCAACAGTACTTCTTGTAACAATAAAACCATCTCATTTGTTTAATATCTAGTATGGCCACCATTTGCCTCGATAACGGCCCTGCACCGGCTGCGCATAGACACTACATACTGTCGACAGGTGTGCTGATGGACCTGATTCCATTCTTTCACTAGAAATTGTTCTAGTTGCCTTCTTGTTCTGACGGCCCGACCAATAACATCCCAAATGTGTTCAATAGGATTGAGGTCGGGTGAACAAGATGGCCAGGGCAGCACGTTGATTCTATGTGCCTGTAGCGTGGCCATGGTGACGCGGAGGGTGTGGCATGGTGCTCCGTCCTGCATTAATTGCATGCGGTTGTTATTCCGCAGATGTGGAATACACTCTTGCAGAAGTATTTCATCGCGATATCTGACGGCGTTTAGATTTCCCTGAATAACAACTGTAGCGGTCTTTGTGTTGAGTGAGATACCGCCCCAAAGCATCACCGATACTCCATCAAACCTAAGTTTCTGAGTAAGGCAATTGTCCCTAAACCGCTCGTTCCTTTTGCGATATACCCGGAAGCGGCCGTCTTTTGCATACAAATTGAACCGTGACTCATCGGTAAAAAGAACCGATGCCCAGTCCGCTCTTGTCCAAGGAACGTGCCGACGGGCCCATGTAAACAATCACGCCTATGACGTTCAATGAGGACGATTCCACAGTAAGGGCGTCTGCAGCGTATGCCGTTCTCATGTTAACGGGATCGAACTGTTTTGTCATTTATAGCACGACCGTACGTTCCGATAGTGGTCCTTGCCGATTCGACCGCAGTTCGAGCCCTGTTTCGAAAGTGCTGGTTTACGATATTACGATCTTGTTGCCTGGTAGTGACGCGACCATTAGGCTGTCTAGGCAAGTCGTAGACTGACCCATTCTGACGAAACTTGTTCACGAGACGTATGATACTGATCTGGTGTATGTTAAAAACAGCAGCGACCTGAAATTAGATAGTTGCATTTTAAATAAAAATTCTGAAAGGGGGTGATCCCCGAGAGCAAAAATTGCAACACAAAAAGAGAAAATTGCAGACTCGGTTTTATTGAGTCTGTTCATGAACAGTAATTGAAAGTGCAACACTGCTCACGCCCCCTAGCACCGGCTTAAGCGGTATTCAATTTTCAGAACAAGAAGTACTGAAATTCATGATCTCGAAGGATCAGAAGATGTCACTATTATTATTATCATTATTATTGGTTTTATTATTATTATTATTACCATCGTTTTTATTATTACCATTATTATTATTATTTTATTCAACCAACATTTAAATGATACACATTCTAAAGGTAAGAAATACAACAATAAGAAAAGTGACCTGTTCGTAAGTAGCACCGCCTTCTATCCGACCAACAATTTGAGCCTTTTGCTGTATAGATATTCTAGGCATTTTCCTAACTCAAATTTCAACATGAAGTGGAAATTAAATCATATTCACACTTACCTGTGTTCTAAATAGGGATGCAGGTTTCACGAGATCCACGTGCAGAATGGTTTAAATTTCGGACAGTGTAACGGTACTCTTAAACAGGATTACCAGGCGCTCTAATTAAAGGTAATCGCCTTTCCAGCAACATCGTTTTCGAAACATGTACATTGTTGTACATGGAAACATGATAGATCTAATAAAGTGTAAATGTAATGTACAGAAGAGACGAGGTGCACACATTAAGATACTATGTGTACAACTTAAGACGATGTGCGTAAACGAAAAGACGAGGTGCGCAAACGAAGACTTTGTACATCTTAGACGAGGCGAGTTGCACAAACGAAGAGACAACATTCGCAAACGAAGAGATGAGGTGCACAAACTAACGAGTGATGTGCAAAAATAGGAGACGAGATGCACAGACTAAGATATGAGGTGGGCAATCTGAGAGACGAGGTGCGCAAACGAAGAGACGGGATGTGCAAACGAAGAAACGAGGTGCGCGAACGAAAAAACAAGATGTGCAAACGAAGAGACGAGGTGCGCAAACGAAGAGATGGGATGTGCAAATGAAGAGACGAGGTGAGCAAACGAAGAGACGGGATGTGCAAACGAAGAGACCGTATGCGCAAATGAAAATAAATACGAGGTGCGCAAACGAAAAGAGGAGGTGCGCAGTCGAGTTGACGAAGTGAACAGTATAAAACAGATTGCTGGATTTCTTGCAACCGTTGTTCCGATTGAAAGCAGTGAACAGCCATTTTATTATTACAAAACTACCTGGTTTTACACATAACTCGTTTTATATACAGTTTGTTAGAATAAAACTTAATAATGCCTATATGGAATTTCAGTCAAATTGCTTTATTCTTCATAGCCATTAAAGTATCGAAACCAGAACTAAGGTTTTGTTTCTCTCGTTGTATTGCAAGCGACAAAAATATATTAGGTACGGCTAGTAAACAGTTATATTAAGGTATTGTCTGCAGTATGGGTTGTTTTTTCATGTACATCTAGTATAACAAGGCTCCTCCATTTTCAGCCAAATGAACGGAGTTGATACCACTACAGTAGAACATGTGTTAAGCGAACATTTATTGACTGAATACGGGCATCTTGAAAAGCAGGTGGTTGCACGACAAAAGTGATGCGGAAAAGGAGTTTTCTGCATTTCTTTTGACTTGCATTAAGGAATGTTAAAAAAGCCAAGAAATCTCAACAATTTTACTGGCCGCAATAGACAAATGTGTTGCTATCTTATTTTGATTAAGTTAAATGAGTATAGACGTAATAACTTTTAAAAGGTTCTATTGTCGGTTTACTATTTTATTATCAATACTAAATTAACGTGTATCATTGTTCTGTCTGAATTTCTTGATTTATTGTATAATATATTGATTTAAACTTATGATTAAATAACGATACATTCGTGAATACAGATAGTTTACATATTTTGGGGGTCGATTTACTCCACTCACTTTGAACGTTATTTTGGCATTTCAAACCCCAATCCATTACTCTGTAATCCTCGATTTATTCTGATTGATTATCGTTAATGGCACTCCTGATTTTGCAGCATTATTCATTGTTAATTTAAAAATGACATATTTTGGTCAATTTTCCAAATTAATGTTATTTTACTTCAGTACTTATTGCACCGCTGTCATATAAAGAGTTTGAGAATTTTGTAAAGTAAGATAATTCTTACAACTATACCATACACACCGTGACAGAAGATGTTTCATCAAGGTTTGCATATTATGTAAAAGGTGATTTTATCAAATTTAGTTGCAATCTTGGCTGTCATTTTGAATACTTTGTTGCGAAACAGAAACATTTTAAGAGCTGGATGTTTGAAATTACTCACACCAAGCTTTCGATTAAGACATATTTCACGTCAGAGTGGAAGTTCTAAATAAACTGCTCTTAGCACTTGAGGTACTTTGTACCTTTCTACACAAGCGGGAGCACTTTTAGTGGTACATGTGTACCTAATTTACCAAATTGCAATACCTGCTGAATATTCAAGGACAAAATAGTTATAATGAAATATGAAAATGGGAAGGTAAAGAAACAGATCTTTCAAATTCCATTAGCAAACAGAGCAGACCCTGATCAAACGACTCCTTTAGGAGCCGTTTGATCTGGGTATACTCTGTTTGTAAATACGTTTATATGGGGGACAGTGTTAAAACCATTAAGCCCGAATTGACTTGCATTGCAAATAGTTTGGCTGCAGAAGGAGGCACCGAGTAACACAGGGTCCGATCAGGATCCAATCTGTTTGACACTCGGTCAAAGGTTTCTCAAACACTTATACGAGTCGGAAGTAGGTAAAACACGCAAAAGATGAGAGGTTTGGCGACCATTTTTCAGTACAACAAGAGTGACTCATAAGTGTTAATTACACAGTAAAATGCTATAAACATAAATAAACATGTGAAAGGCGTATGGTTGCTTAAAGACATCTCAAAACTTCTTCATAAGTGACAACTCTCTCCCCCTCCCCAATACACAGTGTCCAGCTGTGCTGAATATTCCTTCCCTGGAGTGGAACACTCTGCAGTGTCCAGTTATGCGATTATACCTTGATCCTCTGTAATAGTAGCCCGCCGTATCTGTTTGTGTATTAGATGCCGGAGAGTCAGCATCCAAAATACACAGTTTGGGGTTGATGGGTCAACGTTCCTTTCGAAAAGCCTTTAAGGACACGAAGATAAAAATAATTATAACTTTTGTCAACACGTTGGATGCAAATAAGTTATTAAAAACCCAGATACCTTTATCAAAGACGTGGACATTGAACTTCAATTTATTCCATAATTGTTAGACAGGCCATGAATGCCGTATTTCCATGGGTGCTGTTCCGTACAAAGAATGTATTACCACTCAAAGCTGATTCGGTCGCCCGAAGAGCTTTTTGAGCGAGATCTGTTAATTCTGAATTTATGCAATTATGTAATCCCAATCGTGTAATAAAAATTATCCTGTGCCTCTCTGAAAGTTCAACGAACGACAAGCGGTAGGGCATCGTAACGCAATTCTCGATTATATGACATTTCACCACACCAAGTATTGTTAAGTCGTAAATTGTTACTTACTGTGTCCTGAACAGTCACATACCGTACCATATTGTACTTTTTATCGTATGTATTAATTATCGTTCACCGTGTAGTGTATAGCAATGCCGTCATCGCTTGTTCTCCATCACTTGTTTCATGTGATCATCACTTCTTCTATATCGCCATCACTTCTTCCATGTCGCCATCACTTCCTCTATGTCGCCATCACATTTTATAAGTCATTATCACTTCTTCCATATCTCGATCACCTCTTCCACACCTCTATCACTTATTCCATGTCTCCTTCATTTCGCCAATATCCCCATCACTTCTTCCATGTAATCATCACTTCTTCCATGTAGCATCATTTCTGCTATGTCATCATCACTTCTTCCATGTCTCCATCACTTCTTCCATGTCTCAATCTCCTCTTCCTCAATTGTTTGTCAAAAACTCACGGTATAAACATGAGGCTCGAAAACACAACGCGGTACACAGTTGAACTTGAAATAATTCATTTGCAAACAGTGTAGATCCAGATTAGAGTGTCCTAGAGGAACCCCTCTTATCAGGGTTTGAATTATGAAGCGTTCATGTAAGCCTCATTGCGACTGTATATTATCTGTCCTTGTTGGTAAGCTAAGATATATAAAAGACACGCAGGAATCGCCAAATACAAAAACAACAACAACAACATAAATTCACCCGAGCAGCATCATGACAAAAAAAGAACAGCAAATGTACATGCCTATCACAAGTCAAATAGAGACGCATAAAGACATAACAAACTCACCTTAGGGCAACATGAAAGTACCGCTTTGGAACGGTCAGTGACAAGTATGACTGGGGGGATTAAACCGGTTATGGGACACCTAACCTCGCACTTATTCCACCCCACCCTACAAGACAAACATAATATACATGTAAACATATCCCCTCTTGTCAATTATAATCAGCAGAATTTATTCAGATTACCGATATTGTACTCTTACTTTTCTAACAAGCATTATGCAGCTTTCATGTTAACGTGTTTTCTGCTCCCCACTGTCAGTGCCGGGAATGTTTATGATCATATGTATCTAGTGTATCTGTGTCTGTTTCAAATTAGAGGGTCAGGATTAATTGAAGTGAACGGCAAGTGTTTTTGGTGAACAACAATTTCAACATATTTTAGATATCATTTGCCGCACATTGGCGACAAGCAGTTTCACGGCACTGTCCATTATGAATGCGGTCTTCTGTAAAACAGACACACAGGTTATTGAATGAATGCGAGGATAGGATTGATCGCAGACAAGTAGATTGACACCTACACGCACTCAATTAGATTAGCCATTTTGATGCGGGGGCAGGTTTGTACTGTTATTTGCAAACAGTGAAGACCCGGATCAGAGGGCCCCTAGAAGAACACTCTGATCAGGGTCTGCACTGTTTGTCATTCAAAAGCAACTAGTGAGTTTAAGCATTTAATACTGAGTGGACTCTATAGTTAAACACTGATGGGCTATTTCACTCTGAAAAATCAGGGTTGAAAGGTTTAACGACCTAAATAGCAAAAACAATCGACGGCAAACGTGTCGACTGTCACTGTGGTTAAAGTCTGTTAGAAAGTACATTGCAAGTTTAATGCACTCATATTATGATACATTGTTTAAGTTCTCCTGAACAGAAAAGCATTTCGAAACCAAGTTTAGTTATTGAAGAAGTAAACAAACAACACCAACACTTGAAGCTACTAGTTCAAAAAGAAAGAGAAAGACTACTCCACAAACAAGATGTTACACCGATGTATTTTGTGACATGGACATATTTATTCGAAATGTCAATGTGGTGACGGTAGATCTCTATTAATCAACCATTTATTGTTGGATATCGAAGTTTCAAATACATCGTCATATCACAGTAAACCTCTCTTTAAGGCAGGTGTTGGGCTTATGATTCTAACCCAGCGACATTTACACGAAACCGCAGAATCTGATTGGTTGAAATATTACATTCATTTCTCAATACATGTAAAGACCTGATTCTTTGCCGTTGTTCCATAAGTATGCCGGTGCTAGGGGGCGTGTGTAGTGTTGCACTTTTAATTACTACTCATGAGCAGACTCGAAAAAACCGATTCTGCAATTTTCGCTTTTTGCAATGCTACTTTTTCTTTCGAAGGATCTCCCACTTTCAGAATATATTTACATGAAGTCGATAAAAAGAGATATGATCAACCGTATCAGTTGCGCGTCGAGACATTGTAATACGATACGGTCTTTGAAATAACAAAAACGACTGTCCACTTTCATTGTTATTATAAATCAAGTTATAGTGACTGATAAATTAAATTCAAATATCATCTTATCTACATATGCATGCAAGTTTTGTGTATGATCATCTCTAGATTTATACATAGATGAACATAGCAAAAATTAATTCAAGCTTTAAATACATGTCGAAAATCATGCAGAAGCTGTCTGTACTCCCAGATCAGACGACTCCTATAAGATGCGTATTGCTAAGGTTTGCTCTGTTTGCTTATGGAATTATATAGACATGATTCAATAGTTTTTGTCAAAAAAACATTCTCTTGAAAAGATTACATAATAAATATTTATTTTGCTGAATACTCATGAATTGATCAATTCTTAAAATGACCATAAATGTTCATTAGGGAAACGGTCAAAACGCGTATAAATATTCGCTTAAACTTTTACTCCATGAACATTCATGTAAGAAATAATGATATCATGAATGTTAATATGATTCATTATTACAATAGCGCATGGACACCTGGAAGTTTGGCCATTGGAAGACGCCAGACGTGTTAGCCAAACTCTTAAAATGACCCTCACGCAGAAATTAGCACCATATAACTACACTGTAGTAACTGATGGTGTAATTAGCTGAGATAAGCAAGGGTTTGTTGACATTTTCACCGTTCACGAACTTTGCCGACAAATCTTCGGTTGGTGTTTACTCATTATCATATACAGTGTATGTATATACATAGACGTGAATGACCTCATGCAATTTTGGTAAACATACATGAAACGTGACTCCCTGACGTCATTCGAGATTGTTCGCGGCGAGCCGAAGTGTTTTCAAAATGTAAACAATAGTTCGATAGTGTTATGACACCAGGGTAATGAATTACTTATTACCGATTAGATAAATTGGTGTTGATTAATATGGAGTCTGTCATTGTTTCTATCAGGCATAATACAAACAAAAACCACACGCGATTTTATCACGATTTTGAGCGATATTATTGAAGCGGTAAAAGATCGATTTCATATTTATTCCAGAAACCGTCTCACTTAAGGGGTGGGCTGTATATGTGCGTCACACGGATACTCCTCTTTAACCCCCTTCCCACTGTGAATTTATACTCTATGAATATGCATGGACCGAATTTTTTATGATTATACAAGAAGTAACATTTTGTCGGTGAAAGAAACTTCAGGATCAGATCTATATTATTCCAAAAGCAAACACAGCAGATCCTGATCAGACAGCACATACGTGAACTGTCTGATCTGTGCCAACCCTGTTTATAAAGGTACCACAAGTCGCCTATACGAGGGACAGTACTGAAACATTAACACTGATCAGAGATTGCTATCAGAATAATGAATAAGACAGTGGAGTGCCGCGGGAAAAAAGAGCACATGCTTCTCTCTAAATTTTACTTTTTATGTTTTTCAGCCAAATAAAAGTCAATTATTCCTTATCATACTGAAAACACAAACACAGTGGCTGTCCAAACCCTGATCTTCTGCAATATTACTTAACTCGTTTATTCCCATATTATTTAACCCATTCCCTCCAACACTATTTTTAGACCTAACCTCTTTGAATAAATCGAACTTAAAGGAACATTTACTAGAGAAAAGGAAACTTTTAGAATTGTGTAGTTTTGAAACTATTGTGATGGATAGAGCATTTTTTTTCCAATGCTCAATTTATCACAATGATTTCAAAGAATGACTTTTACTGACGCGGAAAAGGGCGTCAATAGGAGGGGCCCTCTAATTTGGGTCTACCCTGTTTGTAGATGCCCTTTTTAACGGACATTGGATATTAAGCGGTTAATTCCGATTCGTTAAACAGTTTAACCCTTCGCTTGCTATTCACGTCAATATACCTACCTGTAAATCGTGAAGACCCAGATGAGACAGCTCCTGCAGGAGCTATCTCATCAGGGTCTGCACTATTTACAAGTTAATTGTGCAACCAGTGCACTCCACAGCAGTCATTTCACAGCGAAATACTTGTACACAGTGAAGATATATGTAAATATACAACAATTTCTAACCATTTCTAAAATTCAGCAAGAGAAGGGTTAAGAAATGATTGGCTGAGTGGCAACTGGTTTATACAGTGACGAGACGGGGATGTACCCGTTACTCGAGGATCTCATCGGGATCTAAGTTATTTGCCAATGCGAGTCAGAACGCCACGAGCAAGATAAGGATTCAATAATATGTCCGCAACTTTTGCATAACATTTCTATTCAGGAACGGAATGTATGTGACTTGAAACTGACTTAGTGCTAAAAAGTGTGGTAAGAAATTACGTCACTAGAACGGAAACCAGCGAAAACCCATCCGTCATTTGTCGAACAATCTGTTATGTGTACCGACATACTTATTTCGATGTAGATGAGGGTCAGTCATTACGCAGTAGACGCTGTTTTCGCAGATTTCCTTTCACATTCGAATGGTCCGTGCTCATCAGTGTTGCGAACACATTAATAATATGTCTAGGATCACAGGGGGCCATTTTGTGGGTCTAGATGGTCTAAAAAGTAAACAAATGATTGGGTCGATTTAGTGTGTTATATTATATACAAGGATTCCAACTACCGATTCACAGATTTACCAACCCATTCGAAATAACGACAGGTTTCAGACAGCCAAGATGGAACAACCACTAATGTTTGGTACGAACATGAAGCTGAGACATTGTACTTTTCAAATAATATAACTTTTGATACATTCCGACTAAGCTGTAGCCAGTGCCGAGGTGAAATACCTACACAATACGCTGATTTTGCTTACTCAAACGAGAAGTCGCAACAACGATTGTCGCTTGGCCCACTTGTAAAATGGCCATAATCACAATCACATAATCGTTTACCTCTTAAACTCTCTGCAGAGCCTGATGCAGATCCGAAATGCAGACGAATTTTGCAATTAGCATATTTAACACTCCAGACCACTACGAGTCACGTGACCAGCTTCCTTTACAATAACAACATTCGGGTGCCTGTTATCTTGCTTACCCTATAAGCGTTAATGAGAACGCAGGGCACCAGCGCTCGGTCAAGCAGGTACCTTGTTACTAAGTAGGAAGTGGGCCACGTTGTTGCGACTTCTCGTTCAAGTAAGAAAAATCAGCGTGTTTTGTAGGAATTTCACGACGGCACTGGCTACGGCTTAGTCGGAATGTGTCAAAAGTTATATTATTTGAAAAGTACAATGTTTCACTTCACGTTCGTACCAACCATTAGTGGTTATTCCATCTTGGCTGTCTGAAACCTGGCGTTATTTCGAATGGGTCGGTAAATCTGCGAATCGGTAGTTGGAACCCTCGTATACAATACAACACTAAATCGACCCAATCAATTTTGTTTTAACTTTTCAGACCATCTAGACCAACAAAATGGCCCCCTTGCGTCTAGTATTATTCCGAAATGGACAATCGTTAACTTGGCCGAACAATTCCATTGAGTTCTATAAAACGACGGAATTTTCTTTTCTTAACCCTTTCGGCGCCAAATTTCTAATTGTCGTCTGCAATCCAAATTTTGTTAAATCATTCGGTACAATAAGGAAATGAGATAAATAAATGCAAATTTCAAAAGAATAAAGTACATTTACAGAAATAGAGAATGAGACAAAAAGTTAAGTCCCTGATCAGACGCCGCCTTCAAAAGGCGGCGTCTGATCTGGGACTGCACTATTTGTCGTGGTACATTTATGCGACTTCGGCGGTGAAAGAGTTAAACAATCGGCGGCTTTCTAAGAATTTAGACATCGTTCATAATATTTAGCTGAATATGTATATACTGCTAGAATACGGACTGTTAGAATTATTTAGATAATACGAATGCGTGTACAACTTTTGATGTTGCTTGATTTGTACGTAAATGGGCAGAACATAACTTTAAAGTAATAATGATGGTACCTGTATTAAATAGCTGTATTTATATATCAAGCGATTTTTTACCATGGAACTAACTGTAGAGAACCAACAGGAGCTGATCTGGGTCTACACTGTTTGCACAGGCATCAAAATACATATTTATGAAGTAAATGGACAACATGTTCTTAGTGAACATCGGATTGGTCAATGATTGGTATATTCATTAATTTAAGTTTTATCATTGAAACTTTTCAAGGTATTTGTTAGCTTTGATCAGATCTATATATTTCCATAAGCTAACAGAGCAGGCCCTGATCAGACGCCTCCTATACAGTAGCCGTTTGATCTAGGTGTTTGAAGAGGCATGAAAAGGCGAGAAAGATTTAGCCTCAAATGTAGTACAGTGTATTTTCATTTCGATAACTTTTTTGAAAATAATTGACTTGCCATTGTGCTAGTAATAAAGTACTCACATTGAAAAGCATTTTAAACACAATACAAACCCTAGAGACAAAAGATGACAAAGGGTTGTTTGAAGCCGTCATACACTGAAATAGGAAATTATTTTTCTAACAGACTGCATGTGATTTTCGTGACAATTGTGTACTTATGATGTCTGTCAACAGTCCACCAATGCGCCAGATAAATAGGAATTTCTCACTTTCTAACTTTGATTAATGTTGTAGTAGAGAACACCCTTTACACGTTAATACGTTTCGTTCACAACAACGATAAAAAAAATTCCATGTCTCCTAAACAATAGTGTCAGAGTATCAACAAGTTAGGATCCTGATGGAACTCCAAGTTACTTGCATTACATCCAGATCTACATGTTTGTATATGTTATCACAAATTCGCCGCATGCGTGCAGATTTTTAACCTTTACAATGCTTTATTTTCAAATGGACAATTAAAAATTTCAAACAGGTCAAGCTTATGGTGAATATTTGGAGATTTGTCTGAAGAAAAGTGTGACGTGACAAACAGTTAGGAACTCTCTCATCTGGATCTACACTATTTGCAAAGGACATAAGTGACTCGTGTCTGGCACTGTAATTAACCTCTCCCATAGTTGACATACAGTTTGCCATTTCACAGCAATAACTGTTTGTGTTGTTGCATGGATATATGTCTTTTGTGCGTGCAAAACAACAAAGATGTCCCACTCACTTGGTAAAATAAATGTATGTCGAAGTGTTTTTACTGAAAGTACAGTTGACAATTGGTCGAGCTTAGCAAGTGCTTTCTCGCCAATCTTGTCTGGCATTTACGAACAGCTTTGATAAAGATGAAACGCCCTGTAACTCGGCGCATCAACAACGTTAAGCGGAAGTATGTGAACACGCTCCAAATCAGTGTATACAAAAGATATATGTTTACGGCCTGAAAGAGTCGCCCCGTACTTCACCCTCAGTCAGCAATAAGAATATGTACAAGCATAACTCCTTTATTTCTCCACCACCAAACACTATGTTGTGATCCCTCTTTATAATCCTCTCGAAAAGACGACCTAACGAATAATCACAACATAGAGGTTGGTGGAGAAATGACGATTTAAGTATCTCGGTACGTACCTTTATCTGTTGCTCTACCCAATGTTGTTACACGTATTTTATGGTCCTTCATTATCATCAATTCAGTGGTTCTGAATACCATTTAACCCATTACCTCATAGGCTATTTTTAGATACAGCGCCTTTAAATAAATCTACCGAAAAGGAGCATTAACTAGAGAAAAGGAATATTTTAGAATTTTGCAGTTTGAAACCATTGTGATAAATAGAGCATTTGCTCCTATAGGAGCAAATGCTCTATTTATCACAATGGTTTCACAAAGTGACTTTTACAGAGTTGTCAAAAGTCGTCAATATGATGGAAAGGGTTAAGTCGGTGCTAGGGGACGCGAGTAGTGTCGCACTGTTAATAACTGCTCATGAACAGACGCAATAAAACCTGCAATTTTCTCTTTTCGCATTGCTGCTTTTGCTTTCGAAAGATATCCTACTTTCAGAACGTGTGTACTTCACAATAGCAGGCGTTTAGTGTTAGCAAGGTGGTTGCGAAAAGTCATCGCCCCGTACTTCATACTCGGTTCTGTTATATTTTCTGATCATTTGGGTTCATCAGTTCCAGTGGTTTGTAGTGATGAGAATTGAATACCGCTTAACATGGTGCTAGGGCGCGTGAATAGTGTTGCACTTTTAACAAGTGCTCATGAACATACCCAAGAAAGTTGTATCTGCAGTATCTGTATCTGCATTGCTGCTTTCTCCTATCAAAATTAATACACTTACTGTAATACTTTGTGAAACGAGTACAAAGTACGGATGAAAGGGCGTGCGTCATATTAATTAGATAAGGACTCGCGTGGCTTGCTGCAGTGGGCGGATCTGCGATTACCTCATTCTCTCCTAGGCTATTTTAGACCCAACCTCTTTGAATGTATCTACCGGAAAGGAGCATTAACTAGAGGAAAGGAAACATTTAGAATTTTGTAGTTTGAAACCATTGTGATAAATAGAGCATTTGCTCCTATAGGAGCAAATGCTCTATTTATCACAATGGTTTCATAAAGTGACATTAATAGATGCGCAGAAATGCTTCACTAGGGGATAATGTGTTAAAGTTGCAAGAAAGTTAATCGGCGTCTCATCTACGTCCGTAGGTAACTTTGTGTACCACGAGTAGACACCACTAACAGTAAACATTCTTCACAACGTAAATACAGCGCTCAGAGAATGCACTGTGAACTATGAAACAGTGGCAATCAGAGTAAATTTTAGTAAACTCAGAATGGCTCACATTTGCAAACAATCTGGACTCAGATGAGGCACTGGTCAAAACGGCGTCTCGTCAGGATAAAAGCTGTTGGACGTTTTAGGTCCAGATGCGTAAATTAAATCATTTTCAAGAATAACTTTATTGTTTCTCAACCGAACCCTATCTTGTGACCACTCTTTAGAATCGTCTCGAAGAAACGATTCTAAAGAGTTATCACAACATAGGGTTTGGTGGAGAAACGACGGTTTTAGTATTTGAGTATGCTGCACCTTTATTTGTTGCTCTGATCCGATCAATTATTTCTCAAATTCATTGATCGCGTCGGTAATAGTCAACATATAACATCAGATCCAAATTTGAGCAGACATTATTTTACAGTGTGGATTGTTTATGTCTATATTCATTTATAGCGCACGTATCTGTAATTAGTGATTTGGTGACTTCAAAGATGTGCAAAACAACATTGTTACATGTCATTGACAGTTGCTAAAATGGCATCGTCATCATGTAGTTTCCTATTATGCACAACGTCACGTTTGATTATTTAACTGATGAATAATCATGTTAGATGGATATAACATGTATTAGCTTAACTCTTATAATATTCTGAATTCTTAGACCATGGCAGAAACTGTAGAAACATATTTATATAAATCCTAAAGCAAACTGAACAGAACTAAAGCATACGGCTCCTAAAGTAGTCATCTAATCTGGGTCTGTTAGCAGATGTGCCATACGGTGTCTTCAATCAAATAAAGGATTGCTTAACCCTTCTCTTGCTGAATTTTAAAATAAATTTCTCCTTCTTTACCCATACCCTGTTGTATAATTACATATATCTTCACTGTGTACAAGTATTTCGCTGTGCAATCACTGATGTGGAGTGCACTGGTTACACAATCAATTTGTAAATAGTGCAGACCCTGATGAGACAGCTCCTGCAGGAGCTGTCTCATCTGAGTCTTCACTATTTACAGGTAGGTATATTGACGTGAATAGCAATCGAAGGGTTAAACTAGATTACACGGTCACTGTCTTACTGGTTAATAGAGGTGTTGGCGTGCGATAATAAATTGGAAATGTGTGTTCTTATTTTTTGGCCTGCCTTTGCCGATTGATTACCATATTGTAATACTCATCAGGTTGGATAATGGATATTAGCCATTATACTGCGTTAAAACACGTGTCTGCTTTAACTCCGATCTAATGTACATGTTACCGACTTCTTATTTGTTCAAACTTTCCAGAAACTATTGTTCGAGTGGCAAACAGCTTGGATCCTGATGAGATGCTGAATCAGTTCGAATCAGCTCGTTTGTCATTTAGATCGGATGTGTTTGCAAATGCATGCCAGGTCGCGATCTGTAGAATAAGGGTCAACTCTTTCGCTGCCAAAACTCTGTCGTCTGCTAACTTTGTCGTCTGCTACACATTTTCATTCTTTTGATTTTTGTTTCAAAAACATAGTAACAGTAACAAACAGTTTGGATTCTGATGAGACTCATCTGGATCCAAACTGTTTGCATAGGTAATCACAGATCCGGCATTGGCAGCGAAAGGGTTAAATCTTTCGCTGTCAATGCCCCATTGCGAGTATGTATGCAAACAGTTTGGATCCAGATGACAAGCCGAGTAACTTGGCGTCTCATCAGGATCCAAACTGTTTGTTACTGTGAACGATTTAAAAAATATAAAATAAAATGAAGAAAAATGAAAATGTAAGCGGACGATAAAGTGTGCAAACGACAGAGTTTGGCAGCGAAAGAGTTAAAGCCCACTCGTTGATACTATTAGATAGATGTCAACAGATCTCCACATTTCGTCTATAAATGGAAACATCCAAAATTACCAGGTCAACATGTGCTAACCCATTCCGTCATACTGACGCCTTTTGACGCCTCTGTGAAAGTCACCTTTTGAAACCATTGCGATAAATGCTCTATTTATCAAAACTACACAATTATATTCCCTGTTGAATATTCATATTCGTTTTTTTACATAAAAAAGAAAGGATTGCGTTTGCTAGAAGACTTTGTATGACAAACAGTGCAGATCTTGATCACATGACTCTTCTGTTAGCCCTCTGGTATTGGTCTACTATATTTACAGAGTCCTATTACACTCTTCTCTTGCATTTAAAAATTTAAATACCCTATAGACACATATGTTGAGTATAAAAACTTCAACTTTACATAAACAAACGAACCATTCCGCTGCTCTTTGAATCTTTTATTAAAGACATTTTCACTTCATACCTTTTTGATGCGGGACACACACCGGCACTGTCCGTTGCAAACAGTGTAGTGTAGACTCAGACCAGAGGACTCCTAGAGGAGCCCTCTGATCATGATATGCACTATTTGTCATTTAACATACTCTAGCAAGTTGAAGCATTTCATATTGAGTGGACACTATAGCTAAACACCGAAGGGGTTATTGAGAGATCGTTAATATTTAGCTGTGGAAAATGTATGTGTGTGTACGTTTTGATGTCGATAAATTTACGACAATAGCTGAGATTAATTTTGCAAACGTAATGCCATTTATATACCAGTTTCTATTTCTGTCGTGTGCCGAAGTCAGGCCTTTCCAAGACATTCAATATTCAACATCATTTTTGACGTCATTATATCCGCATGGATCCATACGTCTTATAAATACACCCAATTATCCCTGCTAAGCGCGAATTTACTGACATTTTAAAGCAGCTTGGCTCCAGATAAAACGCCTAGTAACTGTGCGTCTCATCAGGATCCAACTGTTTAACATTCGGTCTAAGTATCTGAAAATATATAAGTAAGTAGGCTAAGTGAAATCTGTAACGTATCGCAGCTTTAGCACAAACTATATTTACTGCATATTTAGTGTTAAGTCTTAATTATCCATTAAGACTTGGCTATCACTAGATGACAACAACTAACAATAATGAAGCTGTTTACAGAAGGTTACCGAAGATCAATTTTAATAATGTAAGTAGTACAGTAGAACCTCTCTTAAGTGATCATTCATGTATTGAACATAGGAGCCTTACAAAGCAGGTGGTTGCTTAATACAGGACACATGTTATGCAGAAAGCTATAGGAGCGTCTGCATTATCTTTAACCTGCATTAAACTACCACCTGCCTTACTGACCCATTGTAAGATCTCTTTTTGGTAGCCGCTTAGGAGGGGTTCTGCTGTAGATAATCTATTTTAACTCTTCACTCCATGAATATTCATGCAAGATGTTGGCCTAATAACATCATGCACATTAATAAACTGTATTTTCAAAATAAAATTTAAACACGGGAATACTTAATCGAGGTAGAACGTGTAGAATCAGATCTATATTATGCCATAAGCAAACAGAACAGACCCCTACAGGAGCCGTCTGATCTAGGTCTGCCCTGTTTGCAAATACAGTAAAACCCCGCTAATGCGACCACCTAAAAGAGGTATAATTCTGGGTGCTAGATGCAGGTGGTAGCTTAATGCAGAACAAAAGTAATACAGAAAGCTCCTAGAGGAGCTTTCTGCATTACCTTTGTCCTGCATTAAGCAACCATCTGTTTACATGTATAAAGACAACCATGTTTATTCATTTAGTGGTCACATTAGAGTGGTTCTACTGTATGTAGACAAGCATATTTATGGAATAGATGATTAACCTTTGACTCGATGAATATCCATGTAAGAAATAGTGGCACAATGGATATCAATCAGATTACAAAACACAGAACACAGGAAGTTTTAACGACGGCAAAATGTTTGCAGTGTGAAAAGGCGCATCTATGGTGTAAAGGGTTGAGCTAGGTTTTGTAAAAAAAAATATGGCAGCGAAAGAGATAATACTAATCAATTATAATCCAAGCTTGATCGGCCTCATTCCTGGTTCTCCGTTGTCTCTTATCATTTGAAATGACGACGTGCATACAGCGTTATTTGCTCGTTAAGGTCAAGAACAAGTGATCGATTAATGTGCACATAATTTTGAAGGAAAAAAACCATTCAATTTTGTTGAAGGACACAAAGCGAACTAACACATTAAAAGTTTAATAGTTTGGTTCGTTTTCCGGTTTATTCCCTCTGAAAGATTTCCAAGATTTTGCAAAATGCTGCTTTTCTGGAAACTCGGGTGGCTCAAACAGAGTACACTTTTACGTGATAGAATTCTTTACCAGAATTTAACTGCATATTGATAAAAATCGTGCAAAATATTAAATAGTATTGATATTAAAAAATAAGAATAAACCAGCGCTTCGAATACGTATGGATACGTTTTTACCGTCAACGTTTGGATGAACTATAAAACTGAGGGCCCTGTATTCAAAGGCAGATAACCCTAGACATAGTGATCGGATTCAAATAAAAAACTATAGGCGTTTTCCTCTGATGATACTAAGCATATGCCCTCAACATAAAACCAATATGTGAAGTACTGTTTGAGTTATCGCGTCACATCAAAAGTGTTGACAGACGGATGGGCAGAAAATGTGATTCCTTTAGGGTTCCTGCATTTTCAATGCAGGGCCCTAGCAATTTTCGTGCATTTTCAGCAAAAAAAAAACCAACAACCAAAAACCATATCCTAAAGATTTGCTGCATTCGAATAGAATGATGAATGGTCTTGGCTTATGTCCAGTCATCCAAACACGATCGAAGTAAGTTCTTGAAACATGTCCCCAACATGTCATGATAAACAAATAAATCCAAAATTCCTTTTTTAAAGATTTGTACAAAAACCAGATGGCCCCTGTATGAGCTGTCTGATCAGGGTATACTCTGCTTGCTTCTGGAATTATACAAACCTGATTCTGCAGTTTCTGTCATGGCCAAATGCACGTTTACATGCCTTAATTAAAGTTCATATAAGTAATATTCATGATGTCATTTTATCTTACATGAATCAGAGCTACAGATAAACGTGCGTACTCAAGTATTAAACTTCTCATTTCTCCATCAAACACTATAGAGTGGCCACTCTCGAAAAGACGATTCTAAAGAGTGGTCACAGCATAGGGGTTGATGGCGAAAGAAAGGAGTTATTCTTGAAAATCTGGACATCAGTAAATGTGCACGAGGTCAAGGGTTAAACGTTGAATAATTATCCCCATGTTTCATCCAATGCGGACGACTATTTAAACATTTTGAAATCAAGTTAGTGAATGTCCAATCGGCACAGCATTCATTGTAATTTATTCTGAAAGTGGGTGATCCTTCGAAAGTAAAAGTAGCAATGCCAACAGAGAAAATTGCAGATCGGTTTTATTGAGTCTTTCATAAGCAATACTTAAAAGTGCAACACTACTCATGCCCCAAGCACCGGCTTAAGCAGAGTTAAATTTTCAAACCTTATACCATCAAAACTAATGATCCCGAAGGATCAGAAAATATAACAACACTGAGAATGAAATACATCAGTCGTGCAGACTCATTTCTGAGTTTTATATCAAATATCAAAAGTGCTAATTGCCATTTTTATTCGATGGGCCAGTTATTTTTTAAAAAAAAGATTAGCTTGAATGAATGTGTGGGGCATTCAAGATATCAAGCAAGCTAAATATTAATGGTAAACCACCCTAACCGTCGAAGGTAAAATACCAAGATAGTTAAACAACAGTTAACAAAACTATTTTCACAAATATTGCTTAACAGGTTAACGAATTGGTCTGAAACACACAACAAGAAAAGGATATCAACACTCTGTGCAAAGCTCTTTATCGGATACCACTGCTTATCATGTAAAGTCTTGGCTAAGTCTCTGTCATGCGTTAGAAGACCACAACATAGTTTAATAGAACTCTAAAATAAGAGATGCACAACGGCATTATATACGGAACATTCTTTCCAAGATACATAAATTTCGTTTAAAGGATTTAGGAGGAGATGTGCTCATGAATTGAGTACCCAAACTCTATGTTCAAGTATGGCTAAGTCCATCTTTTGTTATAGAACACCACGAATCATTACATAAGGAACGTAATATTACTTTCAAAGGTTTACTACCAATGTAGGAGTTGGTCTTACAAAATCAAAAATACAAAATATTTTATAATGAACCCTAAAGTCAAATTATCTCCCCGGAAATAGGTCGGATCGTACAGATCGTCCTTCATGCACATCTTCATATGACGTATTGCTTTCTGCTAAATATTCATTGAAACCCGACTACACATGTACGAGGAGTTGCGCTTACGCGTTCAACCACACGTAATATCTCGAATAAATCCCAAAGTCTGATTAGCTCCCCCGGGGATTTGTCGAACCAAACTGATTTTCTTCACACATATCCTCAAATGGTGTACTAATTTATGTTAAGGTTTCATTGAAATCCGACCACCCATGTAGGAGGAGTTGTGCTTACAACTAACTAACGGACGGGTGGACAGAGTTAAACCAGTTTGGCCCATACTTCGTAGCGGGGGTATAAAAGTCCCCGACAATATGTACATCTACATATTGTGTCCGTGCTATGTACAATATATGAACTATATGATCATAAAAACAGTCATAGCCTGTTCGTATAAATGGACCCAAAATCTTGTCCTCATTCATAACTTTCCATTATTTCATTAAAGAGACATATGGATGTATGACCTCACTGTTTCATTGTGTTCTTGTTCACGGTTCCGAGAATGTAGCAGATACATGTATTCAAAATTAAGTGTATTAATGCATGACCTGAACCCTTTCTTCAATACAAACGCATTTCTGAGCCTTTGTAAACAGAGTAGACCCAGGTTAGACAATTACTGTAGGAATTATCTGATCAGTTTCTGCTTATGAAATAATAATGATACGATTCTACAGATTCTGCCATGGCAAAAATCTCCGGTTTTTATTTGTCATTATAAAAACTAATCTAACTAATGTGCATGATGTCATCATTTCTTTTTTTTTTCATGAATACTAATAATGGAATAACTCGTTTAAAAGGGGACATTTAACCATTCCTCTATACACAATAAACGTAGAATTGTTCTTGCCTCGAAGATCCAGGATTATAATATTTTGGTGGTCAATTTAGATGTAAGTTTTTGCCCAAAGACAACATGGCCTACAACACGTTTGCTTCTCCTACAACCACTATATGAGGGAAGTTTTTATGAAAGCTTGGTATTTCATGTGCCAATCATTCAAGTACACAGTGTTTGCTTCTACTATTGTTATTGTCGGAGAGGCAATGTATACACGTTTACTATGCTATGTGTTTAGCATTCTTGTACATATTGTTTGCTTTTGCTTCAACCATTCTCCATGGAAAGTATTATAAGCGTTTGCTACAAAGTAATGTATCTAGCATGCAGGTGATACATTGGCTGCTTATCTTTCTTGTTACTGATTTGCAGCTGACATTGTTACATTCATATATGTAGGACACTGTATACAGTAGAACCCTTCCATAGCGACCACTAATTGATTATCTATAATGGTCTTTAACCCATTACCCCATAGGCTATTTTTAGATCCAACCACTTTGAATAAATCTACCGAAAAGGAGTATTAACTAGAGAAAAGGGAAAAAAATAGAATTTTGTAGTTTGAAACCATGGTGATAAATAGAGCATTTGCTCCTATAGGAGCAAATGCTCTATTTATCACAATGGTTTCACAAAGTAACTTTTACAGAGTCGTCAAAAGTCGTCAATATGAGGGAATGGGTTAAACGCGTAAGCTTGCTTAACGAAGAGCGAAAGTAAAGCAGATATTCCCTACAGGAGCCTTTTTGCATCACTTCTGTCTAGTATTAAAGTATCACCTGCCTCTATGGCCCAGACTTAGATATGTATTAGGTAATCGATTTAAAAGGTTTACTGTACATTAAAGGCAGTGTGTTTCGATAATTGAGAATGTTCTCTTAATGAAGATTGTTTCATAATTATTGAAAGTCTTAAATCATCACTCAATTAAATCTCAAATGTTGTCCATTTTCGGTTATCAATTATCTGCAACGAATTACTTTAATCCTGTTAGACAGTTAAGAAGAGGAATTGCAAATCAAAGATGCCTAAAGGCTTACCAAATTTTCCCATAAAATGTGTCTTCTCAATTTAAGACATGGGACATGACAACTGCAGGCTCTCAATCTATGATGGATCTTGGTTACTTAACAATTTAAATGTGTAAACTAGAGTACTGACATGTATAAAAAATCCATATCCAGATCAGAAGGTGAATTCGCCCTCTTACCAAATGCAACAACTGTCTTTTAAATTCATTTAACAAAGAATATCCTTTCATACTGAATGGACTATCTTTAAACGGTAATTGACCATTCTATGTTAAAAGTTCAGTATTCAAAGGGTTAAAATGTGCTACATCGGTCATCAAACCTTTCTTGCAAGTTGCAAATCCATCAGCAAGTACGTAGAATCCTCGGAGGGAAATCACACATTATAAGAAAATCTTAGATGCGTTTAACATGCCTTTAAGACCCAGAATTAGATATGTTTTAGGTGGTCGCATTAGACGGTTTTTACTGTATGTACTTATATTTTAGTTATGCAAACATTCCCAGGCATACTAAAGATTGCATTAAGTCGCTTCCTCAGACATTGTTTCGTAACTAATGAAGATCCATGGTCCTTAAATCTAGATATCCCATTATACTGATTAATCTAGACCAGTCTTGTAAGATGCTAATCAAATCTGTTATTGCCAACCACATGGAAGTATCAAATCATTGAATTTCTCTAATATCACTTTGGATCTCTTGGGTGAAAATTATAATCAGAAAGAGGTAAGATTCATCTGTCGGCGATAATCAATGTGGAATGCGTCAGAAAAAACCTATTTCGCATGCACACGTTTCTAATTTAAAGTGGTTCTTTATACTGCGATATTTTTATTTTACGAATTATTATCTGTGTTCCATTAATTAAGAAAAGGTATTTTTCTTGTTTAGCAATAGCGATATACAGCGATATAGCCGATTTCTCCTATTTATCAAATCTCTTTAATTCTAACCTTTTATTCCATAAATACGCCTTTTAACCCAATTTGCAAACAATCAGAGTAGACTCTGGTCAGATGACTCCTATAAGTGCCGTCTGATCAGGGTTTGCTCTATTTGCTTACGCCATGATATAGATCTGTATACACAGTGCCTGGCATGGCCACAAATCTATGTGTTCATATGTCATGTTTAATTGTCAGCTAATCAATATTCACAATATCATTATTTCTTACATAGATATCATGGAGTAAATGGTTAATAGCTCTATTATTTTCCCTGACACGAGTTTGTAATTAGTCCAAGTGATGTTGAAGCGTACAATCTTATGTTGAGTTTCGCTATATAGTTACGACTTACTCCTTTCCCTGATGAATATTCATGTAAGAGTGTTAACACCATGGATATCTATACAGTAAGACCTGTCTATAACGACCACTAAATTGTGTTAATTAATTGGTATTTGGGGCATGTGGTTGCTTAAAGCAAGGTGAAAGTAAAACAGAACGCTTCTATAGGAGCGTTCTGTTTGACTTTCACCTTGCTTTAAGCATCCAACTGCCTTTAGCACAAAATACTTGATGTAATTTAGTGGTCCTTATAGAGAGGTTATACTGTATTTATAGCTTTAGTATCATATCTATATTATATAATAAGGACATCGAGCCGTCTGATCTGGGTCTACTCTGTTTCCAAAGGCGTAGAAAGGCGTAGATGGAGTAGATGGTTAAAGAGCAACAATGGAAATAGATACGTTATTATTTAGGGGCCCAAACGGATCAATGGCGTGGAGCATAGAATGAAATATAGCAACGAGGACATTACCATGCAATCTGAGACTCGCACACACTTGTACTTATTTGATATACGCGATGTATACTTTATTTACCGTAAATCCTCATTTTAAATTAATACTAGTTTATTCAAGCAATAAGAGCATTTATAAAAGATTAATATAATAATACATTTTAGAACAATGGCATGTTACAGATAATTAAATAAAGAGGTAATATTACTCTGTTAACCCTTCGCTTGCTATTCACGTCAATATACCTACCTGTAAATAGTGAAGACCCAGATGAGACAGCTCCTAATCAGGGTCTGCACTATTTACAAGTTGATTGTGCAACCAGTGCACTCCACAGCAATGATTGTACAGCGAAATACACAGTGATGATATATGTAATTATACAACAGGGCAAGGGTAAAGAAGGAGAAATGTATTTTAAAATTCAGCAAGCTAAGGGTTTATGCTATCAGACATCATCTTCATCACACCCCATCCCCAGCCCACTCCCCGCGTGTTTGTAAATAAGAGCATGCCAATTTATCACCGTTGAATAACTTAACACTTTACTCAATGAATATTCAGGCAAGACATAATGACATCATGAATATTGATTAACTGAATCTTTATAATGGCACTGTGAACAAGATATTTTTATCATGATATGAGCTGAAGAATCAAGTCTATATTATATCATAAGTAAACACAGCAGGCCCTGATCAGACGGATCCTATAGGGAGTGTCTGATCTGGGTCTACTCTGTTTGCAAAGATGTAGAAAGGCGTATTTATGGAGTAAAGGCTAAGATAGCATTAATAGAATGGCCAATAGTATAAACATTCTTCAAATTCTTTACTTTTGACCCGTATTAAGGAACCACCAGAACTCCTCACAAGTGCTGCAGCCAGACCAGTCTTAAGAATAATGCCCGCTTCTTCTTCAGCGACAGACCCGTCCCCTCCCCTACGATGAAGCTTTGGCCATGGGCAAATTCAGTTCAGTTCAAAGAACCACCTGCTTTTTAGATTTTAATACACTATGTGGTCGCATTAGCGAGACCTTACCTTAAGCTCCGTTTGCAAACAAAAAGTATTCTACTATAAGCAGGGGCCTAGCTAGCGATACACACTTACGCACGTGCGTAACATCAATCGGAAATGTGAACTCATTATTATGGTCCAAATGGAACAAAATTCGAAGGCTCAGTGGATAAACCATCTTGTCATATAAGCCTTAACCCATTCCCTCATATTGACACAACTGTAAACGCCACCTTTTGAATCCATTGTGATATATAGAGCAGTTGCTCCTATTGGAATAAATGCTCTATTTATCATAACGATTTCAAAATAACGTAATTCTACATTGTTCTAGGGGAGCATGCCCCCGGACCCCTAATCGCCACGGTGCGTACAACACATTTGGAATCAGCTATGCTCCTGATAAGTAAAAACGTGTCATATACAGTTGAACCTCTTAAAGCAACCATTTAATTGATTGATGTACCAACTTAACAAATCATGTAGTTGCCTAATGCAGGGTAAAGTAATACAGAAATCTCCAGTATGTGCTTCCTATATTACTTTTTGTCCAGCATTAAGCTACAATCTGCCTTAAAAGTCCATAATTAGACATATTTTGAGTGCTCGCTTTAGAGAGGGTTTTTTCTGTAGCTCTGAACATGAATATACAATTCACGTAATAACTCGTGGACCCTTGCAAACAAGTTTCAATCAAGTGGTTCTTCCTGAAGGTACGGTACGCTGATTCACGAGCTACTTGTCAGTTTAATTCGTATTTGAATAATTCAAACATTGAAGTTTGCAATAATAATTCTCACTAAATATTTAATTTCCGATGTATCATCCTAATCTATCAAACTTATATTCATGTATAACCCTTCATATGCCGAGAACAAGGTCCAAGGTTATAAAACTTCCGAGTCTGAGTCTGAGCTCATTCTCAAGTATCTGGGTCCATGCTTATAAAGTTTTTAGTTGAGTCCGAGTTCGTTCTCACGTTTTTGATTGGTCAGAGTTGAGCCTTTGGCTCAAATCTGACCAATCAAAAGCTTGCGAACGAACTCAGACTTAACTAAAAAGCTTTATAAGCACGGATCCTGATTGGCCAGATGCTTGAGAATGATCTCAGATTCAAGCAAACTGTTTTATAACCTCTGCTAAAACGCCCATCTGTTACAAAAGTTGACTTTTATTGGATACGCTCAAACTTTTAATCCTTTACTCAATGAATATTCATGAAAGAAATAATGACATCGTGAATATTAACTAGATTGATTTTATAATAGCAAATGAACACAATATATTTTGATATTATGGCGGAAAGTGTTTAATCAGATCTATATATATATCATAAGCAAACGGAGCAGGCCTAGATCAGATGGCTCTTATAGGAGTCGTCTGGTCTGGATCATCTCTGTTTGCAAATGCATAGAAAGGCGTATTTATGGAGTAAAGGGTTAAGAAACACTTGACGGGTTAACCACTCATCATTTCAATGCAAGTGACTCAACTGATTGGAAATGGATATTTTATGTATCTGAATATTCTAACTCGTCTAAAGAATTCTTGCGAGTCAATGATCATGCATGGAAAATACTACTGCCATTCCTTACTAATGTAAAATTTCGTTTTATTTTGTTAGCCAGGTTGGATGATCAAAATAATTTCCCTTTTCAATGTACAGTAACCCCACACCAAACCGGAGTTTTAATAAAGAGAAGTTAAGGTCTAGTAAGGTATGTGGCTTCTTAATGCAGAGTGAAAGTCGTATAGAAACGAGCCTTTCTGAAATACCTACATTTGTACTATTTTAATGTCTGGTTTAGAGGGGGTCAGTGTAATTAATCTAAAATATCTTCGAAGGTGCTGACACAACAGTTTCTGACAGTATTGCAATTAGTAAATCTTTCCTTATTGAATATTCTTCTAAAAAATAAAGACGCCATGCATATGTATCGGCTAAATCTTAATGATGGCGTTTGTAAACATTAATTGTTGGTTTTGGTAGATTCTGTAGAGTCAACTCAATTGTAGTTTCACAAGCAAACAGAACAGTCCCTTATCAGATGGTTCCTACAGGAACTGTCTGACCTGTGTCTTCTCTGTTTGTAAAAGCGTGAAAAGGCGTGTTTATGTAGGAAAGAGTTAACCCTTCGCTTGCTGAATTTTAAAATGCATTTCTCCTGGTTGCACAAAAGACGAATATATAGCGTAAGATATTAAAATCTAAATCAAAATGGGTGTCTAGTCATATTTTACTGTATATTACACACATACTACTATAATTCAGATGTAGGGAGGTTCGACAGAGCAAGAACATTTGATGATAAAATGAATATCAAACAGGCACACTTAATAAAATGTTTATTTAATCCATTCGTGACAAAGACACATGTGGTGCCTTTGCAAACGTAGTAGACCCAGATCAGACAGCTACCGAATTAGTTATTTGATCAGGGATTGCATTGTGTAAACATCAAGGACAACATGTTGTGTTATACTGTAACAGAGACCTCAAAATCTGTAAACTTTATTCTTGGGGTTATCATTTGTTGTGCAAGAGAACAAAACAAAAACACGTTATTAGCACAATTAGATGCACACTCTTTGCACGAAGAAACAATGACTTCTTCGAAATGTTTAACGGCCAAGAACTGACTTATTGACCGGATATTGACATGCAAATAACATGGAATTAGTGTCGACACCAAGTGGCCACGCTTAAAAAAGAGTTACTCTAAGTATTCAGATAACCAGTCTCCACTGTCCACCAGTTTGTAAGACACACATAGTAGCAAATGGTGTAGACTCGGATCAAACGACTCCTTCAGGGGCTGTTTGGTCTGGGTCTGCACTGTTAATCTACGTTTGTCTGTCCGAATACTTAGGGTAATAAGAACACGTGGCATTCAAATGAATCCTCTTACCACTTGCGCCGTAAGACTTAACACATTTTGGACTGTATTAAATGTATCGTTGACAACCCATAATAACAGTGAAAAAAGCACATGCAATAAAACCTCTCCAAAACGGTCTGTAGGAGCCTTCTCATCTGAGTCTACACTGTTTGCAAAGGACATGTGTGATTCGTGTCCCACACTGTAGGGGTTAGTAGCCATTTGCTTTACAAATCACCTGTGTTTATTTACAAAGCGATAACTCTAAACAGCGCCTGTTGTGTGTTAGACACACGTTTTAGTTACTCCTTGACTCTTTGGTTCAATGCCTAACATTTAATATAAAATATGTCGGCACTATAAAATTACTATAATTTTAATATGTCTAATTGTTGCTAGAAGGTATAATTGTTTCTGTTCTTCCATCTGTGAAACTTGAATTCAAGTTTGAACATTTTCTTAAAGCATCTAATGCCTTATCTAATTGCAGTGGATGTTTTTGGGGATGTGACCAATGTTCAGCACAGATATTCTACCAGCAAAAATGTACAATTATCAAGAGTCCCCATCAAAATATATAGAAGATCACAGGCGACTTATTAAACTCATGGTCCTTGAATGTTAATTCTTTTAAGGATTAATAACGGAAAGTTTCAGCTATACAGTTAAACCGGACATGTGACAGCTTAATGCAGGGTGAAAGTCATGCTGCAGAACGTTCCTCTAGGAGTTTTCTGCACGACTTTCACCCTGCATTAAGCAGACACGTGCCCCAAAGTATTTAAATTATTACTACTAGCATTTCGGCTTACATGGGTTTTACTGTATATGGTCACATTATGTTTTGTTCCTGTGAACAATGTTACAGTTCACTGATGTTCGTTATAATGCATTTGTTTGACGAAGTTAATATTACTAGACACACACTCGTAATTACCTTCACAGGTTGGTAATTTATTTTTGCCCTAGGTATAAAGTATGCTCTATCGTTAATTAATCTTTAAAACAAATAAATTGCACTCAACCATGCGTTTATCTACTTCGAAGAAAATTCTTTACTCATATCATTTTCAAAGCTTTTTAATGCCCTTGCAAAAACGTAGACCCAGATCAGACATTCCAATTAAGATCTGTTTTGCTTGTCTACATATGTCATTATAACAAAAAGCAGTTAATAATATTCATGATAGCATTATTCCCTACAAGAATATTCATCAGGGAAAGGATTAAGTGTATATTTCGAAATGTAATTAATAAAACTATGTTTTTGTCGTAACAGTACATGTACACTATTATTTCTTAACCTTCTGACACGACAAGTAAATGTCAAATAGAGAATAAATGGTTGGCATTAACCGCTGCATTATACAAACAGGGACACATTCGTTTCATGCCATTTTACATTTAATCGTATTCTGTGATTATCATCACCTAATGAAATGCCAAGGACATATATTTAAGTCGTCTGTTTCTTTGCCGGTGTTGTTTGTTTTTCAAAGACATAGGTCGGTCACATCGCCATACTGCACAGACTGTATTTCATATAAACGCTTTCTCACGCTTTTGCAAAAAACAGATTAGACCCAGATCAGACGAAAAACAGTAAAAGCACTAACAGGTATACTGTAGAAAATACATTACTCGCATGAATTCATCTAGACCGAAAGACTATTGGAAATTACTGAATCGAACAAATAAAAAGATGATGGTATGCGTGTGCCAATGATCGTCTGTCGAGACATCTTAAATTCCACAGGTGGCATAAGTTGTGTATAACAAGCCTTTCAGAATTATCGCCCTTGGTCAGATTGTCAGATTTATGATGGTAAATAATAATATGAAATTTCATAAGACGTGCTTGAATACTTTTAAAACAATAATCAACGTTAAGGTTTTGGGTATTTTTTCAAAATTAAGTCAACGGTCAAAGGTCATGGTCTCGAAGATGGAATGCCTTGCCACAAAGGATTCACACATAAAATATGAGAGCCCTGTTGATTATGGTTTTAAAATGACAGAGATCTTAAATATTTATTTAAGTCTATAAAGTGGCATAATTTTGTAAAAAAAAAAGGTATTATAGAGTTATGGCTCTTGGTGAGATTGTACCCATTGTGCCAGTGATCAAGTGTGTGAAGTTTTATAAGATTTGCATGATTAGTAAAGAAGTAATAGCCAACGTTAAAGCTTCCGGACGACGACGACAACGCGGACGCCGGTGTTACAATAGCTCGTATTTTTCTACGAAACATAGATGAGCTAGCAAACAAAAATAGTTGATCAACAGAAAATTTCTACCATTATTTCAAACTTGCTGAATGGCAAATGAACGGTGACAGTGATTTCACCCAAATTCGTACAAAACAGACTCTCTAAATATACATATCGCTAGATCAGAACAGTAAAGGCATTCTCCAAAATTATTATATAAGAGCTGTAAGGCTTCGTAGCTAATTATTAATATTATAAATGAATACATTAAAAGGATAAACTATTTCATAATATCGGTTTATCAAAATTTTATAATATGATTTTAGATACAGGCGTTCTTCAGACTCGTGGCTGAACAGCTCTATAATGCCAGTATATAAAGATAAGGGATCAACCATTGGCATAATGATTTACAGGCCTATTACACTTTGAAATTGTCCTGGAAGCTTTTACCGGGATTTTAAATAACCGTATAAATATATTCTTGGCCGATAATAACTTATTATTTGAAAACTAGACTGGTTGCCGGGCAACTTATTTCACACGTGTCGGACTTTGACTCCAAAAAACAAAATATGGAATAAGCGGGACAGTTTTCGATATTATTAAATATATGTAATCCGACATTAAAGTCTTGCTTAAGGTTCCGCTCAAGGGAAAATGACACTATAATTGTAACATGTTTTTATTGCTGAAAATGTAACATTGTCTGGCTGTATTATATATCAATACGTTCGTCTAACATTGCATTACTTAAAATATAACAAATTAAAGCCACTTTACAGCACTTGTTTCCTCAGAGGGCCCTGCACGTTTTGAAAACAAGAGGGCCAGAATGGCCCTGAAGCGCTCACCAGACAATCAGAGGAGAAGATTTTCAAAGTTTTCACTATATGTTTCTATAGAAAACTAGCCGGCCCTGGGGCAGGCCAATTTTGACCCCAGGTAATTTATATAACTTTTGTAGAGGACTTGAACATGATGCTATGAGCCAAATATTAAAGCTGAGAACCTTTCAGTTTCAGAGGAGAAGATTTTCAAATTTTCTCTATATGTTTCTGCTGAAAACTACCCACCCCTGGGGCGGGGCCAATTTTGACCCCAGGGCCATAATTCATATAACTTTTGTAGAGGACCTATACATGATGCTATGTGCCAAATATGAAAGCTGAGCGCCTTCCAGTTTCAGAGGAGAAGATTTTCAAAGATTTCACTATTTGTTTCTATTGAAAACTGCCCATCCCTGGGGCGGGAAAATTTTGACCCCAGGGGCATAATTTATATAACTTTTGTAGAGGACCTGAACATGATGCTATGTGCCAAATATGAAAGCTGAGAAACTTCTGATTTCAAAGGAGAAGATTTTCAAAGGTTTACTATATGTTTCTATTGAAAACTTCCCACCCCTGGGGCGGCCCCAATTTTGACCCCAGGGGCATAATTTATATAACTTTTGTAGAGGACCTGAACATGATGATCTGTGCCAAATATGAAAGCTAAGCGCCTTCCAGTTTCAGAGGAGAAGATTTTCAAAGATTTCACTATTTGTTTCCATTGAAAACTGCCCACCCCTGGGGCGGGGCTAATTTTAACCCCAGGGCCATAATTTATATAACTTTTGTAGAGGACCTGAACATGATGCTATCTGCCAAATATGAAAGCTGAGAACCTTCTAGTTTCAGAGGAGAGCCTTTCAGTTTCAGAGGAGAAGATTTTCAAAGATTTCATTATTTGTTTCTATTGAAAACTGCCCACCCCTGGGGCGGGGCTAATTTTAACCCCAGGGCCATAATTTATATAACTTTTGTAGAGGACCTGAACATGATGCTATGTGCCAAATATGAAAGCTGAGAACCTTCTAGTTTCAGAGGAGAATATTTTCTAGGTTTTCTCTATATATTTCTTTTGGAAACTGCCCACCCCTGGGGCGGGGCCAATTTTGACTCCAGGGCCTTAATTTATATAACTTTTGTAGAGGACCTGCATATGCTGCTCTGTGCCAAATATGAAAGATGAGAGCCTTTCAGTTTCAGAGGAGAAGATTTTCAAAGATTTCATTATTTGTTTCTATTGAAAACTGCCCACCCCTGGGGCGGGGCCAATTTTGACCCCAGGGTCATAATTTATATAACTTTTGTAGAGGACCTGAACATGATGCTATGTACCAAATATGAAAGCTAATAACCTTCTGGTTTCAGAGGAGAAGATTTTCAAAGTTTTACTATATGTTTCTATTGAAAATTTCCCACCCCTTGGGCGGGGCCAATTTTGACCCCAGGGGCATAATATATATAACTTTTGTAGAGGACCTATAGGTGATGCTATGTACCAAAGATGAAAGCTGAGAACCCTGTAGATTCAGAGGAGAAGATTTTTAAAGGTTCAAATTGTTGACGCCCGACGACGGACGACGGACGACGCACGACGCACGCCGACGGACGACAGACATCTGGCGATCACAAAAGCTCACCCTGAGCACTTTGTGCTCTGGTGAGCTAAAAAATGTATCAAAATTTCAGATATCCTTGGAACTGGAAATAAGAATAAGTAGATAAACACTATGGCTAAACGAAGGACATGTAGGCCGTAGATAATGCTAAAAATGTCCAATGTTCATGGAACTAATAACATAGAGATACTGTTTTTTCTCGCCAAAAATGTTTTGGCCTTCAGCTGGAACTACTTTTCGGGAAAGTAAGACGGCCCATGTTTCCCAAGAACAGCAACTCTGTAAACGGGGATAATGCTAGGTCAACGATCAAAGTTAATTGTTTCTAAGTGAGATATATATTTGTTGTAATTATCCATATACTGCATGAATATTCATGCCACTAATATCTTCTATTAACCCATTACCTCATAGCATATGTTTAGACTTGGACTCCAGACACAATTCTATGTTAAAATTAGAAAAGACGGAAATAATTCTAGAAAGAAACGACAAATCAAAACCGCATTTGCAGGTGCACAATTTCCGATGGTACTCAACAATACTGCCAAAATTGAAATACATATAGTTCCATTGAAGGACGACACAGGACACAATTATACATTAAATTTCGCAGGGGTATACATGTTTATTTTCACACATTCAAACTGCCTATACTCGTGTATACATTGGAGAGAACACAATGTGTTTTGAAAAATAATTATTCTACATACATCCTAGAGCTCCTATAAGAGCTGTCTGATCCGATTCTAATCTGGTTGTGATAGAGGTTGTTTAGAAATATGTTTGCTTATCATTTGATACTGTTGCAAAATCACCTCTATTCAGCATTGATATAGCAAGAGGGTCGCGATGACCCTGTATTGCTTACTTGGTAGCATGTTAGGATGAGAATAAATAATTCTTTATTGATGATCTCGGTTTGAAATAACATGATAAAGCATTCTTATGATCTAATAAACATTCAAAAAAAGATGTTGGAATAAATTGTAAGCATTAGTATTTTAAAAAAAAATATCCATCGGTTACAACGGCATCAAAATATATTCAGACGGACAACCCGATTCCAGTATACTTCGTTTAGGGGGATATAACTATTTCCTTTAAACTCGGTTAAAATCAGTCCAGTATTTTAGGAGGAGGTGTTCTTGGAGAAATGGTTTATGAAAAAGTACAATACACACAGCACAATCGTAATAGCTCACCTTGACATATTTCATAGTATGGTGCCATAATGTTTTGGCACTTACTGATGCATTTTACCAGTTACCCCACAGCTTGTATCAAGTATTGAAGACAGATGATTACTTAAAGCAGGCTTTCACCCTGTATTTATCTGTCACCTGTCTCCTAATCCGATATGTATACTACCTTTTATGTCCGTTTTAGAGGGTTTTTACAGTATATATCTGAGGTGGGAGCAATATACCGTTGCAATCGGTATACAGTTTATCTTTGAAACCCAGACAAGGAATGCATTCTTTGTTATAACTATAACATAGTTATGTATAATCATTTTAGTCCTTTGTTCAACTTCAGGCGTAAAATCGTTTTAAGACTGGTTTGAGAGGCTTCAGTTAAACGCATTCAAATAAACCTTGTGTGCTGAGAGCCATTTCCTGTCATTTTCAGTAAGATTCCATGGTGTAATATAATGAAAAATAGTATGGTATTGTTGGAATGCATTCCCCTGAGGTAACGTCACCTCGTTAAATTAACCGATGTTGCAGCGACTACTCCTATGAAACAGCATCAAAGCTGATTAAAAGATAAAAGGTTTTTCGTCATATTTATATTGTTTGTCCCTCTCTGCGGAGAATAAACATCGCGTTTATACGTGTTTACTTGCAAGAATAATAGCAACATATCAGATTCAAATGTGATCGTGGGACTTACCTAGACTAGCTGTATTTTTGTGTAATCAGGCTGATATGTTATGGCACAGATTAACGGCTTTGAAATGTGCGAAAGCTGATATAGTAGCACCTGTCTTAAGCGACCATCAAACAGAGGTCTAAGTATGGGTGCGGAAGGCAGGTGGTAGCTTAATGCAGGTTAAACGTAATGCAGAAAGATCCTATTGGAGCTTTTTGTCTTACCCTTGACCTACATTAAGCAATCACCTGTTTTAACACTCCTATATTTCACAAATGAATGACCGCATATGACAGGTATTGCTGTATATACGTATGGTATTGTATTGTTTAAACCTTTAAATGTTGGGGCTAATGTATTGTCATTTGCAACCAGGGTAGATCCAGATCAGAGAAAAACTCGTAGAGGAGCCCTCTGACCAGGGTCTACACTGTTTGTATTTCAAATGCTCTACCACCTTAACCATCCCCCTTCAAACTGAATGGAATCTATCATTCCATAGTTATGGGCCTTTCCACTTGGAATTATCACCATTTGAAAGGTCCAAGGATGATTACTATAGTTTATGTGGTGGCCATGTTTGTTTCGGAAAAACCTCACGTGTGTTTATATAGAATGTAAAAGAAAATTCAAGTCCTGAGATTCATACCTTGAAATATGTAGTATATATAGATTTAGTAGTTTACGGTGCGTTGAAAAATCGTTGGTAGCAATTTTGATTAAAGTTACAGAAATATATTTAAAACGGTAATCTATCATTATTAACTCCATTGTTTTATTTCTTCTATAACTGCTAGTACAAGTCCAATGAGCGTTTGTTCAACCTTGCTGGTTACAGATTGAAACATAAACATGATTCCAAGGTTATAAAACGAGTTAGAGCATGACTTGATACTAAGTATCTGATTGATTAGTATAGGATCCGTCTTGATCTTCTGTGTTTGCAAAGGAGTTTATATGAGGAAAAGGGTTAACAGATAACAAAAAGGAGGTTTTGCTTGTTCGATGTTGTTGCTAATGGCGAATCTGTGATTACCTATGCAAACAGGTTGGATCCAGATAAAAAGCCGGGTAACTGTTTGATCCAAATTGCTTGATGTCGTGGTTTTCAATTTTGAAACAAAACAGGGACAAACGTTATTAAATAGAAATTGAAGCAGACGACACATTTTACAGACGACAAAACGTATAAGTGAACAAACTTACCCATACCTGATAAATGAATAGCATTGACTGCAATGTCGATAATGATAGTTAACCCTTTCCCTGTTCTATACCAAGTCCAACGTTCAATACCTACTGAATATTCATGTGCAAAATAAAAATGATAATAATGAAATATAGTAGGTGGAATGTTATATTCATTTAAGAAACTAAAGAAATAGATCTATCAAATTCCATTAGCAAACAGAGTAGACCCTTGGTCAGACGACTCCTCTATGAACGGTCTGATCTGGGTCTACTCGGTTTGCAAATGCGTGAAAAGGCATTTATATGAAGGAAAGGATTAAACAAGAACACGTCTGGCCATTTGGTCTATATAATTCAAAAAGCGAAGAGAGCAGCCTCTTATAAGATGACTACTGCAGAAGCCGTATGATCTGAGTCTACTATGTTTGCAAAGACATGGACATGTGTTAACATTCGGTAAAGTATTAAACTGAGCACTGCATGTCCACTGCACTTGTCCACTGCACCTGTACTGCACTTGTCCAATGCTGCTAGATTTAGTGCATTAATGTTTTACACGCTAAGCACTGTTTGAAAAGGTGTCAATATCGTAAAACCTGTCTTATGGTTATTCATTTATTGTTTATTGTACAAGAGTCTTAAAAAGCAAGTAGTTGCTTAATACAGGAGAAAAGTAATGCGGAACGCTCCTATAGGAGCTTTGTGTAATAATTCTGACCTGCATTAAACAGCTACCACCTGCTTTACAGATACAGTAAAACCCCGCTAATGCGACCACCAAAAAGGGGCATAATTCACAGTGGCAAGGGCAGGTGGTTGCTTAATGCAGGACAAAAGTTATGCAGAAAGCTCCTATAGGAGCTTTCTGCATAACTTTCGTCATGCATTAAGCAACCACCTGCTTATGAAAACAGCCATGTTTGTTTAATTGGTCGCATTAAGTGGTCGCATTAGCGGGGTTCTACTGTATATAATTGGACATCCGGTTGATTGCCACTAAAGACAGGTTCTTCTGTATGTGTGTCTCCATACAGTAGAAGGTTCAATAAACTACCACAACAACACTGACGTTTCTTCTGGCTCATTAGATAATAACAGGAAGCATTTTAGAGTCAGGTTGCAAGGGAGGGAAAATTATCCTAGTCAAAGTAGTATCATTAGAATAGGACAAAGGTATTATATTTCTTAAACTAACGAGTTGTTTAACAGATGTTTACACCGAGATCACTGAAAGAACACCACACTGTGTTATTACAAGAGCACCACACTATCACACGTGTTTAGACAATGATCAGTCAGGAAGAACACCACACTACTACCGGTGTTTACACAAAGTTCTGTCAGGAAGAACACCACACTATTACCAGGGTTTAGGCAAATGCCAGTCAGTCAGGAAGAGCACAACACTATCACCAGTATGTAGGCAAGAACACCACAATGTCGACAGTGTTTAATCAAGAACATCACACTATCAAAATGTTTAGGCTAAAATGATTAAGGAGGAGCATCACACTATCACCAGTGTTTAGGCAAGCACACCACACTATCACCAGTGCTTAGGCAAGGGCACCACACTATCACCAGTGTTTTTACACTGATCAGTCAGGAAGGACACCACACTGTCACCAGTGGTTCACAGACGTGACAGACATTGCTGGTGATTAAGGTGTTACTATTGATTGAATTAGATATAGGTCCAGTCTCTACAACAAGCACTCTGTGCATTAAGCTAATAGCCTAATACAGTAAAATCTCGCTGATACCAAATTTTAGTAAAGAAGAAACGAGAACTTTTTAAGCAAGTGACTGCTTACTGTAGGTTGACAGTTATGTAGAAAGTCCCCAGTCGAGATTTTTGTCATTTTGCCTTTAGGTTGCAACCAGTTTTATACGTTTCTTATATTGCACGGTTCTTATACTTGAATAATTTACGAATGGTCTTCCAAAAGACTTATCGCATCATTTCATTTTCTGATTTATTCCAAAAATAAACCAGGGTCCAAGGTTATAAAACTTCTGAATTTGAGTCTGAGATCATTTTCAAGTATCTGCTTGGCCAGATTCTGATGCTTTGAGAATGATCTCAGACTTAAGGAAAAAGTTTTATAATCTCGGGACCAGAAGTTAGTCAGAAGATTTCACATGAAAGTCCGCAACAACACCAGAAGCACTAATAAAGTAAGCACACATATGTATACACTGTTGTACACACATGACTTTCACCGAACTGTTCATTGCCTGCTCATCACCGTAAGAATAGTTGTGCTATACGACAACATTTGACAAAATTGTGCTGAATCGATGTTGAAGTATTGGATTCATGTTCTGTCCAACTATTTGTTCATGTACTACTGAACTAATATATGTATAATGCACCTGTCTTTATACATTAACAATATTCTAAAGCAACCACTTGAAGTATGAAGAAACATACATGTTTTAAAAAGTAATGTTGAAAGGTCCTTCAAGATTTTTCTACTTAACTTTCGTCCTGCATTAAGCTATCAATTGCCTTTAAGACCCAGACTTATAATTATTGTTGGTACCGGTTTTAGAGGTTGTTTACCATGCATCAAGGTTACATGCACTACGCCTTTGTAGTGAAAAAACTCGACACAAATACGCCACTCTCTCATTCAAATGTATTTTATCAGTAATAATATCACAGAAGCGCAAATAATCCAACGAGTTCTGCATTTCAGGACAAATTTAGGTTACTAATAGATTGGTCCAAGAAGAAATGTTAATGTTTAATTAGTCGGAACCGGGGACTGCTAATGTCCCGTTATCATAATCGGGGACATATTGTGTTTGGTCTGTCTGTATGTCTGTCTGTCTGTCTGTCTATATCTCTGTCTGTTTAGCTGTGGTCTGTCTGAATGCTAGGGAGTCAAATACCCAATTCCGAACCATTGTCCTAGACCATAACGTTTGAAAATTTACAGATAAATAGATTTCATAATTGGAAGTCAAAGGTCAGATTTTCGAAATATTGTACTTTGCTATTACTTCTAAAAGTATGCACATAGATAATTCATATTTGGCATCCATACTAATCAAATGAAACTGAATCGTTTGTGTGGTCAAATGTCAACTTTCCGAAATGTTAACATTGACCATGATTTTTATACTTTTACTTCATTCCCTGTCCCCGAACCACCAAACCTCCCCTACACCATGACGAGACGACCAGGCTTAGTCCGATGTTTTATCTGACTGGTAGTATCGCGTGATTCTGTGGCATTCTTCCGCAGACACTGTACTGTAACCCGGTGATCTTTTGACAATGTTGCTCTGACACGCCGTTTAAAAATGTGCATTGTTATTTTCCAGACATCCTCGTCAATATGTCTTATGATTATTCGGCATAATAAATTAAATATCAGATACTATTAAGCGTGTACCATTTGTGGCGCTGTTCGGGTGGCTGTTTGTTTTGCATGTGATGTTTCTCTATGACTCATATTTGTACTTTTACTAGTATTTACAAACAACTATGGCCCAGTAACCCTTGCAGGGGCCGTATGATCAGGATCCGCTCTGTTTGCACTTGAAGTAAATATAGATCATACTTTACAGTTTCTGTCATGGTAGTAAATGTCCTTATCCGATACGCCATTATAAATTCAGCGAAATGATATCCATACATTCATTATTTTTCACATGAATATTCATGAGGAAAAATGTTAAAACAAATGAATTTCGGGCATATTCTCAATTGGACTCTACCTGCAAGGTGCAATTGCAATACGTATTAATATAACAGTCAATATTGAACATTGACATGCTAGGTATCGATATGGGACCTCGTCAAATTACAGTCTGATACGAGGTTCCAATTCGTACATATTCGATGCTGCAGGGGGAATAATTGTATATATTAGCTAGTATTGGCTATTAACATATAATTCACATTGCGTTAATAATAACATAGCTCACCTAGTTGTGTTAATTATTGAGCTAAACGACGATGCAACACAAAAAGGGTGTGTTGATGTTATGGAGATAAACCGAAAATTGTATACCTTTTGGTTCGAAGGGCTAACCATCATGCGTAGCATTCGGGGTATGTGTTTATTGCAAAAGAATTTCTATAATTATTACTTATAATGCGTGTTTCTATAAATGCTCGGGCTTGCACATTTCCAATATGTTATTCCTTGGAATGTGGGAAGCGAGTGTATTGACATTAGCAAACATTGTAAACCCAAATCAAATGCCTCCTATAGGAGCTGTCCGATTTCAGTCTGAAGTGTTTGTAATGCAAATTTTCTTTCTTGCTGATAGAAATGCCATTAAACATTGAATATTCTTCCACTTTAAATATTCAGCATTCAGAAGTTAATATTTAATATTAATACTGGTAAACTCACTTTTGAAACATTTGACAGCATAAAATCAGAATACAATGAAAAAAAAATAGATCAGACTGTGAACGTAGGTGTTTACAATCAAACAATTTAACATTTACAGTAAACCCCTCCTAAACCGGAATTCTGATTAAGAAGAAATTACATATAGGTCATTTTAGGCAGGTGGGTGCTTAATGCAGGGTGAACATCACGCAGAAAGCTTCTAGATGAGCTTTCTGCGTGACTTTCACCCTGCATGAAGCTGTCCTCTGTCTCCAATACATATTCATACTAGATTGAACAACCGATTTAGAGGGGTTTTACTGTACTCCATAGGTACGTATTTTGCGCTATTACAAAGTAGACCTAGCCGGCTCGTCTAAGTAGGGTCTGCTCTGTTTGCTGGCGAAATAATATAGCTATAATTCTACAGTTTCTGTCATAATAAAATAATCTCTTGTTTGTAGTGACATTAAACAATAGAGGGTTAATACACGTTTTTTTGGGCAATAACATCTGCAGTGTCCTGAGGGACTGTTGTTGGCCCGAGCCTGAAGGGCGAGTGCAACAACATTCCCAAGGGATTGTTACATTGTACTGTGACGTTTTTTTGTTGTTTTTATCTCAACTTTATTTCATCTTTATTCTCACTGACACGTGTCATTTAATTTCGGAATTTGACATCACATTATCTTAACTTCACTCTTTCACTGCCAAATTATGGTTCTTCAATTTTGAGTACTGAATTTTATGCCCAGTGTCATTGCAAAAACATAATCACATCATCAAAAAGTTAAAACAGACGACAATGTCTGCAGACGAAATTTATTCGACACCAAAAGATTTAACGCCATCGTTCATTTACTACATGTAATTGATCGCTCAACATACTGTTAGTTATAATAAACACCCCATGTGGCGTAACATGATTGTGTTTAAAGGAAATTTCTTGCATAGTGTATACTCCTCGGGGAGATTTCTGCATTGCTTTCAGCTTGCATTATGCTATCGCCTGAACTTCGATAAACCTGTTTTTCTTTATTAAATAGATACATGTATTATATAATAGTATAGGGTTTAGTTGTTCATTCCCCACCCCAAGAAGAAATGGTGCGCTTTATTATAGAACGTGGTGTTCATTAGGGAGAATATCGTATTCTAAGAAGCAATTATGGTAACGTAAGATGGTGCAAACGAGTTCGGTGTTTCTAATCATATACATACATACAAGATGCAAAATGAGCCATTATCCGGCACTAAACAGTTTGATTCCAAACATTTTCTCTAGATTTAGCCCCTATCCTGCGGGTGGTATCTACTTGTTATTTGCAAACAGCTTGGATCCAGATGAGACGCCGATTAACTCGACGTATCATCAGAATTCAAACGTGTTCAAACTCGGTCAGTGGTTTATCAAATTCTTAAATTAATCGAAAATCAGTAAAATTACGACCAATAGTATTTGACCTCATACTGACGCCTTTTGACGCCTTTGTAAATCAGAGTGTAGTCAGATCAGACTAGGAGCCGTCTGATCACAGTCTGTCCTGTTTGCACTCATGTAGATCTGATTATAAAAAGCCAAAAACTCGTTGTGCTCAAATGCCGTTATAGTAAATAATGTCATTGTTTCTTTAGACCAGTGTTAAGCTATCATATGGTAGAAAACATGTTAAGCAGCAAACTATTCGCTTCATTTGTATAGAACTATTGGCCTGGTGTAATACAAGTTCTCATCAGACTCCTAGTTACATGTACCCAGCGTCTAATCTAGAATTACATCTTGACTCAAGTCGATAGCAAATGCTTGTCATGTGACATTTAGCAAAAGATCGGATTATGTATGACTCAACTCAAGGAAATCTCTCATCACCTAGCTGATAATTATGCTGGTTGTTCTTTTGGAGTCCTTATTTTGCCCTTGAACTTGGTGGAGGGAATACAGAATGCCTCATTAAATTCTTCTCCCTGGTTAACATGCCCAGTAAGACGGTCTGTTTGATAAATGTTGAATAAAAATACTTAACCATGTGTATGTATATACGGGTAATCGATGGCATATATATTTATTATATTACAAGATGCAATTTCTAGTTCGGTTCATCTGATATCAGCGTTTTAATTTTAATACAGTATGATACTATTAGATTGTCAAGCATTCTCAGTACATACTTTAGGATATTGTTAAATGTAGGTTTTTGTGCAGTACTCCACACCCAATACTGGGCCTGTTAGAGTTGTCTTTACACGCCTCTGCAAACCCATTGGACCCACATCTAACGGCTCATGTAGGACTCGTCTGATCAGTGTATGCTCTTTTTACTTATGGAAATGTGTAGAGTTAAAATTAAAGTCCATGTCAAAGCCAAAATCTCCGTGTCAACGTCAAAATACTATAACTTTCGTCAGATTGAAACTATTAATACATCCATGCAGTAGCAAAGACGAAATGCTTAAAATTAAGCCACCATGTTTACCAGGATTATTTTCTCTGCAAATGTCAGTGCTCGTATAATGTGACTCGTGGGTAAATCTCCTTTCTCATTATTCTCGCTTTCAGATCTCCCTCATTATGTATATTTGTGTTCTAGATTGTGTATACAGTTGAACTTCGATATCTCGGACTTCAAGGGGCCGTACAAATTAGTCGAGATAACTGAGGTTCGGGTCATCCGATTTATAGTCTGACCAATATATCATGTTCACAGCTTAACGCAGGTCTAAAGTAATACTGAAAGCTCCTGTAGGAGCTTTCAGCACTACTTTCGACCTGCGTTATGCTGTCACATATGTTTCTAGATATGTGTAGTGATACATTTTAGAACAAGTCTGTATTGTATATTTTGGAAGGACCGAACTTTTACTTCAAATTATCCCACAGTTCGAGTTATCCGAGGGCGAGCTATTGAATTTCAACTGTACTTTTTTACGACCCGAATTTTCTTGTTTACTACTGAGAAAGAGTATATTTCACAAAACATAAACCAAAAACAAAACCAGTTGCTTTAACTCTTTGCACGCTAGCGGCGAAACTGTGATTACCTATGCAAACGGTTTGGATCCGCATAATGCGGCGTCTCATCAGGATTCAAACTGTTTGTCACCTTGACCATATTTTTACAAAAAAGGAGAGAAAGTTTATTTAAAGAATTGAAGCAGACGACAATTGTTGCAGGCGATAAATTACTTGGCGTGCAAAGGGTTAAATAGAAACAATACAAAGTGTCCCTTAGTTTGTAGAAATTTAAAAAAGGGCCCACATCTTGTCTACATTATGGTTTGTAAGCTGTTGCTAAATCAAAAGATCAGTTATAGTTTAATCCTCTCCTTGTTGAATATTCAGAAATAATGATATCATGAATATTTATTGCTGAAAATTATAATGGTGAGCGTACACAGAATGTTATGGTATGGGCAGATATTCCCGAGTGAGATCTAGTATTGTGTCATAAGCAAACAGTGGAAACCCTGATCAGACTCGGCTCCTAGAGGGGTCATCTGAGATCTAGTATTGCGTCATAAGCAAACAGTGGAAACCCTGATCAGACACGGCTCCTACAGGGGTCATCTGAGCTGGGTTCACTCTTTTTGCAAAGGGGTGAAAAGGCGTTAATGTGAAAGAAAGTGTTAAAACACGTCTAAATTCATTTCCAGGTGGCAGCATGTTCCTGTTCAGCATGTCAGATAAGTTGAGTTATATTGCGTGAGTTGTCATGTCTTTCAACAATGTAAGCACACACGCGCCATATGCAGCATAGGTCATTAAACAATCTGAATTGTTGAACATAAGGCAGTCGTAATGCCCTTACGTATGTAAAAGCAAATGTGCCATGTGATTACTGGCTGTTCGGGACGTCTGGTCGTGTGAAAGGCTTTTAACGGCAATAATGTCAAAATCTTTATGTCGTTTTTGCATGTCAAAGTGGTGAGTATGATTGGTTTTACGGTTGATTAACTATTTCAAATGTAGATTATGTCCCATATCGACAATGAGCGAATGTGGCAGTTCTGGGCACACTGGCTGGTTTAATTCAATACTATCGGAATAGAAGTAACGCATAACCAGTCAAGTCCCAACTGCAGTTTTTGCAGGAAATATTGTAGCAGGCCACAGTGCATGCCGATGAAACTTGCACCGTATTTTCATGTCAGGATATAAATTCGCTGGCGGTTGTCATGGAGACAGCATATACAAAAATAACAGCACATGCTATTTAGTGTGTTTTAACCCTTTCACCGCCAATGCCGCATAAATACCCACGACAAATAGTGCAGTCACAGATCAGAAGGCGGCGTCTGATCAGGGACTTCACATTTTTGTCTCAATCTCTATTCCTATATCTGTACTTTATTCCATTGAAAATTGCATTTATTTATCTCATTTCCATATTGTACCGAATGGTCTAACAAAAATTGGATTGCAGACGACAATCAGAAATTTGGCGCCGAACGAGTTAACCCTAGACCGCTGTAAATATAATGTCTGCTAAAATGTGGATCTGATCCAATTTTGACTACAGTAAAACCTCTCTATAACGGCCAATAAAGTACATCAAGTAGTTTGTGTTAAAGGCAGGTGGCTGCTTAAAACAAGGTGAAAGTAAAACAGAACGCTCCTATAGAAGCGTTCTGTTTTACTTTCACCTTGCTTTAAGCAGCCACCTGCTCTAAATACCAACTAAATAACATAATTTAGTGACCGTTATAGAGAGGTTTTTACTGTAATTCCGATTCGAATAGGTTTGAGAAACTATTAGTCGAGTGTCAAAAGCTGCGTCTGACCTGGATCCAAGCGGTTTGCAAATGTTTGCAAATGCGTGCGAGGAAGCTGTTAGCAGGATAAAGGTTAATGATAATATATTTGCCATTTCTTCCGTTTATGTTGCACTCTATTAATACATATTGAACCTAAACCTATCAGTATACTTCCTCATCTAGCAGACAACATAACTCAAAATAACTATGTCTAATAGGAATTCCTTCTTTCGGTTAATTTATGTTCTCAATTGAATTTAGACGTCATGTCAGCATGCATTTTAGTTATAGAGATCTGATTCTAAAGTTCATGTCAAGGCCGAAATAATTCGTTTTCATATCGCATTATAATAGTTCAGCTAACTGATATTCATACAGTCATTATTCCCTACATGAATATTTATAAATAAACCCTTTCCCTTATGTAACCGCATTTTCACGCATCTGCAAACAGAGTAGAACCAGATCAGACGGCTCCTATAGGATCCGTTTGATCAGGGTCTACTCTATTTGCGTATGGTGTAAAACAGATCTGATACCCTGTGTTCATATGCCCTTATAATAAAATAATCTTATTAATATCCATGACATCATTATTTCTTACATGAGTATAAAACAGGGAAAGGGTTATTATATAAAGGTGTAAGGTACAGCTTAGGACGCGCTGATTATCATGTCCACTTGTACACGGTATACACTGCGTTTAAGGTCCATGTAAAGTATTTGAAAGTCAAATGTAATTTTTTAATTATTCATTATATTATTAAGAATTTACAGTGCATTATAAATCAATATGTTGCTTATGGCACATGGTAAATGAAATGCCATGTTTCGCCCACAAAGGAACTTTTGATGACATTGGGGCAACTTTCAAACTAAAGTTGGTTTTCCAATGTTGCATAAACCACATTTTATAGAGTAAATCGTACATTTATGAACAATCTCTATTGTGTTATTAGAGCGGTTGCTTTTAGTCTGAAAGTTCGCCTTTTAGGAAAAACATGGTGTTTTGATGTGTTTACCATATTTTCATTCAAAGCCTTGTAAATAATTCACGAATGTAACTTACAATTCAAATAGTGTATATGGAACTTGCAGCGCTACAGATAAAGGTGCATTAAGTATAGCATACCGATGAACTTTACATTGCTTTACCATTCGTCTGACAGAAAGAGTTTCATATTCCATGCACAACAATATTATTGAAGATTGAAACACACGTGGTAAATGGCACCGGTTAAACCATGACGTCGGCCCTATTACGTTTTGGTTGCTGTCTTAGCAAACTACGCTGAATACTTGGCATCACCATGTTACACAAATATTTATGGGAACAATGACCTTTAGTTTCGCACAATTTCTGTTCTCTTTAACCCTTTCCTTCATATAAACGCGTGTCCATGCCTTTGCAAATAGAGTAGACCCAGATCAGACGGTTCCTATAGGAGCTGTCTGATCAGGGTCTGTTCTGTTTGTTAATGGAATTTGACAGATCTGTCTTTACTTTAAAACAGCTACAATGTTTCACCTTCCATATTTCATTATAGCTGTTTTGGCCATAAATATTCAGTAGGTATTGAAATTTGGAATAAACATAGGATAGGAAAATGGTTAACCCTTTCAATGCTGAGTTTCAGGTGGAATAGGCAATCAGTGTTCAACTATAGTCTACGCCTACGCAGCACGAAAGGCTTGGACTTGCTACAGGATTCTGAGTAACAAACAGTGCAGATCCTCATCAGCGGGCTACGCTAGGAACCCTGATATATGGGTCTACATTGTTTACATTGTTTGCAAGTGATATTGCGTACGTGTCCCGCATTCAAAGCTTTAAAAAACATAAGCAACATAATCATTAAACATGAGGGCCCGATCAGGCCCCCGGCATTAGCAGAGTCAATTAAATATATCTGCACAGCAACACTGACAAGTAGAGTTTATGTAGAAGTTAAAACTTTTTTATTGTCTTTTTACAAGTTATTAAGTTTCATGCCATGATATTGTGACAGGCCGGGTTCAGGTACTGGGTGAAAGACAGTAAGCGGTTCGGATAGCTCAGTGGTTAGAGCACTCGCCTTGTAAGTGAGCGGTCCCGGGTTCGATCCCCGGTTTGGCTGCATGTTTTTCACCAGTCCTGTTACAGTTGGCGCCCAACTTGAAAATCGGACCCTGTGCACGCCCATGATTTCTGCTGCAGATTCGGCGAGAATCTCAGGGAAAAAGGGGGAGTAGTGTGACAGGCCGGGTACAGGTACTGGGTGAAAGACAGTAAGCGGTTCGGATAGCTCAGTGGTTAGAGCACTCGCCTTGTAAGTGAGGGGTCCCGGGTTCGATCCCCGGTCTGGCTGCATGTTTTTCACCAGTCCTGTTACAATATTATACTACAAAGTTAAATTGTTCAATTACAGTAGAGCCTGTCTTAAGCGATCATCTATTTATGGATCTGTAAGGCAGATTGTGGCAAAATGCAAGTCAAAAGTAATGAAGAAATCTCCTATAATTTTCTGTATTACTTTTGCCCTGTATCAAGCAACTGTCTGGATAAGATTCCTGTTCCATTATAAGCAACTTAAGACAGGTTCTAATGTAGTGTAAATAACCTCTCTCCATGACTTTTGGGGGAAGGAATCCAATGCTTGTATATTCCACGATACATCATTGCCTATTAATTTATATGCATTCATAGCGCGTGTTGTATGTGATCTCATGACATATCGATTGCCATCGGTTTTAAAATCTGTTTTATGGGGAAAATGGTTTTATGTGAATGTTTTTATGTGTGAATGTGATTGTAAAAGTCACCAATGATAGATATCTACATGTACAGACATTAACCCTTTCAACCCGACATCCATGCGCTGTCATTTGCAAACAGTGCAGACCCAGAGGATTCCCAGAGGAGCCCTCTGACCAGGGTCTGCACTGTTTGTCATTCAAAATCCCATGACAAGTTTGAATATTTCAGTGTACTCTATTGCTAAGCGATGGACTATTCCACACTGATTATTCAGGGTTGAAATGGTTAAGCAGCGTATTAGCGAGACTCACAAATGAGATTTTGATATATACGACTGCAGCTGACATGGCCCATTGGCCGTATAATAATGTAATATGTCAACGACACCGTTTCTTTTTTGGGGGGTAATGCCCATATTTTAAGTTTGTGTTGCTCTTAACAATATTGACACTAGAAATACCAGTCCTATCAATCATTTACACCATGAATATTTTTAAAGAAATAATTACATCATGGATATTAATTAGTTGATATTTATAACGGCTTAACGGACATTGTACGTTTTGGCCATGGTAGACACAGTGTAATCTGATCTATATTATTTCATACGCAAACAGAGCAAACTCTGATCAGATAGTTCCTATAGAACGCAATGTAATCTGTAGCTACTCTGTTTGCAAAGGCGTTACAATTAAAATGCATATCTATAAACAACCTACGACATAATGAAGTACATGTATTGGTTATGACACAGTCAGAGCATCATATAAAGGTGCGTACTCAAATATTTAAATCGTCCTTTCTCCACAAAACCCAATTGTGTGACAACTCCTCGAGACTATTCTAAAGAATGGCCACAACATGGGATTTGATGGAAAAATAAAGAAGTTATTCTTGAAAATGTTTTAATTTATGTGTCTTCTCTGGGCCTCTGCACAATGATTTGTTTGAATGTTTATAAAGTTTTAAAAGTATTATTTTTCTCGATTTATTAGAATGTTTAATGCTGCATGAATTCTTCAATATTAGAATTCAAGCATTAATATTTAGAAGGTTTTACTGTATTAAGAATTTTGGTTTGACTTTCATGAAAAGAGGCTAAATCAATTTCTTATTTGTTGATTTTGTACTATCACACGCGTTCTTAGGGTAATGTGCGGGTGCGGCAGGAGATTTTGGTCAACAGTAGTGTTGGTATAATTCAGATATCTAACTTTGCATATTGACAACATTTGTTTGGATGAAATTAAGGATTTGTCTGGTTTCTCTGTGTCTTTATATCTGTGCGCTTGTTCATGTTTAACATGTTCATCTTGTGCGTGCGTGCGTGCGTACGTGTGTGTTTTACTTGCTTTCTATGGATGTTTTGTTGATTGTTGCGTCTTGTGTCTGACCTTTCTTGCTTGATTTTACTATTTATGGGTATGTCTCAGATTCCAGTGACACTTTAACATTGTGAGTGATAATTATAGATAGTACTTCCGGTTTCTGGCCATAATGAAGCTTTATGTATAGGATTTGTCTCCTATAGCAATTACGTTGCATTGTATAAAAATGTTCCACTATGATTTTTTCTCTGGGAGAAATAAAGCTTTTATGAGTACGAAAAACCATACTTACAAAGCAATGCTCATACGTTTGTTCCTTATTTCACGATCTAGAACTATCAACTGTGCACATGCTATATGAAATTTTTATAACCCAAAGTATATAATACTGCAGAAGTATTATACTCTCGTATAATTTTCACAAGGATAATTTACAAGGTGAATGAACTCTAAATTATATCTGTAATCACCACTATTCCCAGATCCAAATTTTGGCGGACATTATTTTTGTCACAACGGAGTATGGGTTAATTATGTAATAAATGACAACATCGTGAATATTAATTAGATTAATTGTTATTATAGCGCATGGACAGGGGATTTTTCCCATGGCTGACTGAAACTGTAGAAACACATATATATTATATCATAAGCAAACAGAGTATAACCCTGATCAGACGGCTCCTACAAGAGCCGTCTTATCTGGGTCTATTTTGTTTGTCTATTCTGTTTGCAAAGGCGTAGAAACGGGTATTCATGGATTACTGGGTTAAGGAGGGGCAGTGTCTCTGCAACAACTAATCACCATGCATCTTAACCATTATACGGCCGTGTAAAAACAACAATGTCGGCCTAAATTTTGATTAAAAAAACCTTTTGAGAGACTATTAACCGAGTGGCAAACAGCTTGGATCTTGATAAGACGTTGAGTAACTCGACCTCTCGCCTGTATCCAATGTGTTTGCAAATGCGAATCAGACTGCAGACAGCAGGATAATGGTCAAATGACAATGCTTCGTAGGGAGTGTGCACTTGCTGATTGATGTAGATTTCTATAATTGTGTGTTTACCTTAGACAAGATTAATTGATGCCCGATATCTAATTAAGGATGGCCGCAGCTATTGACGGTATTGCCTATAACTAATCGAGATTATTAACGATATTCCGGGAAGGAATGACATCATTTCGATCATATCATTGGCACTTACCAGTAACATCACAGACAAGAACTTAATTTGCATATTTATCAAGGAGTGTCGTTTGTTGTGTTGTTGTTAGTCTGTTAATTGCTTTTGTTTATTTATATTTGGTTGTGGGTTGTGTTGTGATGTGCTTTGTATGTGTCAGCAGTAACCTACGTTGGACAATATAAAAAATAAAGATACCGGTATTTGATAAAGAATCTCTTCGCTGACGTTCTCAGAGAAAAGGTCCATTAAAAGTCTCTACAATAAACGCATACATTCAATAAATTAATAAAACATGGTGTTCGTTATGTTTAATTAGTCTTATGAAGATTGTCAGTTTGAACTCATATCGACAAATGCTCCAGTAATACAAAATTTAATATCTAAAATTAAACCTAAAACTGTCAAACATTACAAACATGGTCAGACGTTACTTATGTCTGTTTTTAATCTACATGTATGTATACATTCAAGAGAATACAAGAACCTGTCTTAAGCTTCGTCAAAAAGATGTCTAAATATGCGTCTGTAAGACAGGTGGTAGCTTAATGCAGGACAAATGTAATGCATATAGCCCCTATAGGAGTTTTTTCCGCATTACTTTTCCCCATCATTAAGCAACCGCCTGCTTTTTAATATGTCCGTGTTCAATAAAAGAATGGTCGCTTAGGACAGGTGCTATCATACATGTATTTTTGTAAAACATGAAGAGTTAGAGTGCACTCTTTGCTGGCACATGTCTTCCGTTATCTTCGTATAAAAGGATCGTGTTTCCATGAGTATGGATTAATGATGGACATATACAAATATTTGATACCTATAAATACATTCTGGAAATTGCTTGTTCTCTAAACCCAGTTTTACCGTGGTTATCCCGTCACACAATACATTGTTATACTTATAAGCATGTTCAAGTGTTTGCAAATAGAGTAGACCCAAACCAGACAATCCCTAAATGAACGCTTAGGTCAGGGTCTGTTATGTTTGCGTGTGAAATAGTATTGATTTGATTTTACAGATTTTGCCTTGGTCAAACATTCCTTTGCTCATGATAATATTATAAAAATCAATATAATAATAATAATTATTCGTTATTTTTAAATGAATACCCATGAAGTTATATTATTATTATCATTATATACACATCATTTATATAGCGCTCTTTTCGCGCAGGAAATGTGCGTTCAAAAGCGCTTCACATTAATAAATTTACATTACAAAACTTAGTATGGTCAATGCATATAGACATTTTTAATACAAAAGATATTTAAGAAATAGATATCGATAAGAATAAAGAAAATGGAAATAATTTAAGAATCATTATTAAAAATCCAATCATCCTTTTCCTTAAGTTTCTATGCCCGTAAATCAGGGGAAATAGACACATACTGTGACTGTATTGTGTTATCTCCCCCAAACCACCAATAATGTAACATTCTATGTACAGTGTCAGTACGTCACACAGTACCTGACTTTGGTGTATACATGTACATGTATGACATACAACACTACACATAAAAATTGCCTTACTTATGTAGAACACTTGAGTAACAGAATAGGTCAATTTTGTAGCTGATGCATATAAACTGCACACGGCAATACAATTTCAACATTACAAATAAACAACCATTATATAGTATATACACCCAATGTGCAAAACTGGCAAAGGTTAAATTCTTATCCTGCTGAAAGAATGGACCAGCTCAAATTTATATCAGCTTCATTAGTCCATATGTGGCCAGTGTCTCTTAAAACCGACATTGACATGCAGTGTAGACCTAGATCAGAGGTCTCCTAAAGTATCTATATGATCAGGGTCTGCACTGTTTGCTGATCCATCAATGTTAATGGCTTATGCCAACACAATTAATAGGTTGGCTGTTGTGCACCCTCAACATGAATAAAGGATAGTTTTCAAAGCTTGATGGGTTTTCCTTAAAGAATATGGAATAAATAGATTAATAAAACATTATTTATATTCGTTTACTTCTTGGAAAACATCGACCTGTAAGTAACCGGTATGCAGCTGTTTGTAAATGTCAAGTCCGGTCGCGCTTGGCAGGGTACGAATTAACACTTCTCGTGCTAAGAGCGGCCTGACTTCAGTGGCATGCATTTGCAAACAGTTTGGATCCAGATGAGACACCGAGTAACTCAATATGTTTGACTCACACTCGATCAACACTGTTTTAAAGATTTAAAGGAAGCTAATAATTGTAACAGACCACAGTTTTAACACACTTATTGTTTCAGCATGAGACGGGTTAAGTTCCGCTGGTGTAATGAACTTACATCATTTCTTGTCTTTAATTTGTCATCACATCAGGTTGATTAGGATAGAAAACCTATAACATAGCAAGACTTTCTTTGACACTAGCCGTAAATGAATTACTTCACAACGTAACCCCATTGGGATAAGTCAACTGTTAGCCCATACGTTAGCACAACATTGAGTTCCATCGTTGACTGAGTGAGTAGACATCGTAAGACAATGTGCAAGAAAATATTCATAAATATGGTATATGAATGAATGCTAGATGAACGAATGTTATGTCAACATATGATTTATGAAAGAAATCTTGTGAAATGATGCTTTTTGAAGGAAGACCATATGGGAAAATGCTATATGAAAGTGGGATACATTTAAGAAAGGTTTATGACAGAATACTACATGAAAAGAATGATATATGTAGTTATGTTACATGGACGACAGGTAAAGTTGGAATTCGATATTTCGAACTCGGATAGCTTGAAGTTTCGGATACCTCGAAGTAAAAGGTCGGTCCTTCCAAAATTAACAATGCAGAATTGTTCTAAAATGTATTACTTCGCATATCTAGAAACACATGTACCAGCTTAATACAGGTCGAAAGTAATGCTGAAAGCTCTTGCATTAAAAATCGGATGACTCGAACCTCTGTTATCTCGAAATAATTTGTATGGTCCCTTGCAGTTTGAAATATCGATGTTCAACTATATATGAAAGAATACTATGTAAAAGGCTATATGGAAATAGTTTACATGAAATACAGTTATATGAAAGTATACATTACAACAGAAGGCAGACATAATTATAAGGTCTTCTTATGCAGAAAGCCCAAACCCTTTCTTACACCATTTACAGAAGGTCCACATATTGTTGTCGGATTTTCAAGTCTATTATCTTCCTTCGTCTTTGCCTTCTTTTTGTTTTCTCATTGTCTTCAAGAGATAGACAGAGACAGGTGAGAAAGAATGCGATAGTAATGGCGAGGAAACGGACTGCGAAAAGAGAGAGAGAGAGAGAGAGGGGAGAGAGAGAGAGAGAGGAGAGAGAGAGAAAGAGAGAGAGAGAGGAAGATGCATGAGAAAGAGTGCGATATGAATGGCAAGGCAAGAGAGAGTGAAAAGTGAGTGAGAGAGAGCAAGAGAGAGAGGAGAGAGAAGAGAGAGAGAGAGAGAGAGAGAGAGAGAGAGAGAGAGAGAGAGAGAGAGAGAGAGAGAGAGAGAGAGAGAGAGAGAGAGAGAGAGAGAGAGAGAGAGAGAGAGAGGAGAAAGATAGAAAAGGGGAAGGGAGAGAGATCTATTGTTATTGGTTACGTATTTATCCCTTTACCTCACGTAAATGCCACTGAACGCCTTTGCAACCCTGATCAGATGTTTCAAGCTTATCGAATGACATAGGTCTAAATCTACAGGTTCTGCCATGCTTCAAACACGCCTTTGTTTATACTGCCTTTATATAAATAAACTAGGTAATATTCGTACAGTTAATATCAATTTTCTTATATGCATATGCACGAGGTAAAGGGCCCATGTTCAGTAATATGTTGAGACCAAATTGGAGGCTTGCACACAAAACTGCAATTTTAATCACCTTATCAAAACATTCGTCTTTAGAATTTGATCGACACATTTTAAAGTTTGATATGCAAATAATAAAACAAAACAAAAACTCATGAATTCAGATCAATTTGAAACTCAATCTGTTAGTTGACACTGAGCATACATATAATAATATGCATGTAACAGGTTTTCATCATAGATATTAACACATTCCCTCATATTGACGCCTTTTGACGACCCTGTAAAATTCACTTTGTGAAACCATTGTGATAAATAGAGCATTTGCCCCTATAGGAGCAAATGCTCTATTTATCACAATGGTTTCAAACTACAAAATTCTAAATGTTTCCTTTTCTCTAGTTAATGCTCCTTTCAACGAGATTGTATCTAAAAATAGCCTATGAGGTAATGGGTTAATCTTAAATCTGCTGAAGGTTGATCTGAAATCATATTTGCAAAAAGTTTGGATCCAGTTGAAAGGCCGAGTAACTCTGGTTCTACTATGTTTTTAAAGGCGTAGAAATGCGTAGTTATGGAGTAAAGGGTTATGGTAAAATATTTTCTTAAAAACGAATTTTTCAGCATTTGTTTTAGCACGTGCAGTAGGTCGCGCGAGAGTGTGTATCAATTTATAATGGAATATTGTCAAGGAAACGTTCTTATCAGAATTCGACTAGTACTATGACAAGCACTTGGCTCTGAGTACTGATCACTGAACCTTCCTTCGTTCTAATCCCCCTGGGGTTTACTTTCATTACATAAACCATACTAAATCGATCGATAATTTAGATTTAATTTGAAAAGAGCCGATTCTGTTTGATATATCATCAATCAATTTCACGACATAATGAATTGCTGTTTATTTCTCCGGAATGTGCGGTACATGACTGGATATAACCAATAATAAATTCAAATTCAGTGGTTCTGAGATAATTTTGCTGAGTAATCAATACTAAACTATCAATTCAATATATGAAATAAATTACAATAAAATGAACTCCTCTCACTCAAAGCGCGTCAAAGCAATGGCGTTTTGGAAACGACTTGTATCTAACACGAGATACCGAATAAATCGGTGTCTGACACTCGGTCAGTATTTTCTCTAAAGGTTGATCGAATCAAACGTCAGCGAGAAGTTCAGGGAAATCAGCCACTGAGCCGAACTGGTGTTTTCACAGCAGTATACTGTTTAACCCTTTCCCTGTTATATATGTATTCCAATTGTCAATTGATACTGAATGTTATAATGAAATAATTATTGAAGATGGAACAGTTTTGACATTTAAGAAAGTAAAGAAACAGATATTTCAAATTCCATGAGCAAACAGAGCAGATCCTGGTCAGACGGCTCCTATAGGAGCCGTCAAACCTGGGTCTACTCTGTTTACAGATGTATGAAAAGTCGTTCATATGAAGGAAATGGTTAAGCTTTATCATGCTGAACAACCTTACCATGTTGAACAACAGTATCATGTGCACAACCTTATCATGCTGAACAACCTTACCATGTTGAACAAAGGATGATCTGGGGTAATATTTACTTACTTCGATCCGTTCAAGTTACCGAGCAATTACTGACTGTGTGTCAAACAGTTTGAACCTGGTGAGACTGAGTTACTCGACTTTTCCTTTTGGTTCAAGCTCTTTGCAAATGCGATCGAGGTAGCACATAGCAGGATTAACTATAAAGAGTTCAAACATATTAGTTTAACCCGTTACTCCATGATCATCCAGCTAATAAATATTGACATCATGAATATTAATTACATGATTTTATAGTGGAATTTTTTTAACATGGCAGAAATTATAAAATCCTATCTATTATTCTAAAGCAAACACATCAGGACCTGGTCAGATGTTCCTGCGGGTGCCATCTGAGCTGTGTCTACTGTTTGCAAACGGGTTAAAACGTGCATCCATAGAGTAAAGGGTTACATTTTATTGGAGAAAATCACACCAACCCACCTATTACTAGATTTGGAATAAGGATTGGATCGAAAGCAACATGCTTATTAAACTCATCTTCGTGTCGCATTTACATGGACTGGTGGATATTTTCCAACGTAACATACACGTAATTATATTGTGTAAATTACGAGAGAAACATGTGAGAATGGTATAATATACCATAACAAGTTTTCCTGTAAGTAAACTATGAAGTGGTGTATACCTAAGAGAGTTCCATATTTGACGTATTATATGTATAAATGGAGAAACAATAAATGGTAAAAACAGAAATAGTACGACTAATGTCAATGTCACAGAAATGATACAGGAAAGAGAAACGAAAATAGGTAGTCAATTGGATGAAGGTCATAGACAGACGAGCGCAGGGATGTACACTGTATAATGATTACCATCATTTACAAGAAAGCATAAAACGGAACTTAACTTAATTGTTTAGTTTCAAAACTGAAGTTCTATACCGCTTGGAAGAAAACATTTTTACTCTGTTTATCAAGTGAACAACTAAATATAGTAGATGTTTAGATTTTTAGCAGACATCATTTTTTGGACAGGCCAATGGTTAAGACTTTCATATGATCATCGTATTATATGGTTGCGCTGAATTTTGACTTTCATGTGATCCTCGTATTATGTGGTTGCGCTGATTTTTGACTTTCATGTGATCCTCGTATTACATGTATATGGTTGCGATGATTTTTACTTTCATATAATCCTCGTATTATATGGTTGCGCTGATTTTTGACGTTCATATGATCCTCGTATTATATGGGTGTGCTGATTTTTGACTTTCATATGATCCTCGTATTATATGGTTGCGCTGATTTTTTACTTTCATATGATCCTCGTTTATATGGTTGCGCTGATTTTTCAAGATAGAATACTCCAACACAGCGTCAGACCATGTTCCATATTGTTTAATCTTCTCAAAATTCGGCATAGTCACAATTTAATATTTTACCCAATGGAGGTGTCTTTTAACAAAACATTCATGCGTTTGATATCGACGATCCCGACTTTGTTCCCCGATGTTTCAGTTTGATTCGGGTTGGGTTTTAGTTTCGTATCTGTTCGCGCTATTCGCGTCTTTCCGACCACTTGTTACGTAAACAATGGATGGATCGGTGATCATCGGAAAAACGCGGAAAATTTGAGGGGAAAAGGCCGAAAATACTTTGTAGAACAAAAATATAAGTGTTGATGAAATCGGTTTATTTTGTATCACAGCCCTGGACATTTTTCGATATAAGTTCAAATTGACAATCTTCATAATAATGATTGAGCGTAACAAATACCAAGTTTTATGATATTATTAAAAACATGCGTTCGTTGTAGGAACTTCCTCTTTAAGTAATAGTGATTTCCATTTCTAAATGGAGGAACCAAGCATGTGTAATAATAAAGCTATGCATTATCGTCAATATTCGCATCATTCCCTTCAACTCGGAAGACTACATCTATGTAAATATTACGCCTACTACAAATCCATTGGATTTTGTTGTCAACATAATACACACTCTTTCGAAATGAAATATAAATCGTTTAAAAACTGATATATTCAATGAGGTATGTCTATAAAATGAGAGCTGGTCGTAATTCTATCCCATCACTGTCTGGCTAGCCAGGTATCAGTCGTCTATAAGAGACACAAATTATCCAAATGAAGCAACGTGAGGGAGGACAATCAGATCTCTTATCCAATCCCGAGGTTATAAAACGTATTGCTTGGGTCTGAGACATTCTCAAATACCTTATCAATCAGATACTTGAGAATAAGCTCAGACTCAGACTACGAGTCAAGTCGCGGTTAATGGGGGTGTTGGATAATTTCTCGGGTTGTTGGGAGATTGGAGTAGATGTTTTTGTTTGTAAAAATGAAAAGCTGAAAGTAAATTGTTATGAATGTTGCAAAGATAAGTAAAACCCCTCTTAAGCAACCACCAGAAGAGTATAATTCTGGACCTTAACCCTTTACTCCATAAGTACGCCTTTCTACGCCTTTGCAAATACAGTAGACCCAGATCAGACGGCTCCTATAGGAGCCGTCTGATCAGGGTCTGCTCTGTTTGCTTATGGAATAATATAGGTCTGATTTTACAGTTTCTGTTTCGGTAAAAAGATCATGTGTTAATATGCCATTTTAAAATTTTAACCTACTTAATATTCAAATGTCATTTGATCATCTTTGTCGTTGTCAGGGCCAAAACCGGTTTTCTAATATATGTATATTCTTTAGCACGCGTGTTATTCTGCAATAACTTGGGATGAGCGTATGCCCCATTAACTCTTTCGCTGCCAAATATTGTCGTCTGCAAAATTTGTCGTCTGCTACAATTTTCGTTTGTTAAATTTTCAATAACACCGAGTTATTTGAAACGAGTTACTCGGTGTCTCATCTGGATACAAACTGTTTGCATAAGTAATCACAGATGCGACATTGGCAGCGAAGGTGTTGAATTGCTGCAATTATTTTCTTACTAGCAAAAGTCTTAAGATCGGAAGTATTTATCATGATGAAGGCGTAAGTGGAATATCTATAAAATGACAATGACTAATCATCGACAGACTACGCTTGATAATTGCCACATAGAATTAGTTTCCATTTAAATACTACACGCTTGATAATTGCCACATAGAACTAGTTTCCAATTAAATACTACAAGGGCCTTATCTCACCTGATGAGATGCAGAGTTATACGCACTCCCTTCTGGATTCAAACTGCTTAGGTAATCACAAATTCACAACTAGCGTACAAAGAGTTCACCAAAAGAGGCATTTGAAATGAGACACTTTATCTGAATCTACAGTAGTGCCACTCCTATAACGTGCCTCATATCAAACCTTATCCTGCTAACCGCGACTTCATTCGCATATGTAAATAGCTATCATCAGGAACCGAGCTGTGCGACACATGGTCAGTAGTTTCCTAAAAGTTTGTGTCATGGCACTTGGTCAATAGTTTAAACGCTTGTGTCATGACACTTGGTCAATAGTTTCTTAAACGCTTGTGTTATGACATTCAGAAGTCAGCAGCCAAGGTCAATAGTTTTCATGACACTTGGTCAATAGTTTCCCAAACGCTTGTTTAATGACACTTGGTCAATAGTTTCCCAAACGCTTGCTTAATGAGTCAATAGTTTCCCAAACGCTTGTTTAATGATACTTGGTCAATAGTTTCCCAAACGCTTGTTTAATGACACTTGGTCAACAGTTTTCCAAACGCCTGTTTCATGACACTTGGTCAATAGTTTTACAAACGCTTGTTTCATGACACGTGGACAACAGTTTCTCTCAAAAGCTTGATCGAATAGGAAGTAGTCAATTAGAATTGCATCAGATCCAAAATTTAGCCAACTTTTTTCTCTGCAGGGTAACAGTGTTGCATTACTACATATACAGTTAAACGCATTTGCGCGATTTATATTATTTACAATCGACTCATTCATTTTTAAAATTTGAACCTATGCATTTTACATATGACGGGCTCCTGTAACAAAAAATATGCTTTGAAAACCTTTGACACTAATTGATATGGCAAACAGTGCTGATCCTGACCAGAGGGTTCCATCAGTGGTCATATGATATGGGTCTACAATGGTTGCTGTGTCTCATTTGTGTGACTGAAATGGGTTAGCCGTTTCAACACGAAGACTCTTTTGTCTGTAGGTATATCATCTGTCGCCATTCTGAAGGTTTAGTTCACCCCTATCTGTGACACGGTGTCTTATCTGAATACAAACTGTTGGCAAAGTAGATCCCAAATCGGTCCATACTGTCGAAAGGGTAAAACAGCCCGTTTAATTATTCTTTTTTGTTATAAAAGCTCCAGAAGCTATGGTTTCTAGATTGCATCAGTCGCAGACTCCGTAAATGTAAATACTGTTCCCATGTTTCTCTCATTCATTACATTGGACAAATGTGTAATTATTAGTAATCGGCATCTCACCAGGATCTGAACCGCTTTAACACTGGCGATATTAAGCCCTTTACTCCTAGATACGCCTATTAACACATTTGCCAACAGAGCATACCAAGATCAGATGGCTCCAGTAGGAGACGTCCGATCAGGGTCTGCTCTGTTTGCTTATATAATTAAAGGGATCTGATTCTATATTTGTCTAACCAGAGCCCAGGATGTTTTGTTCATGTGACTTTATAGATATTGAACTCTAATCAATGGTCATAAGTACATCAATTCTAACATGAATACCCATCGAGTAGATTTATTTCAATAGTGTGAAAGTAACATAGTTACAATAGCGATACACTGATAAAAAGTATCAACATTGTGATAATTAAACAGCATGAACTAGTGAACAAACCATGTCAGTCACACCAATATCAAGGATGACACAAAAAGGGAAGATGTTCCCTTATTTCCACCGCGGTCCTTGATAGTTATGATCTGACATAGGGAGGTGTGGAAATGATATAAAATAAAATGAATTGAAATGCTTTCAATTTGGTTAAGAGATTGATTTTGTAAATTACAAATAGAGTTAAAACTAGAACTATCACTTAACCCTTCGCTTGCTATTCATGTCAATTTACATAACCTGTAAATAGTGAAGACCCAGATGAGACAGCTCCTGCAGGAGCTGTCTCATCAGGGTCTGCACTATTTACAAGTTGATTGTGCCACCAATGTGCGCCAGAGCAGTGATTGCACAGCGAAATACTTGTACACAGTGAAGATATATGTAAATTATACAACAGGGCATGGGTAAAGAATGAGACCTGTGTTTTAAAATTCAGCAAGAGAAGGGTTAAGGTGATAAATACCCCACACTGCAGCATTGATTGCAAATCCGAGTTTGTGACACCTACTATCAATCTAACAGGACAAAAATACTCAACGTTCAAGTGGTTATGGAAACAATGGAAGAAACATGTGCTTTTAAAATGATGGCAGGGGAATGCTTTGCAGACATCACAACATACGGAACAATCAGTGTTGCTTACACTATTACAAATATTAAAATCAAACTTTATCAAACATCAATGGAATATTGTTTTGGTTAGGGTAAAGCTCTCTGACATGCTTAACCTTCGCCATACTGAAAACACAATGGCTGCTACAATTCCGATCCGTAACAGTTGATATATTTAAAACGTTTGAGAAAATATTGACCGACTGTCAAGCAATTTGATCCGGAGGAGACACCGAGTTACTCGGTGTCTCATCTGGATCCAAGCTGTTCGCAGATCAGATCGCATTTATGGTTAAACTTGAAGATATTCGACAAATTATCGTTTAAACAATTGTGCAGTCTCTTTCATTTTCAACAACCACATCATAATACGGTGAATGGTTTGAGATATAAAAGGCGCCATCTAATCTGTATCCAAACTTTTTTTAAATAAAAAATATCATCAGGCATTTACCAACAGCGTGATAATGACTGCATATGCCACTTTTACACCTTTACCTTAAGGACAGTCATGGCAAACGCTGTCCATTTTTAACTTTTATTATCTTAACCCTTTCGGCGCCAAATTTCTAATTGTCGTCTGCAATCCAAGTTTGTTAAATTATTCAGTAAAATAAGGAAATGAGATAAATAAATACAAAATTCAAAAGAATAAAGCTCATATATAGAAATAGAGATTGAGACAAATAGTGAAGTCCTTGATCAGACGCCGCCTTGAAAAGGCGGCGTCTGATCTGGGACTGCACTATTTGTCGTGGTGCATTTATGCGACTGCGGCGGTGAAAGGGCTAATACATTGTTATATCGAACAAGTTAATAAATTGCTTTGACATGTCGTATAGAATCAGACCTAAGAAAGCTATGTTAGACCACATTTGAAATTGATCGCATTTGTAAAATGTGTTACAAATGTGAGTGTCCGACATTGGGGTTGACATTAGAATCATATATGTCATGTAACAGGTTGAGTTCCTGAATGACAATGTTCAATTAGTTAGTAGTAATAGGAGTATCATTGTATATGTTAATATATTTCCTTGAGGGTCATGTCCCAACGTTTCACAACCTTAACAGCACATTGTAAAGATATAATGTACATGCTTATATGTTTTAGGATACCTGCCTAAAATATATTGAAGAGTTTCCATTTTTCATGGAACTTGTCATATACGTGTACGTGCACCTAGGCAATTATGTTAATGTGTGCCTATGATTAAATCAATATTACTTCTTAGTTCCTTTATTTGCTTTTAATTTAGTAATTAATACACTATGCCAAATATCTTAGCAACTATAAATCTAATGATATACCTTTAGGAACGAAAACCTTTGTCATTTCTTTTGTTACTACAATGTATTTAGTGTGTTGTTCAAATTTGAATAGTGTTTCATTTTTACGATGAGAGATGATGACATGCACGTTTTAGTTTCATTCTCTGTATGAAATTTGACGTATTACAAATGTGAGTGTATGTCACATAAAAAATAGGCATCGATCACATTCGTCAAAAATGTGTTACATATGTGCTCGGTTTCCAGATCACATTTGTAACACGTGTTACGAATGTGATCACATTCGTAACACGTGTCACGAATGTGATTTGCTACGAATGTGGTCTAACAAAGCTATATACAAACAGACCAGGCCCTGATCATAAGGAACCGTCTGATCTGTCTACTATGTTTACAAAGGTGTCAGTTTGCGTTTCTATCAAGTAAAAGGTCAATAGAAAATCTAAAAGTTTAACCCATTCAACCCCAATTCTCCAAGTGCTGTTGCCCAAATAAGTATTCTGAATTTGTGCTGAATTTGTGTGAAGTTCCCAGACCCTTGTTGAGCGAATATATTTCTTAACGTCTATCCCACTGCGACGGATTCGTCCCAGACCTTTGTGTAGCGAATGTATATGTGAATGTCTAGTGGAATCGTCGCAGAACATTGAGCAGGCACTGAGCGAATGCACTTCTGAATGTCTAACCCACTGTGGTCTCATCAGACTCTAAATTGTTTGACAATCAGTCATTATTTTCTAAAAAGCTTAAAGGCGGACATATGCAGGAATCACCTCAACGTGCTAAAGCTTACTGCTACCACCTTGAATTTCATTACAAAATTTAAGGTTCTATAAAATTGTTTTTTTTTGTTTCGATCGTAAATTCCAGCGCGAGAAAGTCTCGCAGTTGATTCTAGTGGAAATGATTTTATGACGAGACAAAATAAAGATTCAGTGATTGGTACAGTAACACCCATCTAAACGGACGCTAAAGTATAAATAGTCGGTTTTGGAGACAGGTTGCTGCTTAATGCAGGGTGAAAGTCGTGCAGAAAGCTCATCTAGGATCTTTCTGCACGACTTTCACCCTGCATTAAGCAGCCACCTGCCAAAACTATCTAAATTCTTCTTCACTTGAATTCCAGTTTAGAGAGGTTCTATTGTATGCTGATAATAATTAAACCTTACAATTTCTAATCAATTTTAAAAGTGATAATCGCAATGGTGTGACATGCGAGTGTGTTTCGTGATTATAATCAAACTCTGATTAATGTCATTAATAGAACCGGAAGTAAGTAATATATGCAATATACCAGTATTTTAGACCACATTATTTCTTTCTCATCACGATGAGGATATGCAGATTATAAATTTTCACATAACCCTTTCCTTCATATAAAGGTGTTTCACTCATCTGCAAACAGAGAAAACCAGATCAGGCGGCTCCTATAAGAGCCGTCTGATCAGGGTCTACTCCCTTTGCTAATAGAATTTAAAACATCTTTATTTTCTAAAATCGCTGAAATGATCCACCCTCCATATTTTATTATAACTATTTTGTCCATGAATATTCAGTAGGTATTAACATTTAGAATAAATATAGAACAGGGAAAGGGTTAACTACATAACTATTGGATGAATATGTTAATGCACATGCAAATACTCTCGAAGACATAAATACAGTAAACCCCTCTAAACCAGATTTAAATAAAGACTATTTTAGACAGATTGCTGCTTAATGCAGGATGAAAACGCCTTCGGAATACCATTATTTCTGCATTACTTTCATCCTGCATCAAGCTGTCATCAGTTTTGAAGAGAGGTATTGGTACATGTACTACTTTGAAAGTTATGTCTAGCAAGGTTGTACTGTACTCTTTAGCTTTATGTTAACAGTGGCAATCGTTTTACGACCAAGCATTCACATTTATTTTAAATCGTTTCAAACTTTCAAGTTTTGTGAGCGCACTTCTCATCCGTTGTTTCGGAGGCGTTAGGTCTGTAGCAGAAATGTTCGTGTTCTCTCGGGCAATAGCAAGTCTCGGGTATCGTGATGACATGTGTTGGTGGTGGCCGGCTTTGATATTGTGTGGGATTCGCCTGGAAACGTCATCGAGTGCCCGTGCTTTCATTAAAGATGACACGTTCTCAAAGTCGGCAACTATAGTGTTAACATGTACTGGCACTTGTAGATGACTTGAGGAGGCCACACTGTGTCTCCTGACGGAGGTCAATTTGACAAAGGCGCTCACTTTACTTCCTATTCGTTGGAAATTTTGATTCGGCGTAAATCCTATATGAGTTTTGCCTCTTTCAACTTTTTGTAGCGACGCATTCATTTTCATCTTTATTGGATCTGACGTTTGACTTCTACAATCAAAACTCAAAATTTTCTTCATTTGAAAGTTAGTTTTCTCGGCTTCGTTTGTCTTTTCCTGGTGCACATCGAGATAACAAGGAGATGGCGCTTCGATTTTATGTTTGAAATCGTCTTTGATCATACTGCTTTCTCTCGCTCGCTGCTTAAGATCTTCCAGATCAACATTAATGCCACTTAAACTAAGTCTCCTGACTCTACAGTCGACTAGGTTGTCGTGTTTAGCTCGCAGGTAGTCCATGCGTCGTATAAACTCTGAATGGCGCACTTCTCTTTCCAATCTGAACCGCTCTTGATCTTGTCGAAGATTTTCAAGAAGAATCTCAAATTTAACGCTAGTCATATTAAGACCTTAGCCTGTAGCACTTCACCTCAAACACGACGATCAACAAAAAGTCAACTATTGTGACGTCTAGTATACGGCATTTTAACATGCGACAGTTTCAATGTTGAACTTCCTCATAATACATGTCATACTCTCAATAATCTTTGACAAATGTCCTAGCACAAACATTGGCAATGCATGTCATACTCCAGTCTTTGACAAATGTCCTAGCACAAACACTTGTAATGCATGGCATACTCCATAGTCCTTGGCAAATGTCCTAGCACAAACACTTGTAATGCATGTCATACTCCATAGTCCTTGACAAAGGTCCTAGCACAAATATCTACAATGCATGCCATACTCCATAGTCCTTGACAAATGTCCTAGCACAAACACTTGTAATGCATGTCATACTCCATAGTCCTTGACAAATGTCCTAGCACAAACACCTGTAATGCATGTCATACTCCATAGTCCTTGACAAAGGTCCTAGCACAAATATCTACAATGCATGCCATACTCCATAGTCCTTGGCAAATGTCCTAGCACAAACACATGTAATGCATGTCATACTCCATAGTCCTTGACAAATGTCCTAGCACAAACACCTGTAATGCATGTCATACTCCATAGTCCTTGACAAAGGTCCTAGCACAAATATCTACAATGCATGTGATACTCATTTGCAATGCACGTCATACTCCGTAGTGTTTGACAAAGCCCAAGAACAATAATCTGTGATACTGCCAAACATTTCGTTTAACACTGAATTATGAGAAATTAAACTATATCTTATACCTCTTGTGCTTGCAGGAAAGTCTGGTTGGCGACAGCACAGTCGGAGTTCTGTTTCATATAACGCATTCTTATATGGCATGTCACAGTGATGTTTTCAATCCAGACTGTTTACCATGACTGTTTGATGTTTTATAAAGAGTGCATTAAAAGGCATTAAAGTAGAATTAAAATGTCACAAGTCAGGTAATAATATCAAACATTGGTCCTTGGCGCGGACTGCCGGAAACACTTTACGACCGATCAATTCCATGTCTTTCATATCCACGACCCCTACAATAGCTAACGATTTTCATGTTCTGGAAATAAAACGTCTGTCGGAACTGTTTGGTTCGTTGGCAAATAAGGTAAAATATCTTCCGTCACATTTGCGACATACAAAAATAATTATCGATTGATCATTACATAGCCACGCGTTTGAACAAAGGATGTTTTCACTGCAATGCCTTCGAATATACAGCTACATCAATACTGACCATTTGACAGACAAAGAAGTCATTGGCTGCTCTTTAGATGACAAATCGACCAGTAATGAAATAATATTAAAACTATAATAGCAGGCATTGCACAATGACTCTTTGCGCGGTAACATTTTCGTTTGCAAAACCCCTTGTCTACTACAAAGTTTAACAGTGATTTTTTCTCCATTGTTTTTCAAAACCCTTGATCAAACAGTTTGGACCCTGATAGTGCGCCTAGTTATCTGAGTTACTGCGTTCGCCGCCAGCGTGTATAACTGCATCTGGTCCCGAACCAATGTTGATAGTGAAAGGTAAAGCACCAAGTTAAATGCACTTATATATATTTAAGCCAACCAACTTTGATTTTTACCATTTTACCAGACAGACAGACAAATACTTTATTCACCCAGGATTTACAACATGGGGTTATTTCAATACAAATACAGATATATTGGTTCCGGTACATGGTAATAAATGACAAATATTTTAATTCTAATTAATTCAAAGAGATGAATTGATCTGGGAGAGGGGGGGGAGGTGTTAGATATTTCGATACATTTGATTTGTTTGTTCCCTGCTAAATATGTTACATTTAGAATGGAGACAAACAAATCAAACGTGTTAACGGAGTTTCTCTATATACATGGCAGCTGTTCCATGATTTAAGATAAGAAGATTTCAGATCTTCAATATTTATATTTCTAAGGTAAACATGTGTAATAGATACTTAAGTTGTGTACTTCTACCCTGTTTTAGTATATAGTGTAACAAGTTTCTGTCAAATTAAGTTTTACCCAGATTTAAGGTAAAGAAACCTATGGACACGTGTCAAACAGTTTGGATCCAGATCGGACGTCGCCTAAGTCGGCGTCTGATCTGGGCCCAAACAGCCTGCAACTATCAGAAGAACAGAACTGGACAACACTTTTAGTTCTTCATATGTATATACACGATCAGAACATTAATGTTACCAAGCATGGTCAGTCAGAAATTAGCAATTAGTGTATTTCAATGTTTGGTGTCGAGCAATGTAGATCCAGGTCATAAGTCTAGCATCATCATTTATGGTCTGGGTCTACAGTGTTTGACTTGCTTGGTAATTTGGGATTTTGACGGGGTTAGGGGAGGTCTTGATATCAATTAATTTGTTCCATTTCTTAGTTTAAATAAAGAAATGACTTGGATTAGTTGAAGCTAAGACATGTACATATAAATATGGATAACTAACTGACATGTTAGGCAGAAAACATTTTAACATATTGGGGTTTCCAATCTTGTATAAATACCCATAACATGCCTAAATATAGTATACGTGTGTCACGTGATTTTGAGTGGGTAACCACATATTTGCGTAGTGTTCATTTGACCTTTATGGCCATAATAGCACGGGGTCAGACAGATTGTAACCTGATGAGACGACGGATTACCAATTTCTGATCTGGATACAATGTGTTGATATGGATGGACTGTACAGCGTGATATATGTGACAGACATGTTTGGATATGGATGTAACGCTACAAAACGGTACGTGTTTATATATATATTTTTTTACAGGCTTTAAGCTGGTTATTCGGATTGTTGTCACCATGCCAGATGCAGCTTACTAAGCTGAATCTGGCGTGGTCACATGCATTCTGAATGGATCCTCGATTGTAGTTAATTTGGTATTTAGATCTATATCAACATAGATTAATAAATAAAATCATTCAATTGATAAGGTGAACGAAAGTCATGACAATGTTAGCGAGAACTGTTTTAATTCAACATTTTTCGTTGACACATATTGCCGTCTGCAAAATGTGTCGTCCGCTTGTCTTATTTTCATTTCAAATTTCTTCTGTTTTGTTTAAAACAGATCACTGCACCCAGCAGTTTGGATTATAATAAGATACCAGCATTATATTATTGTTATTTTACATACTACAATGTCTACGTAATTTATAGTTGATGTGAACAAATTTAATAAGATATTCAGGAGCGTAGCTAAATCCAAATGTAATGTACGTACCTTGGTTATAGAGGTCCGAGGGGTGTGCCCCACCCCCGGGAAATTTAGAATTGTGTAGTTTTTAAACTAATGTGATAAATAGAGCATTGCACCTATAGGAGCAAATGCTCTTTTTATCACAATGGTTTCATAAGGTGAGTTACAGGGGCGTCAAAGGGCGTCAATATGAGGAAATGGGTTAAAGCTTACATGAAAAGACAGAGCGTTTATCAAAGTATGTCCCCATCCTTAGCTTTCGGATTTTGTTCCATTTTGACCATAATAATGACTTTTGTGTTCACCTTTCAGATTGAACTTACACACGTGCGCATCGCTAGCTACGCCCCTGGTTCTACATGTAACAGAGGTCCAAATAAGAGGCAGTATTTCTCCATCGTACCCTACACTGTGACCACTTTTAAGAATCGTCTCCAAGAGGCGATTTTAAAGAGTGGCCACAGTATATTGTTTGGTGGAGAAATTACGATTTTAGCATTTGGGCACGCACCTTTATCTGTAGCTCTGTATTAAACACTTCCACTTAAATACCATGACATATTTTGGCAGACCTACGCATAAGCTTAATACGGCTCAATAAATCAATTGTGAATGATAAATTGGTGCAGACCCTGGTCCAGGACGAGCACTCTGATAAGGGTCTGCATTGTTTGTCTACTTATACTGAAAGTACTGTACCGTAAAACAAAGACGGACTTTCCACTTTGGAACTTCCGCTAACAAAACTTTTCATGCTAGTACTTTATAATATGAAAAATGGAATACATGTACAACAACATCTCTCTAATGCCGCCACCAAAGAACAGGTCTATAAGATGGAGTCGTAGAGGCAGATTATAGCTTAATGCAGGGCGAAGGCTTTGCAGACAACTCCCACAATCACCTGTTGTTGAAGTCACATATATTTACTCATTCGTTAACCCTTTACTCCATAAATACTCTTTTAGAACTACGCCTCTGCAAAAAGAATAGACCCAGACCAGGCGGCTCCTATAGGAGTCGTCTGATCAGGGTCTGCTCTGTTTGCTTATGATATACATGTACTATAGCTATGACTCTACAGTTTCTGCCATGGCCCAAAATCCATGTGTCCATGTACTATTATAACAGTTAATCTACTTAATATTGATGATGTCATTATTTCTTTCATGAATATTCATGGAGTTAAGTGGTTTCTAATGTAGATAACAAGTGACTGGCATCACACGTTGGGTAATGTAAAATGAATTGTAAAGCAGTTTGACACACTGTTTGAAATGTTACTGAGAGATAGTTATGTTTACCAGCAACTTCAATTCGAGTTTAACCTTTTATTGATACAAATGCCCTTTTACGTCTTTGCAAACAGAGTAGATCCAGATCAGACTGTCCTTGATCAGGGCCTTTCTCTTTTTGGCTATGGGATAGTATAGATCTGATTCTCATGGGGCGTATGTATACATGTACATTTGGTATAGACTTAGAACTTCATCAAAGTTTATGACATATAATGCTGAAAAGATTACATGTTTTACACAAAATTGTGAGTTTCGATTGATTTTTTTAAAAAATAAATCACTTTCCTGTCTATGTTTTATTACTTCCATTTGTAACATATTACAAGTTCGTGGCATCTTTAAGTTGTAGTTTCCACACCCTTAGTCGTTGAAAGCATTATTGCATTCGCATATGAAGTACCCATGGCGCCTGAGAATTTCCAAATCAGACGCCTTTGTTCAAATTGGTGTCTCATTCCAAAAGAAGTCAGACACAAGGTCGTCTAAATCTGAAAGCCCAGTCCCTTTCTTTCACCATTTACATATTAAGTTCTACATACAGTATAGTTTATTACATTCCTTCGTTTTCGCTTTCTTTTTTGTTTCCTCATTGTCTGATAGAGAGAGAGAGAAATAGAAAGAGATACAGAGACAGACATACAGACAAATTGAGATAGTGAATGGGAGAGAGTGTGAGAGAGATAAAGAGAAAGGAAGAGACTACATGAGAATGAGTCGGAAATGTGACAGTGATATAGATACTACATTGTATACTGGGTGTCACAGAAAAGTGACCACCCATAGATATGTCCATTATTTCTTTACTATAAAACGTATAATACATATGTAATATACACATTAAGTGTTATGAATATGAATAACATGGTTTCATTCGCACTTTTATAGAAAATACGTTTGAAATTTTTTATTTAAAAAAGATCGTCCCAAAACCAAAATGAACAGACCTTAATAACGGTTATGGCCACCTTGCACATAAAGGACTGCGAGGATTTTGCACCGCCTACATTGTATCAGCCGCGGTATACGGTACCGGGGGCCTCCAATTCGTCTTCGAGGGCCTGGACGAGCTGCTGGGGTGCCTGGTGTGACGTCGACCGGCGTACACTGAACGCCCTAATTTGTCCCATAAGTGCTCTTTTGGGCTGATATTGGGGGGGGGGGGGGGGGAATACACTGGTAAACGTCACTGCGGGTCTGCAAAAAGGGACAACAACTGGTCTCAAGATGCTGTCAACTTATCGATTGACTGTCAAACAACAGGCGATAATCTGTAACTCCAAGAAACACCTGCCCACACAATTACTCTATCCCCGGCCCAACGATATCCCCGTCTTACACATCAGTCGGCATAACGTTCTCCACAATGTCTCCACGACTTCTTCCGCCTGTCAACCATATCCAAACAAAATCTGGAATCATCGGTAAACAAAACACAATGACACTGCCGATTCAGCCAATTTTGCCGACGTTCTGGAGTTAAACGGTTTTCCCCGGTAAGCGTAACTAGTCCGTAATTATGTCCACTTTAAGCGGCGGCGTATAGTAGATGCAATGATTCGGTCATTTTGAAGTCTTTGTCCGCGACCCGAACCTGTCACGGTGAGGACGATTTGGCGGTCAGTTCGTCTTGACGTCACCTAACACGCCCTGGTCTGGAATTCACCAACACGTTCTTGGACTTGAATCCTAAGACCAAGCATGTACTTCAAATTTGTCTTTTTTCAAGACAGACTTGAAAATCGTATTCACCAACCGCTTCAAGTACGTGCTTGGTGAATTAGATTTGAAGACACACTTGGGATTTGAAGTACATGCTTGTGGTTAAAGTCAAAGTACGTGTTGTTGAATTCCAGGCATATCACTCACATACCCTGTAAGTCGGTATTTCTGGAATAGTTTAATGATTGTCTGGTGAGAGCAACCACTCCGACATGCTACATCACGAAACGATAGTCCGGCCTCTACCGTACCAACGACAAACTGACATTGACCGTCTGTTAAACGTCCACATTTGAGCTAAACTTTTTTCGATTTGAGCGTTTCTAATTTCACTTGTCACAGGTGGTTTGTGATTTTTGTGTACATGTCAACTTTGCACCCGAACGTCGATTTGTACGAGCAGTTCGTGGTCAAGAATGAGACTGCGGAATCGGTCCACTATGAGCGCCTGTGACTACATATTTGGATCAAGTAAGATATAGGCTGGGTCCTAGTAGTGGTTACCGTAGCATCCCCCCTAGACTTTTTTGACTTTTTTTTCATGGGTACCAAATTGTTCGTTGGGGTCCTCAGAACACATTTTGAGCATGCCCCCAAAAATAAGTTTGTCCCAGCTATGTTTTATTTAACGGTTTCCATGGTAACCCGAGGTAATTTTCGAAACTACATTGGTTCAGAAAATGCGCCATAACTTTGTTTTTAGAAGCAATAGAAGGACAAAACAAGTACCAAAGTAAAGCAGAGACATATAGCTTGAATATGATATATGATTTTATAACATAACACGTGGCTTCAGCGTGACGTAACACTATCATTTATTTTTTGATAATCATGGGCATATAATCACTAGTGAATAACATTCGAACGACCGAATGACATTCGAACGATTCATACGCGCTGTCAAAACAAACAAACTGGCGGACGGTGGTCGACCTACCTGTCCACGATTGAGTCACGATAGATGACAAAGGATTGTTGGCACTTGCGCCTTAATTTCGATAAAATAATACAAATTGTAATCGCTGTCAGGAATCATATACAAAATGTATGCCAAAAAAGACCTACCAGCTACTCTGACCCATACAATCAATTCTACATTTAAATTAAAATGCCTCCTCAACTTTGCATTTTCTTCACCGCATGTCCTTTTGTTTATGCAGATTTCTACTCATACAAATATCTCATCAATCAACAACAATAGTCATCTGAATCCAGCACAGCACAAACATATTTCAAATATGCTATACTCACTAACTCAGCTGATCGCGAAAATATTCCTCCTGTTCCAACACATTTTATGCAGCAGTTCGTACTGAATCTTTTGTCCATTTCAAACATTTTCACTGAACTTGAATCGAGATTTTTTTTCTCGGTGGAAATGTCCATGTCCATGTGTATACATACAACACTAATGAAGGGCTTAATATACCAAAACGAAGGCGCATTTCGAATCCCATTGACAGTGAGTGTCGGACGTGTTGGCGACTGTATGTAGGTCTTCATGTAAATGGCGCGCTTTACATAGACTTATTTTGACGTGTTTCTGTATCATAAACTATCACAGTTAAATTGAATACCAGAGAGGTCTGAATTAGATCCTGGTTGATATGACAGTAAGTAAAAAATAAAGTTGGAACATTTGGACCTACTTTGTCCCAATTACCTAGCGAACCTAATAACACCTTTCATTCATCATTTCTATATGTAAGGAGAATTTATAACAATCCACGTTACTGCTGAAATATTGGCTGCAAATAACATTTGTGTGTGTTATGTTATAAATAGGATCTTGCATTCGTGTTCATGATTATTGGATTTATTAAATTCGTCTTTTTAAAACGATAAAAAAACTCGCTAAAGCTCGTTTTTTATCGTTTTAAAAAGACTCATTTAATAAATCCAATAATCAAGAACACTCATGTAAGATCCTCTATTTATTCATATTCATAAATGCATTTTTATGAATATTAATGAGGAAGTAAAAAAATGTTTTTTTTTAGAAAAAAGGAGTTTGTTGTTTAGTCTGAGGGGCTTATTAATGCACAGAAATTATTGAATTTAGGTTTAAGTTGTTCGTTGGAGTCATCAGAACACATTTTGAGTATTTCCCCAAATAATTTTGTCCCATCTATGTTTTATTAAACGGTTTCCATGGTAACCCGAGGTAAATTTCAAAACATCATTGGTTCAGAAAATGTGTAATAACTTTGCTTTTAGAGGCAATAGAAGGACAAAACAAGTACCAAAGTAAACCAGAGACATGTAGCTTCAATATGATATATAATTTTTATAATATTAATAAATTATTACTTATGAATATTAATGAGGAAGTAAACAATTCCGCTTTTTTTTTAGAAAAATGAGTTTTTTGTTTAGTCTCAGAGGCCTATTAACGCACAAAAAATATTGAATTCAGGTTTAATTTGTTCGTTGGGGTCATCAGAACACTTTTTGAGCATTCCCCCAAAATAATTGTGTCCCAGCTATGTTTTATTAAACGGTTTCCATGGTAATCCGAGGTAAATTTCGAAACTATCTTGATTAAGAAAATGCTTAATAACTTTGCTTTTAGAGACAATAGAAGGACAAAACAAGAACCAACGTAAAGCAGAGACATATAGCTTGAATACGATATGTAATTCTATTAATACTCATAAAGTAAAAAAAATGCGTTTTTAGTTTGACGAGTTTGTTTTTAGTCTGAGAGGCCCAATACTATACAAATAGTTATTGAATTCAGATTTAAATGTTTTAATATCAACATACAAATAAAGGAAAACATCTTTGGTTCATGTAATATTTCTAAAAACATGTATATTTAAGCTAATTTGCATATAACGTGCGTAAATGAATAAGCAATTTAACATAAGCCCTATATTTAGCATTGTTTCGAGTGTACTATCTTTTCAATTATTTATTTTACGTAAAATACCAGATATTGAACAAAAATTGACAAGAGCAGAGGGTCATTACTTTGGGTTCTTGAATATTAATGCATATCTATGAATATTAATGAGATGTAAAATAAACACACTTGAATGAGCTGTTCTTTTTATCTGCGATTATTTTAGTTAACCAGTATAGAGCTTGATACTGACTGAAACAGCGATATTGATGTTCATGTATATAAATATGTAGATAATGAATATTATTTTCAAAATCATGAATATTAATGAGAATGTAAACTGTTGTAGGAAAGTAAGTTTTTCTATTATATTGCAATATGCATGTACATGTATGTGAACAACACATTTCTTGTAAGAAAATACAGCAGAGGAATTGAGCCTCATGCATGCCTCAAGAATATTACTGTTATGGGTGTTTTGCAATGCAATAGAAAATATATAGCATCTCGACTGTAATCATCAGCTTATGTTTACCCATATTAGCCTTGTTTGACTTCTAACTTACTCGCGATGTCTTGTACACTTGCTTTATTATTTACCACAGAATGCCAGAGCAACGCAAGGCTTCTTGCGAGCATTTCGCGACAGGCTGGACAACTCATTAAGTGTGTCTGGCCTGCTGCGGATGCTCCGCGTCAGCTTCCTGTCCAGTTTCATCCCTCTTGACAGGGGAGACGTGGGAGCTTGATGCCCGACGGAAGAAGTATTCTTCTCTTTGATCAGCGACTCCCTCGCAACAGCCAAATCACTGTCCTCTAAAGCTCAGAAGAAGCCTGCTTCTTCTTTAAAATCTCTTTCGTCAACAGCCCCTGTGGTGCAGTCGATTCCCCAGTTGTTAGTTGCAGATCGGCACCCAACTGCTGGCCCGGGCGCGGGTTCCCCGTTTACCACTTGAATGGTGCCCTTTGTTCTGGTCCCAGGTACTATTGTTGCCAGGTCTCCCGGTCCGCTTGTTGTGTGAAGAGTTTTGCCTGGTCCCGCTGAATCTAGGCCCAGTTATCCGTCACCGGTCCCCGGTGTCCTGGCGTTAGTGCTTCCGTTTCATGACGTCACCAGCAGACCGGTCTACCGAGCCCCCGCCCAAAGATGTCACTGTGTATTCTTTGGCCCGGTGTCCTAAGTTTGCTCTCCAACGGTCCTCCGGTGGCCCGGTCTGGTCCTTTGGACCAGGATACCGAAGTGGACCGGTAAATCTACCAGTCCAATCTTTTCTACAGGGCATTCTGTCTCTACACCGCATCATAGTGGTGAAAATCAACAGGAAGCTGCTCTGGCTAAGTCTAGACGTTCTTGGTCGTCTAGACCCTGCAATTACTCTTCATCTTCTGAGTACACTTCGGACTCCCCAGTCCCCATCCCACCCACCCCGTATGAGGCGTAAAATCCTTCTTAATCTTCTAATGGGAACCGGCACTCGCACCGCTCTCATCGCAGATCGAGGTCTTACTATTACTCTTCTATGCGAAGACATCGCTCTGCCTCCTCAGATTCGCCGGCTCGATAGCCGATACTCATTCTGGGAACCAGCAAGCTTCACCTAGAGGGAGAATAGCTCTCACGTGAACCCACAGTCCACACTTCTATGTCTGTGGCGGGTCCCACTCTTCCCGGGTGCTGCCATCCATGGCGTTCACCAGGGCGGATTCTGAGGGAGAGCGGGAAGACACTTTGTCCATTATGGCTCCTAGGGATGGTCCTATTTTTTAAGGGAATCAGACTTTGTGGAAGACTCTCACTCAGATTTAGACGGGACTTAGTCCTCTTTTTCTTTAGATGATTCTGAACATCAATATTTTCTATTGAGAATGCGTGTGAAGATGTTTTAGAATCCTCACACCCTCTGTCTGCCCTAGATCCCCATATCATATTCACAGGGGTCCTCTATCCTCTTCCGTGCTAGTGTCAGTCGAAAGAGTGGACCTCCCTAACTTAATTAAGTCTAGGGAGTCTCTTTCTCCTTCCACGGGACTTCTTTCCCGTTTGCCTGACCTGGACGAAGATTTTTGTGCCAGCCCGGCAACTGGGTGGATCATGTCCGCTAAACTCTTACGGACAAGGGTTCCCTGGGTATCTCTTAGGCCTCCGGTTTCAAATGAAAATCGACCTGGGATGTTTTATCAGATCCCCTTACTTGATTCCGACAGCCCCAGGGGCGGGCATTAGACCTTCCTCTCCCGATCTCTCTCTCTCTCTCTCTCATTCACTTCTTTAGCACCGGGAGTTGTATCCAACAGATGGGGTTCGCTTCAAACATTGACGTATTGACGTACGTATTATTATCGATATTTAAGAGCTTTCTGCATGACTTTCACCATGCATTAAGAAGTCACCTGCCTAAAAGGGTCTAAATGCTTCTATAAAGAAAATTCGAATAATCGAGATTTTACCGTATACTCAAAATAATACTAAATACAATGCTCATAGAAAATTGCTTATTCATATACGCACATTATATGCAAATTAGCTGAAATACGCATGCTTTATAGAAATATTACCTGAAACAAAGATGGTTTATTTTCCTTGTATGATCACATGAAAACATTCAAACATGAATGAACAATAAATGAACTAAACAATAAACTCCCTTTTTTCGAAACAAAAATCGGATTGTTTTACTTCCTCATTAATATTCATAAGAATACATTTATGACAATTAGTTAAATTACATATCATATATAAGTTATATGTCTTTGCTTTATTCAGGTTCTTGTTTTGTCCTTCTATTGCCTCTAAAAGCAAAGTTATGACGCATTTGTTTAACCATGGATGTTTCGAAATTTACCTCGGGTTACCATGGAAACCGTTAAAAACATAGCTTGGACACAATTATTTTGGGGAATGCTCAAGTGGTGTATTACGGACCCCAACGAACAATTTAAACCTGAATTCAATACTTTTTGTGCATTAATAAGCCTCTAAGACTAAACAAAAAAACTCATTTTTCTAAAAAAACCGGATTTTTATACTACCTCATTAATATTCATAAGCAGTCATATATGAATATTATGAAAATTAATATCATAATCAAGATATATGTCTCTGCTTTACTTTGATTTTTGTTTTGTCCTTCTATTGCCTCTAAAAGCAAAGTTATTATGCATTTTCTGAACCAATGATGTTTCGAAATTTACCTCCTCGCGTTACCATGAAACCGTTCAATAAAACATAGATGGGACAAAATTACTTTGGGGGAATGCTCAAAATGTGTTCTAATGACCCCAACAAACAATTTAAACCTGAATTCAATAATTTCTGTGCATTAATAAGCCTATCAGTCTAAACAACAAGCTCATTTTACTAAATAAGGCATTTTTTTACATTCTCATGAATATTCATAAGAATGCATTTATGAATATTAATTAAATCATATATTATATTCAAGCTATATGTCTCTGCTTTACTTTGGTACTTGTTTTGTCCTTCTATTACCTCTAAAAGCAAAGTTATTACGCATTTTCTGAACCAAGGATGTTTCGAAAATTACCCCGGGTTACCATGGAAACCGTTTAATAAAACATAGATGGGACAAAATTATTTGGGGAAATATTCAAAATGTGTTCAGAGGACTCCAACGAACAACTTAAACCTAAATTCAATAATTTCTGTGCATTAATAAGCCTCTCAGACTAAACAACACTCCTTTTTTCTAAAACAAAAACACATTTTTTACTTCCTCATTAATATTCATAAGAATGCATTTATGAATATTAATAAAATAATATATCATATTCAAGCTATATGTCTCGGGTTACCATGGAAACCGTTTAATAAAACATAGATGGGACAAAATTATTTGGGGAAATACTCAAAATGTGTTCTGAGGACTCCAACGAACAACTTAAACCTAAATTCAATAATTTCTGTGCATTAATAAGCCTCTCAGACTAAACAACAAACTCCTTTTTTCTAAAAAAAATCACATTTTTTACTTCCTCATTAATATTCATAAGAATGCATTTATGAATATTAATAAAAATAATATATCATATTCAAGCTATATGTCTCTGCTTTACTTTGGTACTTGTTTTGTCCTTCTATTGCTTCTAAAAACAAAGTTATGGCGCATTATCTGAACTAAGGTAGTTTCGAAAATTACCTCGGGTTACCATGGAAACCGTTAAATAAAACATAGCTGGGACAAACTTATTTTGGGGGCATGCTCAAAATGTGTTCTGAGGACCCCAATGAACAATTTGGTACCCATGAAAAAAAGTCTAGGGGTGGATGCTACGGTAACCACTACTAGGACCCAGCCTATGATACTAAGTTTTTTTTTACATAGGATACTGTCATTTCAAAGATATAGGGGTGTATAGGGTGGTAACTTTACAAGATACAAGAATCCTAGAGAAGCTTTCTGCACGACTTTCATCCTGCATTAAGCTGCTACCTGTCTCCAAGACCGATATTTACATCCGGTTTAAGGGGTTTTTACTGTATTTGGACCCAAGTAATACCAGCGGTGAAGCCCAGAGGAAACCTTGCAACATTTCATTTGGATCGAAACTTCTGGCAGACATAATGCCATTGTTTATTATGCCCCTTTTCTCTTAACTTCTTTTTAAAACTATTTGCATGATTCTGGCCAGCTATTTTGACTTAATATGAGACATTCTCAGGCACACATCCCTCTTCACTTCAATCGTTGACGTGAATATTCATGTAACAAGTTATGACTTCATGAATATTAAGTAGATTATACGGACCATAAAATCAGATTATATTAGCAAACAGAGCATACTACTTCTACAGGTGTCACCTTATCTGACTCTACTCTACATTGCAAAGGTGTTAAACCTTCCCTTGTTCTATGCTTATTCCAAATTTCAATACCTGTACTATACTATACTGAACTATACTGAGTATTTATGAACAAAATAGTTATAATGAAATACGGAAAGTACATGTAGTACATTGAAGCCATTTTAGAAAGTAAAAAAAGAACTAGCAAACAGAGCAGACCCTGATCAGACGGCTTCTATATAAGCCGTCTTATCTGGGTCTACTCTGTTTGCAAATGCATGAAAACAGGTTTAAGAAGGAAAAGGTTAAAAGCTGGAATTATCAAGCAACGGCGTAATCACTTTCGCTGCCAACTTTTGTCGTCTGCAAACTTTGTCGTCTGCTATAATTTTATTTCTCTTATTTGTGTTGCAAAAACCATTGTAACAGTAACAAACGGTTTGGATCCTGATGAGACGGCGAGTTACTCGGGTCCAAACTATTTGCATAGGTCATCACAGGTGCGACATTGGCAGCAAAAGAGTTAATGAAAGGCACTGGAAGTATGTAATTAGTAACCAGTCTGTATAAGCTTCCGGTTCACCGATATCAATACTAATATCAGAATGACCTTATGACAGGGACTGAACTGACAATACAGTAGGTGCATGTACTAATTCATTATAACTGTACAGAGGTCCAGATAAGATGTGTAAATTAAAACATTTTCAAGAATAACTTCTTTATTTCTCCACCAAACCCTATGTTATGACAACTGTTTAGAACCGTCTCTTCGAGACGATTCTAAAGAGTGGTTACAACATAGGGTTTGGTGGAGAAATTACGAGTTTAGCACCTGAGTGTGCATATTTATCTGTTGTTCAGAACTGTATGTCACAGTATTCAGTAGTGTTGTCTGTTGGAAGTCTCTTAGATCACTAAAGGTTATATTCAGCTAATTATATGTTATCATAGAGGACAGGGTGGTGAACAACAAAAAGAACATAATCTCTGAGATCAATTCTGTGAGTTTATTTTTGACACTCTGTGGAGCAACTTAAACCATGCTACATGAAATACATTTTGTTTTCGAATCAAATGAGTCAAGTGAAGCAAAAACACCCATTTTAAAGCATTGTTGATCCAGATCAGCCATCATACTGGAAAGCGACATATTATATAGACTGTTTTGCAGAGGCAGTAAAACAGAGCATAACTGAACAACCTAGATAAGATACGTAAATTACATACATGTATTTTCAAGAATATCTCCTTTTTCTGCTTTTTTTTCTCCACCAAACCCTTTGTTGTGACCACTCTTTAGAATTTCTCAAAGACACAATTCTAAACAGTGGTCAGAACATTGGATTTGGTGGAGAAATGATGATTATGCGGAGGTGCAGATAGAATGCTTAAATTAAAACATTTTTAAGAATATAGAGAATAATAGGTTAGTGCCGTAGATGGGACGCTTTATCCGACGAGGGGAGAAAACGTTGAGGCGAGGCTTGCCGAGCCTCAACTGTTTTCTCTCCGAGTCGGATAAAGGCGTCCCATCTACGGCACTAACCTATTATTCGATTTATCCAGTCAATATAGTTAAATGTCTTTTTTTTATAGACTCATAACACTCTTGAAATAATTTACATTGAAAATGCAGTTTTTCGATCAACGGATCCCTCCCTTTTCACTTCCATTTAGACGTAAATAGATGTAATGAGCTACCGCAGAGGAATATAGTTTCGATACTTGTATTACTAGATGGGAAACGTGGTTGAATTTGAAAAATAAGATGATTTGAATCGAGGATCGATACATTATTTCAAACAGACATGATCTATATTCTTTGGTCAAATTCAAGTTACGTAGTCTCGGTTTCTATTTTTAGATTCTACCTAACGTCACTCAGAAATCGATGGAACTGAACAGGCTATATTTAGGTTTATGACTATCACCGCCCCTGTAAGAGTTTATCAATCAAATAATCATGAGAGTGAAAAGAAAACATTTACTATTTATCTGTCAATCTTTGCTTCCAGGTTTGATTTTATCAAAAACGGGTTTTGCCAGCGGTGGATTAAATTAATAAAAGTGATAAATCAACGTCATTTTGTATGTGGCCTCAGTAGCGTAATCGGTAAGGGCGACGTCTCTAGAGAGATTAGAATTAGTTTTTGTAGGATCAGGCGCGGGTTCGAATCCAGCTGTAGCCAATTATTTTTATTTTTTCTCATTTGAATAATTCTTCTGGTGACCAAATAAATCTGTTAGATCTATTCCATCAACAAGTTTATGAATATTTACAGAAAACTAAAATAGTTCCATGGTTATAGAATCATTGCGCCTATCTACTAACCTAATAAACCTTCCACTACCGGAAGTAACCAAATAAACCTAAGTTTATTTGCACCCCCTTTATTATGTCACTAGAGAAGCCTGGTGACTGGATAAAATTTCTTTATTTCTCCACCAAACCCTATGTTGTGACCACTCTTCAGAAGTGTCTCTTCGGGACGATCTAAAGAGTGGCCACAACATGGGGTTTGGTGTTGAAATGATGATTTTAGTATTTGAGTATGCACGTTTATATGTTGATCTGTTTATGTATTTAAAAAATATGTCCCCTGGTTCCATGCTTATAAAATGTTTTAGTTGAGTCTGAGTTCGTTCTCAAGCTTTTGGCTCAACTCCGACCAATCAAAAACTTGAGAACAAACTCAGACTCAACTAAAAAGCTTTATAAGCATGGGGCCAGATCTGTGGCTCTAGCATACTGCAGACTACTGGTGGTGTGAGCAGATTGTTATAAAACGTTCAATGTGTATTTAGATATCACTGGGGACCAACTACGTATTATCATCAAAGTTTTGCTACGACAATTTATATGGGTATTTTAGACCAATTATTTTCCTACGAAGCCAATGTATATATTAGGAAATGTTTTCCTACGAAAACAAAGTTGCCTTCGTAGAACAAGAGTACCGCATACGGTACATAATACGCCCACTTGCAAACTTTCTCTGATTCAACATGCCTTTTTCTCATCTGTGCTTCAGATCTTGATTTCCATATTAAGGTGATACTATTTTTTTTTAAAAAAATGAAGTGAAACTATTTTTTTTTAAAAAAAAAATGAAGTGAATACCTTATTAAATAAAAAAGTTACAGCTAATCCTCATATTTGCATATTTTTGTAAAGTGCAACGGCCATAACTCTGTAAAGACAAACTGAATGAACCTCGAAATAAACTCAGCTTCAGATTTTGTTGCTTAAAACATTTGTGTTAAGTTTCATTTATATCATTTAATAGCTTTCTAAGAGAACAACAAAGTAAAAGTTGACCGACAAACAAAGCAACGAACACACAAAGTTCAAGGACCATAACTTTAGAATAAAATGACATCAATACCCCGCAATATACGTGAAAATTCATATTAAGGTTTAAACATATAAAAAATTGAAGTAATTATCATTTCAAATGAAAAAGTTATGGCCATCCTCATATTTGCATAGATTTGCATTATGTTTTTAAGTGCAAGGGCCATAACTCCGAAACGACAAATAAACTGAACCTCAGAATCAACTCAGCTTCAGATCTTGATGCATTAAACATTTGTGTGAAGTTTCATTAATTACTCTCAAACAGTTTTCCCAGAAAACAGTGGGCAACCTATTTGCATGTATTTGCATTATTTTTTAAGGACAAGGGCCGTAACTCTGAAACGAAAAATCAAATGATCCTCAGAATCAACTCAGCTTCAGATCTTGATGCATTAAACATTTGTGTGAAGTTTCATTAATATCTGTCAAATAGTTCTCCCAGAAAACAACGGACAAACTATTTACATGTAATTGCATTATTTTTTAAGTACAAGGGCCATAACTCCGAAACGACAAATCAAATGAACTTCAGAATCGACTCAGATTCAGATCTTCATGCATTAAACATTTGTGTGAAGTTTCATTAATATTTGTCAAATAGTTTTCCCAGAAAACAGCGGACAAACTATTTGCATGTATTTGCATTATTTTTTAAGGACAAGGGCCATAACTCTGAAACGAAAAATCAAATGAACCTCAGCTCTAGATTTTGATGCATTAAACATTTAGGTGAAGTTTCATTAATATTTGTCAAATAGTTTTCCGAGAAAACAGCGGACAAACAAAATGTTGATGGACGAACGAACAAACGAACGAACGAACGGACAGACGGACGGACAGGGCCACGCCAATATAAGACCACCTTTATTAGGTGGGCGTATAAAAACAACTATATTATAATACCTATATAAAATCTCGTAGCAAAACATTTGATAATAATACGTAGTTGGCCCCCAGTGGATATATGTACAATAAAATCCCCTCTAAACCGGATAGGCAGGCGGTTGCTTAATACAGGGTGAAAGTCATGCAGAAAGCTCCTCTAGGAGCTTTCTGCATGACCTTCAGCCTGTACTAAGCTGTCACCTGTATACATGACCGATATTTATGCTAAATTTAACTTCCAGTTTAGAGAGGTCTTACTGTATTCAAACCAATGATAATAGGGTATATTATCAGGTAAGACAAAACATATCTAAGTATAGAATACTTTCAACATTTGCTTCTAATAATAGCCCCGTGGAGCGAATGTGTATCACATTTCTACATAACTGAAATAACTGGAGACCTAATATGATTTAACGTCTTACTCCATAAATACTCCATAAATACTCGTAAGAAATAATGACATCATGAATAATAGATTATCTTTAATAACGGCAGAAACTGTTTAATCGGATCTATAGTTATTCATAAGCAAGCAGAGCAGACCCTGATCAGACAGCTTATACCGAGGCCATTTTATCTAAGTCTAACCATTAACAAAGACGTTAGTTAAGCAAACATTTTAGAAAACATTCAGAACCAGTAACGTTTACTAATAGAATGGGGTGTATAGCAGAGCTCACATATATTGTGATAGCATATAGAGGAATACGTTTTTGCTTATCCTGTATCAATTGTTTAACTACAAAACAACAACAATTGAGCTTTTAGAGATTCTCAAAACAAAGTTCTGACATCAATGGGTGAGCCAAGATATGAATAATGTGTTACATGAACAAAAATATACCTGAAAATACATATCATAATTACCCTTAGTATTTGGAAACTTAAGTAAATATATGTAATGCAGACCCACATCAAACTAATCCTGAAGGAGCAGTTTGATTAGGGTCTACACTGTTTGCTACCCCACTAGTTTCAATCAAATGACAAACTGACTTACCAAATGCGTCACTAGGAGGGAATGTGTTACAGGAGATTAGGTGACTGCATATTTAGAGTTGATATGGTGTTTTGTTCATTGACCCTTCCAATGCTGAATTGTCTCAGGACTACTCCATCAGTATTCAACTATAGAGTCCACTCAGTATGAAAGGGTAAACCTTATCCCTTTCAAAGTGGAATGGTCCATCATTATAGAGTCCACTCAGTATGAAAGATTTGCTTGAGGATTTTGAATGATAACAGTGCAGACCCTGATCAGAGGGATCTGAGTCAGGACTGTTTGTCAAAGTCAGTGCATGCTTTTGTCGCATTCAAAGGCTTAACAAGTACATAAAATATTGTGAGGAACATGAAAGTCTCCTACCAGAGTGGAACAATCCCTTATAATTCTCTACAAAATACACATATGTTGCCACAGCCAGTTTTAATCTTTTGAGATATAGCTGACAATGGAAGGACAGAGGGACAATGGACAAAAATGGACCAAAGTCACATGTATGTGAAAAGTGACATATAGTAGAGCCTGTCTTAAGTGACCATACAAAATATGGGTCTGTAATGCAGGTGGTAGTTTAATGCAGGTAAAAAGTAATACAGAAAGCTCCTACAGGATCTTTCTGTATTACTTTGGCCCAGCATTAAGCAACCACCTGCCTTTAAAAGATATCTTCAATAAATTAATGACTGTTTAAGACAGTTTCTACTGTATGTGTCTAGCCCAAGACTAGACCATTTTCATATCCCCTAAAAGGGACCTTTCCATACGTATGTCAGAGATGTACACAAGAGGTATAATGATCTATCTATATCTCTCATTTCTCTGTCCAACCCTACTCATTAGAATCGCTTTGCCTCTTATAGACGATTCTCATGAGTACCAACAAGATTAGGAAATAATGACATCATGTATATATATTAGCTTTCTTTTTTACTTTTCTTACAATGGCATCACAAACACATGAACATTTGGCTATGGCAGAAACTGTGATTCATATCCATATTATTCCATTAGTCATTATTCCATGATCAAACAAAACAGATCATGATCAGACCACTCCTGTAAGAGCTGTCTGATCTGGGTCTATTCTGTTTGCATAAGATGTCCAAAGACGTTTCTATCATGTAAAGGCTTAATGTTTTCAACCCGGGACATGCATGTACAGCCATTTGTAAACAAGCAGGGGTATCCTAGAGCCCTCTGATCAGGGTATGCACTGTTTTCCATTCAAAATCCTCTATTAAATTAAGCCTTTCATACTGAGTGGACTCTACAGCAGACAGAAAACAGAGCAGACCCTGATCAGATGACTCCTATAGGAGCTGTCTGATCTGGGTCTTCTCTGTTTGCAAAGGTGTAGAAAAGCAAGAGGAAAAGGGTTTAAGATTCCATTTATCTCCATGTCTGTGTCAGGGGAATGGGCAGGCTTTCTCAAATACAAATATCATCATTCAGATCCTTTTATTTTTGAGGTGGTTCTTCTGTATAGGTGCACACAGCATGCAATAAATGTACAAAACATGAACATGTCCTACCATGAATATTGCACCATCCTATATAAATACTTATATGTCTTGAACAATCCAATTTCAAATGAAAATATATACAATCAATAAATTTTAATCCATATGTAGAGATATATTACAATTAGTCAATTCATAAATCATAAATTCTAATCAAAATATACAAATAGTACAAACAGTCCTAATTGGACCTAAATGGTAAAAAAATTGCTTTATACATATTTTTATTTATCAATCCTTTTCCTATTCAATATTCATGCAAGAAAGAAATAACAACACCATACATATTTATAAGCTGACTTTCTGTAGTAGCATATGTATGCAGGACGTTTTGGTACTGGCAGAAACTGTACAGCCAGATCTGTTATAATTTCATAAGTGAACAAAGTAGACCTTGGTCTACTCTGTTTGCAAAGACATGAACAAATGTTTATATGAGAGAAAGAGTTTTAATTCTTTCTTTATCCCAATGACATACACCCAAAATCCTCATGATTGATCAGACAGCTACTGATAAAACTTCAAATGTTATCTGGGTACATAAATTTGGTCCAATTCAACTGTTTGATCATTTTCACTTCAGGCATCTGATGCAGTCTTCACTATCTAATAAACACTAATCATGATCCTAAGAAATCCAAACTTGTACTTAAAACACTAATACTGAATTACCTATTCTTTTCTGAGAAAATTAATTTTACACAAGAATTTTAACTCAAGATGGTCTGGTGGCCTATATACATGATGTTACTACTTCTTACATGAACAGTGAACAGGGAAAGGGTTAACCATATGAAAGCAAACATACATGTACAACTAATATTTGCCGTTATCTGTGATGAATTGTCATAAACCTTTTCCCTCATTAATGTAAGAAATAATGACACCATGAATATTATTAGCTGAATTTTATAATGCTAGAAACTGTAAAATCAGATCTATATTATTTCAAAAGCAAACATAGCAGATCCTGATCAAACTGCTCCTACAGGAGCCATCTGGTCTGGGTCTACTCTGTTTGCAGAGGTACGAAAAGGCGTCTTTACCATGTAAAGGATTAAACATTCAATTTAAATCAATGAAAACTAGAGAAATATACTTAACCCTTTCAACAAGTAACTTTTGTCAACTTTTTTAAAGTAATTATTCTTCGATTCTGTTTTCAAAAACAATGCCTGAGTGCCAAATTATTTGGATCCTGTCCAGAGAGAGAGTTACTTAGTGTCTCATCTGAATCAAAAAATCACAGAGTGTTCCATATTTAAAAGGGTTTAACCCTTTAGTCTTTGAATATTCATGTAAGAAATAATGACATCATGTATATGAATTAGAACGTGTTTTATAATGGCACATGGAAACAGGCTTTTTTGGCCATAGTAGAAAATAAAGAATCCTATTTATATTATTTCATAGCCAAAAGAGAAGACACCGATCAGATCACTAAACAACCAGTTCTATTTAATGAGATTACATACTGTAGATCTAGACCACACACTGCATCTTCACTAACATCACTTTTTTTATATAAAATGTTCAAATATTACCATTGCTAATAAGTGTCCAATAGTGCAGACCCCAAGAAGACACATCTCAGATCATTTAGCTGACTTACAGTCCAACAGTGGTTCAGATAAGAAGCATGAATTACTAAGAATAAATAACTTTTTTATTTCTTCATAAAACCCTATGCTCGAAAGAGTGGTCCCTCCCGGAAATGCTTTTCAGTGTCTCCCACCCGCACCTCCTCTCCACCAAGGGGTTAAAATGGGTACATGTGAGGGTCACTAATGACCAGGACAGTAAATGTACAGTCGGCTGAGCGGTCCTTCAGACTGAAAAGAGACTATAACTAGGTACTTTACTTTACAACATAAATGACGATTTAAGTATCTGAGTGCACACATTTATCTGTTGCTCTGATCTAAACTGCTAATCACATCCCTAACCACTGAGTTACCAGTCTCTCTCAATAGCATAGATATTATATTCAACAAATACACAAAAAATAACAATAGGCAACAATCATTCTATAAGCAATCCATGAATTTGTGATCGTTATAACTTCGTTAAAATAGCTGGTAAAAAACGGAGATACAAAAATCATATGAAAACTAAAACAATAAAATATTCAATAAAATATACAAACTCTTTGCAAACTAGAGGTGTATATGTGATAACCAATGCAAGGAGACACAGACACTCTGACAGTATTTGTTGAGGAGAAATGGGAGAAAAATAATATATGAGACAAATTTTGTAGACATCAATTACATGTACTTAATAGTGTGCAAAGAGCTAACAGTTCAACTCATTCGTTCAATAATTTTGATCAATTCTCGCACACATGTAAACCATTCCATTACACATAGCATTACAAACAGCATAGACCCAGTTCAGCTGCAGTGTGTCTACAAGATGCAGGATAGTAGACCTACACTGTTTGATATATGATAGAGAAACAGTATGCTGTCTGCTGCTACAGGAAATCTGGACCAGTTGCCTAGTAGGAGATTTGCCCCTTGGTCTTGGCTTGATCTATGTTGTATGCAATATAGTAACTCTTATTCTATTAAATGTAAAAAATGATGTCTGTTAACACAATGTGATACTTTATGCAATAACAGTAAAATCCCTCTTATCAGGATGTTAAATTCAGTTTACATATCAGTTTTGGAGACAGGTGGCAGCTTAATGCATATTGAGCCATGCAGAAAGCTCCTGTAGGACTTTTCAGAAACATGCTTGACCAAGTGTCAGTCAACTTAGATCCCGCTGACGGCTGAAATGCACAGATACTTGCGTGAAGTTGCATCTCATCTGGATTCAAGCTTTTTACTACCATTAGTCTACCTCAGGTCACATTTGTCACTTTACCTGACACCTCTGCCAACAGGAAGACCCAAATCAAGCAGCCCCTGTAGAAACTGACTGATCAGGGTCTGCTCTGTTTGCTTATTGAATATTGATCAACTCAAAAATAACTGTCCATTCAAAAATATGGCACGGTGGCATGCAATTTTATTCACAATTTCACCATTGCTAAACAACATAAAAAAATATTCCTTCATGCTAAAATCCACATGAAGTGAGAGAGAAAACTCTCCCTTAACGAGTTTTATTTCATTTATTTTAAAAGAGATTGTAAAATATATATTGATATGGCAGACAGTGTGCAACATGGTCAGTGGATCCTTATCTAGATTATACTGCTTCCAGATTCAAATTAACTAACTTCCCACATACAAAATACAACTATATTTGCATGCTATATATGTCCAATTCTATAAGTAAATAAGTATGTATTCATGCTAAGTCAGAGGCCCTGCTAAGATGGGTAAATTAAAACATTTTCAAGCAAAGTGCTGTATTTCTCTATCAAACACTATGTTCCACATACTCTTTAGAATCATCTCATCCAGGTGATTCTAAAGAGTGGTCAGAACATAGGGTTTAGTGGAGAAATAATGATTTACAGTAAATATTTTAATACGCACCTTTATATCTATAAGTAATAAGTAATCTGGTTTTACGAAATCTTCATATTATGAAAAACCATCAGAAACAAAATTATGAAATACCAACCACGTCTGTTACATATCTTGCTAGTCCCCACCTGATTGGTATTGCAATTATAATACATGTAACCATTACCTCGTGAATATTTATACATGTACAAGAATTCATGACTATGAATATTTTATAACTGATAATTTTTTAGATAATGGCCAATGAACAAGGCTAGAAACTAGAACCAGACCTGTAATATTCAATAAGCAAACAGGGAAGACCTTGATCAGACAGTTTCTATGGAAGCTGTATGATCTGAATCTACTCTGTCTATCGAGTAAAAGGCTTAATCCTCAACAGATTCCCAGTATTTGTTCATGTGCAATTAACCCTTCGCTTGCTGAATTTTAAAATACATTTCTCCTTCTTTACCAATGCCCTGTTGTATAATTACATATATCTTCACTGTGTACAAGTATTTCGCTGTGCAATCACTGCAGTGGAGTGCACTGGTTGCACAATCAACTTGTAAATAGTGCAGACCCGGATGAGACAGCTCCTGCAGGAGCTGTCTCATCTGGGTCTTCACTATTTACAGGTAGGTATATTGACGTGAATAGCAAGTGAAGGGTTAAGATTAAGAATTACTGCGGTAGATCTCATTTTTGGTTGTTGCTTTTGAAGGGGTTTACTGTATACTTGTTTAAACCCTTAACTCCATGAATATTCATGTTTGAATTAATGACATCATGAATATCTATTATATGATCTTTTTATAAAATAGCTAATGGACACATGGTTACGACAAAAACTGTGGAATCATATCTTAATTACCATCAAATGGCAAACAGAGCAGACCCTGATCAGACAACTCCTTTAGGAGCTATCTGATCTAAGTCTACTCTGTCTGCGGAGGTGTAGAATGGTGTACTTATGGAGTAACGGGTTAAATCTCATAATTCCTATCTGTCTGAACACTGAAGTAGTTATCAGAGCAACAGATAAATGTGCATAGCCATACTCAGATACTAAAATCTTCCTTTCTCCACCAAACACCATGTTTTTAACCACTAGTAGTCACATCATAGGGTCTGGTGGAGAAATAAGAGATATTTCTGAAAATGGTTTAATTTACTCATCTTACCTGGACCTCTGGGTATGTTTTGTCTGGGTGACAACTGTTTGCAATTGCAATGGTCATCAAATTCAAACAAAATAGAGGAGGAATCAGAGATAATATTACATTGTACATTGTATGTAGTTCCAGACTATAAACCTCACCTTTTATTTTACATTGGTGGGATGTAGAGGGATAAGGGATCTCTGAGCAAAGAACACTGCTGATCTTTGGTGTACCTCATACAAATACTGATCTAAAAGGGCATACACAAACAACTGAACTGAACCTTGACTGGTGTCCAGTTATCTCCCTTCTTATAGGTGACTGTGTATAACTTGTTCTGTAGTCTGTAACAGGCTGTGTGACTATCAGGAGGCTTTTTTCTTTGTCCTTTTGTTAATCTCCTGCTGCAGTCGCTGCTCTAATGCTTTAATCATTCCTGGGGTAAGTCTGCGGTCATATCCCATTCTCTGAGCTAAAATCTCTGCTCGAACACCCTGGAACATATATATACAACACTGAATATTACTTTTACTATAAATGTAAATGCAAAGGATATTTCATTTTGATTTTAAACCTTTACTCCATAGATATACATTATAATGCCTTGGCATACAGAGTAGACCATGATTAGACAGATTCTGTAGGAGCAGTACGCTCAGGGTATGCTCTGTTTGCTAAGGGAATTATATAGATCTCCGTCTGTAGAAAAAAAAGGTTCCTTTATCCATAATTCCTTCTTTAAAATTCAACTATTTTAATATTCAAAAACCGGTGTAATAGGACCCCCCTCCCCTTTGGATAATATCCTAGGAAATATTAACACCCCCCCCTCCCCCAACAGGAAATATTGCCCCCACTTGTTTCTGTTTATATTGTAAACCCATTTTAACACATTCAATTTATTCCTCTACTCAAGAAAATCATTTCACTTTATACTGTTATGAATAGGCACCATAAGAAATACTTCCTATATTCTATATAAAAGACATATAAAGTTGTATTTGCGGGTAATAGGTTAAGCTATCATCTGCCTTGATAACTCTTTACCGCTTTACTCCATAGACCATAGATACTAATTTTAATGCATTTAATTTATTCTTCCACTCAAGAAAAGAGTTCCGCTTTACACAGTCATAAATATGCAGCATAAGAAATAATTTTTCATATCGTAGTAGATGGTAGCTTAAAACAGACTAAAAATAAAGCAGAATGCTAAAGGAGCGTAAACTAAAACTGACATACCTCTTTCACATATTGTTTGTAGATCTTTCCATCCTTGTCTTCAAACTCAAAACAGAACAGCGTTTTGGGGGTGTCGTCCTCTGTAGATAACAAAACAGGAAGTGCCATCATTAATCTTATGAAAAAGTTTAAAATGTATCTGTATATCTATGGAGTAAGTGGTTAACCCTAACCCTGGTCTGTATTCATGTAAGAAATAATGACAACATGAATATTTATTGACTCAAATTTTATAATATAAACTTCTCAATGGAATGTTTTGACTTGACAAAAACTGTAGAATCAGATCTTATCATATCAAAAGCAAACAGAGCAGATCCTGATCCTAAACGAGCTGTCTGATCTGGGTCTTCTCTGTTTGCAAATGCATGAAAAGGTGTTTATATGAAGGAAAGGGTTAAAAGTGGAACAAACAAAAATCTAAATTTAGCAAGTACATGACATCACTAAATCACGTGACCATGGTCTGTTAATTATTTTTCAATATGTCAATTGTTGCAACTGAACAACTAAAGAGAAACTAGAACTGATAAACATGAGGGCCATGAGGCCCAGAAGCGCTCACCTGAGATAACCCCAGGGATGGGGCCATTTTTGACCAAGAAGTCATCATTTGTACAACCTTGGTAGAGAACCACAAGGCAAAGCAGTATGCCATTAATTAAAGGTCTGAGCCTTATGGTTTCAGAGAAAAATAATATTTCATATTTTTCCCACGAAAAACTGATAAGCTCCACGGCTGCAGGGTCATTCTTGGCAGAGGACCACAAGCCAAGCTACATATTTGTAGAGGACCATTAGATCATGTTACATACCAAACATCAAAGGTCTAGGCCTTACATTTTCAGAAGATTTTTAAAGATTTTCCTATGAAAAACTGATAAGCCTTTGGGCGGCGCCATTTTCGGTCCAGGGGTCATAATTTTAACAACTTTTTTAAAGGACCATTAGACCATGCTACATACCAAATATCAAAGGTCTAGGCCTTACAGTTTCAGAAGAAGATTTTTAAAGATTTTCCTATGAAAATCAATTTATACCATTTTCTCCTAGGTTTAAACTGGAATCACTGTCACGTTTGTTCTTACCTATCTCCTCTGATATCAGCTTTGAATATGAACTCCCTTCTGTTCATTTGTTAGTCGTCATTTTTGCTTACTTTAAGGAGCAAAGAGATGATGATCATGTTACAGTGGGACATTTGCTTTTAGACAATCTTACTGCGATAAATCCCATTACATGTAATTTCTTTGAAATGAAACATTTTTCAAGCATTGTGACATTTTTCCTAGTGATTTGAAACTACCTTTGGGCAAAAATTGATATTTTCTATATTGCAAATGGAAAAAGTGATGCTAAAATAAAAAGGGAATGTACCATTGTCAAGATGCAACATTCTGAACAAAAGAGCTGCTTAAGCAAGGATATAGATATCATAAACTAAGAAAAACATTCTCTAAATTGTATTATCGAAATCTCTCACTTATTGGCAAGTACAAATGTAGTCTTGAGGCGCTCCTGCGACACAGTATTTCACATCCTGAATTTTATGGTGATTATGGTGGATAAAAACAGGGTAGACCTAGATCAGATGTCTCCTGTAGTGAATGTACTATCAGTGTCTGGTCTGTTAGTTTATGGAATAACACAGATCTAACTAGAGGTTTTTGTCACAAAACCGGATGTCTCCCCTCTAATAAAAACAATATGTAAAGGGAAATCACTAAAAATGTTATGGACTTGATGATTGATACTTCCCCTCATTATGCGCTTTCCACACCACATTTTTCAAGAGGAAAATGATAAAAGCTAATAACTTCAAAAATATTGATACCAGAGTTATGGCCCTTGTGCATGACGCTTACTTTCATCATGCTCTTTCCATAAATGAAATGTCATTCCAATAGCATCAGTCGAACAGGAGTTATTGATCGGACGAAAAATGTAACAAAGGGCAATAACTCCAAAAGTATTGAAGCCAGAGTTATGGCCTTTGTTCATGACACTTTCTCTCATCATGCTCTTTCCATGTATAAAGTTTCAATACAACGGCAAGAGCCATGTAGGAGTTATCATCTGGACAAGAAAGTGTTAAACAAATGTAACAAATGTACAAGGGGAAATAACTCTATTTATTGAAGCCAGAGTTAAGGACCTTATGCATGACAAATTCTCTTATCATGATCAATCCATGAAGTTTCACTTCAATTACATGTGCCATATAGGAGTTATCATCCTGACAAAAAATTGTGTGTTTTTTTTACAAAGGGCAATAACTGCAATATTAGTGAAGCCAGAGTTATGGAGCTTGAGCATGACACATTCTCTTATCATGATCTTTCCATGTATGAAGTTTCAATCCAATGGCATGAGCCATATAGGAGTTATCGCCCAGACAAAAAAATTGTTGAAAAAATTACAAGGGCAATAACTCCATTATTAATGAAGCCAGAGTTATGGACTTTGTGTATGACACTTCCTCTCTCCATGATCTTTCCATATATGAAGTTTCAATCCAATTGCATGAGCCATATAGGAGTTATCGTCCGGACAAAAAAATGTGCATTTTTTTACAAGGGGCAATAACTCCAATATTAGTGAAACCAGAGTTATGGACCTTGTGCATGACACTTCCTCTGATTATGCTCTTTCCATATATTAAGTTTCAATCAACTGGCATCAGGCATATTGAAGTTATCGTCCGGACAAAAAAGTGTGAATTTTTTTTACAAGGGGCAATAACTCCTATTAGTGAAGCCAGAGTTATGGACCTTGTGCATGACACTTCCTCTCATTATGTTCTTTCCATATATTAAGTTTCAATCAACTGGCATCAGGCATATTGAAGTTATCGTCCGGACAAAAAGTGTGACGGACAGACAGACAGACAGACGGACAGACAGACAACTTTCACGAAAACAATATGTCTCCCCCATATAAATATGGGGGGAGACATAATTCTACAGTTACTGTCATGTCATTTCCTTTGTTACAAACCCATTATGAAAAAATTGTCTAATTAATATTCATGATGTCATTCTTTCTTACATAAATTGATTAGCTGAAGTTTATAACAGTTTTCGAATGCAACAGTTTTTGGCCATGGCAAAATTTAAGAATCAGATCTAAATTATTTCACAAAGAAACAAAGCAGACACTAATCAGATGGTTCTATAGGAGCTGTCTGATTTGAATCTACAGAACTGCATTTGCAAAGGTGTATCTACGAGTATGTGTGTAATAATTTGTACTCACCCTCAGATGAAAATGAGGATTCCTCTTTCATATCTTGAGTTTCACTGTCCTCTTTTCTACATGGAGGTATGTATGTAGCTTGATCTGGCTTTCGTGGAAATCGCTGATTCTGTGGAAAATACCCACGTCTCTGGTTATTCTTAGATGCCTTGACTTCTTTGTCATAATTATCTCTGAAATAGAAAAGTTCATGCATTACCTACATGTACTTGTGAATGTAAATCAAAATTGCAATATAAATGCTGATATAAGTCGCTGAAGTAGATATATAAGAATTACTATGCTAGTAGTTTGGAAGTTCAGCTGTATTTTGGTGAGTTAGAAAAGTTGTTAAATGCGAGCCTTGGCGAGCATTTAACTACTTTTCTGACGAGCCAAAATACAGCTGAACTTCCAAACTACTAGCATAGTAATTCTTTTATCATGCAACTCCAAGGAAAATGGAGAAAATGAAGAAAAAGAAAGATTGCTAAAGCGGTTTCGTCCCCTGAATGAAAATACATGCAAGTACGTATTACGTGACGTCATGTTGGCATGCAGTGACGTCATCGACTTTTACAACATAAACAAACTTGATTTAATCCTTTTATATGGACAAATAGTTGAGACAATGGTGAGCAAATGTGTTAAATTTGATGGGTATGTTTAATAATGCCTTTTTCCTCCTTCTGTTTTCCTCCTATTGGCTGAACAAAACTTGCATTCCAGTGGGGTCAGTACACATGCACTATACCTCACAAAATACAGCGTCGACGTGGAAAATATTATGCTAGTAGGAAGTGACTGTATTTCGTGACGTTGCATGATAAATGTCATTATTACCAGTCAGGGTAAATCCTTGAAATTTGATTGGTCAGTTTGCCAAAAACTGCTGGGGTGTACAGAACCGTATTTGGCGGCTTCCACTGAGAAAACAGAATTCAAATTTGATGTGTGATGTCATTCGTTTTGTTTTTGTTTTTAGCGTCGATTCGAAATTCCAAATCGTCCTTACTCCATTAATTCTGGACATATTACGACCAAATAATCCATAACAAACGTAAAAAACTGTTCCTCCTATGTTCCTCAATTTGACAAATATCAACTTATCAGTACAACGTGTAACCGTTTAAACTCAAATGTTTACAAGTGAAGTTTGAATTCCTCTTTCGAAATTGCACTGAGACGATGTCACATTTGCTCTGTGATGACGTCATTTTTTCCTTGTCATGTGGTAATATAATTAGAGATCTAATGTCAGCAAAAATAATAGTTGTTCGTTTCTTAATTAGGTAAATCGGATCTCTGACTGGTGATAAATTCGTTACACGGTAATTTGGCAGGGTGTACAAGCTGGTATGACTGGGTTAGACCACGTATTTCCTTCGGCTAACGCCTCAGGAAATACGGGATCTAACCCGGTCATACCAGCCCGTACACCCTGCCAAATAACCGTGTAACTAATATTATATTACATGATTCATCAGATAAATGGTTATGTCTTAAGAGGAGGGAAATTATTGTGTTTCTAAATTTACTTTTTCAGGTTTGATTTTTGGAAAAGTCAGTCCAGGCAAATTAAATCCAGTCCTTTTCATCAGAGACATATACTTGTATGTATATGTCTCTGTTTTCATAAAGCAATTTTGATGGCTACAAACTGCAAACTTTTGTGGTTAATCCTTCATTTAGCATTGGTCAAAATGGCAACGGAAGAAAAAAACAACAACAAAGATCAGAAGTTTAATGAATTACCAATGGAGTTTAGAACTATGTATGTCTTTGCTACACTGTAAAATATAATTTTGTAAGCATAAAATCAATGAAATGTTGTACACTTTTTTCTATTGTATTTTGCCACTTTCCTCTCAATTAACTTTTGGCTGAAAAAATGAAATTATTAGACCATTGTATGCATCCCATTCTCAATATCTACAATTTAAGGAAAAAAATTGAAGTGCACATTTTACATGGACCTTGGCTATAGACAACAATTGCTGTATAGTTACTGTCTGACAACACTCTACAAACTATGACAGCTGGTTGAAACAACATTTCAGCAAACAACTGTTTTCCATGTTCATATTTTGTTATGATGACATTCTGTCTATGTTTACAGGTTGTTTAACTCTATACTTACTGTGGCTGAAAATGTTAAAAAAAATTGTACTTGGGTACTGCCTGTCAATCAAATAATCATATTGCAAGGTGTGACAAATTTTACATTTGTTGGCAATTTACTTCATTTTATTTCTATATTATAAATTAGGTCTTCACCCAATGAATAGTCCTACATATGAAATAATTATATGACTATTTATTAATTAATTTGTTATACTGGTATATAAAAATTTAGGCCATAACAGAAAATGTAGAATCAGATTCATCTTATTTTCAGCAAAGAGTGTAGTTCTATGCTAATTGCATGGCTCCTAAAGTTTGATCTGGGTCTACTATGAAATAATATTAACCCTTCCGGGGCGTTCCCTGTTCTTCATTTAGTCCAATTTTCAACACCTGCTGAATATCCATAGACAAAATAGCTATGGAATATGCAAGGTGTAACATTGTAGCCATTGTTGTTGTTGTTGTAGTAAGTTTCCTCCACTGACTTGTCGGAGTACCCAAGTAGTCTTGGTGATGCGGTCTCCTGGTATCTGAATATCTTCTTAACACTAAGCACTGGAGAATATGTTATGTACGCGTTTACCGTTTTAGCATGCCTATATACATCAGTAAGCTATTAAAATGATAAAACTCATAAAAACCAATAAAAACAGTTCTCTGCCTTAAAATTACGTGCTACTGCATATGCATATAAAGTTCTACCATTCGGTATATACTCAAGATTAGGTATCACCACAAGGAGTAGATCTAGTTAAAATATATATCCTATCCCTCATCATCTGTCAGAGGGGTATACTGAATTTAATTTTGGAAACTAAAGAAACAGATCCATCAAATTCCATTAGCAAACAGAGCAGACCCTGAATGGTCTGGTCAGGAGCCATCCAATCTGGGTCTACTTTGTTTGCAATGTGTGAAAAGGTGTTTCTATGAGGGAAAGGGTTAAATGACCTGTTTATGGAAGGGTTAAGTAAGACAATTGGTAGTTTTACTCTTGTACACATCAGACCGAAATCCAGAACAAATGGAATTGTCAGGTCTGATTGTGCAACCTCTGATCTGGATTAAAACTATTTGCATTTATGCTAGTACATGTGTTATCTAATTATTAAGATTTTTAACTAAAATAGCCACTTACTTCTATGTGAATATGACTGCTACTTTCTCTGATTTAAATTTTAATAACTTACCTGCTGTGAAACCAAGGTCTTATCATACGTGTATACATGATTAGAATTTCCTTTTTTTCTCTTTTTTTTGGTAACTACAGTCTCATCACAGATCTGACCACAATACAAAAATATGCTAATGCACTTACCTATATACAGATATTTAGTGTCACATACTGTGCAGCTGCTCAAGAGTGAAACTGTCTTACTTGTGAAAAACATTTTGAGCAATCTCTCAATATAGCAAAAGCTGCTAATTACTTGCCATCTAAGCTCAAAGGCGTAAAGAGATAATTATTTTACTATTTCATGTTTAACCCCCCCCCCCCCCCCCCCCCCCCCAAATTACCATTAATTTCAGAAATGTGTCACTGCATGAATATGGACCGTCCACGATTTTTTTAATAAAAATACCAGGGTTTGTCTTTGACAAGAAATTCATAATCAGGTGACTGGTCTACATAATTCCGTAACAGAACAAACTATTATCAGAAAGCTCGTATAGGAGATGCCTGACCTGGGTCTACTTTATTTGCAATAGAACCAAATGTCGTCAATATAAAGGAAGGGTCAAACAATTTTAACAAAGAAAGCTTCCAGTAGTGTGTGTTTTATCAGAGTAGACTGTATAGCGCTCGGTTGTTACCTGGCCACTTGGTTTTTAACGATGCTTTTCATAAAGCCATGCTTCATATCAATCCTTGCTGATTTCTGTTCAGCCGCCATTGCATTCGCAGCACAAATAAATTACACAAAAAGCGTTTTCTTTTATTTCACACCATGATTAGTTTCGATTTACCAACGCTCGCTATTGCCATGGAAAGCTTTTACATGACAATGGATGCATTAAAACTCGGTCCCCGCGGGTAACGATAATAACCGGTACCATGTGCTACGGGCAGATCACACAGAGTTACTTAATGATTTTGGTGAGATATTTGTATCACTATGGTTAGTAACCATGGAAATAAATAATCGCATATTTCATGATAATAATCTATCTTATATGTGCAGAATCCTGCAATATGGAACAGACATTTTCCCTAACGAGCCTTTATAATGCATGAATTTACCACTTCATGACTATACATAACCCTTTCCCTCATCTATGTTTATTCCAAATTTGAATACCTTCTGAGCATTCATGGACAAAATTGTTGTTATGAAATATGGAAGGTGGAAATGATAGCAATTTTAGAAAGTAAATAAACAAATCTTTTAAATTCTTTTTGTGTAGATCTATTTCTTTCTCCGTCCTACTTTATTTCTCTGTCTATCTATCTTGTCTGTCTTTCTATATACATCCGTCAGTCTCGTCTCTTTATCTACTTCCTCTCAATCCCTCCAAACACCGTCTCTTTTATTCTGTCTCTCTCCATCATTCGAGAAGTTGCACAAACTTCATACCGAGACCGACTCTCAGTTTTAGTTTTAGTGTACGTGTCTCATGTCCCATAACAATCAACCATGATTGTTCACTACTATATACCTGTGTAACGTGCACCGAGCTATGTACCGAGCGGATTCAATACATCAATACAAAAATGGACAAGAATATATAATTTTTCTTGGGGCTACCTAGCCTATGATTAAAGAACAATGAAACACTAAAAATGGGTTTAGAACTACAACTAATTATGTATAATGATTATGCAAAATGATTGGAACTGGCTGTCTGCCTCAAACAGAATTAACTTTAAAATCACAAAGAATGATTTATGGCTTCTTGCCTTAAAAAGAATCAAACAGTGATTAGTGATTATAACCACTGGCGTATACAAAACCCTCAAGGAATATGCGTAAGCTACCTGGAACCTCAATTTATGGTTCCAAACCTAAAAGTATGGTTTATGGTTCCAAACCTAAAACTATGACCTCAGACCACAAAATATGACTTCGGTTTAACCTTGCTCCCAGAGCTAAATTATTGCCTTCAGACACTCGGTCTGAAACACCTCCAAACCTGTCCAGGTATGGATGCACCCAGCTACTAATAGCTGTATAAAATAAACCAATGAAGTCGGTCTCAAACTATAAAGACAGAAGTGGCGACCCGGAGCTAGTTCTGGGGTTCTTCTGCATTGCATTAATGCCTGAAGGTTTCCAGCACTTGTCCAAAGTCTCCGATCTCCCAATCAATATACAAGTACATGTAATATACTATTGCTGTGGTCGTTCTTCTATTTATTCCTTGCGACGTTAACTGGTCGGCTGACAATTTCGGTCAGGCTGAACAGAGTGAAGCGAGGGGTTTATATACGCCAGTGTGCATGTGGCGCCGCCTGGTTAACGTATCTCTCAAAACCAAGGGAATCTACTCTAGATGACCACGCAGTCTGTGCGTGTGCGATACCGAATGAGCGCCTCATAACTGAAACATGATCACTGAGCTAGATCGCTATACAATCAATGAATAAACAAATAACACAAGTGCTATACATATAAACTGGGTCTGACTGATCTTTTTGAAGGATAAGAATACTAAACAATTCATATATCTACCTTGTAACGGGATCTTTAGAATGTTTGAAGCCAAATTTAGAAAGTTCGGGAACCGAAAACAAATGTAGTCAACTTATACAAGGGAGATAACTTTTGAAAACACGGCAAAATACATCTTCGTTACACCTGTGCCACTTAGACTATCTTTATCGTGGTATTAGTCAGATGACATTGATCTTGGTTCACGAACTAGGCGGCCGTTTCACTAAACTTCGTAACTTACGAACTTCGTAGGCTTAAGAATTTTGCTTAAGAAGTTCGTACGAAAAAAGTTACGAGCGTTTCACTAACACGTTCGTACGTAAGTCACTTGCGAACTTCGTAGCTGCGAACTTCGTAAGTCCTCTTCACAACTGAGGTAGGATTATTCCATAGCAACATACACTTCCGTCGCAGGCGCGGACGTGATAGAAATGTGTATCTGCATGTTCATCGTGTAATATTTCCCATTCAATAGTTTATGTCTCAATGAAATTGCTACATAGCGTGCAACTATGTTACTATTCATCGCTAGAATGTGAAATTGCGGGATATTTTGTACAAGAGATGTTCAAAATAACATTACCAAAGCGAACATACGCTCCTTTCGGCAACGATTCTACTCGCACCTGTATTTCAGTACGAATGTGTTACCTGTAAAAAAGTTTGAGTGTACAATAAAAAATGTTATATTTTGATAAAATAAATATAGATAAATTATATTTTTAATTAGATCTAATGGCATCACATTTATTTTTTTTAATCTATCTCTCCCAACGAATCAGTCCCATCGTAACTTAGAAGTAATCCATCCCTACTCAGCAGCTTTCGATTTATTATATAGCTTTTTATGCAATTCTATTTCGTGTTTTGACCGCCTTATCAGGGTCTGATCTAGATCTGTTTGCTGAAGCTCTTTTATAAATATATGCTTCTACACTGTGTGCCATAATTAAAACAAATAATCCACGTCCATGCGCTATTTTAACCATATGATTTTTTTTATATTCACGATGTCTTTATTTTTCACATGAATGTTAATTCACGATGTCATTATTTTTTCACATGCTTTTAATTGAGTAAAGAGTCAACTGTGTAGATCTAGATCACCGCCGTGTGATAAGCCACGTGTATCTGTGTTAAATTATTTAACCCTTTCCTTCATATAAATGCGTTTTCAATCATTTGCAGAGAAGACCAGATCAGATGGCTACTACAGGAGCCATCTGATCAGGATCTACACAGTTCGCTAATGTAATTTCTTGCCGTTGAAATCGGGGTCTGCTCTGTTTGTTTATGATTTGATAAAAAATATACGCTTCTAGAACTACGTTATAGAAATTAACCATTTCTCTGTTCAATATTCATGTACATGATGTTGAGGGGGGGTGGGGGGGGGTTAATGAATTTTTTAAACATTTTATAATATTAGAATATCATATAAAGTGTATATGTCATGATCAGAATCTACACAGTAGGACCTATGCTAAAAATTAAGAAAACCAATACAGAATAGCTTTAATTCGGTTTAGAATCTCACGGGTGAAGAATATTACATCTGCAAAATTTCTGTGCTAGAGTTATGGCCCTTGTGCATGACACTACCCCTCATCATGCTTGTTCCATATGTGAAGTTTCAAATCAATTGAACCAGTAGATAATGAGTTATTGACCGGACAAAAAAATATGAAAAAGGGGAATAACTCCAAAAATATTGATGCTAGAGTTATGGCTCTTGTGCATGACACTACTCCTGATGATGCTTCTTCAATGTGTGAAGTTGTAATGAATTTGGCCTTTGTAGGAGATATTGCCCGGACACGAAGCGTGAGAGACGGACTGACAAGAAAATATGAAAAAGGGGAAGAACTCCAAAAATACTGATGCTAGAGTTATGGCCCTTGTGTATGACAACCCCTCATCATAATTGTTCCATATGTGAAGTTTCAAATCAACTGAACCAGTATATAAAGAGTTATTTCAGGACAAAAAAATATGTAAACGGGGAATAACTCCAAAAATATTGATGCTAGAGATATGGCCCTTGTGCATGACACTAGCCCTTATCATGTTTTTTCAATGTGTGAAGTTATAATGAATTTGGCATAACTTTGTAGGAGATATGGCCCGGACACGAAGCGTGACAGACGTACGGACAGACAGACAGATGGACGGAATCGAGCAAACCTATAGTCCCCCAACCGGTAACCGGTGGGGGACTAATAATATCCATACATATCCACTATATCTTAAGCCAATCCCTGTTGCATATGACATCATGAATATTCTTTTATAATGACATATGAACATAGGATTTTTGGCCATGGCAGAAATTGTCAAGTAGATATGTTATAATTTCATAAAGAAACAGAGCAGACCCTGATCGGACAGCTCCAAGAGCCATCTGAACTGGGTCAGCTCCGTTTACAAAGGTGTGAAAAGGCATTTGTATGAGGGAAAGGGTTAATGCCTATACACAAGGTAAAGGGTTAAAGGACAGCAATGCTTATTCATAAAGTGGCCATTCTAGAGAGGTTCTACTATACTGAACTTTCTGTATAAACCTCCTTTAATATCTGATGTTTGTAAAACAAAACAATTCTAGATATACCAGCCTTTATTACTACACTGGATGAGAATACATGATATTTCAATAATTTGTGTATTATTACATGATGATTGACAGCCCAGGCATCAACTGTTCACCTGAAATGAGAATGAAAAAAAAAACAGGATGAGGTTCTCTATTCTTTTTTTTAAACAAGAGGGCCAGAATGGCCCTGACATCGCTCACCAGACAATCAGAGGAGAAGATTTTCAAAGTTTTCACATATGTTTCTATTGAAAACTTAACACCCCAGGGGCGGTGCCAATTTTGACCCCGGGGACACAATTTATATAACTTTTGTAGAGGACCAGAACATGATGCTGAAAGAATGTAGTGAAAGAATGGATATAGCATAGACCACTGGAACTTGTATTAATTCTTTGGATGCTAGAGGCAGATTATCCCACCACTAATGACCTATGCAAACAGTTTGGATCCAGATCAGGGCCCACATAATGTGGGGCCTGATCTGATATCCAAATTGTTTGTAAATGAGACTGAACTTCTGAAAAACTTAGAAAGAAAGTGTGTAGTGGGATTCTCCCACCACTAATGACCTATGCAAACAGTTTGGATCCAGATCAGGGCCAATATAATGTGGGGCCTGATCTGGTATCCAAACTGTTTGTCAATGAGTCTGAATTCTGAAAAACTTAGAAAGAAATTGTGTAGTACGGATAACTTATGAATATGCTGCAGACAACCATTTAGCAGATGACAAAATTACCCAGCATGCAAAGAGTTAAGCTGAAATTCACAACAGATATGCTCTATATTGATATCTGGTAGCTTAATGAAGGGCATAGGTATGAAAAAAGCTTTAAGAGTGTTCTGCATATTAAGAACTATCCACAATTTTCTCAATCTTAAATGAGAGTGTGTTATTTGTCTAAACACAATTTCTACTCAACTGATCAGGCTAAGGGTGGTTATATAAGAAGGTCTGAGCTCTGCAGGCTGATATATTAAGGAGAAACCTTTAGGCTGTCGTTTCTGAAGTGAAGAAGACTGTACACACAGGGCAGGGCCAATTTTAACCCAAGAACTATGATACTTATAAAACCCATAAAGTTATGCTAAGTAAATCTATACACCAAATATCTAAGCTCTGGGACATGTAGTTTCTGACAAGAATACTTTTAAAGTTTTTCCTATGCATAACTAGTGATCCTATGGGCTGTTTAAGTAGTCAGCTTAAAAAAACTGGCAATCCATGGGGTGAGACCAATTTTTACCCTAGGGGCATAATTTATATAACTTTTGTAGAAGCCCTGAAGTTGAAGCTATGTGCCAAATATGAAAGCTGAGGACCTTCTAGTTTTAGAGGAGATGATGTTCAAAGTTTTCATCAAGTCGAACATGTTTCCTTATCACACATACAGACCCCTTAACCCTTATCCTGCTATGAAAATAAAAAAAAAATGTTTGCTTGTGCAATTTTGACTACCTCCGATTCGATCAAACTTATAAATAAGAAAATGACGAGTGTTAAACAACTTTGACTCCGATGAGACACTGAGTATCTCGGCGCATCTTTTGGATCCAAACCGTTTGAAAATGCATGTCAGGTCTTGGACTCAGGTACAAGGCGCGTGGCCATTTTTATAAATACTACTGATAAACATCTTCAAATATGCCTAACTACTTTGACAGAAAAAAAAGTTTTGAAAAAAAATCGCAAACTTTTTTCAGTCAATGTATGATGTCTAAACGTACTTGAAGATGTTTATCAGTAGTATTTATGAAATGGCCACGCGCCGGGCACCTGTGGTCTTGGATAGCAAGATAAGGTTAAATGAAAGCCTGGCATATGTTTTCACTTGTCACTGTTCCTGTTAAAACGAGAGCCAGAATGCGGAAACTAGAATCATTCATAGTGATATTAATTTGCTTGTGTGTAAAAGGATCCCGTGTATCGGAGAAGAAAGGTTATTCTTTCTCTACAAGATATACAAACTGCAAGGACTTCTTGGCTTTCACAAATATTTCATGGTGGTAAGTCTTAAGGACTGTAAAATGTTGTATCTGTAAGGGGTTTTGGGTATAAAGAGGATTCAAACAAATGTTTGTCAAACAATAGCTTTTAAGTACATTTTTGTTTTGATTGTAGCCGACTTTAAATGAAGACTAGTTTATTATATCTTATATGTTTTCTCTTTAATGTCGACAAGTAGCTATAAGATAATGTTACTTTATTGTTACAACCGACGTTAAATGAAGCTTCTTTTATCTTGTATCTTGATTAGTGAGTATTCTTGATATTTCTTCTATTTATTTGATGACACACTATTCTCTGCAAACAGAGAATAAACATAAATATACAGATACAAAACTCGCATACATTCTTAAAAATATAATTAAGTATCTGTAATCAAGCAGTTTGGATCCGGATCTGACATACACGTTAGATATATTCTGATCCGGATACACACAGTTTGAATATTCTTACTATAAAAAGTAATTACAAATCTTTAAAGATTCTTATGTTAGCAGCAACATACTGAATATAATTTTTCAATTAAACAGTTTATCAATAGATTTAAATAAGTTAAAATATGTATAATTTGATTATACACATTTTTACAATTACTTGATTCAAAGTTCAAAGTAAGAATTTATATTTACCGAATATAAGTCCTCACTTTCATCAGACTGGATTGTTATGAATCATACAACAGCACCCAAACCGGATTAAGAAATTGTAATAGAGACGACTCGGAGAGTTACCTAACTATTATATGAGCTCGACAACAGGTAGAACAGGTAGGTAGGTAGACCCCTTATGACTTGTTTTCAAACCGTAGATAAACTAAAAACGTAAACACACATGACGTCATTCAGATGGTTTTACCTAACGTCGCCCAAACGCGTACGACGTGAAGTAGCGCCACGCTGATATGTAGAGGAATGCAAGACCTGACGACAGTTCTTACACCCCCTCCATGAAATGTTTACAATTTCATCTACATGTACCTATGAACAAATGAATTAAGTTTAATATATTCAACACATGAATGCATTATGTACATGAAACAAGTGAATACAATGTTTAATATATTACAAGATGAATGAATTATGTACATGGAACAAGTAAATACAAACTTTTTGTGTCATATGTAGTTTTGAATGGTACATGCATATGACCAGGTTACTAATGTTAAATTCAGGATTATTAATCGCATTCAATATCTGTCTAGTTGGCATTCGGATATGCAATTAATGTCTCTGTACATGTAATGTTTTAATTAGAGCCTTCTAGGAGGCATAGCTTCCTAATTGGTCGTACAACATTTCCTGTACGCGCTTTTACCACACAGCTACGCACACAAGACCACCACGGCCTACATTCACGCCTTCTACCAAACCTAATGGCCACTGGCCTCTATATGCGTATTTTCTTGATTTACAAATACTAAGTCTCCTATCTTAATGTTTATTGTCTGATTTTCCCGCTTTTGTCTTGCCTGTAATGCTGTTAGATATTCCTAAGTCCATCTACCCCAGAAAACATTCGAAGTGTATTGTACTTGTTCCCACCATATTCTAGTACACTAATCCTCATTCTTGAAAATACCAACTGGGAGATTTTCACACGACCTCACCAACAACAGCATGTTAGGGGTTAAAGCAGTAGTGTCTCTGGGGTCAAAGCTGAGTTCAGTTATTGGCCTGTCGTTCATCTTCTTTTCTGTCTCAGCCATAAATGCACTCCCATAAGCAAACAGAGCAGACTCTGATCAGAAAGCTCACACAGGAGCCGTTTGACCAGGATCTACCCTGTATTGTTAAGACGTGAAGGCGTCTCTGGCAGGTAAAGACTTATAAAAACGTGCATGGGGAGCTCTATACAATGATGTGAATTTTAACCCTTTACTCCATGAATACGCCTTTCTACGTCTTTGCAAACAGAGTAGACCCAGATCAGGGTCTGCTCTGTTTGATAAATCTATATAATAGATATGATTCTACAGTATTTTCTATGCCCAAAATTTCCCATGTCCACTGTGCATTTATAACAATTAATCTAATTAATATTCATGATGTCATACTTTCTTACACGAATATCCACGGGGTAAAGGTGGTAACAAAATGTGTTGACGTGGACACGCTATAAATGTGAATTGAATTATCCATATCCACTTTGATCATATGCATAATGATATACATGTATATGGGTCTCTCATGTGCCCTTTCTTCTGGCACGCTCTTTTAAGTTTAATCCATGAATATGCATGTAAGAACTATTGATACCATGAATATTAATAAGAATGATTGATATTATAACACATGGACGCAGGCAGTTTTGGTCCTAGCAAAACTGTAGAATAATAGACCAGGACGGCTCTACATGAGCAGTTTGATCTGTATCTACTCTGTTTGCAAAGGCATAAAAGACGTATTTATGGCGTTAAGGGTTAAGATATGTAATTTCAAAAACTATTATGTTATATAAAATCGCCCAGTGCATCAACAACCTATATATCTTCTAAACATGTGTATTAACATTTCTGTTGCATAATATGTTAGTTTATACCTTTATATATATTGACACTATACGTAGAATATTATACTATTTACTTGTCAATTCATCATTTTCAACATCTTGTACGTATATATCTTTATCCAGCTATTCGTTATATAACACACATTTACAAACAGTTTGGATCCAGATGAGACGCCGGGGGTTCCAGCTGTTTGACACTTGGTTGATAGTGTCTTAGAAATTAACCGAACCGGAAGTGGTTAAAAATGCATCAGATTCAAATCTGAGCAGTCAGTATTTTTCATAGCGGGGTAGATTTTAAAATAATAGGCAGTTAACATATGATAATCAGAGGCCTTTGTTATATTGTTATTAATCACGTGAAGTACTTTTTTCACTAATCAACCTTTAGTTCTCTGTGGGTAAATTCATAATTTGTATTTTAACCCATTGCACTGTGCTCCAGGTGCATTCACCCATAATGTATTGCGAACCTATTTAACCCTTCGCTTGCTAATCGCGTCAATATACCTACCTGTAAATAGTGAAGACCCAGATGAGACAGCTCCTGCAGGAGCTGTCTCATCAGGGTATGCACTATTTACAAGTTGATTGTGCAACCAATGCACTCCACAGCAGTGACTGCACAGCAAAATACTTGTACACAGTGAAGCTATATGAAATTATACAACAGGGCATGGGTAAAGAAGGAGAAATGTATTTTAAAATTCAGCAAGCGAAGTGTTAATATTCATTAGAAAGAGGTGTTTTAATAGCTTTTGTCGATGTGAAAATTGATTTGTGATGCAAACAGTGCATACTCTGATGAAAGGGTTAACCCAGGAGCCATATGATCTGGGTCAATACTGTTTGCACATATCACCCTTTCAGGACTTTTTGCATAAATGGATTAGGTTGCAGACAATGGGGCGAGCTATTTGTCGTTTATTAGGATATTGATCGTGTTTTCAAAATACACGGAACACGTTCTACTGTAAGATGATGGGAATAACATTTTCTGTCGGTGGCAACGACGTTAGAACTAATACTTATTCATATTAGTCCTTTTTGGGGCCACCCAAATGTTGGAATGTATGTTAGAACTTCCGAAAATTGTGCGATAATTGTGCGATAATCTCGACTACAGTCTAGGCCAGAGTCCATCTAAACCAGAATTGTAGAAGAGACGAATTCGTATAGTTTGTGACAGGTGGCTGTTTAATGCAGGGTGACAATCACACAGAAAGCTCCTAGAGGAACTTACGATCTTTAGTAATACGGGCTGCATATCTTGTTTTTACTGAATGCAATGCATGATTAGCAATTACAACCGTACGAATATGCTGGATTTGTTTTTGTAATGTAAACCGTTCTGTAACGATTATTATACTTAATGATCGACAGGTACGACTGGTCAGACAAGCCATTCTACCATGCTGATCACACTTGTGGCAATATGTACGACATCAGTCGCAATCATGTTCCCATGGTGTGGGGCTGGAACTCTCACCACCACTTCAGTCTAACCCTACCGAACCACACGTTAGCTTTGTTGGGTTTTAATGAACCAAACCACAAACAGCAATCTAGCTTAACTCCTGAAATAGCAGCATCGCACTGGCCGGAGATAGAACGACGCGCACACGGAGTTCCTTTAGTAAGCCCAGCGGCATCAGGATGTGGGGTCCCTGCTCATTGTCTTGGCAACACGATGGAATGGTTCGACGCGTTTTTCAAGGCGTGTAACTCTTGTCGTGTTGATTACCTTGCAACCCACCTGTACAGCTGTAACCCAGCCCACACAATGTCCGTACTACGAAACTTGTACAATCGTTACCACAGGAAGATCTGGCTCACGGAGTTTTCGTGTCAACACACGCACGATGCCAACAAACAGCTACACTATATGAAGGCGATACTTCCCCTGCTGGAGGCCGCGGACTATATACACAGGTAGGTAGCTCACCCAGCATGCGGACAGCCACTCCAGTGAGGCTGAAATTATGACTCCATTCCAAGACTGCATAACACTTTACTCCATATACGCCTTTGCAAACGGAGTAGACCGAGTGCAGAGGGTTCCTGTAAACGTCTGAATAGGGTCTACTCTGTTTGCTAATAAAATAATACATCTGATTCTACAATTTCTGCCATAGCTTAAATCTCGGACGCTCTAAGGGACAGGGGCTCTATGCGGCATTATGATAAACACACAGAAATGCCGTTAGCGGCTATATGCGGCACTACAGTGCTTATTCTAAAACAACCACAATACCTATGTGTTGACCAGTTTGAATGAAGCAGTATTCGTAAGTGACTGAATCAAACAAAATTATACTGCTTTATCTGTTGTCACCATAGGTGACTGATATTACTATTGTTACTATAAGTGACAACTGCTGCTACTACTATCATCTTTGTATATGGCATCTTTGTATTGTGACTATAAGTAACAGAACTACTGCCACCATTGTCATCTTGTAAATGACAACACTACTGGCAATATTGTGACTATAAGTGACGGAACTACTGCTATCAGTATTATCGATAGCATTATTGGTCGCCGCCGTGGTAGCCTACATGCATTGAACATCCGTTTCAAAACTACAAATCTAACATCATAACTTCTATGACTGACCACCGACTCCAAAATGTATGTTTATTGGCTTCTCTCTCATGCCTTACATCACTCAATGTTCTTTCATTCTCTCCCGAATTTCTCTCTCAGTCTCAACCACGTACACCATTATATTGCATAAATTACTGCATGTAATTGCATATACTACATTTCTTTCTCTATCGTTACTATTAGTAGACACATTGTAAACTGATTGCCTATTTCAGTCGCTCAGATTGGTGCAAAATCTTTGAATGTTTTTGTGTCACCTGCTAAGAGGCAGTGTGTCACTAAGGGGTCACTTTTCCGTCGTCTGTCTGTCAGTCTGTCTGTTTGTCAAACTGTCTGTCTGTCTTTTATTGGCTGTCATTCCTAAACTAACCATTATATATATACGTATAAAGCTTTCAAATTTCACCTGTGTCTTCCTTTCATTGAGTACCATTGATGTAACTAAGGTTCATCACTCTGCATGCAATACTTTTTGAGTTATTCCCATTTGTTCACACTTACTTGTTTTGGCTGTCGTTTCTAAACTAATCACTATAGAGCCTTCAAATTTCACATGTGTCTTCCTCTCATTGAGGACCATTGATGTAACTAAGGTCCATCACTCTGCATGCAATACGTTTTAGGTATTCCCCTTTGTTCTCATTTCATAGTTTTAACAGTTTTTGTGTCAGTTGAGAGCAGGTAACACATGTGTTCCTCCGAACACACTTGTTTTACAATGTCATGTATATTTGGAAGTAGACTTGAATATGTCAAAACTAAAGGGACTCTATTCATTTTTCTATTAACCGTTTGTTTCTTTGCTAAAGTGGCAGATCTGTCAAGTTTGTCCACCTTACCTACTGATTTTCTATCATCCTGCTGCTATATCCTCTCTTCCTCAAGTGACCCTTGAGTTTATTTCTTTCCCTAATATAGTCGGATTCTCTTTCGCATATACGCTTAATTCTCAGTCCCAAACCGTATGATTTATTTTTCTTTGTGTTAGGAAGATGACAGGAATAATTGTTAAGGTACAGCTGTTTGTCTGTAGGCTTCACTAAAGATCTGTATATATTTGGCCATTGTTTTTTTTAACTAAAGTATCTGATCCAAACCAGATCTCAGCTCTATCCTAATATTCGAGTGAATACTGTTTGCATGCTTCACAAAATCTTCCCGTCCTTGCGCTGTACCATCCCAGATCCCGAAACCATCATCAATGAATCTCTTGTAAAACATGGGCACTTTTTGTGTGACATCAATTGTTCATCCCATTTCCTTATATATGCACACGAACAGTTTCTGTATCAATCAATGGATCACTTCTGTTTGCAAGGCCATCTAGTCCCTCTTTCTTTGTAACTGATGGTAATTGGTTTATTTCTATGGCAATTTCTTCAGTTCATATTAGTCAAAAGCAAAATAGACTATTAAAATTTAAGCAAAGATTCGAAAGGAATGCATGAACGGACTATTCTCTGAGGTGATTGACTAGACCTGTATATTATTAATTCCATATTCCACAGAGTTATAAAAGTAAATAATTTTTGGCGGCGACTTTGATGCTATGCATAAAAATTTTACTTGTCTCTGTATATTAGGTCACTATTGCTATTGTCACTGTAAGTAACATAATTACTACGACCGCTTTCCTCTCTGTATGTGAGATCACTACTGCTATTACTTTTGTCACTACAAGTAACAGAACTACTGTCATCTGTGTGTGTGACATCACTACAGTACTGCTATTACTTTCGTCACTACAATTAACAAAAATACTGTTGTCTCTGTGTGTGACAGCACTGCACGTATTACTATTGCCACTATAATTAACTGAACTACTGCTAGCAATACCACCTCAGTATGTGACATCACTTTTGCTATTATTATTGCTACTATAATTCACAGAACTACTGCAACCAGTACCATCTCTTTATGTGATATGCTAACAACACTACTGCTATTACTATTGACACTATAAATCATAGCGCTACTGCCATCCCTGATGTCACAGCAATAGTACTGCTGCCATAACCACGATGTTTTTAGGAGCAATAGGACTGCTACCATTATCATAACTGTATGTTATCAGTATTGGCACTGGAGTTATGTACCCGTTGTTTTGCTTGTCACATTAGTACTACTACCACAACCATCGATTCAGTATAATCGATTCAGTATAACTGATTGACATGCTGTTGATATTACAGATACTCGTGGTTCATTGCACGGTATCTGGGCGGCACGTTTGTCACTGAGTCGGCCAACCTTTTGCAGTCCAATTCATCCAAGCTTACCGCTCTTGGCAAATATTACAACGACTTTCCCAACGTCAACCACGGGGCAAGCAGTATAGTAGGGTAACAGGTGATCATCTGATTGGCGTTGTGTTCATGGGAGATGCGGAGTATTTAAATTATGACATGGAACTATCGTGAATTGGATTCGATTTATCTTCTATTAAACAAGATTGCAATAATACATTTTCATTAAATATACATATGTATACATGTACCCTAATTTCCCAAAGAATTTCGGACTGACAAACTTAGGCAAATAATGCAGACTCGGATCAAACAGTTTCTAGTTTGATATCTGTCAGTATAATTAAAGTTATCCAAACGGTGCCAGTTTGACTTAAAGCAGCTTTACGAACTGGTTAAGAGGTGATATTGGGTGTCCGAATACATAGGTTAATTAGAGTGCCAGCGTTGCGTTTATCAACACTTTATTTCAGGCAGACATTTATATGAAAACGTACTAGTGACTGAAAGGTCGCTTTCGGTTTTTATAACGCAATCTGAGTCAAATGTATTAAATTACGAGACGAGATGATACCGATTTCTAAGATCTCAATACATGTATTCGACAGCTTTGCCCTTATCGGGCACTGGGCATATATACTAGAAGAAACAACTTTACTGAAATAAAGGTGTCTTGAAGTTCCAGAGGTCCACATAAGATGCGTAAATCAAAACGTTTTCAATAACAACTCCTTTATTTCACCCCATACCTCGAAGAGACCATTCTAAAGAGTGGTCACAGCATAGGGTTTGGAGGAGAATTGACGAGTTAAGTAGGCCTATCTGAGTTGGCACATTTATCTGTTGCCCTGTTGAACGTAACAGTACGGTGGCTATTGATAGGAAAAGCAACATTCATAATGGATCAGGGCAATGGTTGTATTTTCTTAACCTTTAACATCATAGACATACATTTAAACGCATTTGCACAACAGAGAACACACAGACCAGACGGCTCCTATAGAAGCTCTCTATAGGTCTCTTCGAGACGATTCTACGGCGTGGGCACAGTATAGAGTTTGGTGGAGAAATAAAGGATCTATTGTTGATTTTTTAAACATGTACGCATATTATCTGGACCTCTGCCTTCAGACTTTCAACTAGTAGAACTAGTTCGACTCCTACGTTCAATCGTGCCCCCATATAGACGAATATTTGGCATTTTAGAAACAGACTAGACACGGACCAGATGACTCCTGTTAAATCTGCCTGATCAGGGTCTACGCTATTTGCTTATGAAATAATGAAGATATGATTCTCAGAGCAACAGATAAAGGTGCGTACGTTATTACTAAAATCGTCATTTCTCCACCAAATCCTATGTTGTGACCACTCTTTAGAATCGTCTCTTCGAGACAATTCTAAAGAGTGGCTACAACATAAGGTTTGGTGGTGAAAAAAGAAGTTCTTCTTGAAATTGTTTCATTTCACGCATCTTATCTGGACCTCTGATTATACTGTTTCTGAAATGGCAAAGGGAATCATTGACCAATATGAAATTTGAGGTAATGTACATTCACGAATACACGAGAGGAATTAAAAAAAAAACGTGTCTGAATTGACCATTCTCCTCAGATCAGATCAGAATTTAAACACACATGTTCGAGAACCAAGTGTATAAGACATTCGCAACCGGTGTAGACCAAGGTCAAAGGGCTGCCGACGGAACCCTTTAATCTGCAATGTTTTTCACAATAATTATTTTCTTATGTGATAAATACAACTTTCAATTTAAATGATATTCAGAAAGGGAATATTTTACAGATGAAAGGTTAATATATGTATTGAAACACTTAGTTGTTTCGTATTAGTTGTATTGTTCGTTTCAATTATTTGAGGCGTATTAATTCCTCATAGTTATCTTATGTATTCGGACGACCTAGTTCCTAGCTTCATCGTTTTGTAAAGCTGAATAAATTCATTTGGATTGCTTTCAATTAGATTGATATACAGTAGAACCTACCTTAAGCGGCCATCAAAAAGAGGTATAGTTATTGATCTATAAGGCAGATGGTAGCTTATGCAAGTCAGATATAGTGCAGAAAGCTCCTAAAGAAGCATTCTGCATTACTTTTGCCCTGCTTGTTTTAATACTCTTATGTTCCGTAAATGAATGACTACTTAGGCCACTTTAGATTCTGATCAAACTGCTCCTTCAGGATCATTGATCTGGTTCTGCACTGTTTGCCCAAGTGTGTCTGTCCAAATACTAATGGTAATCAAGGAACATATATAATCGTAAGTAACTCATGCAGAGGTCGGGTACGTGTGGGCAGCGGCCTTTGGTCTGTAGTGGGCAGTGACCGGAAATGAGTGATTGGCGCCACAGTGTTCCCAGAAGTCCCAGGCCCGGTTAAAACACGAGTCTTTGGAACTATCTGATGATAAAAAAACATGTTTCACGACAAGCACTAATATAAAGCTTATGCATACTCGTATATTGGATGGAAGTCAAGTTTAGAAACAATAACAATCAAAGCGCTGTAGACGCTGTAGTATTCTTTACATGTCATCTATGTTTTGCAAATCAAATTTATGATATCGAATAAGTTCGCTTTGGCATGTAATTGCGTATCTATAAAGGAAAGGATTAACACTCTTTCCGGTGGATAATTAAGTAGCAGCTGACACTTCAGCCGTTTCTCGCTATGCTTATTATCAAACTGACCACCCGCAGTTGATGGGCGTGATTACCTATCGCTTGCATAAGGTCAATCGACGCGCACTTCTCTATTCATTGAGTAACCGCCACTGGGAGAATACTTTTATTTATATTATGATCACGTGATTTTGACATGTGACTGATATTTGTGCGCCCTCTTACACATTGCTATATGTTTTTGATTTTGTTGCACATGCTACGCCGAAGCTTATGTTACGAAGCATTTTCATGTCAGAAATAGTATACCATGATTGGTTCCGGATGTCATGTTATTAAACGTATTTTGTATCCATCGAATGCAGGTCAATAAATTGCACTATACTGCTATTCGGAATGGCAGTTGTCAGGTAAGCGAGTTTACCATGGGTTCGATGATGGAACGCCACCTTTGTATTCATTGCTACGCAAAGAATACAAAAACCAACTGATGGACAAATGGACGGCTTCACGAGACAGATTTGCTAGAAGTGTGGCTCCGTTTTTACTTGTAGTTTAACTAGTACGTGGTTAACTTTGATATATACAATACAACGTGATATTTAATATGTTTACCACTTACGCTTTCACACGTGCCAACAAATGCCTCATATAAATGCTTATAAGAACAAGAGATACATTTCCATATTCAAATACTTTGTGCTAAAATCCGCCATTTCTTCACCAAACACGCTTCGGGACGATTCTAAAAGACCGGTAGAGAAAATGCAACTATTCTCTGAAGTATAAGTCACTATTTATATTGTATGTTAAAACTCGTAAGCCTAACCTATACCAAGAGCTCAGTGCAAAACTGTTGCAACTTAATTCTTAGATTCATTTCTCTCCTCAACCAGTCAGTCTAAACTAGATCTAAACTTATAAATTCACCGTGAGTTCGTCCCATAGATTGTAATTACAACAGTTTTAAGCCCTTTTTGCGTGGCACTCACAGAAGATACATCGGTATACAGTAAAACCACCTCTAAACCAGAATTTGAAATAAGTTTTAATGATAGTCTTTATAACAGGAGGCAATTTAATGAAGGGTGAACGCCATGCAGAAAGTTCCAAAGTCATTAACCATTTCCCCAAAATTAACGTTTTTACCGCCTTGCCAGATCAGACAGCTCCTATTGACGTGGAATTGTCTGATATGGGTCTACTCAGTTTTCTTATGAATAATACATATCTGATCCTACCGTTTTTGTCTAAGCTAAAATGTGCTTTGATACTTTATATAGTATTACTAAAATCATGTTAATGTATATTCATAAAGTGATTTATGTAAAAAGAGAGGGTAAAGTAGCCACCTGCCTAAATAGATCTAAATTCTTATTTACTTAACTAGTGCTTCCATTACTAGCTGATTAACCCTTTCCCTGTTCTATGTTAATTTCATTTCTCAGTACCTACTGCATATTCATGGCCAACATAGTTATAATGAAGTATGGAAGGTGGGACATTATAGCCATTTTAGAGAGTAAAGACACAGATGTATCAAATTCTAATAGCAAACAGAGTAGACCCTGATCAGACAGCTCCTCTAGGAGCCGTTTGGTCTGGGTCAACTCTGTTTGCAAATGCGTGAAAACACGTTTATATGAGGGAAATGGTTAATTGACAATGTGCGAGTTTACCTGTATTCAGATTCGTTGAGCCCCATGAATCGTAAAACATAGTTTTGGTTGTCGGATGGCTTGGACAACTGGGTATTTGAATCCAACAGCCGGCACCAGCTGTGCGCTTAGCTCCTGTGATATTTAAAACATACAAATGTACATGATGTCATTAGTACACCATGGAGTGCTTTCTGAGATATGATATAATGCAGCACCCACTAAAGTTTACCAATTTGGCTTTCATATCAACGAAATAGTTGCCCCTTTGAAAAAATATAGAAAAATGGTCAAACTGTCGCTTGCTCAATTACTAGACACTCACATATCCTATCCACTCATATATCCTAAGGTGATCCTATGCCCTCCCCACCCCACCCCTCTGGTTCAAAACAGTGATGTACGCGCAAGCATTCGCCTCGAAAATTACACACTCGCACGCACACACATACATGTACACGCATGCACACGCAACAACACACACGCGCGCACGTACATGTATATAAACACGCACGCATACACCCTTATATAATACACGTGACTGAATGCCGCACCGTTCTCTACCTAGAAGTATTGCTCCTGTTACAATTCCGAGATGAAAATGTATCACATACCCGTGGGTCTGTAGAGTGAGGTGACGGGATGGTTGGGATTAGATCCACACCACTGCCATTGTGTCAGCGCTCGTCTTAAACATCCCTCTTGGTTATGGGACGCATTCTGATGCTGCTCTGCATAGACATCGTGATACATTCTTCCTGGGATCACGTGGCCGTCGGCCGGACCCGATTGCTTCGGACATCCATATAATGCCATGTAGCACCCAGCACCACCTACCGTCATGGCACCTACAGTAGACACGAGCATTGTTCTCTGGAAGTCATCAACTGCCTGGATAACTCAGTCGATAGGGCAACCGTATTCAAATCGGGATGGAGGAGAATTGTTGTTTTGATCCGGATCAAGTTATATCATGAATTTTAAATAAGTATAGCTGTATAAGAGGCCCTTACGTAGGCCTCAACATATTTATTAGGGTAGGACTGGGACGGATTGGTTCGATCTCAGGAAAATGTGATTCCACCGTGTAACAGTGCTTTAATACCGAGGTACATTAATCCTTACAGTGTGGGACACGAGTAACTAATGCCATTTGCAAACAGTGTAATCCAAGAAGAGAGGGCTCCTAGAGGACTATCTCATCAGGGTCTGCATTGTTTGTCATGCTACAGTGTTCTTTAGAAAGGTCCCTAAATATTCACCGTAAGATTGGCCTATTTAAATTTGGAATAGTCCATTTAAAAATTCAAAATTGTAAGAGTTAAAGAGTCAGGGAAAACAAAAGCGCGATACCCTGTAGCCAAATCCTCTTCTCATACGCGACCATAAGCCATAGATTGAGTATAACAGATGTTTATCCTTTCTCTTATGCCACTAATGCTATTCATATAATAAAAAATAATATCATGAAAATAAATAAGATAATTTGTTTTACAATAGCACACCAGCACAGGATTTTATTACCTTGGCAGATAGAGTATAGTATCAGATGGCATAAGCAAACATACATTTGTAGCATGACCTGGTCAGACGGGCCCTACACGAACGTCTTAACAAGGCCTTCTCTGTTTGCAAAGACTTTAACAGGCTTATCTAATGCTCTATTTATCACAATGGTTTCACAAAGTGACTTTTACAGAGTCGTCAAAAGTCGTCAATATGAGGGAAAGGATTAAAGGATCAGAACCAAAACGTGTTCTTCGGTAGCCAAATCCTTTTCTCTAGGTTGTCCATATGCCAAAGATTGAATGTATTTGTTTAACCAACAACTACGGACAATCAACATACCATCTCAATCGCCTAATATTAAATATACAATAAACGTCTCTAAACCGGACTATAAATTTGGTATAAATATCTGTCTTGGAGACGATGGCAGCACACTACAGGGTGAAAGTCATGCAGAAAGCACCTGTAGGGGCTTTCTGCATGCCTTTCACTCTGCATTAAGCAGGCACTTGCCTAAAAGTAGCTATCATCTTCTCTACTAGATTTTCGGTTAAGAGGGGGTTTACTGTACATTCAGTGATAACCCTTTACTCCATGCATATTAATGTGAGAAATAATGGCATGATAAATATCAATTAGTGCGTGTGTGTATGTGCGTGCGTGTGTTTTATGTACGGAAACCTTCTATATGGCTTGCAGTAAGTCGGTGGTTCTAACCGGGTCTTTTTCTTAAATTTACTCGTCCTCTGGGATCCTCCACCTATATTTAGATAGGCGTCTCAACGGGAGTACGATGATACAAACAACTTGTTAATGTTGTACCTGTTGGTCCATACACAGCGGTGACCTCGTCACTGTCGTGTGAGCCACAATCTCTCCACACCTGGGCCGCCCTGGCAAGACATGCCGTCTCGTTGACACCAGTATGTTGATTCGCCTCTCCCCATTTGTCCTCGTACAAGGAACTACCCGGGTGATCCGTGCATTTCGTCACAGACAGAAAACAGCCTTTGTGGACATGAAGAAGCTATGAACTATTTGCACTGAACCTTTATGTCGTTAAACAGACGAGGGCTTTGGAACAATCTAACCCATATACCAAATCTAATCTAACCAAGCATTTTTACATTGATACATTTTTATCACAGACAGGAGTCTTTCATACAGTTACTTTACAGACTGCGGACCTTGGAAATGAAACAGAACGAGTTTTTAAAAGCAACTTTAATATTTGATACACTTACCACCCCACCCCCTAGCAGTAGTAAATTCATGGAGCTACATGGAAAAGCAATCCTACATACTTGAATGAATGAATAAATGAACGAAAGCCTTAATTTAATTGTCTGCATGGTTTCTATTTAGATATTTTGTATGAAATAGATATATTATACTGCCATTAGCAGAAATTATCAAGTACACATCGCTCGTTTCAAAATAACAATTAATTCGTATACAAACGGGGGGATCCTAATTACCCTACATGAGATATTGGATATCCGAATACTTATGATAATTAGAGTAGCATCATACTAGCACACACTACCGTGTTTGGAGACGTTGAGGAGGTTGTTTGGTCTGGACCCGTCGGGTAGGTAGGATGGCATTGGCGCGGTCACTGCCGGTGCTTTGGTCGGGCACGCATTGGATGACTTGGCCAGGGTCATTGTTGTTCGTACTAACCAACATCAACAAAAATTCTTTGAGTCAATTAGGAACTTATCGGCTGAAGATTTGTCCAAACCTATTTATTCACCTGATTTTTATAAGCATTTTAGTTTTCGAATAATCCGGAGCTTACTGTACTTGTATGGTATACCACAAGAGAACATTCTCTGAGACAGAACATCATCCAATATGTGTGTGTTCTCTTAGTAATGAGGCTTCCCATAAAGTATTATTGCATTTTATGAAGGTGTTTAGGAGAAATACAAACACAGTGTGAATAAAGCTATTTTCATTTAGATCTAGAAACTGTGACAGTGAAGGGTTAACTAAAATAAATGAACAAATTGTATATTTCAGAGTATTTACATTTGCGTTTGTATATTGGGCCTATGTCGTATCTGGGTCCCACGTCATTCGGTGTAAGCACCGGAGGAAAGCTTACCCTGCTGGCCCACGTCGCCGCGTGGCACTTAAACCGGAAATCTCCATGATCAGGATCAATAAAGTCTGCCGCACCGTACGCCTAAAAAAGGACATTTTTATTATCACTAACTATTATGATGAAAAAATATCATCCGGTTTCATTATTGAATTGCAACATTTTCAATATATGTAAACACCGATTCACACGCTTAATGATCTATTCACTCATACACTTATTTTTCTCCAATTTACGTGCTCACTGATTCATTCACTTTATCAAGACATTGAACCCTCTTTCTGTCACAGGTTTGACTGTATACCCGTCTGTCTCATTCTCTTTCTCTCTATCTCTCTCTCTCTCTCTCTCTCTCTCTCTCTCTCTCTCTCTCTCTCTCTCTCTCTCTCTCTCTCACTATCCCTCTTTGAGAGAAAAATGATATCCCGAATTTTAATTACATATTGCTTATAAAGGCATATGAACACAAAAAAGGTTATGCCTTAGTAAAAGCATAAGCAGATAGAGCAGACCGTGATCAGACAAAAAAAGGTTATATAAATGGACATAGATGTCTATAACAGAAGATGGCTGATTAATGCAAAAAACTACTCATAGAGGAGTCATCTGATCTGGATCTACTATATTTGAAAATGCGTGAAAAAAGCGTTTATATGGAAATGGGCCATGCAAAGTGTTCCTATCCTGCCCATAAGACCGAAATTTCTTTATGAGCGGTCGTGGTAGAGATGTTTTATTGTATCATAGAAAGAAAACTGATATACATAGCCGCTGTCGGTGATGTTGAAGAAATTGTCCTTGTCTATATTTGAAGTCAGGTGACCAGCGAACACAATTCCTGGTTTGTTATATATGATGTTTCTGCGAATCTGGTTCCCTGTTGTACAATAATTATATTAGTTGTGAATATATCAAACCCTTAGTTGAAATACCTTAATCCTTTACTCCATAAATGTATGCATTTCTAGGCCTGTATGAACCGTCTGATGACTAGGGTCTGCTCTGTTTATGATATAGATATGGTTCTACAGTTTCTACTACGGTCAGCTATTCTCGTGTCCATGTGCTGTTGTAAAATTTAATCTCATCTCCATTCATGATGCCATTTTGTATTATCTCTGTGTTAGTTGAATACAAGAACAGTAAACATTTAGTAATGCAGTAATTGAGAACTATTTAGGCAGGTGGCTGATTAATGAAGGGAAAAAGTCACACAGGAAGCTCCTAGAGGAGCTTTCTATATGACGTTCAGCCTGCATTAAGCTGCCAACTGTCTTGAAGAATGGTAATTATATTTATGTAATGTTAGAATTATCGAATTATCAAGGCTTAACTGTATATATACGAAGAGCTCAATATTTGTCTGTTCAAATGCATGCTGCATATGGCAGGGCTGGTCTAAGATCAGAAAAGTGTTTCGAGCGACGGGAGCTGCCCAGTAGAACGTACCTATCGGTTGTTCGGGTTGTTTTGACAGGAAGTTAGTCAGCGGAGGATATCTTGAAGTCCAGAGTGAGGAATTATACGGAACAGCCTACAATATAAGTACACCAGAAACTCTCTACAGCGACCACATATTTTTCATTGAATATATTGCTGATATGTGTTTTATTGTGTTTGACGTATAGGTTATCGTTTCAAGGCATATTCGAATAAAAAATGTCTGATTATGTTAGTGTTACCATTTGTAATTGGTTTTAGTGAGGGACCAGTCACAATGTAGACACATTAACTTTTTTTAAAAGAACTAAAATACAAACTGCAGAAAGGTTTGGCTGTTTGTGATTAGGCTACTCTGATTTTTCCACCTGTATATGTTCAAGCATTCTGTTTTTCAGATCTGTTAATACACACGATTTATTCTACATCGTGATTTCTTTTTATTACAATATTAAATCGAATCGAATCGAAAATAATAGAATCGAGTTATGAAAAATCGAAATCGAATCGAATCGACTTTTTAGGAATCGTTTCAACCCCCTAATTAAGGCATACATTTATGGAAATAAAACAGGATTCACTTTACTGGAGAACATAACCAACACAGACAGCAAGCTTCTGCAGGAGCTTTCTTCGTTAGATTAGGGACCTCCAAAGGATCAGGGGTATATACACATTGTTTTCCAAAGTTTCCTGCAAATTAAAGTTTAGGGCTTTCATACTGTGAAACCCCTCTAAACCTGACGCTAAATTCAGCATAAATATCGGTCTTGGAGACAGGTGGCAGCTTAATGCAGGGTGAAAGTCATGCAGAAAGCTCCCATGTATGACTTCACCCTGCATTAAGCAGCCACCTGCCTAAATGTATCCAAATTCTTCTCTACTAGAATTCCGGTTTAGAGGGGTTTTACTGTACTGTTTGGATTCTGTAGTTATACGCTGATGGACCATTCCACTTGGAAGTTGGAGTGCTCAAAATTTTAAGGGATTAAGTTCATACTACAGACCAGTGATTGCGATTCTCTATGTAAGGCTGATAGAGATAATGATAGAGCGTACGCACATGCAAGCGCCGGTATAGGTCGGTGTCGTGGTCGTGATTCACACCTCTGCCGTCAAACTGCATACTGAACTTGTCGGAATAATACATCACATTGTCACTGACCACATTGTCCCGTCCACCACCGATATTCACGTGTACGTCATTCTACAAAGCGAATTAACAGCTACAAAAAACCTACACATAGTTCTAACAACCCATCATAAGCGGCCATTCATTCACTGAATATAAAAATCTTTAAAAAAGCATGTGGTTGCTTAATGCAGGGTAAAAGAAATGCAGAAAACTCCTATATAGGAGCTTTTTGTTTTAATTTTGATCTGCATTAAGCTACCACCTGCCTTACAGACCACAATACGACCCTTTTTTGATGACCGCTTAAGGCAGTCTGTTAAACCAATATGACTCATTATTATTTTCGTGACTGTTTGTGTCTCTGACAATGGTTAATTTTGTTTGTAAGGTCTAATACTACGGACGAATAGAGATGCCTTGAACGCAGCTGCTGGTCTGGTTCTACACTGTAATTTCAATTATGGTTTATTTTTTCATACCATAGCTCATGTATAAATCAATAGTAAGGTATTACCGTTTGTGAGAAACGTTCTCATATGTTTTTCTCGTAATAAATCTTTGTTAAACTCTGTAATTAAAACCACCTATGATGCCCAGTGCGGTTATAAGTAAGTAAGGTAAGTAGAGTAAGAACTACAGTGAAACCCCGCTAATGCGACCACTTAATAAACAGCCACTGATGCCGTTTAAAGCAGGTGGTTGCTTAATGCAGGACGAAAGTTATGCAGAAAGCTCCTATAGGAGCTTTCTGCATAACTTTCGTCCTGCATTAAGCTACCACCTGCCTCTGCCATCCAGAATTATGCCCCTTTTTGTTGGTCGTATTAGCGGGGTTTTACTGGTAGCAATATATATTGTATACAAGGTAGCAATAGTTTCATTACAGTGGTATGTGCATTCACCAGTATATACACATCTTGATCAGTAAATAAATAATTTTAATTACCGCTTATGATAATTCTTTTGTTAAATTTTGTAAATTGTCGTGGTATTATTTCATAAGCAAACAGAGCAGACCCTGATTAGACGACACCTATAGGAGCCGTCTTATCTGGGTCTGCTATTTTTGTAAATGTATAGAAATGTTTATGATTTATGTAGTAAAGGGTTAAACTAACATAATTAATGTTCACCAACATACATGATAAAATACATTGTTTTTGATTGTGGTACCCGATGCCTGGTCGTCCAGCATAACTCCACGTACATCAGCGCCGGGCACAAGTCGGCGGATATGGTGGACTAAGTTGTAGTGGATCAAGTTACCTCTCTAAGATAAACAGGAACACTTATCAGTAGAACGCAACGTTATAGCAATGTGTACTACTAAAGAAACTTTTTACAACCACAGCCGTAGAGATTTCTTATTCTTGGTCTTATCTCTTTACTACATTTATAAGTATTAACCCAAGAATTCATGATATCATGTATATTCATTAGCTGGTTTTATACAGTAGAACCTGTCCTAAGCGGTCATTCATTTATTGAACATAGGGATCTTAAAAGGTTGCTTAATGCAGGACAAAAGTAATGCGGGGCCCTTCCTCAACAACAAAAAAGATATGGGTTTTTTTTTTAATTTGGATGAGTTTATCTCATATATATATTTTAACCATTCGCTTGCTAGTCACGTCAATATACCTACCTGTAAATAGTGAAGACCCAGATGAGACAGCTCCTGCAGGAGCTGTCTCATCAGGGTTTGCACTATTTACAAGTTGATTGTGCAACTAGTGCACTCCACATCAGTGATTGCACAGCGAAATACACAGTGAAAATATATGAAATTATACAACAGGGCATGGGTTAAACGAGAAATGTATTTTAAAATTCAGCAAGAGAAGGGTTAAAGGTTAAAAACGTCACAAGAATAGTGAACTCACCGCCGTCCAATCTCTTCCTGTCTGAAAAGAGCCACAATCGCTGGCATTCATGCAAACGTGGTGAACATGGTTATGCTCCATTACATTGTCGTTTCCCTGACAACAGATTGCATAAAATAAGCAAAGCAAGACTCTTAACCCTTTGCTTGCTATTCACGTCAATATACCTACATGTACCTTAAATAGTGAAGACCCAGATGAGACAGCTCCTGCAGGAGCTGGCTCATCAGGGTCTGCACTATTTACAAGTTGATTGTGCAACCAGTGCACTCCACAGTAGTGATTGCACATCGAAATACTTGTACACAGTGAAGATATATGCAATTATACAAAAGGGCATGGGTAAAGAAGGAGAAATGTATTTTAAATTTCAGCAAGCGAAGGGTTAACAGATCTCAGATACTACAGATCAATCCGTTTTTGAGAAAAACGTATGCAGTAAAACCCCTCTAAACCGGACGTTAAATTTAGTATAAATATCGGTCTTGGGGACATGTAACATCATAATGTAGAGTGAATACTATACAGAAAGAGCTTTCTGCATGACGTTCACCCTGCACTAAGCAGCCACCTGCCTAAACGTATCTAGTAAATTCTTCTCTACTAGAATGTCCTGTTTACAGGGGTTTTACTACATGTATATGTACTTAATAATGCTTTAAACCGAGTTTAGAATCTGGACAAAATGTATCGGCAATCTTGAGCAAGTTGTTAGACAGATTCGATTCCACATACGTGTTAGCTAAGATCTACTATGTCTGGACTAGAAAGTAAACTAGATTTTCGGATCTGCAGCCAACTATAGACTGGAATGCTTTTCAGCAAACGATATTCAATAGGCAGAGTGATAAAAAGAAATAAAATAGCTCCATCTATGGAAATCAAACTGGAGTCAAACTAAACACACGTGACATTATCCTGCAGAATTATCAAATGACGTGGAATTGGACAGTATATAAATATCACATCCTATGGAGAGAGACAGCACGTACTGTCAACCCGAGGTTGGTTATGTCTACCGAGGCGTTAGCCGAGGTGGACATGACCATACCGAGGGTGGACACTACGTGTTTTCGCTCTCCATAGGTTGTGATACTTATTTTATTATACTGAAAAGTACAATCAATTTCGTCAGCAAAATTATTTATTCAATGACAACAATAAACAGTTTGAAACAAAAATCGCGGAACAGCTTCACATTTCTACTCATTATACGTTATAAGTACTGGGGAGCCCTTTTCACTGTCCAATCTTGACAGAGCCTCCTCCGAAATAGTCGCATAACGCGACAATTCTCAAATATATAAACAAAACAAATCTATTGGCATAATGACGTTTGTTTATCAAATTGCAAGCGTCAGTACGTCACGCACACAATTTGATAAGCGCTCGCTGATCTAGATGTTCCGTGCCTATGGTAGCGGGAGACAGTATTTTTCCGACAGTAAATATTTTCCCGCTGGACCTGACAGTATTTCTATATCACGATGGCCTATGGGAAATTCTAACAAAGAAGGGGACGTATCTATGTTTGAATTCTCCATAAAACACCACAAGCGCTGTAACGGCATAACGTGGCGTAATATGGCTTCGAAAATCCGTACGTCAAGAAAAGTAGTGCTGTTGTGGCGGTGCAAATTATAGTTAAATTGAAGTGTTAGAATCGAAATAATAAATTTACACCAGTGTTTTATCGTGCACTCGAACACTGGTAGGAGTTGAGATGCGTAGTAATTAAATCACGAGACCGATAGGCCGAGTGATTTAATTGTAAGCATCTCAACGACTAGCGTGTTGGATTGCACGATAAAACACTGGTATGAATTTATTATCTCTTAATTAACATTGTAATTGAAATTGAGGTATAATAATAATTATATTTTGTAAAGCAAATAGTAAAGACCCTGACCAGAGGACGCCTCTCTCTCTCTGACTGCAGCGATTGTGTGTGTCCCATATGATCACACAAAGCATACATGGATCAATGCAAAACAATTCAGTTTTAATCTCTCAAACAAAACAACCGCATTCCATACATACAGAAAAGCAGAAGCAAACAGAAGAAATAAGTCGTTGGAAGTGTCTTACGCAACTTACATAATAGTTTATACCCGTGTACTGTCCACCGTGTACGTGATTGTACCTGATGATGTTGCCAACACCATAAAGCTTAACAGCATGGTAACCAACAGCGCCCTCTCGTGAGTAGTCATATATTTCATTGTCCTCGACTATGTTTCCTGCCGCTGTAAGAGTCTTCCGATCGCCACCTAAAACAAAATTGCAGTTATACAACAGAAACCCATATTAAACGACGATTCATTTATTAAATACATGAGTCTTAAAAGCAAGTGGTTGCTTAATGCAGGACGAAAGTAAAGCAAAAAGCTCCAATAGGAATGTTCTTTTCTACCTCTGGTTTTACATTAAGCTACCACCTGATTAAAGACCGATAATAAGACCTCTTTGTGATGGTCCCTTAAGACAGAATAAACTGTTTACTGTACTTAGATACAAACATTCAAATGACACGAGGAACAACGCATATATAAGATGATATATATACCAAGATACATGAACAGATTAAAGCATTTACTAAAAGTCAAGACATAGAGGATCTTACATGAGTGTGCATTACACATTGTTTTTATGAAACGAGTTTACTATAATAATCCGACACGAGCTTTAGCGAGTGTCATTTTCATTATAGTAAACGAGTTTCATAAAAACAATGTATAATGAACACGAATGTTAAATTCTTTTTATCACATAATCCTTAAAATACCATAGAAAATAAAACAGACTAGCTGACGGCTGTTTCTGTCATTGCTTTACAAACAGAGTAGTAATACAACGGCCGACCCGCATGGAGTGCTATGATTGGCTAACGCTTTTTAAATGAGCGCTACGATTGGCTAACTTGCTAATTTGCATAAAAATTGAACTAATGCAATTTTACGAAATACGGTACTCTGTTACGGCACTCCCACGAGGTAGATTATGTGATAAAAAGTTATATTAAATGGATCAGTATATGAAAGACAAGACACATAATTACGCCGCTTCACAGGATACCACAATCAGTATACATACGACAATTCCAACACAATATTTAACCCTTTTTAAAAATGTGAAAGGTGTAATATGGTTGTATAGAGTACCAGTGCTTTTGGATATCCTTTACAATCATCGTCGTTTTGGCACTGCATTACCTATTCAATGTCGCATTTTCTTAACACCCAACCCATCCAACTTAGTGTCACAGTGCTCGAGACCTAATCCACACATTCTTCTATAATTAAACCGCAGTTTTTGAAAAATCTGTGGCGGTACCTTATTCAGTTTTTTCCTCTTTCGTGAAGACTGGATTATTGCCGCCAAAATGAAACCCTCGTGAAGAAAATTTGATTGGCTGACTATCGTTTCTGGAAGCTTAAAACCATTGACTTAGCATGTGGACAGCACTACCAACCGTGACGTAGTGATGTATACAGTGACATAGCTTTGCAAACACTATCCCTTATTTGGATTAAGTGGGCGGTTTAAATCGGTTAGATCGCCAAAGACAAGTCTTCATGAAACCAAAGACCTATGGTTACCATAGGTCTTTGATGAAACAGACTGGCTTCACTGATGCTCATCGCAGTCTTTTTCACGACACCTTGTCATAATGCAGTCTAAATGTAGGCAAACATTTGACATAATCACGAATACCAACTTTTACAAAATTTTAGTATTAAATGGTGTCGAAGAGAACATGTTGAGTCTAATGCTCTTTCTTGTTGGAAAAAACTAAATTTTGATATAATTGATAAACACATTTCCTTTTACAGCTCTAATAAACACCTTCTTCCACCTAAACCTAGAACTTCTTTTAGACATCTTAAAAAGGGTTTACAGCATTTCCATTCAAAATACGTTTTTGTTCCTGCTGATAAGGCATCGAATAATGTGATTATTATTTGACGATTACATTATATCGATGTCTTGAAGCAGTAAATTATTAATACCAAGTCATACATTTCAGTTACCACTGAGCAAAAGACCATCATTTCAGACCATGTCAAAAAGTGTGAACAATTTGGAACCGATATTAAAATTACACAACATAAACTTCCTACAATGTATTGGTTACCAAAACTACATAAACACCATATAAAGCGCGTTTCATTGCAAATTCTAGTTCATGTACAACTACTAAATTGTCTATACTTTTGACTTCTTGTTTAACGAAGATAAAGGAACATGTAAATTTCTACTGCGATAAGACTTATGAAAATTCTGGAATAAATCTCTTCTGGTCTATTAAGAACTCTTTAGAAGTCTTAAACAAACTTAAGAACAAAAGGTATCTTGCATCCACTGTAAGCATGTACGATTTTTCTACTCTGTACACAACTCTTCCTCATACTTTAATTAAGGATAAGCTTACTAACTTAATCCAGAAAGTATTTGCACGGGATAAACATCATTCTTGGCATGTAATGCTGAAAAAGCTTTCTTTACTGAAGAGCAAATGAAATATTACACCAATTGGACTTGCTCAGAAGTTTGCGAAGCACTTACCTTTCTTTTGGATAACATATTTGTACGTTATGGGAATGCTATATACCGTCAGGTAATTGGTATTCCTATGGGTACGAATTGTGCACCACTTGTCGCAGATTTGTTTTTGTACTGCTATGAGAGAGATTTCATGTTAAGTTTGAATCCTCAATCACAAGAAGATGTTATAAAAGCCTTCAATGAAACTTGCCGATATTTGGATGATATTTTTAACTTAGATAACCCTTTCTTTGATGCTCTGATTCCTACAATTTATCCTAAAGAACTCAAATTGGATAAAGCTAACACGTCCGACAGTTATGCAGCGTTTCTTGATCTAGACCTTAAAATTAATAATGGAATGATTTCTTCTAAAATATATGACAAAAGAGATGATTTTGATTTTAATATTGTAAATGTTCCTCATCTTGACGGGGATGTTCCCCGTGCTCCATCTTACGGGGTTTATATATATCAACTTATTCGTTTTGCTAGAGCTTGTTCATCTATTGACGATTTTAACAGTCGAAAATCTCATTTTAACAGAAAAGCTGCTTAAGAAAGGATATAGATACCATAAACTAAGAAAAACTTTCTCTAAATTTTACTATCGAAATCTCTCGCTTATTGTCAAGTACCAATGTAATCTTAAGGTGCTTCTGCGACACGGTATTTCACATCCTGAATTTTATGGTGATGTGATTTACACACTTCGTAAAATTATTGGACATACCCATTTTCTCACTTTGTTCATCAAATGTGTTAAAAATTCATTAAAAAGGGATATGATCCTGTAGTACTACAACATACTGCATGTTTGGTTGTGAACCCTTTTACAGTTGGCAATCACGCTGGCCTCTTTGCATGTACGCCGACAAGAAAGGTTTAGTACTCTATGAAGGCGACCTCTTAAATCCAGAAATGGAAGGAGAACGTCGGATATCAGTACTATTTCATTTTTTCGTACCCTTTATTACTTTTCTACAGTTACTCTGTTTTCAGCTCAATCATTGAGTACACTAGCGATAGGTGGATACAGTATGTTCAATTAAATGTTTTTTTCGTTATACATGCACTTTACCAAAAAATGTTGTATTTGCCGTCGCGGTTGTTGTAGATTAGTCTGAGAGGGGATACGTTTATTTACACTGTTTGTCTTTTAGGGTGGGGTGGAATAAGAGTGAGGTTGGGCGCCCATAAACCGGTTTAACCCCCAGTGACTTTTGTCACTGACCGTTCCAAGGCGGTACTTCCATCTTCCTCCTATTGTATAAAAGTACAAAAATGAGTTATGCAGGAAACACCACATACAGAACAAACACTCGCCCAAACAGCAACACAAGGAAACAGCAAATGTACATAGGTAGAAAAAACAACAAGAGACGCACAAAGACAAAACAAACATACAATAGGAGGAAGATGGAAGTACCGCCATGGAACGGTCAGTGTTTGTTTTGTCTTTGTGTGTCTCTTGTTGTTTTTTCTAGTTATGTACATTTGGTGTTTCCTTGTGTTGCTGTTCGGGCGAGTGTTTGTTCTGTATGTGGTGTTTCCTGCATGACTCATTTTTGTACTTTTACTAGCATTCGATAAAATACACAATCAAACCGTAAATATTTGCACATTTATCAACAAGACAACCATATATACCGCTTATTTGGATACCGCCATCACCATCATGCAGCAAAGAGCGAGCCACTAGACATCTGTCACCGGTCAAGCCAACGTTATAGCCGCCTTTAAATGAAATGAAATCACAATAATTAACCCATTCCCTCGCTGTTTGAACTACAGAGCAAACGCTCTATTTACCACAATGGTTTAAAACTACACAATTCTAAAAGTTTCCAAATTTACGCTCTTATCGTAAAATTTACTATAAAAAAGGAAACTTTTAGAAATTAATAATTGCTTCTTTTCAGTAGATTTATTCAAAGAAGGTGCGTCTAAAATATCATGTTAACTAGGTAGTTGGTTAAAGGTAGAAATATGACCAGATTTATATATCAGTATGATAGTGCGGTTTAATCATCATATTATAGCAAAATACAGTATAATCCATCTAAACCAACCACCCAATACACGAACATTATCTTTAAAATGAGGTAACTGTTTAGCATTGGACGGAAGTAGAGCAGAAAGCTTGCGTCCTGCATTAAGCTACCACTTATCTCAATGTTATACCTTTTTTGTGATCGTATAAAAAGTGGTGTATTGTATGAGCCATTCTCTTGGGCAAAGGGTCACATTGTAGTGAAAACCCTGTACCTCATAGATCTGGACCAGTGCTCGGCAGCTGGTCGGGTTTTGCACCGTTTGTCACCTATAAGAATGTGTAAAATGTATTTTTTCTCTTTCCATAAATGTATATACCTTATCATTATATTGACATCTGATCTAGGTATACACTGTCTGCCATGTAATAAGGCCCATTTTCTCATTTAAATGGAGATGGTGTTACGTATAGTTTATTCGGTGTTTCAGTGTGGATTTTCGCCTATTTCTCTACGAATAAACCAGTTTAACCATTTCAACGCTGATTTTTCAGAATGGAATAGCCCACCAGTGTATAACTACATGTATATAGTCCACTCAGTATGAAAGGCTTAGAATTACTAGAGGAATTTCAATGACAAACAGTGCAGACTCTGACCAGATGTCTTCCCTGGGAGCTCTCTGATATGGGTGTTCTCTGTTTGCAAATACTAGTACATGCGTGCCCTGCATTAAAAGGATTTAGAAGCTTTGGATTCTGACGGTAAACCAAAGTTTCTCGTCGTCTAATGCTTGTGAGGATTAACACTATTTCTCACATAAAATGCATTCTAAGCAGTTCTGAGCGAAACTCCAAAGATCTTTGCTTTCCTCGAGCGTCATTTACTGAAACAATTCCAGGATTGCTTTCGAAATATCGATATTTTAGGTAACTCTCCTTGCAGCTACCTTTAAATACTCTCAAATGTAATACTGCAAATCCCGATTTAATGATGTAATTTCGAAATATGCTAACTTGTAAATCCCTATGTGCGAATTTATCATTTTAAAAGATATAGAAAATGAACTGATAACGCTTGCTCTTTTGTGCATAATTTGTCCTAAAAGGGGCATAGGCGGCAACAATATAGAAACAAATCAGAGGAAACATGGAATATCACTCTCATCGGGCTATTGCTTTACATTCCAAAGGCCACGTCGGCGTATCGAATTGTTCCAGAAAATCTCCTTCAAATGAAAAGGATCGTGTCAAGCACACATTCGAGTATATGCTGCTTAACCCATTTCCTCAAACATACTGACGGCTTTGGTGCCTCTGTTTAAGTCGCTTTTTGAAACTATTGCGATAGATAGAGCATTTGATTAATTCATGGGAACAAATGCTCTATTTATCACAATAATTTCTAAGTAACACAATTCTAAATTTTCCGTTTTTCCCTTGCAAATGCTCCTTTTTCAGTAGATTTATTCAAAGCGGTTGGACATAAAATACTATTTGAGGGAATGGATTAGGTGTAGAAGATGACATCACCTTTGCGGGCAAATATATGACTTTATTATCGCTTATGACTTAATATTTAGCTGAAAGATTTGAAATAAGAAGTGATCTCACCTGTGTTTCTTATTTCCATATCAAGTATCTGTACATTGTCAACTTGACTGGCTGTAACTCCCTTGCCCCGACATCCCTCTAGAACGAAGTCTCGTAGAACAACGTTTTTAGTCCCTTTTTCAATTCTAAGGAAGAGGTTGACGAGAGCTTTATTACTGTTAGCAACATAATCAAGTTTTGATTAAATGATATGCTAAAGGACAAATGGAAACATCAGGAGACACTGACAGTTAGTCGATAAACGATGCATTTAAAACATTTGTACACGGTCCGCAATGGAACAAATAGTTAGAATATTCAAAAATATGTATTGTAATAAATATCCTTTGCCATAACATTCTATATTTAAATTACAATTCTGCCCATTTTTCTTAATCAACACCAAGCGTTCTAAACATATTGATATCATTAAAATAAATGCTTTGAGTCCATTTTCCAACAGTTTAAAAATATATTTTCAGGAATTTCAGTTAAATATTTACGGTATCTGAATACTGCCAAATTCTTCGAAAACCACCAACTTTTATGAGAAGGAAAACCTCATCGATTACACGGAAATCAACGGACACATTCTGTGAGTCTTCGATTTCGGAACAACACTAAGAGTATTAGTTGGGATTTCACTATAATGGTTGACGTGAATCAGTCGAGAGAGTGAAAATGAGAAAAGAGAACGCCTGTTGTGTAGTACTTTACCTAATTGTACATCGGGTATGTCTGGTGCACATTACTTTTTTTACGACAGATTTCGTAATTTCGACAGAGTGGCGGACATGTTTTCGTTGTTTTCCGAGGTAAGAAAAACTCTCTTTATCGATACAAACAACTCCTTCATTACAATGTGCTTAATCACCAAGTTAGTTTCAAATCACGTAGATTCCGATAGATGTTTTTGTTACTCAAAATCGGAGAAATTTGGGCAGAGTGCAACTTTAACGCGGTGATCAAAACAACTTTTTTGATAATAGAGACCGTAAGCTATTTCGTGTACAATGTATGTTGTTAGTATTGCGAATGTGTGTAGTTTTTTTTTATTTTGCCATTGTAAATAGGATTATCGCCCATGTATGATAGGATAGTGCCATTGTGTATCGGATTATCATGCCTGTATAGAGTATCATTGTGCATTTGTGAACGTGATTACCGCGCCTCTGTCGGGCTATCATTGTGCCAATGTGTACGGAACTACCGCGCCTGTGTAGGCTATTATTGTACCAGTGTATATGGGATTACCACACAAGTGTAGGATACAGCTTACTTGATGCAGTCGGTGATTAGCGACAGATAGACCACGTCGGTAGGTTTAACACTTCCGTCTCTACTGGGCATCCACGCATACAGGTTACCTGAGGTTCTGTCCAGGTAATACTCACCCTGAAGATGTGAATACATTCCATGTTTAATACTGTCCCTCATGTAAACGCCCTTTCACGCTTTATGTAGGAGCCGTCTGATCCACAGTGTTGGAATTGGATGTCTACGTTACGCGTGCGTGAGTTTAGGTTATACGGTAACACCTCTCTATAACAGCCACTAAATTACATCAAGTATTTTGTGTTAAAGGCAGGTGGCTGCTGAAAGCAAGGTGAAAGTAAAACAGAACGCTTCTATAGGAGCATTCTGTTTTACTTTCACCTTGCTCTAAGCAGCCACCTGCCCTAAATACCAACTAATTAACACAATTTAGTGGCCCTTATAGAGAGGTTTTACTGTATAAAGATACACGGTCATAACTTTCACACACCAATAAGGAGTTTGAAGATTAAAGTATTTATACATACACGTGCAAAAAACGTTTTTCTCAGAAATACAAATGTGCTCATACTAATAATGCTGGTCTATCTAAATCATCTGCAATATGCATCAAACTATATTGTAATACCTCGTATATTCGTAAAGTAAAACGTTTCGTGCTGTGGATTACGCGTGCCGTCCAGGTGAGATTTCGCCAATCAGCTACCGCGAAGGAAAATAGTTTCGATATTCAGATTATAAAACAAGAGGCGAACACGTGGTTGAATTTGAAAAACAATATCATTCGAATCGATAATGTCGATATGTTAATTCTAATAGACATGACGCTCTCTGAACAAAATTCGTGTCACGGTCGTCTCAGTTTCTATTTTTTAGAAAGGCCTACTAATGACTCAATGGAGCTGAACAGACTATATATTTAGGTCTATGAAATTCTCGCCCCTTTAAGAGCTTCTTAATCAAATTATCAATCGAATGAAAAGAAAACATCTACTATTTATCCGTCAATATTTGCTTCCTGACTAGATTCTTATTAAAACTCGTTTCCCCAACGGTGGATTAAGTTAATAAAACTGATACATTAACAGAGTTAAACGTCTTCTAAAGACGCTGTGGTGAAGTAGGTTAGCCCGAAGACCGTTGAGTTTTAAATGCTCTTTTGTATGATTCAGCGTGGTTTCGAATCCACCAATAGCCAAAATGTTAGATTCTTTTTCTTCTCTTTCTTTCTTTTCTCTTATTTGTATAATTCTATTGGGGATTTTTCTGTTATTCTGCCTGAAGGTAGACCCTTGTCAAACGGCACCTGTGTATAGCAACTGTAAGAAACAATTACAGACCTTTTGGCTTCTTTTTAAAGGAAGTATACTTGTATACATGAAGCTACCATTCACACATAAATGTTTCATTCCGGAAAAGGTATCGTAGATGAAACATGGTGTTAGCATGGCGCATGTCTGTATAGGTTATCAATATGCACATTTGTATGGGATTACCGCGCCTGTGTAGGATGAGACATATGTTATGATATATTAGACTAATATTCAACAATCTATTGGCGACTGTGTGATTACATTAGCAAATAGTTTGGATCCAGATGAGACCCCGAGTAACTCGGCGAGTAACTCGGCGTCTCAAACAGATCCAAACTGTTTGTTACCCAGACACTATTTTTAGATGGCAACGAAAGAAAGATGTATTTCAGAATTAAAACAGATGGCAATGGTGAACATCATCGTTTGATGTTGCAAACTTTCTCATACTACACCTAAGCATGTTATAAATTACGAATTACGATTACAACATGGAATGAAAGCAGTGTATTTTATATCTATGCAAAATATTCAAGGGCGGGACAAACTGGTGAGAAACTCATAGTTGTCTAGAACACCACTATAGATTTAACTGAATCTAAATAGACAGAAACAAGACATATGTCTAACAGAACTTGAGAACAAAAACCACAAGAATCAAAATAAGCCACATCAATAATTGCAGTTTTGCTGAAATATAAGATAAAACTCTGAATAATAATTTCTACTTATTGAATTCTGGAAAACCGATATTTACTAATGAAACAACAATCTTCTTGAATATGACGATTTCTCTTTATGACTTAATAGAGTATAATTTGAATCACAGAATTCACATCATTGTAATTAGTATCCTACACCATCCAATATGGAAAAGTGCTACCAATATGTGTCCATGTGGGCGTGCGGCGCGTGTGTGCGTGCTTGCGTGTATACGTGTTTGTGTGTTAGATCAGTACACTACTCACCGGCTGATCCAGTTCGGCGAGAACATTGAGGAACCTAAAGTAACCGCCCTGTTCACCCCAGCCCTTTTGCCGATTACGACCGGTCCAGTGTCCTGGGTAAAGATCAAATAAAGTTTCCACCGGGGTGTTCGAAAATGTAGACACAAACTACCCATCACACTACTATCAGGACAACTGATCAGGATCTACACTGTTTTGCATTGTTATTATAGCTCCTCGGGTACATTTCATATTACGTAGCTTTTCTTTATAGAAACACGAAGACATTGAAATAGGATAAAAGCATGTAAGAAGTATCCATATTATTTGTTTATCGTGTAAAGAAAGAATCCTTCATAAGTATTAGTTCGAGGAAAGCGGCACTGGGTGTCTTATTTCTATACTTATGACCGGGTGAGTCCAAATGTCATAGGTGAACATGCACCACACATTCTTACCATTTTTACACAACTCTTAACACTATACTCGACGGAGCCGCAATTTACGCACTGGCAAACAGAGTAGACCCAGATTAGTTGCCTGTAGTTCGAGTTGTACAGTTGTAACTCGATATCTCAAACTCGGAAAACTCGAAATTCGGGATAACTCATTTAAAAGTTCGGTCCTTCCAAAACTTACAACACAGAATGATTCTAAAAAATGTATCAATACGCATATCTAGAAAAACATGTGACAGCTGAATGCAGGTCGAAAGTAATGATGAAAACCCCTACAAGAGCTTTCAGTTTTGCTTTAGACCTGCATTAAGCTGTGAACTTGAAAAATTGTTCAGATTAGAAAACGGATGCCCGAACCTCTGTTATCTCGAAGTAATTTGTATCGAGGGTTTGGTGCAAAACTATTAACATTCACCTGCGAAATTGTCGTCTGCTATAAACAGAGGTCAAAATAAGATGCGTAATTAAAACATTTTCAACAATGACGTTTATGTCTCCCCCAAACCCTATGTTGTGATCACTCTTTAGAATCGTCTAGAACAATATAGGGTTTAGTGAAGACAGGACGAGTTTAGTATCTAATTACACACATGTTTGTAACATATCGTTTTTTAAAACCGTGTCTGAATGCCAAACATGTTGCCTAGAAACACATTGTATCATCTGGACCCAAACTACCGTTTGTAAATGTCATTGTGATATACATGTAGTTGCCATTTACCAATTTTCATCCCAAACACCGGGTTACGGTTGAGTGTCACGGTATGCGTCTGGGCGTCCAGGTTTAACACCTTGACCGACATATCTGACCAGCTCCAATACCTTCAACAGAGTAAAACACTGCACAACCAGATCAGCCGACATGCTTAGGACGCAACGTCTTTAGGACGCAAGGTTCTTTACAGTTTGACACGCATCAGAACCTATTATGTCTATCTAACTGGCGAAACAAAGAGTTCAATCTGACCAGATGCTACCTTTAAAAAAGCGACAGCTGATCGACCAGGTTCTGCATGGCTCGCAAAGCTTGGTTTCAATACAGCTGGGCTCATTTATAGAGTAAACTGCTACGGTAAAATTGGCATAAGTTGTCATCAATACCCTCAATATTCCGCATTGTTAGTTTAACCCTTTCCCTGTTCTATATTTATTCCATAATTCAAAACCCACTGAATATTCATGGACAAAACAGGTGTAATAAATTATGGAAAGTAAAATATTGCAGCCAATTTAGAAACTAAAGAAATAGATTTATCAAATTCAATTAGCAAACAGAACAGACCCTGATTAGACGGCTCCTCTAGGAGCCGTCTGATCTGGGTCTACTCTGTTTGCAAATGCGTAAAAACACGTTTGTATGAGGGAAAGGGTTAAATCAATTTAAGCCCTTAGTGTTTCAAAAACTATCATGAATTAAAAAAACGACTTATTCTTTCTTTAACACTGTACCGGATAGAGCCGCTATGTAGACACATAATTAAAAAAAGTAGTTTGAAAAACGCTCTCAAATTGCTTTGAGAATCGGGGTAAAACTAGAAAATTAGAGAACCTCGTCAGGAAAATACATGGACGACTTATAATATTGTTTAATAGTTTTAAAGGAAAACCGACGGACGGACGGACAAGGTTATTCCAGTATAGCTCTCACCAAATGTGTTACACAGGTATGGTATATATATGGTCTTACTTTAGTTTTCATTTCACGTTAAATGAACACAATCTACGGTATGCACAACGTCCACGCAATTTGAAATAAAACCAAATTACGTTACGCCCACTCGAAGTTTTAACGTTTTAAATGTTTTGGGGTTTTTTTTGCGTTACGGTGCCCCGATTCTAAAGCAATTAAAAAAAGAAATTATTTTCAAATTACTTTTTCGTCTAAGTTACGTGTTTTCAAAATGCCTCTATCAGGTGCGAGGTAAAAGAAAGAACATGTTTTTATTTCTTTTTATTTTGCGTTAGTGTCCCAATATATTTTCCTGAAGCAATCAGATTATGTTTTCTTTTCAAATTATGTACCTACAACCATTTTTCAAACAGCATAACCCAAGCTCAGACGGCTTCTATAGGAGTCGTGTGATCAAGGTCAGCCTTTTTTTGCTTAAGGAATAGCACTTGTCAAAGCGAAAACATTCCGACGCACCATGTTCATATAGCAATATTAAAAATCAATTAATAAGAAGCATGATGTCACTCTTTCTTACATGAATATTCTTTAGGTAAAAGGTTAAATCAACTCATGCAAAACATTTGTTTAAGCAGTCGTATACGAGGGATGGTCATTATCTAGGTGGGCTAATACTCTGAACTACTGCCCAACAAACAACATAAAATGCATACTGAACTCAATGAGAAATACTATAGTATAGTAATGAAACTAGTGAAATGTATATAGAACCGAATGACTGTAGCCTCGAAAAGAAAATGGTAAAACAAACAAGGTAGACCCAGATTAGGGGGTTCCTTAAGGACCCCCCTGATCAGGTTGCTGAACCCAAAGATGTCATTGGATATTACAAGCAAATATTTTGATTGCTGTTCAACCGTCAACATGAAAAATCAATGGGTTCCAACATCAGATCTGGGTGAGTTTTTCTTTAAATAATATGGGGATAAATGGGTTAAATCACAGTCTTCAAAATACATGCGATTATAAACGTGGAAAGAATTTGGATATTCACCAGTAACCGTAGGTCCAAAGGTCCGTTTCTTGCTGCCATGACGACGGTCTGTTGACGGAAACGTTAAACTGAAACTTTGTTCCGTTTGCCCCATCTAGAACTTTGACTATATTTATGAATTCCTGTCAAGAAAACCAAATAATGAGAAACGCATTCAGAAAACGTTATAAACTTAATAATGCATTTGACCTATGCCTATGATGGCAATGATTACCTCGTTCGGCCATCTCGCCAAGCGCAGTGGGACGCTATTCTGGAATACCTCGATTGGAGCAGTGCGGTCGGCGTAAGACCCATATGAATGCAGTGCTGGGAATGACGTAATACCAACATCAGGAAGATGGAGCACCTTCACCTGTTTGATATAGACGTAATGTTAACCACTGACTCTTACGCTCGTAACCCATGAACGTCGAGTAACAATAAATGACTTAAAATATATCAACAAGCAACTACATGTATTAAAAAGCAATACATCCCCCACGACAGACTACTCTTAGCATTTCTACACCCATCACCTAGAGTTGGATGTGGACTTATAGCAAATATGTATCGATATCACAAGTGTAAATGAGTGATGTTGTGTAACTTTTGATTAATTGTCCATATACAGTGTAGAAAGACCATTCCATTCATTTTCAAGACGCTGATGAAATGAACATGTTTTAACATTTGAAAGTTAAACAATTTTATAAATACCCAGAAGTCTTGTACATACATATCTATATTGCAGGGACCTGGGAAATTTCTGCAATGTTTGTACATAAAAGCATATTAGTGACAAAGATATAAGAATGTTTAAAGATAAGGTTCTAGTTTATCTAGGAATCGGCTTCCACTACAGACTTCTATGTTAAAGTGGTGTCATCCTTCTTCCTGTTGGGTGGGCGAGTCAGGGCCACAGAGACACCAAAGTAGTATGTGACACTCTAACTCCACCGAAGAAATTTGGAAACCGTCAACCAAGTGGTTGAGGAGGTATCATCCAGACACAATTTGCAGGCGGGTTTTCACCTGAATTGTGGTCAATGTTGCGGTAAAGGGGCCAGCGAAACCAAGTAGTATTGAAGCATTCAACCATTTTAAGATGGTGAAACCCCTAAGCCAAGCTGTTTGAGAGATATCGTCCAAACCTTTAGTAAAATTAAGGTCGAGGACAGGGTCACGATCATAGAGGCATTAAAGTAGTTTGTGACACTCTGGCTTTCCAAGATTCATCCACAAAAGCCATTTGGAAACCCTTACCATTGGGGAGTTATTGTCAAGGTCAAAATCATATTTTTCTCAAGATGCATCATACAATAAATTTGGAAATCCCAACCCAGGGGATTCATGATATATCATCCGGTCAAGGTTCCAAACAAATTCTTACTAAAGCCAGTAAAGATCAAGGCCAAGCTAAATGTCAATGTCAATGGAATATGCGACAATCCGCCTTCCCAAGATGCAACACAAGAAACTTGTAAACCATAACCCATTGCAAGTGGTTGAGGAGATATCGTCCGGACAAACATCCCGACGGAAGGACGGGCGGGCAGAACGAATGGAAGATAAAAAAAACTGACGATTCATACGGTTTAGCTTATATTGTGTCTTTTTATTACTTGTAAGTCATTACCTATGTTATATCATAAGCAAACAGAGAAGATCGAGACAAGACGACTCCTATAGGAGCCGTCTGATCTGGGTTTACTGTTTGCAAAGCGTAAAAAGGCGTTTTCTGGAGTTAATGGTTAAAAGCAGGCGCTTGCCTTTTTGTTGACCTCTGGGTCCATGCTTATAAAGCTTTTAGTTGAGTCTGAGTTTCGTTCTCAGGCTTTTGATTGGTCAGATTTGAGTTCTCAAGCTTTCGATAGGTCAGATTTGAGCCAAAGGCTCAAATCTGACCAATCAAAAGCTTGAGAACGATCTCAGACTCAACTAAAAGCTTTATAAGCATGGACCCTGATAACAGAGTCTGCCGTGTGTGTCATTCAAACATATATATGTATGCTAGTTCTTTAGATTCAAGGTGTGATATAAAGATAGTGTATACTCACGTGGTGTCGAGATATTGGCGGCAGCCTAGCTAGAATGGCGGGGTCACTGACGGCTTTAAAATGAGTGCTGGGAATCTGCTTACCACCTGTCTGGAATCGGAACGAAACATCTAAGTATTTCCATAAACGTGACATTTCTTTCTTTCAGAACAAACATACAATAAATGCAAATTTAATAACGTTTTACATCATTGTCTTAGTCTAGTTGATGAGGTTGGTTTCTTGTCACATGCATAACAAATATCAATTGCTGAACAAAGTGGCATGACTGGCAGGGAGTAAGAAAAGTCAACTTTATTTTCTATCCGACAACAACTTCTGTAACAAGGACAAGAATATGTATCAAGCAGCCATCAAAAAGAGGTCTTTACCACATGAACTTCACTACTGTGTAACGACCTTATTGTCAGTTGACTGGATACTGGCTTGTTGATGTGCAGTGTGCTAGCTAGGTCGTGGTACCCGTGGGCCAGTTCTATAAACACATCTGTGGGAAATAGAGTTGAATATCTACAGTAGAACCTGTCTCAAAAGAGCAAAAGAGCTCTAATCATGAGTTCTACAGAATTAATCCTGTGTAACTTGTATGTTGTTGGTATTGTTCATCGTTTACGCGTAATCTATTTTTTTACAGTCATGTTTGTAAGTTTTGACTATTTCGATCATTATTTTGCTATAAATCCTAAAATGCTGCACCCATTTGAAACCGTGTCGAAACCAAGGTAAGAAATGAAAACAATAGTAAAGTCAGGCAGGAACAGCCACACACAATACGCAACTACTACCAAAACACCGAGAGAAAACAAGTAAGACATACACACAACTGTGCGGGCACACACATACAAACACACACTCTCTCTCTTTCTCTCTCTTTCATTCTCTCTCTCTCTCTCACACACACACACACACAGACAGACAGACAGAGAGACAGAGCGACATATAGAGGATAGAGGGGGGGGGGGAGAGCACCTGTGTCATTTTATGTAATCTTCCCAATCGGGACCGTGTACTTACTCGCGCCCTTGTATGCCGGATTGTGCAGAACAGATACTGCTTTATGGAGGGTGTGGAAAGCCGTTGTCAAGCTCTTCCTGCAACAAGTGTCTCAGATGTTAATGCAATTAGTGGCGAGTTCATGATTAATTTGAAAGCAATATGAGTCTTAAACAAACGCTGTTTCTCTCAGCTGATCATCAATAGCAAAACTGTTATATTGTAGATGATCAGAAACGAAAAGAATACAGTGAAACCCCTTTAAAACAGACGTTAAATTTGATATCAACATCGGACTTTGAGACAGGTGGCAGCTTAATGCATCGTTAAAGTCGTGCAGAAAGCTCCTCAATGAGCTTTCTGCATAACTTTCACCGTGCATTAAGCAGCCACCTGTTTAAAGTATCTAAGTTCTTCTCTACTAGAATTCCGGTTTAGTGGGTTTTACTGTATTTTACTTTGAGCATTATTAAACGCACCCAACTTAAACCCTTATCGGGCTGAAAAATTAGTCTGCAAAAACTCTGATATGTTGCATTTTACTTACTTTTGATTCGTACAAACGTTTGAGAAACTGTTGACCGAGTGTCAAACAGACTGGATCATGATAAGACGCAGAGGTACTTATCTGGAACCAAGATGCTTACAAATGCGAGACAGGTCGTGCTCAGCACGATAAGAGTAAACAACGATTATTTCTGGACACTTTACCCAGTAAATATGCATGTATATATAATAAATTATGATAAAGCATCACACAATGTAATCATCCTGTGACGATTATATTGTGTGGATGTTTTGGTCTAAGAATTCGTACCAAATAATAACCTGTGGTCTCTAAATTTAAACATGGCAAAATATCTGAACATGTTGGAAAATGTAAACATTTCAATGCTGATATGAAAATCACACAACATAAACTTTAGACAATATACTGCATGCCTAAACTGCATAAAACGCCATATAATTCACGCTTAAAAGCAAACGTGGTCGCATGCACTACATGTACTATGGCTAATGAACATGTCAAGCTTTACGCTTATGAGAAAGCCGGTGTTAGCTTCTTTGGGCATAAAAACTCCAAAAGAGGCAACACCAAGCTAACTCCTATAAACACATACGGAGTTTCTACACTTTATACTACACTCCCGCAAGATGCTTTTAAATCTTGACATACATTCTTTACCAATGACAGTGTAGATAAGTATACCTCGTGGACCTGTTCGGATCTTTGTGACTCAATTACCTTACCGTTAGAAATATATTGGTTAACTTTGGAAATTCTATATATCGCTTTAATCATTGGTGTTTCCATTGAAACCAACTGTGTACCAATTGTGCACCTTTAATTGAAGGCCTATTTTTGTATTGTTATGAGGGGAATTTTCTGCTTAACCATAAAATTGATTCACAAGCAAATGTCATCAATGCAACAAAACATCACGTTATTTAGACGACATAAATAATATCGATAACCCGTTCTTCGATTCTGTGATAACCATACTCCACCCTAAATAGTTACATAAATCAAACACATGTAGTTCTGACATATCTGAAGCCTTTTAAGATTTATTTTTTCTATAAACAATGGAAATCGTTCTTGTACAATGTATGCGTTAATCTTAACATAGTTTATTATCCCCACAACAGATATGAAAAACTTCGAAATATTTTTTTTCAAAAGTGTATCACCTTGAATTTCTGCTCATTAGCAATCTCAGTTGTAATTTACATAGGTTTTTAAAGTTATCTCATATGTGGAGTTATATGGTGATGTCATTTTGAAACTTCGCTAAGTTTTTGGGCACACTTATTTTGATACTTTGTTTGTCAAACGTATTAAAATCATTAGAAAGGGTTATAACCTCTATATACTGCAGTGCACAGCATGCATGGTGGTCGACCCATATACAGTTGTGCATTATGATTCCCGCTTTGCTTGCACCACGAAGGGAAATACATGATACTCTTTGAATGCGTCCCGTTAAATCAGCATACGGAGGGAAGAAGCTGGATGTTTTTTATTTTTCCGTCGTACTCCAAATGAATTCACAATTGCTCTGGCCTCTGACCGGCCATCGTATACATGTTATCGATGTCCTTTTTTTGTTTTCTTTCTAATACAAACAATCAATTCTTAAGAATCATTTTGTGTTAATTTCCATCTTTATATAATGTTGGTGTATAAATACACCACACTTTACATTTATAATGTCACTTGTTTTACAGTTTTACAGTTTATTCAAGTATACTTTTGTCTTGGTATCGTTACTCGTGTTATGGAATCGTTTGGAGTGGGTATTTTAGTTTACATTTTGATTTGAATAAAGGTGGGATACGTGTACCGTCATACCTGGTTTAAGCCCCAGTAACCTATTTTGGCCACAGACGGTTACAAGACGGTACACCTGCTTTCATCCTATAGACTACTTTGTTTTATATGGTAAGTGTTTATGTCTTTGCATGTGTTTCGTTACATTTTGCCTTGTAATTTTGCTGTGCCTTTTTGTGTATGACGCTCTTGGTAAGACTGTTTTACCCATTTCCCCACTTTTTATGCTTATAATTAGTATATAATTAACAGCGATGGACTATGTCTCACAGTGACAGAAACTGCAGAATAAGTATATTATTTAAAACTGAAACAGAGCAGACCGTTATTAGACAGTTCCAGTAGGATCTGAATATACTATTTGCATAAGAGTACAATACGCCTGTGTCAATAGCTCATATGGCTTATATCAACCCCTTCAGTGCAATGACGACGGGTTGGTGAAATCAAACGAGCAGTTTGGATCCAGATGAGACGCCGAGAAATTCGGTGTCTCATCAGGATACAAACTATTTGAAACTCTGTTTATTATTCTATAAAGATATTGAAGAAGCGCCAGCAGTATATTTAAAGTTAAAGCATTTGCTTTAGTTTAGTGTCTAGCATAAGACAATGTGTCAAGCATACGACAATGTGTCCAGCATACGACGATGTGTCCAACAGACGACAATGCTTGCACTGAAAGGGTTAAATAGACAAATGTTTACACTCATCATTTGCTTAGATCGGAAAAGTTGGCTACTAGTAGCTGGCTACTAGTAACTGGCTACTTGTAGTAGGAAAACTTGGCTACTAGTAACTGGCTACTAGTAGTAGGAAAAGTTGGTTACTAGTAGCCAGCTACTAGTAACTGGCTACTTGTAATAGAAAAACTTGGCTATTAGTAACTGGCTACTAGTAGTAGGAAAGGTTGGTTACTAGTAACTGGCTACTACTAGTAGGAAACAAGTAGCTGGGTAGATCTAGTCATATTCAAGCCAACTCACACGTATTTGGAATTTCTACAAGAGAAGAGTGTCTGCTTTCTAAAGATAACGTCATTACTTTGCTAACTTCATGTAGCTAGTCAGCTACTTATACCTTTAAAATGCCGATGTGATATTTTGAGCATAATCTGCTGAAACGAAACAAGTAGCTAGGTAGTTGTATTGAAGCAAACGCAAATGAATGTAGAATTTCGACAAGAGGAAAGTGTCTTCTTTCCAAAAATACCACAGTTACCTTAATTACTTCATGTAGCTAGTCAGCTACTCATACCTTTTGAATGTTGGTATAATATTTTCAACACTATATTCTGAACGACACAAGGTGCTGGGTACTTATATTCAAGCAAACTCAAATTTATATAGAATTTCGACAAGAGGCGAGTGTCTGCTGTCTAAAGATACCGTAGTTATCTTAATTAATTCATGTAGTTAGTCAGCTACTCATACCTTTTGGATGTTGGTAAAATATTTTCAACATTATATTCCAAAACGAAACAAGTAGCTGGGTAGTTATATTCAAGCAAACTCAAATATATATAGAATTTCGACAAGAGGAGAGTATCTACTGTCTAAAGATACCGTTGTTATCTTAATTACTTCATGTAGCTAGTCAGCTACTCATACCTTTTGAATGTTGGTATAATATTTTCAACACTATATTCTGAAATGAAACAAGTAGCTGGGTAGTTATATTCAAGCAAACTCAAATGTATATATAGAATTTCTACAAGAGGAGAGTCTCTGCTGTCTAAAGATACCGTAGTTATCTTAATTACTTCATGTAGCTAGTCAGCTACTCATACCTTTTGAATGTTGGTATAATATTTTCAGCACTATATTCTGAAACGAAACAAGTAGCTGGGTAGTTATATTCGAGCAAACTCAAATGTATATAGAATGTCGACAATAGGAGAGTGTCTGCTGTCTAAAGATACCGTAGTTATCTTAATTACTTCATGTAGCTAGTCAGCTACTCATACCTTTTTACCCTTTTTAATGTTGGTGTGATATTTTCAACACTATATTCCGAAACGAAACAAGTAGCTGGGTAGTTATATTCAAGCAAACTCAAATGTATATAGAATTTCGACAAGAGGAGAGTGTCTGCTGTCTAAAGATACCGTAGTTATCTTAATTACTTCATGTAGCTAGTCAGCTACTCATACCTTTTGAATGTTGGTATAATATTTTCAGCACTATATTCTGAAACGAAACAAGTAGCTGGGTAGTTATATTCAATCAAACTCAAATGTATATAGAATTTCTACAAGAGGAGAGTGTCTGCTGTCTAAAGATACCGTAGTTATCTTAATTACTTCATGTAGCTAGTCAGCTACTCATACCTTTTGAATGTTGGTATAATATTTTCAACACTATATTCCGAAACGAAACAAGTAGCTGGGTAGTTATATTCAAGCAAACTCAAATGTATATAGAATTTCGACAAGAGGAGAGTCTCTGCTGTCTAAAGATACCGTAGTTATCTTAATTACTTCATGTAGCTAGTCAGCTACTCATACCTTTTGAATGTTGGTATAATATTTTCAACACTATATTCCGAAACGAAACAAGTAGCTGGGTAGTTATATTCAAGCAAACTCAAATGTATATAGAATTTCTACAAGAGGAGAGTATCTGCTGTCTAAAGATACCGTAGTTATCTTAATTACTTCATGTAGCTAGTCAGCTACTCATACCTTTAGAATGTTGGTATAATATTTTCAGCACTATATTCTGAAACGAAACAAGTAGCTGGGTAGTTATATTCAAGCAAACTCAAATGTATATAGAATTTCGACAAGAGGAGAGTTTCTGCTGTCTAAAGATACCGTAGTTATCTTAATTACTTCATGTAGCTAGTCAGCTACTCATACCTTTTGAATGTTGGTATAATATTTTCAGCACTATATTCCGAAACGAAACAAGTAGCTGGGTAGTTATATTCAAGTAAACTCAAATGTATATAGAATTTCGACAAGAGGAGAGTGTCTGCTGTCTAAAGATACCGTAGTTATCTTAATTACTTCATGTAGCTAGTCAGCTACTCATATCTTTTGAATGTTGGTATAATATTTTCAACACTATATTCCGAAACGAAACAAGTAGCTGGGTAGTTATGTTCAAGCAAACTCAAATGTATATAGAATTTCGACAAGAGGAGAGTGTCTGCTGTCTAAAGATACCGTAATTATCTTAATTACTTCATGTATCTAGTCAGCTACTCATACCTTTTGAATGTTGGTATGATATTTTCAACACTATATTCCGAAACGAAACCAAGTAGCTGGGTAGTTATATTCAAGCAAACTCAAATGTATATAGAATTTCGACAAGTGGAGAGTGTCTGCTGTCTAAAGATACCGTAGTTATCTTAATTACATCATGTAGCTAGTCAGCTACTCATACCTTTTGAATGTTGGTATAATATTTTCAGCACTATATTCTGAAACGAAACAAGTAGCTGGGTAGTTATATTCAAGCAAACTCAAATGTATATAGAATTTCGACAAGAGGAGAGTGTCTGCTGTCTAAAGATACCGTAGTTATCTTAATTACTTCATGTAGCTAGTCACCTACTCATACCTTTTGAATATTGGTATAATATTTTCAGCACTATATTCTGAAACGAAACAAGTAGCTGGGTAGTTATATTCAAGCAAACTCAAATGTATATAGAATTTCGACAAGAGGAGAGTGTCTGCTGTCTAAAGATACCGTAGTTATCTTAATTACTTCATGTAGATAGTCAGCTACTCATACCTTTTGAATGTTGGTATAATATTTTCAGCACTACATTCTGAAACGAAACAAGTAACTGGGTAGTTATATTCAAGCAAACTCAAATGTATATAGAATTTCGACAAGAGGAGAGTGTCTGCTGTCTAAAGATACCGTAATTATCTTAATTACTGCATGTAGCTAGACAGCTACTCATACCTTTTGAATGTTGGTATAATATTTTCAACACTATATTCCGAAACGAAACAAGTAGCTGGGTAGTTATATTCAAGCAAACTCAAATGTATATAGAATTTCGACAAGAGGAGAGTGTCTGCTGTCTAAAGATACCGCAGTTATCTTAATTACTTCATGTAGCTAGTCAGCTACTCATACCTTTTGAATGTTGGTATAATATTTTCAGCACTATGTTCTGAAACGAAACAAGTAGCTGGGTACTTAAATTCAACCAACCTCAAATGTATATAGAATTTCGACAAGAGGAGAGTGTCTGCTGTCTAAAGATACCGTAGTTATCTTAATTAATTCATGTAGCTAGTCAGCTACTCATATCTTTTGAATGTTGGTATGATATTTTCAACACTATATTCCGAAACGAAACAAGTAGCTGGGTATTCATGTTCAGGCAAACTCAAATGTATATAGAATTTCGACAAGAGGAAAGTGTCTGCTGTCTAAAGATACCGTAATTATCTTAATTACTTCATGTAGCTAGTCAGCTACTCATACCTTTTGAATGTTGGTATAATATTTTCAACACTATATTCCGAAACGAAACAAGTAGCTGGGTAGTTATATTCAAGCAAACTCAAATGTATATAGAATTTCGACAAGAGGAGAGTGTCTGCTGTCTAAAGATACCGTAGTTATCGTAATTACTTCATGTAGCTAGTCAGCTACTCATACCTTTTGAATGTTGGTATAATATTTTCAGCACTATATTCTGAAACGAAACAAGTAGCTGGGTAGTTATATTCAAGCAAACTCAAATGTATATAGAATTTCGACAAGAGGAGAGTGTCTGCTGTCTAAAGATACCGTAATTATCTTAATTACTGCATGTAGCTAGTCAGCTACTCATACCTTTTGAATGTTGGTATAATATTTTCAACACTATATTCCAAAACGAAACAAGTAGCTGGGTAGTTATATTCAAGCAAACTCAAATGTATATAGAATTTCGACAAGAGGAGAGTGTCTGCTGTCTAAAGATACCGTAGTTATCTTAATTACTTCATGTAGCTAGTCAGCTACTCATACCTTTTGAATGTTGGTATAATATTTTCAGCACTATATTCTGAAACGAAACAAGTAGCTGGGTAGTTATATTCAAGCAAACTCAAATGTATATAGAATTTCGACAAGAGGAGAGTGTCTGCTGTCTAAAGATACCGTAGTTATCTTAATTACTTCATGTAGATAGTCAGCTACTCATACCTTTTGAATGTTGGTATAATATTTTCAGCACTATATTCTGAAACGAAACAAGTAACTGGGTAGTTATATTCAAGCAAACTCAAATGTATATAGAATTTCGACAAGAGGAGAGTGTCTGCTGTCTAAAGATACCGTAATTATCTTAATTACTGCATGTAGCTAGTCAGCTACTCATACCTTTGAATGTTGGTATAATATTTTCAACACTATATTCCGAAACGAAACAAGTAGCTGGGTAGTTAAATTCAACCAACCTCAAATGTATATAGAATTTCGACAAGAGGAGAGTGTCTGCTGTCTAAAGATACCGTAGTTATCTTAATTAATTCATGTAGCTAGTCAGCTACTCATATCTTTTGAATGTTGGTATGATATTTTCAACACTATATTCCGAAACAAGTAGCTGGGTATTTATGTTCAAGCAAACTCAAATGTATATAGAATTTCGACAAGAGGAAAGTGTCTGCTGTCTAAAGATACCGTAATTATCTTAATTACTTCATGTAGCTAGTCAGCTACTCATACCTTTTGAATGTTGTTATAATATTTTCAACACTATATTCCGAAACGAAACAAGTAGCTGGGTAGTTATATTCAAGCAAACTCAAATGTATATAGAATTTCGACAAGAGGAGAGTGTCTGCTGTCTAAAGATACCGTAGTTATCTTAATTACTTCATGTAGCTAGTCAGCTACTCATACCTTTTGAATGTTGGTATACTATTTTCAACACTATATTCCGAAACGAAACAAGTAGCTGGGTATCTTTAGACAGCAGAAACTCTCCTCTTGTCGAAATTCTATAAACATTTGAGTTTGCTTGATTATAACTAACCAACTACTTGTTTCGCATCCGAAAATAGTGTTGAAATTAGAATACCAACATTCAAAAGGTATGAGTAGCTGACTAGCTACATGAAGTAATTAAGATAACTACGGTATCTTTAGACAGCAGACACTCTCCTCTTGTCGAAATTCTATATACATTTGAGTTTGCTTGATTATAACTACCCAGCTACTTGTTTCGTTTCCGAATATAGTGCTGAAAATAGTATACCAACATTCAAAAGGTATGAGTAGCTGACTAGCTTCATGAAGTAATTAAGATAACTACGGTATCTTTAGACAGCAGACACTCTCATCTTGTCGAAATTCTATATACATTTGAGTTTGCTTGATTATAACTACCCAGCTACTTGTTTCGTTTCCGAATATAGTGCTGAAAATATTATACCAACATTCAAAAGGTATGAGAAGCTGACTAGCCACATGAAGTAATTAAGATAACTACGGTATCTTTAGACAGCAGACACTCTCATCTTGCCGAAATTCTATATATATTTGAGTTTGCTTGATTATAACTACCCAGCTACTTGTTTCGTTTCCGTATATAGTTTTGAAAAATTATACCAACATTCAAAAGGTATGAGTAGCTGACTAGCTACATGAAGTAATTAAGATAACTACGGTATCTTTAGACAGCAGACACTCTCATCTTGTCGAAATTCTATATACATTTGAGTTTGCTTGATTATAACTACCCAGCTACTTGTTTCGTTTCAGAATATAGTGTTGAAAATAGTATACCAACATTCAAAAGGTATGAGTAGCTGGCTAGCTACATGAAGTAATAAGATAACTACGGTATCTTTAGACAGCAGACATTCTCATCTTGTCGAAATTCTATATATATTTGAGTTTGCTTGATTATAACTACCCAGCTACTTGTTTCGTTTCCGTATATAGTGTTGAAAATATTATACCAACATTTTAAAGGTATGAGTAGCTGACTAGCTACATGAAGTAATTAAGATAACTACGGTATATTTAGACAGCAGACACTCCCCTCTTGTCGAAATTCTATAAACATTTGAGTTTGCTTGATTATAACTACCCAGCTACTTGTTTCGTTTCAAAATATAGTGTTGAAAATATTATACCAACATTCAAAAGGTATGAGTAGCTGACTAGCTACATGAAGTTATTAAGATAACTACGGTATCTTTAGACAGCAGACACTCTCCTCTTGTCGAAATTCTATAAACATTTGAGTTTGCTTGATTATAACTACCCAGCTACTTGTTTCGTTTCCGGATATAGTGTTGAAAATATTATACCAACATTTTAAAGGTATGAGTAGCTGACTAGCTACATGAAGTACTTAAGATAACTATGGCATCTTTAGACAGCAGACACTCTCATCTTGTCGAAATTCTATATACATTTGAGTTTGCTTGATTATAACTACCCAGCTACTTGTTTCGTTTCCGAATATAGTGCTGAAAATAGTATACCAACATTCAAAAGGTATGAGTAGCTGACTAGCTACATGAAGTAATTAAGATAACTACGGTATCTTTAGACAGCAGACACTCTCATCTTGTCGAAATTCTATATACATTTGAGTTTGCTTGATTATAACTACCCAGCTACTTGTTTCGTTTCCGAATATAGTGCTGAAAATATTATACCAACATTCAAAAGGTATGAGAAGCTGACTAGCCACATGAAGTAATTAAGATAACTACGGTATCTTTAGACAGCAGACACTCTCATCTTGCCGAAATTCTATATATATTTGAGTTTGCTTGATTATAACTACCCAGCTACTTGTTTCGTTTCCGTATATAGTGTTGAAAATATTATACCAACATTTTAAAGGTATGAGTAGCTGACTAGCTACATGAAGTAATTAAGATAACTACGGTATCTTTAGACAGCAGACACTCTCCTCTTGTCGAAATTCTATAAACATTTGAGTTTGCTTGATTATAACTATCCAGCTACTTGTTTCGTTTTGGTATATAGTGTTGAAAATATTATATCAACATTCAAAAGGTATGAGTAGCTGGCTAGCTACATGAAGTAATTAAGATAACTACGGTATCTTTAGACAGCAGACACTCTTCTCTTGTCGAAATTCTATATACATTTGAGTTTGTTTGATTATAACTACCCAGCTACTTGTTTCGTTTCCGTATATAGTTTTGAAAAATTATACCAACATTCAAAAGGTATGAGTAGCTGACTAGCTACATGAAGTAATTACGATAACTACGGTATATTTAGACAGCAGACACTCTCATCTTGTCGAAATTCTATATACATTTGAGTTTGCTTGATTATAACTACCCAGCTACTTGTTTCGTTTCCGTATATAGTGTTGAAAATAGTATACCAACATTCAAAAGGTATGAGTAGCTGACTAGCTACATGAAGTAATTAAGATAACTACGGTATCTTTAGACAGCAGAAACTCTCCTCTTGTCGAAATTCTATATACATTTGAGTTTGCTTGATTATAACTAACCAACTACTTGTTTCGTATCCGAAAATATTGTTGAAATTAGTATACCAACATTCAAAAGGTATGAGTAGCTGACTAGCTACATGAAGTAATTAAGATAACTACGGTATCTTTAGACAGCAGACACTCTCCTCTTGTCGAAATTCTATATACATTTGAGTTTGCTTGATTATAACTACCCAGCTACTTGTTTCGTTTCCGAATATAGTGCTGAAAATAGTATACCAACATTCAAAAGGTATGAGTAGCTGACTAGCTTCATGAAGTAATTAAAATAACTACGGTATCTTTAGACAGCAGACACTCTCATCTTGTCGAAATTCTATATACATTTGAGTTTGCTTGATTATAACTACCCAACTACTTGTTTCGTTTCCGAATATAGTGCTGAAAATATTATACCAACATTCAAAAGGTATGAGAAGCTGACTAGCCACATGAAGTAATTAAGATAACTATGGTATCTTTAGACAGCAGACACTCTCATCTTGCCGAAATTCTATATATATTTGAGTTTGCTTGATTATAACTACCCAGCTACTTGTTTCGTTTCCGTATATAGTGTTGAAAATATTATACCAACATTCAAAAGGTATGAGTAGCTGGCTAGCTACATGAAGTAATTAAGATAACTACGGTATCTTTAGACAGCAGACACTCTTCTCTTGTCGAAATTCTATATACATTTGAGTTTGCTTGATTATAACTACCCAGCTACTTGTTTCGTTTCCGTATATAGTTTTGAAAAATTATACCAACATTCAAAAGGTATGAGTAGCTGACTAGCTACATGAAGTAATTACGATAACTACGGTATATTTAGACAGCAGACACTCTCATCTTGTCGAAATTCTATATACATTTGAGTTTGCTTGATTATAACTACCCAGCTACTTGTTTCGTTTCCGTATATAGTGTTGAAAATAGTATACCAACATTCAAAAGGTATGAGTAGCTGACTAGCTACATGAAGTAATTAAGATAACTACGGTATCTTTAGACAGCAGAAACTCTCCTCTTGTCGAAATTCTATAAACATTTGAGTTTGCTTGATTATAACTAACCAACTACTTGTTTCGTATCCGAAAATAGTGTTGAAATTAGTATACCAACATTCAAAAGGTATGAGTAGCTGACTAGCTACATGAAGTAATTAAGATAACTACGGTATCTTTAGACAGCAAATACTCTCCTCTTGTCGAAATTCTATATACATTTGAGTTTGCTTGATTATAACTACCCAGCTACTTGTTTCGTTTCCGAATATAGTGCTGAAAATAGTATACCAACATTCAAAAGGTATGAGTAGCTGACTAGCTTCATGAAGTAATTAAGATAACTACGGTATCTTTAGACAGCAGACACTCTCATCTTGTCGAAATTCTATATACATTTGAGTTTGCTTGATTATAACTACCCAGCTACTTGTTTCGTTTCCGAATATAGTGCTGAAAATATTATACCAACATTCAAAAGGTATGAGAAGCTGACTAGCCACATGAAGTAATTAAGATAACTACGGTATCTTTAGACAGCAGACACTCTCATCTTGCCGAAATTCTATATATATTTGAGTTTGCTTGATTATAACTACCCAGCTACTTGTTTCGTTTCCGTATATAGTGTTGAAAATATTATACCAACATTTTAAAGGTATGAGTAGCTGACTAGCTACATGAAGTAATTAAGATAACTACGGTATCTTTAGACAGCAGACACTCTCCTCTTGTCGAAATTCTATAAACATTTGAGTTTGCTTGATTATAACTACCCAGCTACTTGTTTCGTTTTGGTATATAGTGTTGAAAATATTATACCAACATTCAAAAGGTATGAGTAGCTGGCTAGCTACATGAAGTAATTAAGATAACTACGGTATCTTTAGACAGCAGACACTCTTCTCTTGTCGAAATTCTATATACATTTGAGTTTGCTTGATTATAACTACCCAGCTACTTGTTTCGTTTCCGTATATAGTTTTGAAAAATTATACCAACATTCAAAAGGTATGAGTAGCTGACTAGCTACATGAAGTAATTACGATAACTACGGTATATTTAGACAGCAGACACTCTCATCTTGTCGAAATTCTATATACATTTGAGTTTGCTTGATTATAACTACCCAGCTACTTGTTTCGTTTCCGTATATAGTGTTGAAAATAGTATACCAACATTCAAAAGGTATGAGTAGCTGACTAGCTACATGAAGTAATTAAGATAACTACGGTATATTTAGACAGCAGAAACTCTCCTCTTGTCGAAATTCTATAAACATTTGAGTTTGCTTGATTATAACTAACCAACTACTTGTTTCGTATCCGAAAATAGTGTTGAAATTAGTATACCAACATTCAAAAGGTATGAGTAGCTGACTAGCTACATGAAGTAATTAAGATAACTACGGTATCTTTAGACAGCAGACACTCTCCTCTTGTCGAAATTCTATAAACATTTGAGTTTGCTTGATTATAACTACCCAGCTACTTGTTTCGTTTCCGTATATAGTGTTGAAAATATTATACCAACATTTAAAATGTATAAGTAGCTGACTAGGTACATGAAGTAATTAAGATAACTACGGTATCTTTAGACAGCAGAAACTCTCCTCTTGTCGAAATTCTATAAACATTTGAGTTTGCTTGATTATAACTAACCAACTACTTGTTTCGTATCCGAAAATAGTGTTGAAATTAGTATACCAACATTCAAAAGGTATGAGTAGCTGACTAGCTACATGAAGTAATTAAGATAACTACGGTATCTTTAGACAGCAGACACTCTCCTCTTGTCGAAATTCTATAAACATTTGAGTTTGCTTGATTATAACTACCCAGCTACTTGTTTCGTTTCCGTATATAGTGTTGAAAATATTATACCAACATTTAAAAGGTATAAGTAGCTGACTAGCTACATGAAATAATTAAGATAACTACGGTATATTTAGACAGCAGATACTCTCCCCTAGTCGAAATTCTATATACATTTGAGTTTGCATGATTATAACTACCCAGCTACTTGTTTCGTTTCCGAATATAGTGTTGAAAATATTATACCAACATTCAAAAGGTATGAGTAGCTGACTAGCTACATGAAGTTATTAAGATAACTACGGTATCTTTAGACAGCAGACACTCTATTATTGTCGAAATTGCTTGAATATTAGTACCTAGGTCCTTGTTTTGTTCAGAATATAGTACTGAGAAAATCATGCCGACATTGAATAGGTATGAGTAGCTGACTAGCTACATGAAGAAATTAAGGTTACTATGGTATTTTTTAAAATAAGACATTTTCTTCTTGTCGAAATTCTACATACGTTTGCGTGTGCTTGAATAAAACTACCTAGCTACTTGTGCTCAAAATATCACATCGGCATTTTAAAGGTACGAGTAACTGACTAGCTACATGAATTCAGCAAAGTAACTAGGGTATCTTTAGAAAGAAGACACATTCCTTAGGTCGAATTTCTACGTGTATTTGAGTTTACTTTACTATAACTATCCAGCTACTTGTTCCGTTTAAGCAGATTGTGGTCAGAATATCACATCGGCTTTATAAATGTACAAGTAGCTGACGAGCTACATTAATTCAGCAAAGTAACTACAGTATCTTCAGAAAGCAGGCACTCTCATCTTGTAGAAATTCTATATACGTTTGAGTTTACTTGAGTACCCAGGTCCTTGTTTCGTTCAGAATATAGTGCTGAGAAAATCATACCGACATTCAAAGGGTATGAGTAGCTGACTAGCTACATGAAGTAATTAAGGTAACTACAGTATTTTTTGAAAGAAGACACTTTCATCTTGTCGAAATTCTACATACAATTGCGTTTGTTTTAATAAAACTACCTAGCTACTTGTTTCGTTTCAGCAGATTGTGCTCAAAATATCTCATCGGCATTTTAAAGAATTGAGTAGCTGACTAGCTACGTGAATTTAACTAAATAACGACAGTATCTTTAGAAAGCAATCACTCTCCTCTCGTAGAAATTCCAAATACGTTTGAGTTGGCTTGAATATGACTAGATCTACCCAGCTACTTGCTTCCTACTATAACTAGCCAGTTACTAGTAACCAACCTTTCCTACTACTAGTAGCCAGTTACTAGTAGCCAAGTTTTTCTATTATAAGTAGCCAGTTACTAGTAGCTGGCTACTAGTAATCATCTTTTCCTACTACTAGTAGCCAGTTACTAGTAGCCAAGTTTTCCTACTACAAGTAGCCAGTTACTAGTAGCCAGCTACTAGTAGCCAACTTTTCCGATCTCATTTGCTTCAGGGTGTACACTATGCATTGACCTTATCCAGGTTGGACATCTGTTCTTTTTCTACTCCTATACACAACCTGAATGCATACTTTCCCGTGGCCTTACTGACTTAATCCATTCCCTCCTACTGACACCTTTTGACGCCTCTGTAAAAGTCATTGGAGAAAGCGCTCTATTTACCACATTGGTTTCAAAAGCATATAACAAAATCTTTTTTCTAGTAAACGCTCTTTTTCAGTAGATTTATTCAAAGAAGTTGTGTCTAAAATAGCCTAAGAGGGCATTTGTTTAACTGTTGCCCTCAACAAGCGAAATGTTCGACAAAACTTACCCATCATTGGTATCAGTGCCATTCGGACTGACATATAAGTGCACCACACCCACTGCAAAGGCAGCTTGGACTGACACAAGCCATAGTACAAGTCGCATGTAAGCCTTGCTCTCCATCACTGAGCAGAAAACTTCCAAGGACGTGTGTATATCAGAGATAAGTTAGTTTAACCTTCTGAACTCTAAGCAATTGTCGTCTGCAAATATTGTCGTCTGCTTTAGTTTTTAACCACCATTTTCTTCCGTTTCATTTCACATATAGTGTCAGAGTGACAAACTGTTTGGATCCTGAGTTACTTGGCGTCTCATCTGGATCCAAACTGTTTGCAAAAGTAATTTCACTGTCGCCAGCAAGGTACTGAAAGTTAAGTGATGACACGTGATCCACCTCTATATTGACATTACATCTTATCTTTAGGATTTGAAAAGCAAAATAGCATGTGCTAGCAACATGACTCTAGGATTTCTTAATATGTACCAAAGTGCTGTAGATAAATAGGTTAAAATTTAGGAGCTGTTTCTATAACTAAAAACTCCATCAATAGTCATTTAAAAATGACGTCGTAAATATTAAAGATTAAATTAATATAATAACACAGCAACTGGAATGTTAGACCGTGTCAGAAACTGTAGAATCATATCTATATTATATAATAAGCAAATAGAGCAGACCCTGATCACACGGCTCCAATAAGAACCATCATATATGGGTGTACTCTGTTTGAAAAAGCGTAGAAAGGCGTATTTATGGAGTAAATGATTAGGATTTAGCCCTCATTCTGCAATCCGCGACTTGGTTTGCATTTGCAAACAGCTTCAGCCCAGTGAAACGCCGAGTAACTCGGTGTCTCATCAAACAAAAATCCAAGCTGTTTGACACGAGTTCAATAATTTCTCAAAAGCTTGATCGAATCGGAAGTTGTCAAAACTGCACTAGATCCAAATGTGAACAGACCATTTATTTTCACAACGAGGTAAGTGTTTACACATATACAGGTGTATGTTAGTCCTTATTTAGAATTTTTAGACTGATCTTCATTAAGTAAGGTTTTATTTCATTTAGAAAAAAACCCATCATTTACAAGGATTGGTCAATTCTTTTTCGACCAGTCGATGAGCGAACAGCATGGCCAATAGTCATGTGCAGTGGCAACTAAGTTCAGGATAGGAATGGCTTTCAATAAAGATATTAAGCTAACAGTTGACTCAATAGTCATATAAATGGAATTATTTTCAGTCAGTCCGTTTATCCTAATTTATGATATTGATGAGCATGGCTTTCAGTCAACCTTTCTGTATCAAGTTTGTTAATACAGATTATTCTAATTTGTGATATTGATGAGCATGGTTTTCAGTCAACTTGTCTGTATCAAGTTTGTTAATACAGTTTATGCGGTTCCTTGCGGTTAGTAATTTCATATCTATTGTATATCTTTTGCACATCTTTCATTGACCGGATAGACAATCACGTAGTTCTTTCCGGCTAGTGATATCATATATATTGTATATCTATTGTATATCCTTCATTGTCTGGATAGATAACCATGCGGTTCGTTCCGATAAGTGATTCCATCCATGTGAAGCGCTTTTGAACGCACATATCCAGTGCGAAAGAGCGCTATATAAATGTGGTATAATACTAATAATAATGGCGCTTTACACGGATATTTCAAAAGGTGATTGAAAAACAGTCCAATTGTCGCAACATTACCATATAGTATAATTATACCTTATCGTAATAGTGTCCTACATATTCGGACACCCTTAGTATTCTGACATCCGAATTCACCTTTGCATAGAATCGTTAAGCTGAGTAAGTGAATTGAGTATAAATTTGACAACTTTAAATAAGACTGACTTAGAAAGTTATTGTATTGACCATGATCAAGCTGCTCATTCAGGATCAGTGGATCTTGGTCTGCAATAGTTGCCTTAGCGTGCATGTTCGAACACGTGAGATAATTAGGTTTTGTGACTTCACTCATAACACAAGTTGTTGTTATACTTACAAATCCATTATCGGTGACATTGAAGAAAGAATCCTTCCGCAAAGAACCACTCAACCCCTTGATGAACACATGATGTGGGCGCATATAGATCAAGTTCTTGCAAATCTGGTTACCTGCACATGTATTCATGTCAAATGAGCATCGTCAAGAGAAAAACATCAAACCATCTTAGCATGTCTTAGAGAACAGGTTCTAATATGTAATTTGAACAAACTAGTCTTTGAAGCAAACAGTGCAAGAACTCGCTGATCTGGGTCTACACTGTTTAATTATGTTCCGTTTTAGGACACGGAGGTTGCAAAATACAGAAACTGTACATATTACGGAATCCTTTCGGGCTACCTTAAATTTCACTTTTTACATTTATGAAAAAATACCGCGTTGTCTCTCTGATTCGACACAATAATTATATTCTGTCGAAATGCAAAATTGTAATATTTCATTAGATCCTACCTTTCTTCAAGAGATAAAATGTGATGGTTATACCAAATGTATGGTTTAAAATGTGCATCTGTATACATACGAACTGTTTGGATATCATCAGTCACAAGTTCTGACCGGTGACAGAGTAAATTAATTCTGCTGACATAGTGGAAAGAAAACACATGACAATCAGTTTCCAGACTAGAAACTTCAAGATTTAAGTTCGTATGCTTTTTTAATATCACAGGTGTCTACTCGCGATACATTTTCTCGCCAAATGACATTTTCGAAATTTAAGAAGTTTAAATTTCTCTATTATGTCTAATAGACAAGACATCATACGATACTTATCGCCTGCTGCTTAAATGCCGCGTACCTATAAGAAAAAAACAGGATTCTGTAAGCTATAGCCATCTGCGTCTATCAGCATTTATTGATAAAGAAACCGTTGTACAACGGAATTTAGTTCCAAAGTATTAAGTATGCGATTCAAACATAATTTAAAAGCGATACCATTATCATAGTGCATGCTAATTTTTAAACTTGTGCAAACTTCTCTTAAAATAAACACCTACTATTGGGTATAGGGTCTGATTATGGCAAACAATTCAAACATTATTTGCAGTTCATTTGGGTCTAAAACAATGAAAAACGCATCGGCATTATGCATTGAACATATTGCATAACGGAAAATAGGGCATGATGTCGATTTCAGGAATTAGAATTTATGGCATTTTATTGTAACCGCACCACAGGGTGTACACTTGTTTTGAGTCTACCTAGCGGTCGCATCAGAGAAGCAACCTCTGATTATGGTTTTACTCTGATTTAACCCTTCGCTTGCTATTAACGTAAATATACCTACCTGTAAATAGTGAAGACCCAGATGAGACAGCTCCTGCAGGAACTGTCTCATCAGGGTCTGCACTATTTACAAGTTGGTTGTGCAGCCAGTGCACTCCACAGCCGTGATTGCACAACGAAATACTTGTACACAGTGAAGATATATGTTATTATACAACAAGGCATGGGTAAAGAAAGAGAAATGTATTTTAAAATTCAGCAAGCGAAGGGTTAAATACAATTTCAAACACTCTTACTAGGACAAACTGTTCAGATCCAGATCTAACTGTTTCTGAATGAACAGTTTGATCAGAGTCTACATTATTTACTACTATGTCGGTTTATTTAAAGTTAACCAATAACTAATTTTAACTCATAGGAGCTTATACCTTCTGATCATTCGAGATCATGAATTTCAGTACTTCTTGTTCTTACTTCTTGTTCTGAAAATTGAATACCGCTTAAGCCGGTGCTGGGGGCGTGAGTAGTGTTGCACTTTCAATTACTGCTCATGAACATACTCAATAAAACCGAGTCTGCAATTTTCTCTTTTTGTGTTGCATTTTTTTTATTTCGGGGGATCACCTCCCTTCAGAATTTAAATCCATCTGTCTGATCTGATTTCAGAACATGTAGACACCGATCACCATGGAGCGGCTGGCGTAAATGTAGACACCTATCCCCACGGGGCGCCTGGTGTGATCCTGTTCAGTTTATATAAAGCCTTGGACACTAACTTTGTATGGCAAAAACCAAACATCTTGATGCCGAAACAATTAAACCCTTACCCCGTGGCTCACTCGGACTTTTGGACTCAAAGTTGGTCATCTGTGGGTAGCGCGATGTCCATTGGGACGAGTTATATGGCACGGCCTGTAAATACGAACACTCAACATAGACAAAACCAGCTTAGTACCACAAAGACACACGATTTATTACAAAAATGTGAAAAACTAATGTAGCTGTGGGCAGGCCTAACAATATTTACAAACTGAGGGTTATGTGCATTTACTCTGCGCTTTAAATAACTAGCACTTCATCGAAATCATAGGCAGAAATGAAAGCGAAATAGGTTAATATTATGTTTACGTTTACGCAGAGCTACATATACATGTACCAAACACTTAAGTCGTCATTTCTCCACCACACCCTTTAATTTGACTTCGGTAACAGTATAAAGTTTTGTCCTTGAAAATGTTTAAATTTACGCATCTTATATGGACATCTGCCTTCAAATAGACGCGATGATCTTTAGACTGGCGGAAGCAATTCTTAAGTGCCGCATATCGGATTTAACTATCGTACCAGTGCCACGTCCGATTTAACATTTTGTGTATCAATGCACCATAAGCGGATCCATATGTCTAATCGCATATTTTCAATACAGCAAAATACCACTTAACTACTGTTTGAACCAGAATAGTAGATACGTCCCTGCCCTGCGACGTGTGTGCGAGTCTAGGTCAAATGCTGATGAGGAGTAATGCGGTTAAAAAAAGTGTCTCTGGAAATCTCATGGCAGCATAAAGAAAAAATATTAAGAAATCTTCTCCAAATCCAGGGTCAGATTTGAATGATACTTTAGAGATATAGTCCTCTTATAAACCTCTGTCAATTTTTTTTAAATGATGTTTCAACAATTTCAGAGCTTTGATTTGTTTGCTTTAAACATAATTATATTTATTTTAGCACTTATACAAAAGCATGTGATTCAGAACATGAGAGCATTTAGATTTTGTTCCACTAGTAAGCTGAGTATAATCACAATAGTGGGTGAAACTATATACTTACGCTTGTTTCAAACAGTGTTTTATCCAGCTGTATAGCGGTATCAAATGCTGCGCAATTTACTTTGTGCCATGTTCTCAAGAGAGCGAACTTACACGAAGGCGTGTGAACAGGGTTCCATTATTTTGACTATTGACCTTCCTACTGTCGACCTGCATAGTGGAAGAGTTGGCGTCATACATGGTGTTGTTAGATACGATGTTGTCTCTACCACCGGCTATGTTGACGTGAACGTCATTCTATATACAATCAAGATGTGGAACAATCTTTAAACATTTAGATGGCTATGTTGACGTGAATGTTATTCTATACAAGTAAGGTGTGGAACTATCAATAACCATCTAGACGGATATGTTGACTTGTACGTTATTCTATACAAGCAAGAACTATCTATAAACATTTAGACGCTAAACACACGTCGTCTGCTAATAATGTCTCTGTTTGTTTATTTGTATCGGAGTTTCATGCCGTTTTAATGGTAGTTCAGTCATATCGGGACGTCCACCTAATTACAGGTGGCGGAATACCCTAGAGTTTTTCCGTGCATGGAACAAATTCCATTGTGCAAAGAAGAACATCAAAATAAAGTCATCGACCTATGCAGTAAAACTCCGCTAATGTGACCACTTAATGAACAAACATGGCTGTCTTTATAAGCAGGTGGTTGCTTAATGCAGGACAAAAGATATGCAGAAAGCTCCTCTAGCCACTGTGAATTATGCCCCTTTTTGGTGGTTGCATTAGAGGGGTTTTACTGTATATTATCTCTAATTTACATTGGAGCTTTTCATTTTCTTTACAAAACATAGCCAGAGTTTCAAACAGTTTGGCCCCTGGAGAAAAATCTTGTTACCCGAGGCGTCTCATCAGGATCAATACTGTTTGCAAACTTTGTCACACATTTGCAATTGATGATGAAAACGTTACACAAGACTTATTATTGACAGCTGAAGTATGTAACCAATAAACGAACTTATAAATGAAAATTGAAGTTAGTTTTAAATCAAAATCTTTTTTAAAATGGTATACAGAAGTCCAAATAAGATGCGTAGATTAAAACATTTCCAACTGTAACTTCTTTATTTCACCACCAAACCCTATGTTGTGACCACTCTTTAGAATAGTCGAAATGTATGGTTTGATGGCGAAATGACGAATTTAGTATTTTGGTACGGACATTATTCTGGGTATAGTAAGAATCGATTTGCGATAGAGGTATAAACACATAACTAAAGGGGGTCCTAGAATATATCGCCTATCTCGGCAAATGTAATAAACTGGACTAATCAAACACACACACACACAATACCTTGAAGAAGACATTGTTTGTTATAATGGATCCCGAAGCATGGTCATCCAGCATGACTCCGCGGACATCAGCACCGGGTACCAGGCGGAGTATGTTGTGAATAATGTTGTACCGGATAAGGTTTCCACGCTGTCGAGTAAACGAACGTATGTATAATATTTTTGAATGTGTCTGTTTTTGGATGGGTGTTTAGAAAATATTATACTTAAAAGCATACAAATTCAAAACTTCTGTCATCAACGATATACATGTATACTATTTAATACTTCTTGAATGAACTTTTTGAAAATCAAGAAAACAACGGACGACAAAGCACTTAAATGAATAAAGAAATTAGTTGACTTAAACGAAACATATCTGTTGCATATAATTTCCAGAATTAAAAGCAAAGTAATAACAAACGACAAGCTCGTAATTCAATTTGATATGCTATGATTCCAGACAAGTTTCTCGTAAATCACGTTTCTCTTAAATTGAAAATGACTAATATAAACATATTTTATTTCAGACTTTACAGTCGAAAACAAACATTTCAAATAGGAATAAAGCCGAAAATCACAAGGATATTTTTTCTCTTTGTGAAGATGATTGCTAAGAGCAATATTTAAGACGAAAATAGTAATAGTAAAATATCTAAGCGTAAAACATCTTAACCCGTTTACTTCTGTTATGAACAGAGTGTTTACGCATTTCATATAATTATTGGCAAATTACTGGGTGTTATTGTCCTGTTATTTTAAATGTGATTTTTTAAAATAATTATACGCTTGCTGAACACGCCATAAATATAGCTTCGGATGATATCGATTGTTTCCGCTAATGAAAGCTTTCCTACTTGGCTTATTCAAGTACATGTATATTTATTGTGGATCTCGTGAAAAACGTTTGAAACACAGGTTTACTGAAGCTAAATATATCCTTTCAGTGACGTAAGAATATTCACATTTTGACAGGTAAAATAAAAGGACAATAACCATATCCTGACATTGCAATATGAGTTGTAGCTGAAGACAACTTTGCCTAAGATATGATACTGTTATTTATTAAAACGATCAAATCTTTGTATGAGAGAGCGAGAGAGAGAGAGAGAGAGAGAGAGAGAGCGAGACAGACATACCGACAGAGACAGACAGAGAGACAGAGACAGAGATACAGATAGAGGAGTGAGAGGGGGATATATAAGCACTCAGTGATCGATATTGCTAAACTGCAGTTATTTACATCGGGGAATCCGATGTTATGCTGCTATAGGGATAATTTCCAGACCCTCGCATACTTATGTATGGGGAGAATACTGACAGAACCAAACACGAGCATGCATTATAAAACATTTCAAAACAGCTTGAAACCAGATGAGACGCCGGTGTCTTACCGGATTCAAGCTTTTTGACACTCGTTTAATTGTTTCTCAAAACATGATCGAATCGGAAGTGATCAAATCAAAAACCGACATTATTGTTCACAGCGGGGTAATCACATTTACTTTTACACATTTTCAATTTTAATTGACAATAGAAGCATGATCATCATGGTATTTAAATTCTGAAAGCTTGGGGTCATTTAAAAAGGCATTACACAAATACAACAAAATAACACCATTTCAACACCTCGTTACAAAAGCACTGCTCGATGGTACCGAATCGTTTGACTTGCAAATAAATGTAGTAGAATCTTCTCGTCAAACCTGACTGAGACCAGCGACAATGGCCGTGATATGAATAACGAATGTACATTTTCTCTTTAATTTGTTTGTTTTCTGTTCACTGGACTGTATTGTTTTCTTAATGTATGCATGGTCTTAGATTATTTTCGCTCCTCTAGTTATTTTGGAATATTCTTCGTTACTTTTTATGTCAATATAATGCAGGTCTGTAGCGTTAGTCGAGATGTAGCATGCATTTCAATTTCTAATTGTTGTTTCACCTGCAGCGAAGCATTGTGTCACTAAGGGATCACTTTTCCGTCATCTGCCTGTCCATCTATCCGATTGTCTGTCTGTTCATCCGCCTGTCTGTCCGTCTGTCTCTCTATCCGCCTACCTGTCTTTATGTCTGTTCGTTACACTGTCTTTTTTTTTGGCCGTCATTTCTAAACTAATCATTATACTTTTAAGTTATTCCCCTCTGCACTCCAGTGGATTAGCAGTTTTTGTGTCACCTCCGAGCAGGTGACACATGTGTTCCTCCGAACACTCTTGTATTTTGTGTCCGTCACATCACTAAAATGTAAAGCCTTACAAGTTGGTAAATAAAAATGATATCACTGGGTACGGATGTATATATTTTCTTCGTGTACTGCCAATAACATTTATCGTTGAAAGTTACAGACCTATGTGTGTAACAATATAGGTCATACACATTGAAATCTTAAACATTGAAAGAGAGCGCTTTCGACCATGTCATTTCTTCACATTATACTACTTGAGAATATTATAAACATTTAACAACAGGGTAGAAAAATCCGCGTTACAGTAGGACCAGTAGAACTGGCATTTTGAACAAAATTAACGTTACTGTATTTCCCATTTTTTTTGTTCAATACCTCCTTTCCATATCTTACCGAGGTCCAATCGCGGCCTGTAATTAGTGCTCCACAGTCGCTCGCGTTCATACATACGTGATGGATGTGATTGCTCTCCATCACATTATCGTTACCCTATAAAATAGGAGAGAAACCATACAGGCTAATCACAACAAGTACGACCTTTCCTCCTTCATAGAGAATCACACTTTATTCACAATATGGATGTTCAGTTAGAACCTCAACATAAGGTACAATTATGGATCTATAAGGTAGGTGTAGCTTAATGCAGGTAAAACGTAATGCAGAAAAATCTTTATGAGCTTTCTTTATTACTTTTTACCTGTATTGAGCAACCACCTGCTTTTAACGATTCCTGTTTTCATTCAATATATTGTTCTTTAACCCATTACCTCACAGGATATTTTTAGACACAACCTCTTTGGACAAGTTTATTGAAAAGGAACATTTCATAGAGAAAAAAAGGAAACTTTAGAATTGTGTAATATTGAAACCATTGTAATAAATAGAGGAGGTCGCTAGCCGCTTGAAATCACATCACATTTTAAATCACATGAATATTGATGCTCATAAAGAACAACGACTACGTAAATACTTATTACAAAATGTAGTTGGATGTTATTATGGCAAATAATCACGAATGTTAGCCATGCCTGAACTTGCACAATCAGAACTACATGTATATTATTTCATAATCAAACATAATAGACCCGACCATACGGTGCCTACAGCAGCCGTCTGATCTGGGCCTAATCTGTGGTGTATCTGTTGGGTAAAGGGTTAAATTGAAAATCTTAATAATATTAGCAGAGTAACATGCTGACTGGAATGTGCCTTTATATTCCATTCATGTCAGTTGTTCACTTCGGGTACTACTCATCCGCATGAACCAACTAACAATACGGCGACTGTCGAGTGTGTTGCTCAGGTTAGAAATTCGTTACTTCCCATGTACCAAACGGTCGTATTACAATTTTGAAATTGCTCCATTTTACCGTATACAAGAAGGTCGTATACTGCCGGGAGCGAACCTGGATCCAAATGTTATGTACGTCTCGAGGCTATAATGGTCCGAGGGCATGCTCCTTCGGGAAAATTTAGAATTGTGTGGTTTTGAAACCATTGTGATAAATAGAGCATTTGATCCTAAGGCTTTTACACAGGCCTTAAAAGGTGTCAATATGAGGGAATGGGTTAAGATTTACATTGCAAGACAAAACGTTTATCAAAGTCTACCCCCTTAGCCTTGGTCATAATAATGTTTTCACTTTTCAGACTGATGTTACGCACGTGCTTCAGTGCGTGTCACAGGCTACGTTCCTAGCTGCTGACAGACTATTTGTATATTGCCCATTTGTTCTCACTTACCATGAACCAAATTGCCGAATACTGGCCGCCATATATGTGATTATACATAACACTATGGGCCACTCCAGTGACTGAGACTGCATGATGGCCGACGGCAGCTTCTCTTGCATAATTGACAATTATGTTGTCCATTATAACATTTCCTGATGGTTCCAAAGTGGTTCTCACACCTCCTGAATTAGTAAAGCATTGCAATGTCGTCCGCCTTTTGATTATAGGTCGAAAACGCAGCAAGATTATTCAGGAAGGGTTACTGGGAAGATTTAGTGTTTGATTGTGTTACTCGAATTACCTAAAGTACTCAGACACTCGATCTCCCCTCTCCATGCATTTATATATGTAAATAGGCCAACTTTTCTCCATTTTGATAACTTTACATTAGTCTGACATAATAACAAATAGCATAGACCGATATGATACTGCTACATTATGAGCAGTTGCATCTGGTTATACGCTATTTGTATAAGGTTGTCTGTCCGAATACTGAATGCAATAAGGGTAATTTGAATTACTGTGTACCTGATATCGTTACTCCACCATCTCCATCGTGTATCAGACATCGAGACACAAGACAGTGTTTATTGAGGCCTGTTATCGCAATACTGTAGCCCCCTATACGGAAACAAGAATACGTAGAATAATGTCTACTTATATTAACAGTAAATGCGATGTTGTAAAAAGAATATCACAGCGAAACGTGTATAGCATTATGACTGAAGCTAACATGGAAGATAATCATGTGTAAAGTGTTGCAGAAAGTCACACCACTCTCCATTTTCACAACCATTAGAGTTATTGTACTGTTTATACTCAAGTGTTACTTTATCCCATAGATAGTAAGCAAACTAAGCAGACCTTTATCAGACGGCTCCTACCGGATCTGTCTGACATGGGTCTACTCTCTTTACGTGTGGTTATATAAGTTAAAATTAACCTATTCAGCTCTGGGAATATTATATGTACACTAACTATTGTATTTTTTCTATTTCTACAAAGTATTACTTGCATGTATTTACAGAAACGCGACCAGAGTGTCCAACAAGTTGGATCCTGATGAGACCTCGAGTTACTCAGCGTCTCACCCGGATCTAGATTGTTTTCAAATGCAATCGCAAATTTGCCACCTGGACTGAATGAACTAACTGGAATAAGAAGATATATTTAATACTGATATGTGATAATCAACCTGTGTTCCTGATCTCCATGTCAAGGATCTGGATGTTGTTAACGCTAGTGGCATGTATACCATTCTTTCGACATGCTTCCAGTGTAAAATCCCGAAACACAACATTGGCTGTTCCAGTTTGTACTCTGAAACATTAAAGTGGTGTAATGTAAACATATACAGTAGCAAATTGAATGTACGTATGTATCGCACCACGATAAACAACCATGATGGCAATGCGGCCCCTGGCTTTTTTAAAACCACACTCCGATGCGTAGTGGACGGAGAGGCTAGTGGGCTGATTGACAGATGAGTGGACGGACGGATGAATTGACGGACGGATGGACGAGTTGACGGACGGGCGAGTAGACGGACGAGTGGACTTACGGAGACATGGATAGAGGGCCGGACGAATGGACGGACGAGAGGATGGAAAAAATAATGGGCAGACGGACGAGTGGATCGAATTGACCTTTATTCACATTTTGGGATATTAAAATGAGTCACAAATTTCATACCAACACTTAAAGAACCGGAAAAATGACGACGGAAACAAACTAGGGATACTGAGAGGCGCTTATAAAACTGTCTTACTCAATGTAGTCAGTGATTAGTGATAGGTAGACAACGTCTGTGGGTTTTACACTTCCGTTTCCGTTGGATATCCACACATACAGGTTGCCCGATGATCTGTCTAAGTAATATTCACCCTGAAATAGTGTCCGTAACGTATGCATTGTATTATATGTATAATATATCTGTATTAACCCTTTACTCCAAAAAGTGATAGATCTAATGACACAAACCTAACATTTTATGACGGTAAATAAACACAAAACAGTTAGCTATTGCCGGGACGGTAGAATCATATATGTATTACACGTATTTCATAAGCGAACAGAGCAGGCCTTGATTGGACGGTTCCTACAGGAGCCATTAGATCTGGTTCTAGTATGTTTGCAAAGAATTTGGAAGGCAAATTTATAGAGTAAATAGATAAACAATAGTCTATTCATCCAGGTTCAATGATTGTCAGCGTTTGAAGAAATTGTGCAAATATAAGTACTTTATACAACCATTATTCGTAGAAATCTCCATCATAGATTGCATTGGAGAATAGCTTTGAGTCCAATTTTACATTCATTTGTTTGCATAATATATACGCATTTTTGCGTCTTTACAAATTGAGTAGACCCAGATCAGAGGACTCCTTTAGGAGCCGTCTGACCAGAGTCTGCTCCATTTGCTTATACATATACAATCAGAAAGATCTGATTCTACAATATCTGGCTAGGTCAAACTGTCCGGCGTGACATTAACAAAATTGGATCAAATTAAAAATCATGATGATATTAGTCATTTTATGAATAGTAATCATAACAAAAGGGCCATGATGGCCTTTAATCGCTAACTTGGTTACTACATACTTATGCATAAACCGAATTTCTATGTAAAAAGAGTCAGCTACAGATTGGGGCCAGAACAGACGGTTCTTATAAAATCCGTCTGATCTGGTTTTGCTGATCTGAATCTACTCTGTTTGCAAATCTGTGAATAGACGTTAATATTGGGGAAAGGGATAACAGTTCTAAATATGTAAAACAGAGGGTTTAGTAAAAACTATTATAGCACCAATTAGTTCTAGTAATTTCAAATGTACCCCTTACTTCCGTTTCACCGAGACAGTGTCGAGTAGTTTACATAATGCGAATACACCGATATACCACGTACCGCTCACATAGGAAAAGGTTCTTATTGCATCGTAATCAGTGCTAACAGAGATACGCGACGTCATGTCAAGGGCTCCATTGCGTGTAACTCTTCAGAACGCGTAGCGGTGAGTAGCTGATTTATTCTCTGCCTTTCCATACATTGTAAATCTTGATTTTGTCATAGAGATGATGTTTTGTATTGTCTACACTGTTTGCAATGCCATTAGACCATGTTTTCTCAGGTTGCATATGTTTACACACGCAACCAAGACTATGTACAGTGTAATAACCCTTTCACTTCATATAGACGCTTTTGCAAACAGAATAGACCAAGATCAGACTTAGGAGCCATCTGATGAAAATCTGCAGTGTTTGACCATGGATCTGTATCCATAATTTCTGTCAAAGCCATAATTTTCTATGTACGTATGTCATTATAAAATGTCATCTAATTAATATTCATGATCTTATTTTTTCTGACATGAATATTCATGAAGTTTATTGTATTATGATGATTTTGCTCTCGATCCTCTTTTCCGTCACGTTTACCGGTTGATCCAGTTCTGCAAGGACGTTGAGGAACCGGAAGTAGCCACCTTGCTGTGTGTATCCTACGTTCCGATTGTGTCCTTCCCAGTGACCTTCATTCGAGATGAAAAAGCAAGAATGTATACAGGTATGTCATGAACTTGATTCCTTATTGAAATTTGAAATTTTGTCAATAGCATCTGACTCTGTCTTCGATCAGTAATCCATTGTTACACGATTTCAGGTATTTTAATATTGACTGCTCTCTCCTTTTCAGGTGTTTTAAAACAACCATGGCACAAAACTGACCTTCTAATTATTTCACATTTGGTGGTGTTTGTGATTGGCACTCCCTATATGACCGTTGTCTCACTTGTATACAGTAGAACCTGTCTTAAGCGACCATAAAACAGGCCTCATTATAGTTCTGTAAGGCAGGTGGTAGCTGAATGAAGTTCAAATGTTATGCAGAAAACTGCTATAAGAGTCTGCATTACTTTTTCCCTACATTAAGCAACTACCTGTTTAACGCTCATATGTTCAATATATGACTGTTCGCTTAAGACAGGTTCTGCTGTAATATTCTGCAGGTGACGTACATATAGGATTTAAACGAATGGTTTCCATAGCAAATAAACTAAGGACCACTAAAGTCAGGTGTTCTCATATAGTAGATCTACTGACACGGCTAGATGTGTCAGATGTGTCAAGTAATAAAGTTCATTACTGAAATGGGACAGGTTTACTGTATACGTTATTGAAACATGTACACATTTTCACCTGATCTCTATAAATCTCATGTACCTGTTCTTAGTCCATAGTATGGAGATTGTACCAGGTTAACCGTATGAGACTGTACGTCAATACTGTGAACTTTAACAGCTCGGTCTGCCCAGCTCCAGTACCTATCCATAAGACATATACAAAACCCCGTAAATGTTGAACTTTGTATAACATGGGCTTATATATAGGTGGTGTTCAGTGTTACCCTTATTAACCTATATCTTCGGACAGAACAATATTTCGGCCAATACTGACAGCCATATCAAATGGCTGTTGTTCGGAGCCTTTAATCAGAATCTTTACTATTTGCTTATACGTCAGGCTAATTCAAAGTAGCAAATATGGACTCAAACTGATTTATACAGCTGTACGACTGATAGAGAGAGAGAGAGAGAGAGAGAGAGAGAGAGAGAGAGAGAGAGAGAGAGAAACTGGATGTCTGAATATTTGGGGTAATTAGGATACTTTAGTCTTGTGTCCCTAATAGGGGCATATGTACACAACGTAGAACTAAACCAGAAGTCTCGTTCCGGAACCTTCCGGAGCTCTCTTGGCAGGGTCTTTGCTGTTTTGTTTCACAAATTGACAGTCTGAGACAAATTTATATTAAGTACTAGTGGTATATATGTATGAGTTATGATGTCACATCTAGTGTCCAAAACGTAATAAAATAGCATTTAAGTAAAAACGTCTCCACCGATAGTAGCTTGCTCGTCCATGCTACAATAAGGTTTTCGGTGCCAAATTTCTAATTGTAGTCTGCAATTGAATTTTGTTTAAAAAACAATTGGGTAAATAAATACAAATTTAAAAAAACAACTATCCATAGATATTATAGAACTAGAGATTGAGACAAAAAGTGAAAACAATGATCAGACGCCGCCTTTAAAAGACGGCGTCTGGGCTGGGACTGCACTATTTATCGTTGTGCTTTTGTACAACATAAGCGGTGAAACGGAAAATAACCTCCACAGTGTTACAACACATTTGTTATTTGTATTACAACATTTGGTCTTATATTCGAATAGTTTTAAACTACAGTAAAATATCGTTAACGCGACCGCATACTTTATTAACATATTATTCTGTAAAAGCAGGTGATTTTGCTTAATGCTGGACCAAAGTAATACTCATATAGGAGCTTTTTTCATATTTTTGTCCTGCATCAAGCTACGGTCAGTTTTAAAATCAGACTTATACTTCTTATGAGTAGTCGTATTAGCGAGACTTTACTGTATATTCGGTTATTGTATAAATATTCTGCAAACTCCTCAGATTGAAAGGCCATTATGTTAGCCTGATCATACCATTTCAGTGCGTGAAACGAGTCACTAATGTCCTTTGCAAACAGTGTAGACCCAGATGAGATGGTTCCAAGAGGAGCTTTCTCATCAAAGTTTGCACTATTTGTCATGTTACTCATTTCTTTAAAAGAAATCCCTTTGGAATAGTCAATTTGACAATTCAGCGTTGAAGGGGTTAAGCCTCTACATATACGTTATCGGTGGCGAATTATATTAACGGTCCAAATTACAGCAGGGTTAATTCTGTTTTGATTTAATTACAATTTAATTAATTACAAACAAATTTTAGAATTCGACACTTTTTCCGCGATGATGAAATGTCATTATACCGATTCAGGTTATTCGGTCCTGGAAAAATATGGTTACAAATGAGATTTAGAATGTATCATACATGGAATTTCATTTACAACAGCAAAACTAAAAATACCATTATATGCAAGATAGAATTCTATAATACCTGTTACTTCATGGAAACGCTTTTCACACATTTGCAAACAGTGTACACCTTGATCAGACGGCTCCTGTAGGAGCTGTCTGATCAAGGTCTGATCTGTTTGCTTATGGGAAAATACATATCTGATTATACAGTTTCTGCGATGATAAAAGTACCCTTGTTCATAATCATCCAAAAAGAACCTAATGCGACCACCTAAAGGAGATATAATTCATGGTGGTAGAGGCAGGTGGTAGCTTAATGCAGGACAAAAGTAATGCAGAAAGCTCGTAGAGGAGCTTTCTGAATTACTTTTGTCCTGCATTAAGCAACCACCTGATTATAAAATGGTAGCTGAAACTCTGGTTTATTATAGTTCTCTCCTATTCTTTTAAAACATCATTACGACATTAACAAACAGTTTGAATCCTGATGAGACGCTGAGTTACTCGGCATCTCATCTGGATCCAAACTATTTGCATAGGTAATCACAGATGCGACACTGGCAGCGAGAGCGTTAAAGGCAATGCATATTTAAAAATGAGATTTAATTATTCAATTTCATTAATCATGACAACATATGGGAATAGCTCTGCAATGAGAAATTGTCATCATGACGAAACGTTTTACCGGTACATACCAATATCCGTAGGTCCATAATTCCTCCTCGTGCTGCCATGTCATCGGCCTGTTTATGGAAGTGTTGTATTGAAATTTGGTTCCTGTTTTCCCGTCAAGTACTTTCGCTATATTGATAAATTCCTGTTAAATTGAATAATTCACACTTAACCCTGTAACCGCCACGGATGACGAGAAGCGACTCGTTACTTGCTGGAATGAGTGGTTCTGTAATTACCTTTGCAAACATTAAATCCAGATGAGAAGCCAACTGACTGGGTGTCTCATCAGGATCCAAACTGTTTGACACTGCACTTAACCCTTCTCTTGCTAAATTTTTAAATGCATTTCTCCTTCTTTACACATACCATGTTGTATGATTACATATATCTTCACTGTGTACAAGTATTTCGCTGTGCAATCACTGCTGTGGAGTGCACTGGTTGCACAATCAACTTGTAAATAGTGCAGACCATGATGAGACAGCTCCAGCAGGAGCTGTCTCATCTGGGTCTTCACTATTTACAGGCACGTATATTGACGTGAATAGCAAGCGAAGGGTTAATATGTGTTGAGAATGAAGTGAAGAACATCCTCCCTGGCACTAAACGAGTTAAATTGAACAAATCACGCATAATCAATCACTAGCTGCAACAAGCAAGATTCAGCTCTTTCGCTGTCAAATTCTGTCATCTGCTAACTCTGTCATCTGCTACAATTTTCATTTGTTTTAAAATTTTATCATTTATGTTTCAAAAACATAGTCACAGCAACAAATAGTTTGGATCCAGATGAGACGCCGAATCACACGGCATCTCATCTGGACCCAAACTGTTTGCATAGGTAATCACATCGTACTTCAATTGCAAACAGCTTGGATCCAGATGAGACACCGACCAATATTTTTTTTAAAAAGCTTGTACCATGGCACCTGGTTTATATTTTCTCAAAAACCTTGATCGATTCGGAAATAGTCAAAATACACAATTTTTAGCAAATATTTTCTTCTAAGCTGGAAAAAGGGTAAACATAAGCCTGTTTGAATGAGAATTACCTCGTTTGGCCACCTCGCAAGACGCATTGGTATACCATTATAGAACACCTCTATAGGAGCCGTGCGGTCGCGATAGGCGCCGTATGACGTCATGTCCGGGTATATTGTGATTCCAGCTTCATTGAGATTGAAGACTTTTACCTGTCAAAGATGGTAGATACATGATGCGTCGATGACATTTGTTGTTGTCAAGTAAATTCATTAAATACATTTTACTTCTATTGCATATTTCACTGTAGTTGCATTGATTGAAAATAGGAGCCTTACAAAATAAGTGGTTGCTTAATGAAGACAAAAATGACACAGAAAGCTCCTATACTTTTGACATGCAATAAGCTACCACCTGCCGTACAGGCCCATAATTACTTCTTTTTGATGGTCGCTTAAAGAGGAAGTCCCTACAATGAACACATATTTTGATTACTGTCAATAAGATCATAAAACATGGTATTTGTTATGCTCAATTATTGTTACATGTATGAAGATTGTCAATTTGAACTTATATCGAAAAATGCCCCTGTGATACAAAATAAACCGATTTCATGAATACTTATTCTTTTTGTTCTTCAACAAAGTATTATCGGTCTTTTCCGCTAAAAATTTCCGCGTTTTGCCGATGATCATCCGATCCCTCCATTGCTAAAGCTTTTTTTCTGAAGTGGTCGGAATGACGCGAATAGCGCGAACAGGTACGACATTAAAATCCAACCCGAATAAAACTGAAACATCGGGGAATAAAAATGGGATCGTCGATATCAAGCACATATGGAACGCCATTCAGCCATGCTATTTGCTAAATGCGAAATGTAAAGTGCGAACTGCTTTTTGCCAATTGTGTAAATTGCTAGGGAAAGAACCGGAATGTTCCAAATGATGGATGAAAACGACCAATGTGAAATGCTTATTGTTAAATGCATGTTTGCACTCCTAGCATTGAACAGCGCTATTTTAAAGTGACTGTAAATTGCTAGGGAAAGAATCAGAATGTTCCAAATGATGGATGTAAATGACAAATTCGAAATGCTTATTGCTAAATGCACTACTAGCATTGAACAGCGCCATTTTTATTGGTAGTTTTTCAGAGCGCCAATATAAACCTATTTGGACCATACTATTCATTTAATTCCTTATTTATTATTCCTTTATTCAAATAGGACTTTATTCGAATTAGCAACTGGCATTTCGCGATTGGTATTTAGCATTTCGCATTTAGCAATAAGCGTTTAGCAATTGGCAAATAATTAGCATGGCAGAGTGGCGTTCCATAAACACGTATATGGAATGCCATTCTACCATGCTAAGCTAACTGCTAAATACAAATTATGAAATGCTTTTTGCCAATTGTGTATATTGCTAGAGAATTTTCCAAATGATTGATGTAAATGACAAATGCGTAGTGCGAAATGCTTATTGCCAAAAGCATGTTTGCACTACTGGCATTGAACTGTGCCATTTTTAAAGTGACTGCACATTTGCTAAATGCATCATCCTTATTTACATTAAAGCTTATTGCTTATTGCACTATCTAAATTAAAAATGTCGCTGTTTAATGCTAGTGGTGTAAACATTTATTTAGCAATAAGCATTTTGCATTCCGCATTTGTCATTTACATCTATCATTTTGAACATTCCGGTTCTTTCCCTAGCAATTTACACAATTGGCAAAAAGCAGTTCGCACTTTACATTTCGCATTTTGAATTTCGCATATAGCAAAAAGCATGATAGAATGGCGTTGCATATACATGGATGTTTTGTCATTTTCAGCGTTTACTGGATAGGTCTTCTTGCGATATACTACTTTTCAGCATATAAACAAATGAGTTTTGTATATTTTAGGTATATTTGAAACGCGTCGAATGTAGGGATCCCTCTTCTGTACATATTTATGACTGTACGACGTGATGTTTTGGACAATAGAATAATGAACCCCTCCATCAATACAAATTTGTTCTGGTTTGATCACTTCATGGTGAATAATATAATTATGAATATTAATAGGGTGAATGTTGATAAACACATGAAACTTTGGCCATGACAGAAAATGCAAAATCGGACCTATAAAAGTACATAAGTAATCAGGACACACCATGAGCAAATGACTCCTACAGAAGAGTATATAGTAGCAATTGCGTCTGTACGAGGGTAAGGGGAAAGTGATATTGTAGTGGTGTTACATCTATAGGCATGCCATTTCGTAACCCAATGCAGCCACATCAAGCCAGCAGCTATACAAGCAAATAACAAGGGCAATATCTCGAAAATGGTACCTGTAGTATAGGTAGTTTAGGATCAAGTATTTTAGCATACTAATGGGCTTTTCAATATGCATGTTTCAAGCAGGTCATCGTTTTGATTGATGCATGCAAATTGGTTCACCCGGAATGTGTTTTTTCGTAATTTAAAATAAAAAGCAACTGAATCATTTATTGTGATTACTGAATAAACGCGGGTTTTCTAAAAAAACAAAACAACTAATGTTATATTCATGACACAAAGGAAGATGTGTTCCAGATGCAAACGCGCGTGTATCGTTCTTATCATTTGCTCGTATTAAACTCACGTGGGGTCGTGCTGTTGCTGGGAGTCTTGAAAGAATGCTATGGTCGGTGACAGGTCTGAAATGTGCACTTGGTACCTGTTTACCACCTGTCTGGAAAAGAAACTTGTAACTACAGTGAATCCCCTCTAATGCGACCACTTTATGAACAAACATAGTTTACCTTGTGTTGCTTAATTACCGGATGAAAGTAAAATAGCAATAATCAGCAGGACAAAAATAATGCAGAAAACTCCCCAAGGAACTTTCTACATATCTTTCGTCCAGCATTAAGCGTCCTTCATTTAAGAAAACGATCAGGCCTCATTTTGGTAGTTGCTTTTTAGCAAAGAATTCCGGGAAATAAATATCTACTGTATATCCCCGCAGTTTCAGTTTTCATTTCAAGAGAAATTTTCTGGAAATCGTTTTCCTCTTCATTTTTTCAAATATATATTTATCTCAACACCATCACGCCATAGTGTAAAGGCTATCGAGCATAAATAAGTATGCCATGCAAATGGTTTCAGCATATTGCCAAGAACGGTTGTCCGCATCAGTCGACCTACCCTTGAAAGCACTGCACATATTGCAGGCATGGTGTACAGGGTACAGAGTTAAATCTCCTATCCGCTTTACGTCAATATGTCCTGCATTTGGACATAGTTTTATACCGTTGTAAGATACTGGTCATTCTAAAGGGTGTTGCGTCCCCCACGTCACGACAAATTTAGTGTTAACAGTTAAAATACCAACCCTTTGTCACAGATGTAGCGAATGGTTAGCACCTGTACTGGGATACAAAGTAAGCAACATGTGTGGACCCTGATCTGACACTTCCTTGGTCTAGTTGTATCTGGTCTGGGTTTACATTTACTGGAATCTAACATCAGATCACAACGACAATGGCGGTGTTTATGCCCTAGTGGTTATAATTGTTTGGGTTTTTTAAATCACGCAGCCCCTCGACAATGTCGGTTCTATTCCCGATCGGGCACTGTGGAATTTTCATGTGAGGGAGCATTGCAGCTAACTTGCGGTCGGTTGATGGTTACCACCCGGACGTTCGTCGGCACCTGTAACAAGGTAAGTTTTATATATACAGTCCACCTGCAGTGAGCTGGGTGATGCGATATAACTGAAATACTATTGAAGCCATTCAACCAAAGCCAACAAACCAACCAGTTCAGAACACGGGTGTTCATAGTTTATGTCAAAGGAAAAGTTACACACACAATACCTATGTAGTAATCATATTTACCACATGTACTTCTCTGCTGTGTAATGATCTAATAGTCAGTTGACTGGTTACTGGCTTGATGATTTGCAGCGTACTGGCCAGGTCATTGTACCCCTGTGCCATCTCTATAAACACATCTACAGGAAACATTGAATAAACCAACTGACCAGTGACAACTGAGTGTGTTAATTGGATGGACCAAGAAAATGTTAAAGGTCTATACTGCATGCTGCAATAAAAGAGATTCAGTTTTCATGACACAATTTCAATGGCGATTCAAAACTGTTTGATTCTTAAGTGAGTATAACTAAATTAATAAGTAGTCATGGTGCATTGCTAAATGGGCAAAAAGAACATGTGGTTGTTATCATTTAAATTATACGCATTACATTTGATGAAATATTTAACCTGTACCCGATAACTTTTAATTTACGAAATAAAAAACGCCACGATTACTTAGTAGATGATGTTTTATTCTGGCGTATGAACACATAAATGCTTTGTGATTGCTGAAACAACCTTAGAATTGGAGCTATACAATTCCATAAGCAAACCTGTCTGATCTGGATCTACTCTGATAGCAGATACATGCGTTGGTGTCTCTATAAGGGAAAGTGGTGATGGATAAATAGGACAATGATATCCAAAGGTGAATTTGTAATGCGCAAAATATGACACATAGTTTAAATAACAAGAATTAACAAAACCTACAATGCGGAAATTGTTATTTCAAATACATGTATACAACATACCCTCGACATACAAAGCGCAAAGTTTTGTTTGTGTTGAAAACGAAAATTAAATGAGTCATTTATGGTATACATACGAAAGACCGGCGGTGACATTTCCACTTCAAGATTTCACACAATACAATTCATTATTTCACGAGTTCACGATTTCACGATTTCACAATTTCACGATTTCACAATTTCACGATTTCACGATTTCACTTCAAAATTTCACAATTTCACGATTTCACGATTTCACAGTTTCTCGATTTCGCAATTTCAACTTCATGTAAAATATTTTAGTCACGTGACACGCTTGACGTAAATAAGGCAACAGAGTGGCTCTCGACCTTGAAATCAGGATGGCGATTGGAGATCCATAAATACATCTTTCTACGCCTTTGCAAACAGAGTAGACCCAGATCAGACGACTCCTATAGGATTTAATCTTATTTAAATCGTGAAATTGTGAAATTGTGAAATTTTGAAGTGAAATCGTGAAATTGTGAAGTCATGAAATCGTGAAATCATGAAATTTTGAAGTGAAATCGTGAAATTATGAAATCGTGAAATCGTGAAATTTTAAAGTGAAATCGTGAAATTATGAAATCGTGAAATCGTGAAATTTTGAAGTGAAATCGTGAAATCGTGAAATTGTGAAATCGTGAAATCGTGAAATCATGAATTGCTTTGTGTGAAATCTTGAAATGGAAATGTCACTGCCGGTCTTTCGTATCTACATCCATTTAATGTATAAATTGCAGATATAGTCCTGGGGCAAGGATTTTGAGATACATGTATTCCTATGTCTTTTAAAAAATATAAGACGAAAGTTTGATAATTTGAAGGAGGGAACTTCTCTGAATATACCAAATCGGCTAGCCCCTAGCCGTTGTGGCTTGAATCATTGTTTTGGTAGTTGGGTTGTTAATGTTAGGAAGCCAATCAGCTGGCTAAAGGTAGGTCGATGGTTCTACCAGGATCTTTTTCTATGCACGGAACACTAATATTTTCCATGAGCAGAGACACAGCTGGGGTTTTCCTCCACATAAAATTAGCTGGACGTCCATATATGACTGAAATACGATGTTTAAAGACGTAAATCCTGATACAAGGATCAGGATAAACCCAATAAAAAAAACAAAGACACAGATGACGGGGAAAAGGCACTCCTAGTACATAGTTCAGGCCTTTCGACAGTTGAAGGATATGCTTTGCTACAGGATATTATGATAATGATGGTGATTAAAATGACGATTATGAGTTGGTATCCAGTATTTTGTTGGATTGTATTCGATTAATTAGGTTTAACGAAAACATCTAGAACTATATTGACAACAATTAATTACATAGATAATGGAAGTATGACAGGATACAAAAGCCCACAGCAACCCGATAATCCCAAATGTGTCCATGCATACTTACTCACGCCCCTGAACTCCGGATTATGTAGCAGTGACACTGCTTTGTGGATTGTCTTAAAAGCTGTGTCCTCACTTTTCCTACAATGAAGGATTTCATTTTAGAATAAAGCATCCGCTTAAAATGTAACATAAATAATTTTATTTCACTCCTAATATAAAAATCAAAGCGCTGAAATCGTTGAAAGACTGGCGGAAAAGTAACCCCGCCCCTGGCAGTCATGTTGTTTTGAGATATCAACATCAACAGCAACAATACTTCCTCATGGATCCGGATTCTTTTAGCAATTCTGATGGAACTTAATACCAATATCATTTTTCCGAAGTTTGGTTACATTCTACCATGCGGTTTCAGAGGAGATGTCGTTTAAAGCAAATCCAGACGAACGGGTGGACGGACTGACCCCCTTGAAAACATAGGTGATAATTGAGATGATAATAAGAAAATACAAATATGTTTCTATTCAATTGTTAATTAAACATCAGCATGACAACTGCAACAAATTTCATGTCCCAATTTGCTATAAAATTGCACAGAAAAAGAAGTATGCAATGTAAAAGCACATGTTACTGGCCCTTACAGAAGAGCCTGACTTAAGCGACCATAGGTGATTGCTTAATACAGGGCAAAAGTAATGCAGAAAGCTTCTACATGAACTTTCTGCATTACGTTTGACATGCATTAAGCCACCACCTGGCTTATAGATCCATAGTAACACCTCTCCTGGAGGGTCGCTTAAGACAGGTTCTACTGTAATTGTATCGATCTGGAAATATCTGAAACCGACAGAAAGATCTTAAAAACAGTATCGCTTTACATGAAAACTGATTTTAGAGTGGCACAGACAATACACCTCTGTAAATTGCAACAGAGCAATACTGACAACTGGGGCAGCCTTGTGCCGTATTACACCCTCTAGAAACTCGACAATTCGACTGATGGCAGTGTTTGAAAACCTAGAAATAATAAGACAACACTTAAGACTTATGGTGCATTAATACACAAACATGTTAAATCGGACGTGGCACTGGTGCGACAGCTGAATCTGGCGTGCACCAGTCTAACAATAAGCGTAGTTATGGCGTCACGTCTTGACTTTTGTTGTTGTTTTTAGTTTAGGCACAGCTATAGTATCGGTGTTGAGCATACAAGGAACAGTTGTATGTGCATGTGTGTGTATGGTGTATGATGTGTGTATGAGCGCTCGTTATTTGCTGTGAAACCTTTATGCTCTACATGGTTTGGCACAACGTGAACTTTTTATTGTCGCAGTGCCCTAAATGATATTGGTGTGGAACAGACAAGTAACAGTCTATGAAGATTGTGTGCGAGTGGGAATTTTATGTTTGCTTCTGGTGTTGCTGTGCACTATCGTGTGTCAGAATCTGTCTGATGTCTATTCTATAAGGAAAGCCGAACGCCTATATCGGTTGTATTATTGTATTCGAACCTAATAGAATTCCATGCAGACTATCTCTTGTGTTATCATTCACAAATGTACGTTTTGTCACCTTTCCATTCCGGTGCTTATTAAATGAGTCAAGAGCCGCCGGTCAATTCTATTTACTTGTCTCGCCAAACATTTTACGGGGTAGAAAACTAGAACTGTGAGTTATTAACTCTCATCTCATAAAAATATATTTGAGAAATTATTCCATCATGAATATTTATTAGATGACTTGTTATAATGTCATATGAACATGTGTATGTGCCATCGTATGGGTATACATACTGGTTTTAACCAATTACCTCATAGGCTATTTTTAGATACAGCCTCTTTGAATAAATCTACCGAAAAGGAGCATTAACTTGAGAAAAGGAAAACATTAGAATGTTGTAGTTTGAAACCATTGTGATAAATAGAGCATTTGCTCCTCAAATGCTGTATTTATCCCAACGGTTTCACAAAGTGACTTTTACAGAGTCGTCAAAAGTCGTCAATATGAGTGAAAGGGTTAAATAAACCTGTAAAAGATCTTTGAATTTCGGACAGTGCTCCAATAATCTTTTGGACTTTGACAATTTGGAAATTCAGCATTGAAAGAGTTAAATACTTATCGATATAGAGTGTCAATCCTGTAAAATTAAAGAGGAAGTCCCTACAATGAACGCATATTTTCAAAAATATCTTAAAACTTGGTATTTGTTATGGTCAATCATAATTATGAAGATTGTCAATTTAAACTTACAGTTGAACTTCGATATCTCGAAATCGGATACCTCGAACTTCGGGGTACTTTCAAAACTTACAATACAGAATGAATTGCTCTAAAATGTATCACTACAGATATCTATAAACACATGTGACAGCGTATTACTGGTCTAAAGTAATGATAAAAGCTCTTTCAGCTAAAGAAACTAAAACGAGAGTCGAATAAAAACTAATACATTGCCGAATAACACATCAACACACATGGCAGATATGTCTTCTTCGGTGTTTATTCGACTGGTTTTCTTGTGATATACTTCTTTTCAGCATATAAAAAATCGGTTAATGCAATCGTTAGGCATTGTTAAACACGTTGCAAGTAGGGACTATCACTTTAACCCCTAAGCGCAACTTGAATGGCGTCTGCAAACAGCTTGGATCCGTTTGACCTGGGGCTACTCTTGCAAAGGCGTTAAAAGTGTAACGCCATTGTTGTGTCGGTACCGTTTGCAAACATATGAGACGCTTTCTGGGGAAAAAGGCCTAGTTGAATAGCAAACACTGAAAACCATACAAGTCACTATGTCTTTGACAAGATATCGAATCAAGAATTACGTTGTAACGAACGTTAGAGAACAAATTGCTATAGCTTCTGATGAGAGACAAACCGAACAGACCCTGCCTGACCTAGCGCCATAGAGATATCTCTTTCTAAGTCTGCACCGTTGTAATGAAGTTTGACCACTATTCCCGGAGAGCTCCTCGTATTGCATCGAAGTTTTCTCATTACGAAACCATTTGATACTCTGTTTCATTGAAATTGAAGTAAAAAACACATTTTAAATTGCTTACTAGAATTAACTCTTTGGACCCTAGCGGCGAAACCTATGCAAGTAGTTTGCATCACGTGGCGTCTCACCGGGTCCACACTGTTTGACACTTTGATCATACTTTTGCTAACCAATGAGAGAAATGTTATCCAAGAACTGAAGCAGACGACAATCATTGCAGAATTATTTAGCGTGCAAAGTATTAATAGGTGCTGCAGTAGCTTTTCACTAAGTACGACAGTAAGCAGATCAGAGATTGTGCAGACATTATTGTTTCTGCATGAGAATGGTTAACTCATTCTCTCTTAGGCTATTTTTTAGACCCAACCATTTTGAATTAATCTACCGAAAAGGAGCATTAACTAGAGAAAAGGAAACTTTAAGAATTTTGTAGTTTGAAACCATTGTGATAAATAGAGCATTTGCTCCTATAGGAGCAAATGCTCTATTTATTACAATGGTTTCACAATGTGGATTTTATAGAGGCGCAAAAATGCTCCACTAGGGGAAAATGTGTTAAGGGAAGATAACGGTGTGACTAATACATGGATATAGGTCATTCGCTGTCAAACCTTGTCACCTGAATTTTTGTTTCGCCTGCATCATTTTTAATGTTCCTCCTTTTTCATTTCAATAAAATACAACCACATCGTGAACAGTTTGGATCCTGGTGAGAGAGTTACTTGTTGTCTAATCTGGATACAAACTCTTTGCAAAGGTATCACATATTTGCGATTGGCAACGAAAGTGTAGATGCTGAAACACTTCGCTAGGCGTTACGGGTAAAATACAGGGTACGGAATAATTAAGGGTTGCTGATAGCAAATGGTATTCCCTGTTTTCGAATAATGTTTGCTACTCATACTGTCGGCCACCGAAGGAACTGTTTGTTCGCCCATCCGACTGGGAAAAAGTCCTGATATGTAAAGGAATAAACATATAGGAGCTGTCTGTCCAGTGTCTGCTCTTTTTGCTATTAATATCATTTGATAGATTTGTTTATTTAGTTTCTAAATTGACTACAATGTTCCACCTTCCATATTTCATCATAACTGTTTTGTTCAGTATTGAACTTTGTAATAAATATATAAGAGGTGTTCCGGTTGGTTCATGGGAAGTCCCGACTGGTTCCGTATGTGCTTGCGATATCACAATAATACTTCGTTCTCCAAAAAGAAATTAGGAGTGACGATGTAAACCATTATTGACCCACAAATACGTATTTCTTTATAATAAATCAATTCATAAAAATAGTTCAAACATGATTATTTCAATGATTATTTTAAGAACAAACGCGTTATTTATAGAGATACTCGTTTTAAGGAAACATTCTGATCTGTTTAAAACATGTTCACCAATACATCTTGTCTTATTGTGTGAATTGTTATGAAGCACTTACATTATTGTACACGACCCGCTCTATCTCAATCACTGACGCTATACATTTTTTTGTACTATCGGCTTCTTACTCATAAACTACTTTGCTCTACCGCGTATATTATATTGAACTACATGTATTTCGTTGTTTAGTTTTTGCCTACTATGTGAATCATTCTATTTGTTCATTATACGGTAAAACAATGCTATTCTGAACGCTCATTTAATTATTATATCCAACTTTTATAACAGCTTAATGCATGGGAAGGGTTAAACAGAAAGCTCTCGTTCGTAAGCATTAAAAGCAGGTGCCTGTCTAAATATTTCATCTTTATCAATCGGTCGAATTAACGAGGTTTTACTGTATTTGATATTCTAGACAATATTTTAAATATGACAAACAGTAGAGATAGTGGTCAGAAGGCTCATCTATGAGCCCTCTGGCATGGGTCTATATTATTTGCAAATGACGGTACAATCGGTTTTCGCATTCAATGGGATATTGAAGAGGACGTCCCTACAATGATCGCATATTTTCAATAATATCATAACAATTGGTATTTGTTATGCTCTATCATTATTATATTTACATTCGCCCTGCAACGTCCTTATATAACCATATTCTAAAAAGAAAGTTGCATTTTCCCATGAACGTTCATTTCAATACCGATTTGAGTCGGTTCTCCTTTTCCCAGAATTCCGCTGTGTTAGCGCGGAGTAATACTGCACTGACATAGTTATGACCTATTTTAAGATTTATCAATTGGGAATCCATTCAAGCGGCCCTGAAAATTTGAAATGTGGCATCTTCTTACTGAGAATTATCGCTTGAATACATAATATTGTCAACTTTAACAGCCGTGGCGTATCAAAATATATTATCAAGTAATGAGTGAAGCATAATTAAGTAAATGTCCTTACCGTTAACAAAGAAAAACCCGAGAATAAATCCAACGTTGTGACCCGATTTCGATCAAGCATGGCGGGTGAGTAAATTGGCTTCGACACCGCGACCTACATTTAAGAAGATGCTTTAATACCAACATTTCGTAAATATATATGATTTGAAATATCTCGATAATCTTTTCTTTAAACATAGCTGGACAATTTACTGATTAAAATCTTGTACTCATTCTATATTTATAATATGTGTTTGGGACTAATTTTCATACCATAAATAGAGATCCTACTACGTTAGAAACGAAACTGGCAACGACCTAGATAGCGGCTATTACGTGACCGATATATGATATTTTAAAAAAATCCGTTGAAATATAAGAAATACAATGGAATATAAATATTAGAAATGAATGACGTGCTCCCGGTGTTCATGAGGTTATGCAACGCATAGCTTTACGAGCAAAGATTCACGTGAAGCCCTTCGGGCTTCACTAACTTTGCTCGTAAAGCTATGCGTTGCATAACCTCATGAACACCGGAAGCACGTCATTCATTTCTTAAATGAAGGTTCCCAATTTGAACTTATCACGAAAATTTCACCTGTAATACAAATAAACCGATTTCATCAATACTGATAATTTTTGTTCTACAACACAATATTATCGGCCTTTTCCGTTAAGTTCTTCCGCGTGTTGCCGATGATCACCCGATCCCTCCATTGTTTACGTAATAGCTTTCTCGGAAGTGGTCGGAGAATCGCGAATGGGGCGAACAGTTACGAAACTAAAACCCTACCCGAATAAAATTGAAACATCGGGGAGTTAAACCGGGATCGGCGATATCAAACACACGGATGTTTTGACATTATAAACGGTAATTGGATGGGGCGTGTTTGCGATATACTACTTTTCAGCATATAAACAAATGAGTTTTGTATATTTTAAGTGTTTATGAAACGCGTCAAATGTAGGGACATACCCTTTAAAGCCTATATACCAACATATTTGCACAAGTAAAACGTGTTTGAACACTTGTTTGAACATTTTCCGAGAATTTGTAAAAAGGAAACTCAACAACACTCTAAATGTAATTGCTTGCAAATTAGTGATGTCTTTGAAACTCTAGCCTGCGTCTGATAAAAATCATAACTGATTAACATGCTTTGAAAAATCGGAAAAAGTACTGAGGTAAGATTTGCGGACGACATGTATATTTTGTATTAGCGTGTAAAATAATTAAAGACATTGCCAGAATTTTCAGTCCAAACATATACCTACATTTTTAAGTCTTTGCCTTGTATATTATACACCTTTTGACATATTTACCAACAGAGAAATCCCAGATTGGATGGCTCCTGTATGCGGCTTATTTTGCAGTATCTGTCATAGTCTAAAACGTCCATTATTAATGTCATTATTAATATCCATACAGTTATTAGGAGATTTGAGGACCCAAGCTGCCCGGCAAGGGGCCATGAGTGAATGCTATCCAAAATAGGTGATGTTCTTTATACTTACGTATTATTAAAGTCAATCTACCCGATATGACAACTCTGCGTTCATCGATGCTACCTTGTCGCATAACATCCAGCCAACCTAACAACACTCTTCTATCATAACATTGATTTATTTACACATTATTTACAGCTAAAAGTTCAGGTTTGACTCTGTTGTGCATGGTTCCCGATCCAACCGTGCTATCCCACTTGGCTAGCAGGTGCACCGGGCAACTTGTCGTGAAAGAGCAACATTTGACAACCATCCACATTGGTATCCCAAATTTATAATCATTAGGCTCAAAAGTCACAAAATATTCCCGAAAAGGATTCGCCACAAAAGGCTTCAAACATGCCCCAATAGACTGCAAAATATGCCACAAAAGGCTTAAAAGTATGCCCAAAAAGGCTACAGAATATGCCCCAAAAATGCTTTAAAATATGCCCAAAAGGCTTTTAAATACGCCTAAAAGGTTTTAATTGAGTTTTAATTTAATTAAGCCTCAGAAGGATCAAGAATGAACGAAACACATGCAATTCGACATTAGCTTGTTATATTGAACTGCAACGCCGAGAACGGATGTATCGCCAATTCAACTACAACAGATCCTGGGAGATCAGTTATCCAGCCATTATCTACAATGGCGACACCCCGAGCAGAATTGCAGTCCTTTGAAAATTAATAGTTTATATAAAATTATTAAATATGTGCTTAAATTGTGCACGTATATTTTTTTTTTCGCTGTCGGCCGACTGGCGCCAAACTGATCACAAGTGTTGGGAATCAGGGGAGGGGGCTGTCAACGCCAAAAGAATAAGAGCAACCAGACAATACGGACACAGTCACACTGCTAGCGTGACTGGCCGGAAAAGGAAACCATCTTTGATCCCAAACAGGTTATAATTACTGAAATAATCAGGTTTTCTTAAGAGTTAAAATTCCAGCAGGGCTGATGTCATCTAGATCAGAAACAAGGTCAGGTGCATACAATTCGATGAGTAAAGAGCTGACGACATTTCATGCAGATCAGGTTGCTTAATGTAATGCCCTCCTACTTGCACAATTGTATGGACAGCACAATTATTCAGGCGTTTCCTGACCGGCGCCATGGCTATATTATACTCAGATTAACACTAACTCTTTCCTGGAATCATTCATGACCAAATAAGGCAGGTATTGAAGTTATCTAGGGAGAAGTTAATAATCTGGTCTATGCAATGCCGCATTTTCTTACCTGGTCCTCGGCCGAGATCATTGACGCTGTAGTGCCCGCCAAGTCCCCTTAAGGTCTGCAACCTATTTTTCATATTTAATAGGGACATGCTGCTACACCTCTGTCACAAGAGGTCTGCAAATCCCGTTTAAGGATTGGCCCTCCTGGCACTCTCTTTGCTACGATGAAGGCATTTTTTATGATGGAGGAACCAATACTCCAGATCTTAACAAGACGCGGACTATATATGGCTTAATTATTAAAGGGGAAAATTTGAGACTGGCCCCTAAAACAGCCATGCCAATTTTAAGTTAGGTAGTGTATGAAAGTCATCATTCCGAATGTAAGAGGGATATGTTTTTAACCGCCAGCGATCATCAGTCTGGATGTCCTTCAATGAATACCCAGCCATACCTGAACCTGTATCAACACCAATGCTAAATGAATTGAAGTATAATTAGCATACTCTAATTGCAATCTACTTAAGCATGTTTAATATAACACAATAATGCGTAAGTGATGCACCCCCGAGGTGGAAAAATAAAGGTACGCTGAAAGGCCTTAAGGGGGTGGGGATTTGCAGCATCAATCTATCACTAACTTTTACATTGATTGGTTGGTTGGTTGATTTATAGAGGGTTTATTGTACATATATGACGTACGAGAAGGAATCAAAATGTATTTATAATATTCATTTGTCGCAACGTGGGAAGGTCTTTCATTGCCATGTGTCATTATCCCAAATGATGTCTTAGAAGTCAGTGTACCTAAAAGGTACAAGAATAGAACTGAAGTCAGATAGGAATTAGAAATGACACGCAAACGTCACAGCAATACCAGAAGCACAAATGAAGTGCGTGCTTGCACACATATACAGTAAAACCTCTCTATAACGGCCATTAAATTACATCAAGTATTTTGTGTTGAGGGCAGATGGCTGCTTAAAGGAAGCTGAATGTAAAACAGAACACTCCTATAGGAACGTTCTGTTTTACTTTCACTTTGCTTTAAGCAGCCACCTGCCCCAAATATCAACTACAGTGGAACCCCTCTAATGCGACCACTTAATAAATAAATATGGGCGTCTTTATAATCAGGTGGTTTCTTAATGCTTTTGTCCTGCATTAAGCTACCACCTGCATCTAGCACCTATAATTATACCTATTTAAGGTGGTCGCATTAGCAGGGTTTTACTGTAATGAACACAATTTAGTGGTCGTTATAGAGAGGTTATACTGTATACACGGCCTTCACAAAACTGTTCCCTGCCTGTTCCATACCGACAGCATATTAACAGCTACACCGTAAAACCAAAACTTTCCGACAAACAAATGTGTGAACAATAAATGGCCTTGATAAATGAAACGCGTCAGTAATGTCATAGCGCGATTCTATGCGGTTTGACACTGGTCAGAAGTCTCTTCAAAGAGTGCACGCATCGGAAGTAAATACACATTGTAGTAGAATTGGAACAGACACAATTTAACAGCGGGATGAATTAATGTCACAGCGTGTTTCTATAGCGAAGTTTGATAAGAGTTAATGTCACAACGTGTTTTCTAGGGCACATTGTGATAAAGTTAATGTCACAGCGTGTTTCTGTGGCACATTGAAAAGAGTTAATGATACAGCGTGTTTCTATGGCACAGTTTGATCAAATAAAATGTCACATTGTGTTTGTATGGCATAGTTTGATAAAAGTTAACATTATAGCGTGTTTCTAGGGAACAGTTTGATAAGAGCTATTGACACCGCGTGTTTCTAGGGCACAGTTTGATAAGAGTAAATGTCACGGCATGTTTCTTTGGCACAGTTTGATAAACGTTCATGTCACAGTATGATTGTTACGACACAGTTTGACAAGAATTAATGTCACAGCGTGTTTCTACGGTACAGTTTGTATCACCGCGTGTTTCGAGGGCACAATTTGATAAGATTAAGTTCATGGCGTGTTTCCACGACACCGTTTCAGATATCCGCGACCTGACTCGTGTTTTCAAAAGTGTTTTCAGAGTAAAATAGCCTATCAGTGTTTAAGTAAGAGTCCAGTCGGTACGAAAGAGTAATCCTAAACTTTCATCGATGAATTATCAGAATGTTATAGCCAATCAGTAATTGAGTACAGAGTCCACTCAATATGAAACGCTAAAAGGTGGAAGAAACTTGTGAATGACAAACAGTATAGACCATGAACATATCGTTCCTGTAGAAACCGTCTGGCCTGTATCTACACTGTTTGCAAACGACAGTACATTCATGTTCGGCATTCAAAACGTTAAAGTCTAGTTCATGATATAAATGAATCTCTGTCATATTATTGCTTAAAACAAGTTGAAGCCACGCAACTGCGGGACCTCTGTATTTAATCGCTATTAACACTTTCAGCAATATTAACCAATTTATTTAATGTCCACAGCATGGATTCAGATGCAACACCGTGTAAAGCGGTGTCTCAGTGGACTGAAACTGCATGTTTAACACTCTGACAATGTTTTCCTTTTTCAAGAAATGAACGAAAATAAACACTAACAATTGAAGCTGGCGACATGATAAGCTGCTGAAACTTACAGTAAAAACTCAATACTACGAAATGTTAGTAAAAAAAATGTATGTCTTTGAAGGCAGGTGGATGTGTAATGCAGGGTGAACGCCATGCAGATATATCTTAGGGGAGCATTCTGCAGGCCTGTCACCTTGCATTAAGCTCCCGCCTGTGTCAATAATGGTACGTATTAGAGTGTCCGTAGTATCGAGTTGTTACCATACTTAGTTTGGAAGGGTTCCGATATTACTGACAGTAAAAGTGCCGCCTACGTCCATCACACATCATCCAGGCATTGGTAACATCTAAAACGAGAAGATCTAGCCCTTATACCGTTATTAACCCTTCGCTTGCTATTCACGTCAATATACGTACCTGTAAATAGTGAAGACCCAACAGGAGCTGTTTCATCAGGGTCTGCACTATTTATAAATTGATTGTGCAACCAGTGCAATCCACAGCAGTGATTGCACAGCGAATACACGGTGAATATATGTTATTATACAACAGGGCATGGGTAAAGAAGGAGAAATGTATTTCAAAATTCAGCGAGCGAAGGGTTAAACTCAATTTTGTATCTGGTGCAATTTTGACTATTTACAATTTCATCAAGATTTTGAGAAATCATGTGTCAAACAAGTTGGGTGCTGATTAGATGCCAAGTCGGTTAATCGGCTCCTCGACTTAAGTTGCAGTTAGCGGGACAAGGGTTACATTACATTACATGATCTAACAGCTATCATATATCATCTCCCACAGAATGTCAGGGAGTTTGCATTTAAAAAATGTTTGGTGAAATGTTAACCCTTTACTCCTTGAATATTCATGTCAGGAATAACGAGAGTATGAACATTAATTAGCTCACTACAGTTTTTTCAGTGGTATCATTAGCAAGGAAATTTTAACCATGCTTCGACCTTCCTTAGTAATGATGCAAGGGCATATTATAATCAGAGGTTGACTTTCACAAACATCTAGGAATATTTCTATCTAACGATGGTAGTTGGCATAAACACGTCGAACAAATAAAAGTGAAGACCTGGAACAGACATAATGCAATGCGTGAATTAACTTTTTGTTCGATTGAAATTCACTGGAAACTGTCTATTTTAGTTTTATCCAACTTTTACTTGAATATGCTGATTTTTTTATTGTTTCGATTTTATTTATTTATTTATTTATTTATTTTATTTTTTTTTTATTTTTTTTTTTTTTTTTGGGGGGGGGGGTGGCTGCTCTCAATATGAAAGCGAACTCGATACAATTCATAATGTGTCAGCAACAATTGTTACGGGGGCAGCGGAACTCGTTTCGTTAGTAAATCTGTATAAAGAAACTGTATGGGAATCTCTAGAACAAAGAAGGGGAAACATATTAGGCTAATACTCTTGTACATAATTGGTATACGAAAAGATGATACATGCGTATCTTCTTTCATCCTTAATCTCGCCTTCCGTTGCTGATTCATCTGTGTATAAATAAGAAATTCTAGTGACATCCAGGCGCCTTACTGTCGCACTCAGCTTTACGCCCCGTCCAAAGCGCACGTTATTCTAAATCCTTTGTCTCATTTAAGAATAGTCCTAACTTCAACAATCTAGCAAAACAACTGCTTATTATCATGTTGGTGACAGAGAAGCAGAAATATACCGTACACGGCTGTGAACTAACCTAACCCTTTTTTCAAAAGAACATCGTTGATCACCTCTCATATCGGCAAGGTCGTGCAAATTTAATGAATAATATAAACCCTATTCTAACAGCGCAAACCAATTTCTTTCTTTCAGAAACTATGTAATTTGACAGAAATGCATTGAATTTTCAGCTATACAGATGAAGTACATTGTTTAGTCGCCTTCAAAATTCTCGTCAGCTTAAATTTTGAATTCTTCAGTTTTTTACTAGTATTCGTTTCAAAATATAATTATGACTTTAAACAGTTCGAATCCAGCTGAGACGTCGAGTTATTCTGCATTCCATCCGGATCCAGACGAGGTCAAGTACATGTATTACAATAAAAGGCACTTTCAGCTAAACAACTAGCATATTGAACGTTTCTGTCCATAGAAAATATCCTCTCATTTTAATTTGGAAGCAGATTTCTGTCCATTTCTTTTCAAAGATATAATCAGTTTGTGACATAATTGTACCCTGATGAGACATTGGGTTGCTTGGCATCGCATACGACTCCAGATTGTTTGTAAAGTTAATTACGGGTTTGCCCGCTGTGGTAAAGTGTAATGAGACGTTTGCTTAAAACTTGGAAGGATGGTTGATCATTATGTGATCTTGCACGCCTTTGGTATGATTATGCTATGCGACTAGAATCACTTGTAAAAGGCCATATCATAGCAACCGTATTTGAGGCAACTGTGTCCTATGGACAAATATTTAGCTAAGCATCATAGTCACAGTCAGACAAAATTAATGGGGGACCGTTTTCTATGCACACATTTCTAACTAAGCAACACAGCCAAAATCATACAAAATTAAGACATCCGTGTCTATGGAGACATATTCAGTCCAGCATTATAGCCTCTGTAACAGGACATTGGGGCATATGTGTGCTATAGACACATATTTAGCGAATTAGCACAGCACCATAGCCACAATCACGAGTAATGGGACATATAGCACATTTCTTGCCCAACAGCATTGCCTCAGTTACAAGTAATAGAAACACCCATGCTCTATGGGTGCAATTGGAGCCCAGAACAGTCACGGCCATGGGTAACCGGGGCATCCATGTCATTTAGACACATATTTAGCCTGGCATCACACATATTTAGCCTGGCATCATAGCCACAGTCACCTGTACTTGAGGCATTCGTGTCCTATGGACACATTTCAATTTTCGGATCATAGCAACCATATATTATTGGGACATCCGTGTCCTGTGGACACATTTCTTGTTATTATAAAAAAAGTAATTTTATGGATAGAAACTCTCTTCTAACTCAATGATGCAATCTTACTTATAAAGAATCCATAACACCATGGATATTTATTAGCTGACTTTTTAAGATGGTTTATGAACGCATGATGCCATTGGGCATGGCAGAAACTGTAGAATCATATATATGTATATATAAGTGTTACCTGTTGGGTTTTTTGGGGGTTCTATCTCTTCGATAGAAAAAAACAGATTTCACACCTTTGCAAACAGGGTAGACCCAGATCAGAGTTTGCTCCGTTTGCTAAATAATATGATATTATTATACACATGTCTCCGCAGTTTCTGCCAATACTAATAATGCTGTATAGCTGTAGTATAGGAGTCGTCGGTTCAGGGTTCTGCTTGTTTATTAAAGTATATACATCTGATTCTACAATGTCTGCCATGACCAAAACATCCCTTTTTCATATACCGTTATACAAATTAGATTATAAATATTCATGATGTTATTTTTTCTCGCATCGCATAAATATTATATCAAATAAGACACATAATCAGACATACCTTCACTTTGGTACAATGATAACATTCAACGAAACACATAATACGATTATAAGATTTGTTCAAAGGGAATGAGCTGTTGGAACAGATGTTTAACGTTGTTTGTTCATGTCTGAGTATTATCCCTTTACTTAACCCTTCGCTTGCTATTCATGTCAATATACCTACCTGTAAATAGTGAAGACCCAGATAAGACAGCTCCCGCAGGAGCTGTCTCATCAGGGTGTGTACTATTTACAAGTTGATTCTGCAACCATTGCACTCCACAGCAGTGATTGCACAACGATATAATTGTACACAGTGAAGATAGATGTAATTATACAACAGGGCATGGGTAAAAAAGGAGAAATGTATTTTAAAATTCAGCAAGAGAAGGGTTAATAAATACGCATTCGCAAACAAATCGTGTGTGCATGTGCTGTTCTAAATCTAATTAATGTTCATGATGTCATTATGTCTTATATGAATATTCATGGAGTATTCATGGAGTAAAGGGTGTACACTGTACACGGAGTGTTTCAATTGTATTATGAACTACAGTAGTTTTGACCATGGCTTCAGAACCAGATCTATTCTATTTCATAAGCAAGCAGAGATGTTCGTGTAGGGGCCGTCTGGTCTGGGTGTACTCTGTTTACAAATCTCATTGAGTTAAAGGATTAATGTCTGGTGGTGTTGTTGTTATTGAAGCCAATGTTATGTTCTGAATACCGGTATTCCTGTAGGCTAGACATAACAAGACAGCGACTATTAATGATGTATGGAATTGCAGTTAACGTTTTATTTTCTTCTTTATAGCTCAGTACAGTGAACCCCTCTGAACTGGTCGTTAAATTTAGCATACATATCGGCCTTGGTGGCAGGTGGCGGGTTAATACAGGGCGAAAGTCATGCAGAAAACTCCTCTAGGAGCTTATTGCCTGACTGTCACTCTGTATTAAGTAGTCGTCTGCCTAAAAATATCTAAATTCTTCTCTACTAGAATTCCGATTTAGAGGGGGTTTACTGTATTGATAGATGAAAATTGAAAGTAAATATCTATTGTGTAGGTTTATGTACAGCAATACATTATGTATACCGGAATGGAATCCATTAACGTCATGTACGTAAAGTAATAGGTGATATTCTCAATGCATCACAATGTGAATACCTACTGCATTAATTGCGCCGTTTTCTCGGGTTATATAATAAAATATGTGAATTTTATACAAATATCACACAGTTTCTATGGAAACATAAACTTAGAATATACAAAACCTTTACAAACTGCTTACTAGTATACTGATTTTAGACAAAATAAATACACTTCTGCTGTACAGTCGAAAGAAGGCTGCAGAAAGCTACAGATAAATGTGCGTGCCCAAATACTAATTTTGTCATGTCTCCACCAAACCCTATAATGTGACTACTCTTTAGAATCGTCTCTTTTAGACGGTTCTAAAAGGTGGTCACAGTACAGAGTTTAGTAGAGAAATAAAGGAGTTATTGTTTAAAATGTTTCAATTAACGCATATTAGCTGACCTCTGCTAATAACGGCTGCACTGCCTAATCTATTATTTAATCGTACAAACAATGACCAGGCGCATGGATCTGCAGAAAATATGTCTTAAACCTTAACTCCATGAATATTCATGTGAGAAATTATGGCATCACGATTATTAAATAGATGTATTTTTTAAGGGAAAACGAACACATATATTTTTGGCCAACGTGGAAATTGTAAAATTATATCTATATTTTCATAAGCGAACAGAGCAGACATATGCATATAAGAAATAATGACATCATGAACACCATTTTTTTTATAATGGCACTATGGACAAGGGCACATTTCATCATTACAGAAACTGTAGAATCAAATCTGTATAATTTCATAAGCAAACAGAGTAGATCCTGATGAGACGGCTCCTTCAAAGCCATCTGGTCTGGATGAACTCAGTTTACAACGGCGTTCAATGCGTATTTATGGAGTAAAGCGTTAAGGTAGACAGTAGCTGAATGCAGGCTAAACGTAATGCCAGAGTTTCTGTATTATTTGCGCCCTGCAAAAAGCAACACTCCTATCTAGTCAGTATGTGATCGTTACTTAATCGTAATTTGCAAACAGCTTGGATCCTGATGAGACGCCGAGTAACTCGAGTCAAACTGTTTGACACTCGGTCAGTAGCTTCTCAAAAGATTGAACAAACCGAAACTAATTATATCTTGCTTCATATCATATTTGTTAGGTAGGATTACGGTTAATTTTACAATATTGTACCACATGGGCTTCTATGGATTCTCCTTTATTTACAACATTAACTCTTCCTGTGATGTTTCCGTTTAACAACCTCGTAGTCCTAGTAACGTTTCAAGTTTGATAATAAAACAACGATGCGCCCTGTGAATGTGAGAAACGAGTATGCTGGTATTTATAAACAGTGTAGACCCAGATCAAGTCAGATCAGGGTCTGCAATGTTTATCATTCAAAACGTTTCTGTTAAGTATACCATGCACAGACTCTGTAGTAAATAGTAGTGTACCATTCCACTTTCGGTATTAAACGCCTTCATCTGCTAAGTACGACATGTTTAGCACTCACAAACAGCTCGAGGCCTGGGCCAATGCTTATAAAACGTTTAATTGAGTCTGAGTTCGTTCTCAAGTTTTTGATTGGTCAGATTTGAGCCTTTGGCTCAAATCTGACCAATCAAAAGTTTGAGAACTCAAATCTGACCAATCAAATGCTTGAGAACGAAACTCAGACTCAGCTAAAAGCTTTATAAGCATTGACCCAGATGAGACACCGAGTAACACGGCCTCTCATCAGCATCCAAACTCTTTGACACTTGATCTATAGTTCCTCAATAGAATTAACAAATCGGAGGTAAGTGAAAACTGTAACAGATTAGTGTAAACAGCAGATGCTATATTTACAACAGCCTAAGGGATAACGACAATTTTACAAACTGTTTTACTTACCAACTAATCTATTTGTCTAGCGTGTTTCTGTTGAATACAATGAGAACGTAGCTTGTTAACTGGTAAATCGATAGTGCTGTGTTCACCAAAACAGAGAAAAAGTCGGAATGTAAGACATGTATAAACATCTAATAAGGGATACAAACAAGCACAAAAACACCGAAAGTGGATGTAAATGTCATACTTTAAATTTCTACTCCATAGAAACGATATTAACGCCTTTGCAATTAGAAAAAACGTAAATCAGACAGTTCATGTAGGAGCCGTCTGATCAGGATGTGCTCTGTTTGCTTTTGACATGATATATATCTGATTCGACCAGGCTTTTGAGAAACTACTTCACAGATTCTGATCTATTGGAATGAATAATTACTCGTCATTTCGCTGCATCCAAATTGTTTGCAACTGCGAAGCAGGTCATGGGTAGCGGGATAAATAGACAGACAGACAGATACTTTATACTTTTCAACATGTACATAAGTACCTTGTTGCAACACAATTCAATAATGTCATTTTGGTCACAATGCCACTCATCACTCATCCCAACCTCGTTCCCTCTCATCCACCCACCAACACTCACTCTCACTCATACACAAACACACAGTTCCTCTCGCAGTATATCGCACTCTACTCAATAACTATATATATCGCACTCTACTCAATAACTATATATACATCATATATATAATCAAAATGTCTTAATCCATCAATGTCATATATATAGTACCAAAAATATAGCCTAAATACAATACAAGTATAATTATCAAAAACAGATGTTTAGGAGGACTTTCTAAAGATTCTTTTATAAATCTAGCCAAATTTATTAGTTCCGTCTTTGTTGAGGAACTCATTAACTCACAAAATTTAACCTAACTTGGTCTTAAACAGTATTTTCTTCCTATGTATTTGTTTTTTAAATTCGCTTTATAAAGTACAAATACAAACAAACTGGTACTCCTCTTCCAACACTAGAAAACACACCGCATCTCTCATTTCTATCTATTCTTGCTCTACCGTATGGACCGGATCCAATTTCCAATGGATGGGACGATAGCCGCATTCTCGTACTAAAACCGCTTAAATTCCACGATAATAGATCTAAATAATCCTCAAATACAAAAATGCACTTGAAATGCCTATAAGAATATAAATCACAAGACTTACTTAAATTTCCATACCATTTCTGCATAAAACAATCAATAACTCTCCTTTTGAATTCTTTACAAAAATGTTTACTTGTAACCTCATGGGGGATTTAACCATACATAATTAAAACCATATTCCTCTAACATATTTTTAACTCCTGTTACCCAATTTTTGCGACCTTTTTCACTATCACTTACCATCAATTCATGCATATGTTTTAAAATAATATTATCAGTATCAATTAGTTTCAACCAATATTTGATTATCCTTAACATAGCGATTTACAAAAAGCGGATAACGCCCAAGTTCTCCGAACACTGCGGTTGACGATGTTGACCTCTTGACCTGCAGTATTTTCTTACTTACAAAAATTCAAATGCACCCGTTCCAATGACTTGTTCTTTGAATTGCCCCAGACTTCGCATGCATAACTAAGTATAGAACCAACAAAGGAATAAAAAAGCTGTAACATTGTACTTTTCTTCAGGTTAACATCACGTGTATTCATTATTAAAGTATTCAATGCTTTCATGCCCTTACCCGCCATAAACTCTTGGTTTAAACAGAAGCTACCCGTATAATTAAAGACAGTTCCAAGGTAATTAAAATCATTAACAGTATCCAAAGTAGATAAGGGTTACCATAATACCAGGTTTCATCTGGTCTTATGGGACCTCTTTTACGGAAAACTATAACTTTTGTTTTACTACAATTTACTTCTAGATCCCATGTGCAGCAATATTGTTGCAATCTATTTAAGTTCTCTTGAAGTTCTGTGGGTGTTTTTCCAAATAACGCAAGGTCATCGGCAAGCAGCAAGGCTATTATAAGGAGGTCGTCAAATTTTAAACCACTGTTAAAAGTATCCAGTGACGATAACTCCATATCCCCTATAAACAATTCAAAAAAATTCGTGGACATTATCTCCCCTTGTAATAAACCTATAATATTATCAAAAAATTCCGAATATTTATCAAACTTCCGTATACAGGATTTCACTTTGCTATACATGTCTCTAACTATACTGAGTATTTCACCATTAAGTCCTACTCTGTACAGTTTCAGCCACAAATTATTCCTTTTTACACTGTCGAAAGCACGTTTAAAATCAACAAAGGCACAATACAGGCGCTTGTTTTCGCCAAGATACCTAATGCTATGTAACAAAAATATTGCATCTACTGTAGATTTACCAAAAACTAAACAAGTTGAGCGTCTGATATAATGTCATTGGCGTCACACCACTTCGATATTCTATTGTTTAACACACCGGTAAAGATCTTTTCTAGACAACTTATCAATGTAATACCTACGGAAGCCCTGAGGTCTCATTTTGACTTAATGATTATTTGTAAATAGTTAATTGTTATTTATTATTACTTATTTGTTAATAAATGTCTTGAATAATGGAGGACGATTACCACGTGTAGGTAAAGATTGTTCCCAGCAGCAGAAAGGTCCATTAAAGGTAGGTGATTTTGGTTTTGGGCATATGTTTTAGCTCCACTATTCGAAGAATTATGCATTAAAGTACCTAGTTATAGTCTACTTTCAGTCCGAATGACCGCTCAGCCGACTGTACATTTACTCCCCTGGTCATTGAGTCATTGGTCTACAATATTGAGCACTGCTGACATATGGCGCAATCATGCAGTCGCAGTACCGGCGAGTGACCTTCACAGGTACCCATTTTAACCCCTGGGTGGAGAGGATGTGCGGGTGGGAGACACTGAAAAGCGTCTCTGAAATTCCCGGGTGGAACCGGGATTTACACCCCGGACCTCCGGGCTGATAGTCAAGCGCGTTACCACTAGACCACTGCCACCTGCATTACATTAATCATTCAACTGTGAGCTCCAACTAGACTAGTGAATACATTAAAGACCACGCATATTTTGTATTTTGCGTTTGTGTAGGGGGAAACAGGTTTGCTCTTTTTTTAGCAGTAGAATGTGGAACTGTCTGATCGGGTTTATATTACATGTATAAAGAGTTTTTGAATAGAGCCAAACTAGTTTAAGTAATAAACCATTTTTTGATATTCAATTCAATTTATTGTAACACACATCTACATTTATTCAAGTAGGTAGAATGTACCATGAATTGGCAAGGTTATCAGGGTTAAATCGATAAGTTGCTTGTCAAAGTACATGAGTTGATGAAATGTTTGTATAAGCATACATTTGTATACTAATCTAATCAAAGTGAATTAACTAATCAGTAAAAAGAACAAATTATATGAAATGCAGCACAATATTCTCAGAGGGTAGTTTCCTCCATTCCTGTGTAAGTTGTGACTTTGTTTCTGGGTTTACTTTAAAGTTTTATTTCCCAAGTACAAACATGATGCAAAATAATGCAATCTACTGCTCATATTTGCATGTATTTTTGGTATGTTAAATTAATTACATTGGATGACATGTAAGGCAAAAAAACATTGTTATACCATTCTTCACCAGAGACAATTCAGAAATCAACCACCATTTTAAACATTGTTGGTGCCCACTGAATCGAGTTTTTCTAGCTTTTAAATTTCAAAAGTAAGCCATGTGACCGTTTCTGCATAAGATGTAGAACAGGTTTAACCATAATTGATCGTGATATTTACTTATAAAGTTATCTGTATGGTTATAATATACACTCTAAAGTGAAGGAGTTACAATTGTTTTGCACCAAATCCTCGATAAATACACTGCTCATGAGAAAGATGTCATTGCTTCTTTTCAGATGAGTGCCATCGTGCCCTTCACGCTATTGCTTAGCACTTTTGCAATCACCGTTGACGCTGTCACACCCAAATATCTTTCCTCCAATGATGAGTGTACACCATTCGACTTTATCGGGACATATTTTCAAAATGAATTCACCCACAGTGAAATTCTCCTGTCAAGACGCAACATTTCCTTGAGTCTTAGTCATCTGAAGAAACTTATATGTAAAGCAAAATTTCATAGACGCCAGGGGTGACATATAGTTCCAGACAGGCCATAGAAGTGACAATGATCAGCGAGCTAGTGGACAGCGGCCAATGTTAAGGATTCCGCATGATGTGGAGAAGGCTAACCGAAGACCACGGATTGATGGTAAAAATGTATATCGGGATGGTGTCGGCAAAATGATGTCTACGGATGCATGGACCGGAAAGCCCATCGCCTCAAACGACAAATATACTGCTTAAATGGACTGAATTACATTTGGCATGTACATGGGTACGACAAATTAAAACCATATTGGTTTTGTATTCATGCTTGTATCAATGGTTACAGTCGCCGCCTTATGTGGTTAGAAGTTGCGCCTTTAAACAACAATCCATATGTCATTGCCAGGTATTACCTTGAATATGTTAAACGGATGGAATGTGTGCCACGAGTAGTTAGAAGTAATTATGGGACTGTAAATTCTGTCATAAGTTATCGTTAGTCATTCTTCAGGCATGCATGTAAATAGTCTATGGCTGGGCTAAAACGCATCATGTATGCAAGAGTACATCCAACCAACGCATTGAAGCATGGTGGGGTATTATACGGCAAAATGGGGGTACACTGGTGGATAAATCTTTTAATTTGACACAGAGGACCTTGTTCAACAAGAATGTCTGAATTTTTTTTCCATGGATGATCTGCAAACTGAGTTTGACAGGATTGCACATCGCTGGAACACTCCCATCATTAGACCACAGCAACGTTAAAGACAACTTCCCCATGGGAAACAAGATGTATTGTATTTCATACCAGAGATTTTCAATGGACGCAACTATGCAACGCCTGTGGATATACTAGATGTGCCAGCGTGTCTTGATATGTATAGCCTTCCACAACAAAAATGCTCGGATGAATATGTAGAAATTGTTCGTCTTCTTAAGCCTGATCTAAGGACACCAAGTGACCCTCTTATTGCTCTGGACTTGTTTGTAGAGCTGAATTCTTTATATATTGACACTCACCATTGAAATTACGATGCAGACACTGACATTTGCCTTGATTTAACCATTTACTCCTGAATATGCACGAATTATCTTATGACCTCCGTGAATACTAATTAACACGATTTTGAATAGAACATATTTGCTCTTTCATGCTATAAGTAGATGTACATTCCTTTGTAAAAAGTGTAGACCCAGATGAGATAGGATCTGTCTGTCTGTATTATTTTCCATTTGAAGCCAGTTGTTCATGATTGTTATTAATCATAGATGGTGGTAAAAAATTTGAATACCATATACTATGTATTCAGCATGGGAAAAGTTAAAAATTTGGATTTTGCCATGTCTGAAGTGTAAAGGCAGATCAACAATATTATACAAGCAAACGGTGCTGACCCTCGAGTGTCAGTTCACGCTGGAGCTGTCTCGTATGGGTCTACTCTGCACACGTTACAAAAAGCAAGATTTAACTGTATATTTATCTAGGCTGGTGAAAAAATACCACAGAGCATTTTACATAGAAAAAAAAATCTGGCATGCTATATTTCTTTAAGGCCTGAACCAAACCGAGTCTCAATAAAACCGAGTGTGCAAGGATCTCCCATTTTTCAGAAAATATTACAAGTGCTAACAAATAACCAATAAGAGGTAACTACTTAGTATAACAAGGAGATATTAATAAGTGATAACAATTAAATTGTAAGTAATAACAAGTAAGTGATAACAATCAACAAGTAACAATTAGCTAACAACAATTAACTTATAAGTATTAACTTGTAAGTAATAAGTAGAAATTAATAAGTAATAACGAATAACTAATAAATAAATTCAGTTGATGACATGTATGATTTAGCAGTGGCATGATCAGAGCATTTCACTTTTTGAGAATTCAATATTAGATCAGTGGTTTGTATGTCTCAAACTGCCGTTTTGGTTTGTACGTCTTAAACAGCCGTTTAAAAACTACATTTCTACATTTAATTCACAGACATGCTGCTGCAAAATCTTGAAATACGCAATCATTATTCTCTGAATAACCCATTACCTCATATGCTGTTTTAGACTCAACCTTTTTCAATTAATCTACTGAAAAATAGATTTTATTAGAGAAAGGCATATATCAGAAAATTGTCGTTTTTTAACCGTTGTGATAAAGGAGCAATGCTCTATTTATCCCAGCTGTTTCAAAAGTTACTTTTACAGAGGTGTCTAAAGGCATCAGTATGAGGGAATGGGCACCTCGAATTCGTTTAAAACCTTTATATAGAATTGGATGGGGTGAAAAAGATTATGATTTTTTTTTTGCAACGCATAACTGTGGAATGTACATGAAATGCACGAGGAAAATGTGCATCTACCGTGCTAAAAATTGACGGTTACGTCGCTGGTGTAGACAGACTGTTAAGGCTTTACTCTAAACCTGCTGACGTTGCGAACAAATGGAAGTAGTTCAAGCGTAATAATTATTTAGGCTGCTGTACTGCGTCTGAACCCATAGACAATGGTAAGAAGTTGGCGTCATTTAGCGTTACGTTAGGTCAATGCAACAGCATCTAGTTAATGTTAGCTGCATGAAGCCATGCTGGATGTAGTCAGAGTAATAAAAATAAGAAAAAATAAAGTGACATAATATGCCGTTTTCGTAAAACTGTAAACATTCATTTTTGTAATGTCTGATTCAGCAATTCTGCAAGTTATGATTTTAACCCTAACCTTGATCGTCTGGAAAAGAAAATAATTCTGATCCTCATTAATTCCTAATACAAATGTAAATGACAATCTTCAACAAGTAGAGACGTTTACGCAACATACTATGGTATATACATCAATTGATGCACCTTCAAGTTTGGTGAAACAAACGTGGTAACTGTCTTTCGGCACCGAGTAAATATTGACATCTTATCTATAGTATGTACAATAAACCCTGTCTTAAGCGACTGCAACAGAATGATATATAAGCTAATATTTCAGACAGACATCAGTTTAATTAAGAAAGAAAGAAATACAGACATAAATTGTCTATATGAACTTTATTATTTTCTTGCTTTATTAAGCTGCCCCTGTCTAACTTTTCCGCTGCCTCGTGTTAGTGGTTCCTTTGGAGGGGTTATACTATGCACAATTTCGAGCCTGTATGAATTATTATTTGCCTACTGTTAATGACATGCTATCATATGCAATTAGCATGGTTCCACTTGAGATGCCCAGCAACTCAGCTTGTACTCCTTCTTAAAAAGATTGGTTTGTCACCTGAACCGCATTTTGTGTAAGTCGGAGCAGTTTAGATCACTTTAGAAGCAACAGAGACAATTTTCACAGCTGGTGAAGGGTTAAAACATCAAGAAAAAATATGACAGCAGAGCGATGTCCGTGAATCCATGTTGTATATGTTTGTGCGATGCAGACTAGAAAAGTGAGTTTGAGATTCAAAACAGAAACTGAGGCAAGAAGTTTTTATTTTAGATTTCTCTTGGGATGTCACATAATATAGATGCAAGAAGGCCATTGATTAAATTTACACAGTATAAAAATCTCATACTTTGCTGTGCATACCTAGATCAGTGGGTCCCTGTAGCTGTGAGTGAACCCTCTGAGCAGGGCATGCATTTCTTACCATACATATAGATCTACATTTATTAGAGGATAATAAAATCTGATATTTATACAACTGTATTTAGATCTAGTACTAAATTATTTTCTACTGTCTTGATTTATTAAAATCAGGACTGGTCATATCCCAATCAAGATGTAATGAGTGGATTACAATTCAATAGGACAATAAACACAAACTATAAAATATTTATTTTTTTATTCATGGTTAACAAAACAAACAGTTCTATTTAATCGTCTAAAACAGGGTCTTATATACACAGAACCTGTTTAAAATCACAAACAGACCTACTAATACTTATAAGACTTCAACTTGAAAGCATTTTAAGTCTGGCTGGCTTAATTTAGATTCAAGTCATGATAAAACACATAAGCGGGTGGAGTACCATTTTACTTGCATAAATATGTCTAAGATAATGCCACTCGCTATATCTTTAATAACAACAGTTCCAAGCATTGTAGAGGTCTTCTTTGTCTTCAATTTGTTCACAAGAGATTGTATTCTTTTTCTTCTGTCCTGAAAAACACCAACACCAACACAAGTTTTTATGTTATTCTATGTAAGCTAAAGATGTTTTCAAAAATGGGAGCCGTTACAAATGGATACTGTATGATTGTCGTATACAAGATAGCAACTACAAACAACTCGAATATAATTACCAATACAGCTATGCTTTGTAAATAAGGTGGAAAATGTTAAAATGTGATCATCAATACGCATAAAAACCTTTACCCAACAAAAGGCCCTACAACACTTTTGCAAACAAAGTAGATCCTGGCTTTTCTCTGTTTGCTTAACTCTTCTCCTAATAGAAACATCTTTTGATGCCTCTGCTAAACGTTTGGCTGTGGGAAAAGGGTTGTTAATATATTTTCAATTTATTTTACCGAGAAAAAGGACATTCAATAATCATAGAAATGAATTGATAAGATACAGTCAACTCTTTATATATGGAAACCGTTTAATATGAACCCCTGCTTATACACATGTAGAGGTAAAATTAGTGATTGCTTTTAAAATTTAATTGTTATTAGTTATTGCTCAAAAGTTAATTGTTAATAGTTATTGCTTAAACGTTAATTGTTATTAATTATTGCTTAAAGCTTAATTATTATTAGTTATTGCTTAAATGTTAATCGTTATTAGTTATTGCTTAAAAGTTAATTGTTATTAGTTATTGCTTAAAACTTAATTGTTATTAGTTATTGCTTAAAAGTTAATCGTTATTAGTTATTGCTTAAAAGTTAATTGTTATAAGTTACTGCTTAAAACCTTATTGTTATTAGTTATTGCTTAAAAGTTAATTGCTAATAGTTATTGCTTAAATGTTACTACTTATTGCTGAAATATTGTTAAACACCCCGAACATCCGTGCTTCATTCTTTAACAATTTAGTTTACTGTGCATAGCTGGATCGTATTTCAACATTGTGAAATGATTCTAACAATTTGTCACTTAATGGTCTAGGTGAAACATTTGTAATTTTACCAACTGTCTGATAATCGCCACGATAATATCATACTTGCAGACACCGAGCAACTCAGCATCTTATCTGAATCTAAGCTGTTTGATGCCCGATCAATTATCTTCTTTCAAAGTCACGATTTGGGATTAAATTTACAATGATCAAGGTTACTTAAATCTATGTCAAACGTCATTGATCGTCTGTATTTAGAAATGAATCACAGACAGTGCATTCCCAGGTCAAATAATGGGTCTAGAACACACCCTATCGCAACATACAGCTCCCAAAACAGTCCACGACGGAGGGGCCAATTTTCAACTTTGAAAAATGACCCTAATAATCTGTCACTTGTCTTAGGCAAAACTTGTCTATGTTTACCAATTTACGGCTAATCGTCCCAATACTAACCTACATAGAAGTCGGCATATGATCCAGATCTAAGCTGTTTGACACCTGGTCTATATTTTCTTTAAAACATCACGCGTTTTAATATTCAATTTAAACTTTCAAGGTTATCTAAAGCTATGTTAAACATTATTGATCGCCTTTGTTTAGAGATAAAGGACATCAAGTGTAGGCGTAGTTCCATTGCTACGTGAGGTCTAGACATCCCCACCCCCGGCCCCATTTCACAACACATACCTCCACATATAGTCAATGATGGACAGGCCAATTTTTAAAGTTGAAAAATTACCATAGCAGTATGTCATTTGTTCTATGCAAAATAGTTGTCCCATTGCCTGTTAAGTGACACGTTAATAACATACATGCAAACACCTATGGTCAAATGGAGACGCCGAGTTATTCGGTATCTGTTGTAGATACAATGTAGATTCAAGTTGTTGGACACCATGTCTATATTTTCCTTATATTATGCAATTTGGGATTAAATTTAAAGTTTTCATACTTAGGTGAAACTATCTTACACATCATAGATCGCTCGTGGTCTTTTAAATGAAACACAGCAAGTGCGTGCACAGATCCAGCATTGGGTCTAGACAGGGTAGACCCCCACTCAAGCACCTGGCCCTAACACATATCTATAAAAAATATTGCCAACATCGAAATTTAGCGATAACGGGTAAATGTTCAACGTTACCACAATGTTGATCAAAACAGCAGTTAAAAACTTGCCATCTGTGAATTTGGGTCAGTTGTCTTTTAATCGAGGTAAGTTAACTAGGTTCAACATTATAGATAGTCTCTGTTTTGAAAGGAAACACATCAAATGCATGCATGGATCCAGCTCTGTCTTGAAAGGAAACACATTAAATGCATGCATTGATCCAGCATGGGGACTAGATACCCGCTCAAACATTGGGTCTAGAGCAGGTTGCCCCGTTAGAGCAGGTTGCCCAAACCCCACCCCGCAGTCGATTACTCTGGAGAAAAAAATAGTCCATTTACACGATTATCCAATTATATGTAAAGCTCTCAAATAGATGTTGATACTATTTTAAGTTATGCAACAGGACAGTGTCTCTTTGAACAGTACAGGCAGTATACGAGCTGCTCATAAAGACAAAATACAATTGAATTGAATTGAATAAAGACAATACAGCCAGAACAATGGTTGTTAAATTTTAGTTTTACTGATAATGTTGTTTTATGCATGATGTGCAAACAATAATAATAATAATATGTTAGTAACTAATTTGGGTCTACATTCTTTGAAAAGCTTGAGAATACACATTGTTACCGCATGTGTCATAATTTAGTATTGGTGTTCTTTTTGTGCACTTATTTATACTGTTCACGCTGAAAAGGTATCTAACATTTACTTGTGAAGATTTATTATTATTATTATTATTATTATCGGAACGAACCGCATAATTGTCTATCCTGACAATGAAGGATATACAATAGATATGATACAATATGATTGTCTATCCGGTCATGAAATATATGCAAAAAATATACAATAGATATGAAATCACTAACTGCAAGGAACTGCATAAACTGCATTAACAAACTTGATACAGATAAGTTGACTGAAAGCCATGCTCATCAATATAATAAATTAGAAGATTTATATAAACATATATAGCACATAGGCATATCCAATTCACTTATTACACTTCGTCATGTAAAATATTTTGATATTTAGTTTTTGCATCCAAACTAATAGTCCTATAATGATACTTTTAATCTAGATATGTGTAATGGATATTTCATAAAATAACAGAATTCTTACCATATCATCTTCCCAAGAACCCTCCATGTTGCACCTGTTCCCCACTATTTTCAATATGAATGTCACAATAAATAAGTAATAAGAAATAACAAAAAAAAACCAGAAATTATCAACAAATAATTATTAAGTCAAAATGAGACCTCAGGGCTTCCGTAAATACCTCTGTAATTATCAACATTTTAACGATCACCCTTTTTTATAAAGAGGGATAATAATCCCTTCTGTCTATTGAGCAGGATAAAACCAGAGTTAAAACTCAGACAAATGCGGCTTACAGTAAATGATATAGTGAAAACTCGATTATTCGAACACTTGATTTTAACACAGTTGGGGTGAAAGTACATGTATGTGTTACTGTCACGTGCATATACCAATTAGTGTTCATCTTTAACACAAAAGACAACAATTATGTTAATTTTTCGGTTACATTATAGGCAGTCTAAATGGAAATTGTCCTCATCACACGTTTCTCGAACATTACATTTGATATACGTATCAAGACACGTTTCTCGAACATTATCACAATGGTTTTACAGAGTGACTTTTACATAGTCGTCAAAAACCGTCAATATGAGGGAATGTGTTAAGGCTGAACAGATTGGATTAGTACATATGAATATAACAAAAGCAAAACAATAACAAATACCGATAACAATCAAAATGAGAAAAAAACGAGCTGACCGATCAACTTCTAAACGCGCGCGATATGGTGTCACACAAAAAACTAATCATATCAAACATCTAAATGTAGCAATCAGGAAACAATGAACAAACCTAATTAACCTGAACCATTTGTACACTCTTTTTCAAACCTAAACCATTATTCTCCGTATTGTCCATCCTCCAGCGCAGTTGTCGCCTCCTGTCATCGTAGCTCCCAGTGTTGGTCCTTCCTGGTGCCATCATGGTCCCTGCAGGTGTCATCTTGGTCCTGAAGAAAAACAAGATTAAGGCTGAACACAATTCGGATTAGTACATATCAGTATTAACCTATCCCTTGCTGAATTTTAAAACACATGTCTCCTTCTTTACCCATGCCCTGTTGTATAATTACATATATCTTCACTGTGTACACGTATTTCGCTATGCAATCACTGCTGTTGAGTGCACTGGTTGCACAATTAACTTGTAAATAGTGCAGACCCTGATGAGACAGCTCCTGTAGTTAGGTATATTGATGTGAATAGCAAGCGAAGGGTTAATCTAAATCAGTAAACTATAAATAAACCTCATTAACCCGAACCCTTTTTGCAAACTTGCCATACGTAAACTCTCCTATGCTCCATCTTCCGGCGTAGTCGTGGTCTCCCGTGTGGCATAGTAGCTCCCGGTTATGATCCTAGTCGTCTTCCCTCTTCGTCACCCCGTCATGGCGACCCGTACGGGCCCTGTATAACACATTCACTCGCCGTAGATGCTAAATTAAACAAATAAAAACATTTACAGATGAACGAACGATTCTCTATAGACATGAACACGTGGAAAAGTATTTATGGGCGACAACCAGACATAGGAAGTAATTCAATAAACCGCCATAGCATTACTGTATATGCTAATTATGACAATCATATGAAATAACAAACCCTTACAAACATGTAGATCCGGATCAAAATTACCCTGTGGAAGCACCATGATCAATGTCTTTCATATTACATGCTTACATGCATGTTAAATGACAGTCTTATCAAGGTTTCTTATAAAACCATCTTTCAGAAAATCAATTCCCTTGACGTTCTTATATCGCCATCATTTTCATTTACGTCAAGAATGGTTATTATTGAAAGCTCGGTGAAACCCGACAAGTGAACCACTCGCATATGTGCTGTAATATACCCACAGTCTTGACGATCAGAATATCTAAATATGACCTGCATATTAACCCTTCGCTTGCTGAATTTTAAAATTCATTTCTCCTTCTTTACCCATGCCCTGTTGTATAATTACATATATATTCACTGTGTACACGTATTTCGCTGTGCAATCACTGCTGTGGAGTGTACTGGTTGCACAATCAACTTGTAAATAGTACAGACCCAGATGAGAAGCTCCTGCAGGAGCTGTCTCATCTGAGTCTTCACTATTTACAGGTAGGTATATTGACGTGAATAGCAAGCGAATGGTTAAGACAAAGCAGACACTTTGAGCAAATTTCAAAATACTGGAGCATAATCACACAGTTAAACCTCTCTAAACTGGACGCTAAATTTAGTACCAATGTCGATATCTACGACCGGCGAAAGCTGAATGCAGGCTGAAGAGAGATTCAGAAAGCTCTAAAATGAGCTTTACGATTTTCATTCTGCAGTCAGCAGCCACCTGCTGAAAGAGATCTAAGGTATTCTTTATCAAACATTCGTGTTGGAGGGTGTTTACTGTTGTTGAAACAGTCATGTGGCTTCGAAATTTTGTCCCAAGTATATGATCATTCGTTACTTTATCCTGATAACTGGGGAATGACATTTACAAACATTTTTTGTCCATATCAAATACTCAGTGCTTGATCAGAGTCCAAGCTGTTTCATACAGTCAGTATAATAAAACCCCTCTATAATGACCACATATGAATAAGTATTGCATTTGTACGAGTATGTGCTGACCACAGTAAAGAAGATGGATATTAACTCTTTTCCTGTCCAAAGGTCATGTGAGAAATACTGTCATCACGAATATCAATTAGATTATTCTTTATAATGGCAGAAAAACACAGTATATTCTGGCTCTGACAGAAACTGTAGAATGAAATCAGACGATTGTGTCTAATGAAGGAAATGATTAAGGGTGCTTTCTGCATTACTTTCATCCTGCATTATGCTCAATTTAGAACTAGACATCAATTTACTGGTACTGTTTTCTCTTCTAAATATCTTGACCATTTGTTTTTAAAATAAATCACAGTATAATAAGGTTGCAATTTCAAAAGTCCAACACACATTGCTATGGGCTCCAATTCACAGCCTTCTTCATCCCAACCTGGTGAGTAAGGAGCTAAACTGGCACTAGATCGAAAAAGACAGTGATTATCCTAACACTCAACACTAAATACGTACCAGTATTGATCTTTAACACAGTTGGCAGGTTAAAACAGGGTGAACATCATGCAGACAGCTCCTCTAGGTGCATTCTGTATGATTTTCACCCTACATTAAGCATCCATCTGCCTACAAGATTCTAAAATTTCATAGTATCTAGTGTTTATTGTAGTTATATCTATAACACTTATTATATTAGTAATGTAATAGGTGTTATAAATAGAATACAGTTTTTTTTTCGATCTAGTGCAAGAGCTTACAATCTTTACATTTTCTTGAACATTCGGGATCAGTATGAATCTCGAAGTTAATTATAAATCTGAATAGAGAGACATATGTACAGTAGAACCCCGCTAATGCGACCACTTAATGCGACCACTTAAACAAACATGGCTGTTTTCATAAGCAGGTGGTTGCTTAATGCAGGACGAAAGTTATGCAGAAAGCTCCTATAGGAGCTTTCTGCATAACTTTCGTCCTGCATTAAGCAACCACCTGCCTTTGCCACTGTGAATTATGCCCCTTTTTGGTGGTCGCATTAGTGGGATTTTACTGTACTTTTACGATATGAATTATGAATATGTTATCTGGAATGTACAAATGATGACAAACTACTAAACAATATATTGCGATGCTTGAGGTTCGACCCATTCCTTCCTGTTGACGCTTTTTGACGCGTCCGTAAAAGTCATTTTTGAAACTAATGTGATAATTAGAGAAGTTGCTCCTACAAACTTATATACTTCTATAAAAATCCCTTTTCTAGTAAATGCTCCTTTTCAGTAGATCTTTTCAAAGAGGTCGAGTCTAAAAATAGTTTAGGAAATAATATGTTATTAAATATATATTATAGTATACTATTTAATAGTCAATCGTTTCTCAAAAGCTTGGATATTGTCAAAGTTGCACCAGATTTAAATTTGAGCAGGCATTCCTTTAACAGTGATGTAATAAATATGATATCTTTTGCTATGTTATCTAACAAATAACATGGTATTTGAGCCATACGCGCCGAGCTTCGTGTCTTATGCCTAAGCTTCCTACTAACTAGGAGTTCCAAAGAGTGACTGTGTGTCACATAGAGTGACCAGGTGGCATGTAGAGTTACTAGGTGTCACATAGAGTGACTAGGTATCACATAGAGCAAGTAGGTGTCACATAGAGTGACTAGGTATCACATAGAGCAAGTAGATGTCACATAGAGTGACTAGGTGTCACAAAGAGTTACTAGGTTTCGCATAGTGAATCTAGGTGTCGCACAGAGTGACTAGGTGTCACATAGAGTCACTAGGCGTCTCATCTCAGTCTCAGTTGATAAATAGATAGATTTAGATAGATTTATATCGGTAAAAAGTGTACATAACATGGCAAACATAACTAAGATAACATATAAAAAGCCATGCAATGCGCACTAGAAACCAAGGATTCCAATAAAAAGGAAAATATTTTCCTTTTTTCCATTGTGGTCCTTGCTTCTAGTGGCAAGACATAGAGAGTCACGGTATCATTACCATAACTATCACAGGTATTATCTTAAAATATATGAATCACAGAAATATCTCTATAAACACTTAATTTCAAAATATGTCGGTTATAGAATGTCGATAGTAAGCAGGACGATGGTTAATCATCCAAACAATCACTTGAATTCTATTACATGCAAGGCGCTCTGGCAAGAAGTTATAGTTTAGTAGCCCACCTCACAGATGATACAAACCATTGGCAGGGCAAATACAAGTATGCCTCAATGCAGAAGTCGCAAGAAAGCGATACACGGGGATTGTCTGTGGCCACTTTTCAAAACAGTTTGGATCCAGATGAAATACCGTGTACCTTAATGTCTCATTAGAATCCAAATTGTCGGATACGTCACTTACGTTTTAGAGAATATAAAGAAGGAAAGTTCAACCTAAAACCTTAAACAGACGACATTGTTTGCAAGCTAAATTTATTTGGTGCCAGATTTGCTAAAGCTACATGTATTATGTATTATACCAGCTACAATAAGACCCCTCTAAACCGACATTCTAGTAGAAAAGAATTTATGCTGTGCGGTGCTATAGTGGTAATGCGCTTGAATTTTCAGACACTTGTTGGTGTCTCCCACCCGCACATCCTATCCACCCAGGGGTTGAAATGGGTGCCTGTGAGGGACGCTATCCGGTACTGCGGCTGCATGATGGCGCCATATGTTAGCAGTGGTCAATATTGTAGGCAAATGACTCAGTAACCAGGGTAGTAAATGCACTGTCGGCTAAGCGGTCCTTCGGACTGAAAGTAGACTATAAATAGGTACTTTTTATTCTATAACAGGTGACTACTTAATGCAGAGTGAAAGGCATGCAGAAAATTCCTCTATGAGCTTTCTCTATGACTTTCATACTGCATTAAGCTACCATCTGTCTTACAGACCAGTTTTGATACTAGTTGGAATATCCGGTTTTGAGAAGTTTTACTGTACACCTAATAACCTAATAAGTTAGACTACGAACTAGAAAAATAATACAATGATAGTTAAACACGAAAAGAGTGAACCAGGAATTACGTGCAGCATGTGAGTGGGTAAAAAGCATAGGTATTACTTTGTTATTAGAATGTGTTAATGGAATCTGTCTGATCTTCGGATGAAATGGCACACTGCCTGACTTGGTCAGAAAACCAACGATTATAGTGTTCAATTTTTCATCTGCCTAAATCACCGGATAGCGACCAAAAGGGCTTGCTGCAACGGGTGAATCTGCGAGTACTTATGCATACTCGGCGCCTCGTCAGGATCCAACTTACGTTTTAGAGAATACATTGAGCTACAGTTCTTTGTGAAACTTAACTCATCCCTTCCTACTGACGCCTTCTGACGCCTCTGTAAAAGTTATTTTGAAGTCATTGTGACAAATAGAGCAAATACTTTACTTATCACAATGGTTTCAAAACTACACCATTCTATTTTGTTTTCCTTTTCTCTTTTCCAGTAGATTTATTCAAAAAGGCTGGGTGGTCTAAAATAGTCTAAGATGGAATGGGTTTGAAGACGGGACTTATATGGCACCATGTGGGTTAAGTAAATGTTTGTCCTAGAAAGAAAATCAAGGGTGCCATAGAAGGCATTGTAGTAAGTATGAAATTCCTTTGGCGTCTAATAATACTTTTTAGTATTTGAGTACGCACCTTTATCTGTAGCTCTGAAAAATAATTGCATCATGATTATTTATTAGCTTGATATTTATATTGACATATGGACACATGGTGTAATGGTTTTGGTAGAAACTATAGTCAGATCTGTTATAATTTGATAATAAAACAGAGCAGACCCTGAGCAGACGGATCATACAGGAATCGTCTAATATAGGCCTACTCTATTTTTAAAATCGTGAAAATTCCTTATGTTTTTTCTCTGAAACGTAACTGGTTTGCCAAACAGTTTGGACCCTGATGAGAGTTGTCTCCAATTTGAAACTTAAAGCAGACGACAGTGTTTGCAGAAGAAGATTCTATGGCACAAAAACAAACAAAAACAATGGAATAAACGAAACTCGAAAGTCTGTAGAACGGTAAAAGATAATGCTTTCCATTCCTAAGCGGATGAATGTAACACGCAATGTCACTTTTTGCAACAAGAAAAAAAATCGATGCCTATTATTCTTCATTTACTACATTTTTAGTTTTCCTCTGTAAAACAATTTACTTCATTTTACTGAATATTTCGTGTCTAGATCCAAACTTAACGTTTTTTATTTCGTCGCCTACGAAATTCCAAATGTCAAAGAATGCCGAGGAACGACGTACTTAACCCTTTGGTTATTATCGTCTGCCCTCCGGTTTCAATGTGAGTTTTCTTCTATTTCTATTAAAAGCATATTAAGGGTGTCTCAAACAGTTTGGATCCTGATGAGACACCGGGTTACTCGGTGTCTCATCTGGATCCAAACTGTTTGCAAATTTTATCACAGATTCGCTTTATACAGCGACGTACTCGTTAAAAGTTCAACCCTCTGGCCGCAAAAACAACAATGTGTCCTCTAAGATCATGGTCTGCTTACGGTTTCAAAGTCAAGTTATTTTGAATTACTTCTAAAATCCATAACGAGAGTGTCAATCAGTTTACATCCTGAATAGATCCACATTTACTCGGCACTTTATATGGATCCAAACTGTTTGAAAAGGTTCTTACGGAATCATTTATGGCGGCGAAAGAGCTAAGCATCATTTGTACAGATTATTCCAAGACATTGCGCGTCGAAGCGATCCTTTTTCTAATAACAGGAGAACCCACGAATGCAACTTAATTGACATTTTCCGAGTCTATAACTGACATAATAATAAATGGTTTCACCGCTTCTGGTGTATTGATATTCCCAGAATTGTCGGGGAAAAGAGGGACATATATACATGTATGATTACTTTTTACACTGTCATGGGTGCATATATGACCAACTTTGCACATAGTTTGGATTTACATAAACACCGTGTAATTCGGTGTCTCACCAGTATCAAAAATTAATTAATAATGTGAATAAGTTTTATTACCAAATCAAAAAGGTAAACATCAGGGACGGATACTGAAGCTGTGACGGACAACAATGCGTGTAGGTAAATGATGATGATATGGTTTAACCCTTTACTCCATAAATAAGCCTTTCTACGTTTTACAAACAGAGAAGAACCAGATCAGGCTGCTCCTGTAGGAGCCGTCTGATCAGGGTCTGCTCTGTTCGCGTATGATATAATTTAGACAAAATTCTACAGTTTCTGCTCTGGCCACAACATTCTGTGTTCATGTGCTATTACAGCCATTAATCCATAATGACATTATTTTTTAATGTATATTCATGGAGTAAATGGTTAACATTATGTAAGCCTGAAACATTTGAAAGTACTGTATGAAATACGAGAAGAGACATAAAGGTTTGTCTCGTGGGTGGACTTATGTATAGTCATACAAAGAGACAATCCCTGAACCTGCCTTAAGCAACCTTATATTAATTGGAAATAGGAATCTTGAATAGCAGGTGGTTGATTAACACAGGGTAAACGTAATGCAAAATATAGGAGCTTTTTGCATTACTTTTGACCTGTATTAAGCCACTACCTGCCTTACAGAACCATAATTAGACCTCTTGTTATGGTCGCTTAAACAAGTTCTACTGTATAGCACTAACATACACTTTGGTCGTACACTGAGGACAAATGGCATGTCAGCACACACAGTCACATTAGCCTGACACCGGGACCACATGTTCTAGCATTACCATTATTAATATCAACTGTAAGCAGGGGAGCGACTAAAATCGCTTTGAAAATGTTGGTATATCACAGCCGAGGATCGAAACCTTGACCACCTGCACTTGAGGTTAACGCCCTACACTTGAACTAACAAAGCAAGGCTATTTAGTCTGTAAGGTAAATTGTCAGCGTTCTTAGTTGTTCTTCAAGTGCTGAATCATTCACCGCAGACGTCACTGCAAAGCGACTCACCTAGATTGGTGCATAGGGAGAATCTGTGACAGCCTTTATAAACAGTTTGGACCCAGATAAGATACCGAGTAATTCGATGTCTCCTCATGATCCAAACTGTTCGAAACACTTTTTACGTTTTAGAGAAGACAATGGAGAAAAGTCCACTCTGAAATATAAAGCAGACGATATAATTTGCAGACCAAATTATTTGGCTCCAAAATACTCTCTACATTATTCCTGCTTTGGAATTCGATTATTGCCTGATCCCAGTGTCACATTGTCAGGTTTATCTGTTTATCTCATAGTAATATCCCTTTATATTGCATCTAGGTCTTATCCAATTCATAATTTATTATTTCATTATATCATTTCATACACTAGCTTACTTTCAGTTTAGCAATTGACCTTTGGTGGCGCCAACACTAAGCTTTGGTATCCCACAATGGTTAGTTTGCGCATGTACACTTAATAATAAATCATTGTTTGAGGAAAGCCGCGTGGGTTTCTTTCTCATCAGATAATTTTTATTCAAGGCGAGGCCCGCATATTTTCAGGTAAATTGTTAGTTGAGAGATGAGTCTGAGTCTTCTGTTAGTCGTTTCAATCATTAATTGTCATTAAGTTTAGATATCACAGCTGTGTATGCGTTCAATGCAGTATAGATATCACCACTGTTTACGAGTCAATTACTGTATAGCTATCATATATGTCTGCTAGTCCAACATACAGTATAGATAGCATAGCTGTGTATGCGCCCCAATACATTATATATATAACACATGTGTACTAGTCCAGTACAGTATATGAATCGTAGTTGTGTACGAGTCCAACAATGTGTAGTTATCACAGATGCGTACTAGTTCAATACTGTGTAGATATCACAGATATTTACTAGTTCAATACAGTACATGTATAACAGCTGTGTGCTATTCAAATAATGTATAGTTAGCACATATGTGTACCAGTCCGATACTGTATAGCTTTCATAAAACGTGTACTAGTCCAATACTGCATACATAGCTACCACAGATGTGTACTATTCCAATACTGTATGGCTATCACAGATGTGTACCAGTCCAATACTGAATAGCTATCACAGATGTGTACTAGTCCAATACTGTATGGCTATCACAAACGTGTACCAGTCCAATACTGTATAGCTATCACAAAATGTGTACTAGTCCAATACTATATAGCTATCACAGATGTGTACCAGTCAAATACTGTATACATGTAGTTAGCATAGACGTGTACAAGTCCAATGCTGTATAGTTAGCATAGTTGTGTACAGCGTAAAGCTATCACAAAAAGTGTACTAGTCCAATACTGTATAGCTATCACAAAACGTGTACTAGTCCAATAATGTATAGCTATCACAGATGTTTGCCAGTCCAATACTGTATGGCTATCACAGATGTGTCTTAGTTCAAAAAAGTATATGTATAACATATGTGTATTAGTCCTTTACTATATAGCTATTACATGTGTGTAGTGGTCAAATATTGTATAGCTATCACAGTTGTGTACTAGTCTAATACCGTATATGCATCATAGATGTATACTTGTCAAAGACAGTTTCTGTACCACAGCTGTGTACATGCCCTTTACGGCATAGGTATAGCATATGTGTATGAGTTGATTAAGTAGAATTATGCATCACAACAGTGTTCAATAAAAGTCCGCTATATATGTACTCACCAACGAATAATGACATTTTCAGTTCACAAACTAATGTAAACTATATACAAGAGTTTTGTGTTCTAAAATCTGTATAAATAAACTTTCTGTACTCAATTTCTCTCCCGTGGTTCAGTTAAGTAAATATGCCTAAGTTAACGGAATTGACAGTCGCTTGATTCAGTTACTAGAATTTGATATAAAACGTCTGATTTGATAGCAGGCAACGCATACAACTTTGTTAAGGATGACAGAAGATGTATTCCGCATGAATCTTTATTGGATTGGAATGCAATACAGTAAACCTTTCTAAACCGGACGTTAAAATTAGTATCAAAACCTGTATTTCAGACAGTTAATAGTTTAATGAAGGTTGAAAGTCATGCAGGAAAGTCCTTAATGGAGCTGTCTGCATTACGTTCACTCTGCATTAAGCAGTCACCTGCCTAAAATCAAAGAGAATATTGATTTTATGGCTGAATGCATGTAACGAAAATGTGACGTGTATTTTGACATGCTAATCTTTGAAAAAGGCCCTTAATGGTCGAAATATTAGATCAGAGCAATTAAAGTATTTATGAATTATATTAATTCCCTGTTTTGGAATATTTTCTTCATCATAAATTGTTATTTAATAACAAAAATACCGGTTTATAGGATTTTACTGTATAGATATGCGGTATGTTCAGCTGTGGCGACAGTTTCCAACAGACTTTGCCGTTAGTCCATGTGTTATGTTTCATCACGTACCAAAAATACATAATTTATTTCTCGCATTCAACATAAAAACACCGTAACGTACAGTGAAAAGGACTCCACAAGGACTTATGAATATTTATATAGTGAAAATGGGCGACCCTTCGAAAGCAAAGGTAGAAATGCAAAAGGAGAGAAATGCAGACTCGGTTTTATTAAGTTTGTTCGTGTGTAGTAATTAAAAGTGCAACACTACTCACGTGTAATGAATAGACACGTGAAACTGTTCCGCAATATTTAAGAACCGAGTATAACTTTTGTTTCAAACTGTTTTTTGTCGTCATTGAATAAATCTTTTTGCTGGCGCAATTGATTGTGATGTTCGGTATAATAAAATAAATGTCACATCCTATGGAGAGCGACAGCACGGATTGTAACGTAAAGTAACTAGTTATAGTTTACTTTCAGTCCAAATGACCGCTCAGCCGACTGTACATTTACTCCCCTGTGTCATGGAGTCATTGGCTTACAATATTGAGTACTGCTAACATATGGTACAACCATGCAGCCGCAGTACCGGCGAGTGACTCTCACAGGTACCCATTTTAACCCCTGGGTGGAGATGAGGTGCGGGTGGGAGACACGGAAAAGCGTCTCTGAAATTTCCGGGAGAGACCGGGATTTGAACCCCGGACCTCCGGACTGATAGTCAAGTGTGCTACCACTAGACCACCGCACAACACCTAAACCACCGCATATATTGTGAATATAAATTAGATTAATGCAGGGATTTGGGGCCATGGCAGAAACTGTATAATCATATCTATATTATACCATAAACACACAGAGCAGTACTTAATCAGACGGTTCCTGCAACTCAGAACTAGCTTTTCAATTTGAATAATAAAAATGTTTTCCATGGTTGGATATTTGCTCAACGCCACCAAAGGCGTCATGCAATTTATACTGACTGAAAAACTATGCGATAATACACGTGTTTTTGTTACACCCGTTCTCGACAGTTTAAGACCACCTGTCGGTACGCCGGGTTAGTTATTTGCATGCCCTACTCCAAACTGTCATTTTGGTCAAAGTGATTGGTGACTAAGACATTCGCATGTGTCCTTGATCATGCAGTTACCACATGCTCATAGCATATAGTACCAATATACCGGTAGTAAAATCGTCATTTCTCCATCAAACCCTACACTGTGATCACTATTTAGAGTGGTCACAGTATAGGGTTTAGTGGAGAAATAAAGGAGCTATACTTGAAAATATTTAAATCTTATCTGGACCTCTGCACATGACCAATATGTTACGAATTTGAACGCTTTAATGTCAAAGTGCAATGGTCTATTAGCGTTGAACTATAGTGTCCATTGGTATGAAATAATTTTATTTATTAGAGGGCTTTGTTAATGACAAACTACGTAGATGCTGTATGAGCAATCTGATCTTATTCTACACGATTTGCAAATGAGAGTGCACTCATTCCTCGAATTAAAGAGGCTCTAGCATGATCATCGCGAAAGACAATGTACACAAATGACTCAGAATCATGAGCATGTTCTAGATTGTTACTGTAAACCAGTGCAGATTAACCTTAAATACACAGTTTGAAGCGCCATCGCACGTGCACTCATCACTTTATCTTTGTTGAGGGTTTAGCGCAATGTTATTGCAATACATTATTAAATCCCATTATGTTACTGGTAAAAAATGTATTGATTGCCCAAACGAAGTCTAACTCTTGTTTTAAGACAGTTGGTGGCTAAAAGTAGGACCAAGGTTATACAGAAGCTCCCTCTCGTTCTGCATTAAGCATCAGCCTGTTTCTTAAGAACACTATAGTTATCAATCTGTTGTCGCTATGGACGGATTCTGCTACATGTATAGTACAAAACCACGTGGTCTGAATTGTAAAAACAGTTTCTTTCTGTCATAACCAGCAAAATATCGAGAAGCTGGGTCATAATGAGATAGTTGGTTCTAGTTTTATCAAAAGTCGCCCATAAATAGTATTTTAAAATAAATTCCACAGCGGGCTAAAGGTTATAGAAATGTTGTCTGGTTGTGTGCATGACAAAGATAACTGTCATTATTTCATTTACACTACATATTAAGCTTAGTGCATAGTTTGTCAATGTGCCGTAATCCTAACTATGACTGGGGTGGAGGTTAAGCCAGCAGCAACATAAAACTGTCTAAGCGATCTTCAATTAGCTTGACAATCACACAGATGTCATTGAACGCGCGTGTTTTTTGTTAACTTTCCTTTCAAATAACGACCAGCTTGATTAATTCGTAACAATGTGGGAGTGTATGGGATTTTTGGGCGACTGCGGGAAACTTGCCGAGAGCAACTTAAGAGTTGGACCAAGGACTCTATTTTGCTGATTTGCGTTTTTGTATAGACCATGAATCAAATGTCAGACGGATATCATCACAACATATCCAGAATGTTAACCCATTACCTCATGAATACTCGTGTAAGAAAAAATGACATCATATAAACCTCCATTCTGATTACTTCTTATAACGACGTTCGAACGCAGGATAGTTTGGGCTTTGCATAACTTTAAAATAAAGTCCGAGTGCCTGGTCAGACTGTTGGGTTAACTCTGTAAATGCGTCTGTATCACGTAAAGGGTTTAATTCAGACACTATTGTCGTTTTATATTAGCATAATAATACAAGCGACTGTAGTAGAATCTGTCATGAACGGTCATTCAATTATTAAACACGTGAGTCTTAAAAACAGGTGATTGCTTAATGCAGGGCAAGCGTAATGCAGAAAGATCCTCTTGAAGATTTATGCATTATGTTTGAACTGCATTAAGCTACCATTGCCCTACAAACACATAATTAGACATCTTGTGATGGCTTCTTAAGACATGTATACTGTATATTGGATATTTTGCAATGGGTGCTTTTTATTTTGTGTTTGTCAGTGAAGAGCAGACCCTGATCAGACGGCTCCTATAGGAGCCGTCTGATCTGTATTTACTCTGTTTGCAAAGGCACATAAAGGTATTTTTATGGTGGAAAGTGTTAACACGGTTGTTTCTATTTGCAACGCGTTTTATGAAATCATAATGATTACTCATGTGGTTATATGAAAAGAAACGATAAGAAAACCGATCGAATAAACGCTGAAGAAGACAAACGTTTATATGTTTGATATCCAAGACCCGATACTACTCGGTTGGGTTTAGTTTTGTGATTGTGCGAAATAGACCGATGATATCTGTTGTGTAACAACAAAAATGATCAGTATCAGCGAAGAACGTTTTCGAAAGGTCTCCTACTTTCAGAAAGTATGTACTTATATAACCGCAGGTGTTAAGTGTTCGTATGGCGGCTGTAAACTTCTGTGTGTTGTTATATTTTCTGACCGTTCGGGTCGTCAGTTTCAATGTTTCTAGTTGAAAATTGAACACTGCTTAAGCCGGGGATAGGGGAATGAGTAGTGTTGTATTCTAATTAGCCCTTTCCCTCATATAAACGCGTATTCAAGCAATTGCAAACAGAGTAAACCCAGATCAGACGGCTCCTAGAGGAGCCGTCTGATCAGGGTCTACTCTGTTTGCTAATAGAATTTGACAGATCTGTTTCTTTGCTTTCTAAAATGTCTACAATTTTCCACCTTGCATATTTCTTTATAACTGTTTTGTTAATGAATATTCCTGAGGTATTGAAATTTGAAATGAACATAGAACAGGGAAAGGGTTAAAACCGAGTCTGCAATATTCTATTTTTGCATTGCTGCTTTTGCTTTCGAAATATCTCATACTTTCAGAATTTATATTGTATCAAAGGGTCATTTTCGACAGAAATTCAAGTTGACAATTTTCATAAGAAAAACCAACACAGTGTGTTATTATCTTATTGAAAACATGTGTTTCTTGTAGACTCTGTCTCTTTAATCAAGTCTGTTTGTCGCTCATACGTCATTGATTTTACATAATTACTATCTTTGCAGTTTATGTATTATCCATTAATATAATGACGGTAAAAGACGATGATGATAAAACATAATAATGGTAGTAACAATGGCAAGAGTGACGATAATGAACGTTATGAGTTGGTTCACAAGTACATTTTATGATATAAAATGTTTCCGGCAAATCTTCATAAATGTTTTAAATAATATTATTTCAATGATATTTGATATTTAGATATTTTTCAAACTTTCAAAGACCCCGCCATTCATCGAAATATTATCATTACATAGAATAGTTTCGCATTCAGCATGACTCGAACTTCTGTCTCGAAGTTATTTGTATGGTCCCTTGAAGTTTGAAATATTGAAGTTCAGCCGTACAATTATGTGAGTGAAATAGACCCTGTACCAATGTTTCGTAAATTATGGTATTTGGCAATTTATTAGGACTAATTTGACTACAACTGGTGCCAGTTTTCCACCCAATCTTGAGTGGTATTGCAGCTTCCATTAATGCTGCCAGTGATATATGGGAGATGTAACTCTTACTTCGCTTAAACAAAATGCATCCGCTCAAATTGCTACGTGTACCTTGTGCAATTTTGACTACTTCAATTTTGATAAAGCTTTTGTGTAACTATTTATCTGGTGTCAAGCAGCTTTGATCCTGATGAGAAGCCGAGTAGTTACTCGGTGTCCTGTCTAGATACAAGCTGTTTGTAAACGCGAATCTGATCGCAAATGGCGAGATAAGTTTTAACAACGAACACAACACATGATAAATCATTCGAAACAAATACAGTGAAAACTCGATACTACCACATTTTAGAAATGGAGAATGTATGTCTTTATAGGCAAATGGCTGCTTAATACATTGTAAAAGTCATGCAGAAAACTCCTAGAGGAGCTTTCTGCGTTGTTTTCACTCTGCATTAATCTGCCACCTGTGTTAAAGATCAATATTGGTACGTATTTGAGTCTTCGTAGTATCGAGATTTTACTGTTACGCGAACAATTGCTTTATGAACGTACACATGGTGATGGACAGCTGAAAAAAGCAATACTTCTGGTGTCCATTGAACACCAATAACTTAACTATCTTCTTCATGAATATTCATGCAGTGAACTTAAATTAATCCATGTGTTGTACTAAAAGTATAAAATAAGAAAATAATATTGCCATGGTAATCTGTAGAGAGGCGCAATTTTAGTATATAAATACAAACAAAGGAGACCCTGGTCAGACAGCTCCTGTACGAGTCTGGGTCTAATGTGTGTGTTATGAACTGACAGACAGGTGAATAAACAATTAGTATGATGTCCATTGAATCCCAGAGGTATCATGACAGACACTTTAGAGTGATGAATATGTATGCAATACCACTATTACTATTGATTGATCTAACTATTGGTTGATTTAAATATTGTTTTAAGAATATGAAATAAGGAGATGATATGCCTGGAGTTGTCTGATCTGAGTCTACTTTGTTTGCAAATACGTTTAAAGGTGAGGTGGTCACATTTAAGTATTTTTTAAAAAAAACAAAAACAGTTGACGTGAATGACCTCCAACTATGTTAACCACCTTGGGAAATTTAACCCTTTTCCGTATGTAAGCGCATTTTTACGCATCTGCAAACAGAGTAGACCCAGATCAGAAGCCTCCTGTATGAGCCGTCTGATCAGGGTCTGCTCTGTTTACTTATGGTGTAATATAGATATCATTCTACGGTTTCTTCCTCAGTCCATATGCTATTATAAAAAATAATCTTACTGATATTCATGATGTCATTATTTCCTACACGAATATTCATCAGGGAAAGGGTTAAGTGCAACAAACTATTTGCTTACCAATGTAAAATAGCAAAGTGATACAGCTATTTCTGTATTTACTTAACGTTTATCAATAGCTTTTACAAGTTCTTAAAAGTGCAAACTGCTAAGTAGAAATAGAATGTATTTAAGATGTTTAAGGTAGTCGGACCAAAGCTCATGAAATAGAACACCTGCATCAGAAATTCCGAAGCAAATCAAGTATTTGCTAATATTGTGTTCAAAAAGTCAATTTGATTACTGATAACGCAATTTAGATCAAACGAACGATATTTGCCGAAATCTCCTCGAGTAGACTCTCATCAAATGCACTAGGGTATATATATATTTGTGCATGGCTGTCTATCACGTGGCGTTTCGGGTAGATCGCACGTGCTGCAGAAAGCTTCCGATTCTAGCACTTTGTCGGAGTAATTTGACGCGTTTTTAGTCAACCCCGAACAACTTATGCAGACTTGATTGCAGACAGTTCTGATACTCACCCATGGATATATTCTATCAAAACACTTCGATAATCTGACCACAGTTAGGATAAGTTAAACTTCCCTGGTAAACATTTGGTTGAGTCAAATGATGAATCTATGAGCCTTCGTGAACTACAATTATACCTCAAATCGTTCAAAGAATGAACTTTGACATTATTTACAAGATGATGCTAGAATCGATTTATATGAATTGGGACGTTTTACTTACTACATTTGTAGAGCAGGGTTCACCTACAGTAGTTATTTTGGTAGGTTTCGCGTACAAATCACCAATTTAGTAAATGTTAACTGAATTTCTTAGTTAGCCGGGTAAGATACTTTGTCGTCAATCCTTCTGTTTTAGTATTTCGTCTGTGGCTTATCAAAGCACGATCACACATATTGTGTGTGCAGTTATGATGAATGTGTTATTGGCATATTTCTAATAGAAATTGTCTATTTGTGTCAACTGAAAAATTCATGTGATCGTTTTACTACCGACAAGTCTAGAAATCAACTTGGAATACTACCCCTGACAGTTGGAAATCTGCATATTTTAGAATTTAGTGTCCGGGTGAAGAGCGTTTTTTCATTAGGCGTTTTTTCATTGGACTTCTTTCAGTAATCGGTTTATAAAAGGTTAAACGCACAGACAAATTAGAATTACCTGCAAAAATATGAGAGTTATTTAATGGACAAATTATAACTATCTGCAAAATGTATAAGATCTATTTAATGTACAAATTAAAACTAGCTGCAAAATACATCAGATTTATCTAATGTACAAATTATAACTAGCTACAAACTGTATGAAGGCTATTAAATGTACAACTTATAACTATCGGCAAAAAATGAGAGCTATTTAATGTACCGACAAAATATGTATAATAAATATATGAGGGTATTTAATGTACAGACACTGTATAACTAGCTCGAAAATATATGAGAGCTATTACATGACCAAAGTAAACCTTTCCTTAACTACAAACAGTGCGGATCCAGATCTGACGCTGGATCGCTGACCAATATCAGCATATACAGTACTATAACGTATAGCTATATAATGGTTACCCACATGAAAAGTTTCCAACGTGCCAGTATAATTTTTGTATTCAACTTTGCATAACCTTTAGCCTGCTGAGCAAATTGATTTTACAAAATGCTTCGCCGACTACATTTTCAGATTTCAAGTTATAATCAATTTGTCTACCAAAGTGCAACCAGGGTGTCAAACAGTTTGGATCCTGATGAGACGCCGAGTTACTCGGCGTATCATCTGGATCCAAACTGTTTGCATAGGTATTCACTCATCTGCCCATAGCAGGCTAAAGGTTAATACTGGATGAAAATAATGCGGAAAGCTCCCAAAGATAACCTCTATTTTACTTTCATTCTACGTCAAGCAACCATCTGTCTTTTAAAGATGCATTGTTTTTGTACACCACACATACGCCCTTTAATGACATTGCAAACAAAATAGACCCATATCAAATGAATCCTAAAGGCCAGACCCATATCAAACTAATCCGATAGGTTAGACCCATATCAAACTAATCCTATAGGTCTGCTCTGTTTGCATATGGAATTAAAAAAATGTATATACATCTGATTCTACACGTTCTGCCATGGCAAAAGGTCTCCTTTATTCATGCGCGATTATAAAAAATAATATAATCAATATCCATGACGTCATTTTTTCTTTCATACATGTATATTTACATTCGCCCTGCAACGTCCTTATATAACCTTATTTAAAAAAGAAAGTTGCATAACCTCATGAACACCGGAAGCACGTCATTCATTTCTTAAATATAAGAAATACAATGGAATATAAATATAAGAAATAAATGACGTGCTCCCGGTGTTCATGGGTTATGCAACGCATAGCTTTACGAGCAAAGATTCACGTACAGCCCTTCGGGCTTCACTAACTTTGCTCGTAAAGCTATGCGTTGCATAACCTCATGAACACCGGAAGCACGTCATTCATTTCTTAAATATTCATGAAGAAAAGGGTTACGAGGCACCACTGTATATGTTTTTACATGTCCTGTTGTCTTTTTTGGTCAGTATCCATTTATGAAACTAGACACAAGTATAGTTACGCTGCTTTTGAAATGTCCCAAGAATTCAGCCAGTCAAAACTTAGGAAACTAATGCAGACCCAGATCATACTGCTCCCGATCAAGCTATTTGCTACGATGTCAGTCTATTTTAAAGTGATCATATTGCCGCCAATTTGAGTCATTTACCTTTACACACAGTTGGAAAAGGGATATCGTGTGTGTCCGAGTATTAACTCTTTCGCTGCCAGCGTCACATCTGTGATTACCTATATAAACAGTTTTGATCCACATGAGACGCCGAGTAGCACGGTGTCCCATAAGGATCCAAACTGTTTATTATTATAATTAAGGGATTTGAAATAAAAATGAAGAACTGTAACAAGAATGAAAATTGTAGCAGACGACAAAGTTTACAGACGACAAATTTGGCAATGAAAGAGTTAACCCTTTCCTTCATATAAACGTGATTTCACGCACTTGCAAACAGAGTAAACCCAGATCAGTCGGCTCCTATAGGAGCCGTCTGATCAGGGTCTGCTCTATTTGCTAATATAATTTGATAGATCTGTTTCTTTACTTTCTACGATGGATACAGTATTCCACATTCAATATTTCATTATGAATGTTTTGTCTATGAATATTCAGTAGGTATTGAGGGAAATTTTAAATAAACATAGAACAGGGAAATGGTTAAAGGTACCAGTAGTTGGGATATGTGTTGGATATTTCTCTTTCTACAAACCAGATCACACGTGACAGTATGTGAAACTTCATCTGCACCATCAAAACTACAGTTTTCACGTGGCATGTGCTATCACACAGCTCACACTTGACCTTCCAAAGATGTCTTATATATAAACGCTTCACGCAAACTTACCTAATTTGGTGCAGCTGTCCGGATTGGAAACACTCTCTGTTTGCTATCATGAAACACTTCATTAGAGTGGCAATATGTATCGAGTTGATGTGTTGGTCAACCTGTTTCATAGTACCAGGTTCCGATGTCTTCCAGGTGCGCAATATCCGAAAATATTACATACAATCAGAGAAAGTAGTCTGGGACTATCTACCTTTTGGCAAAAATCTGGCAGATGATGACATGAGGTGAGTTAAATCTGATAAATGATGACACGAGGTGAGTTAAATATTATATATGATTGCACGAGGTGGGTTAAATTTGATACATGATGCCACAAGGTGATATACATTTAATAAATGATGATATGAGGTAAGTTAAATCTGATAGATGATGATATGAGACGAGTGAAACTAACGCTAAAACGACCATGCAATGAATAATCATTCTTACAGGAACTTTCTGCATAACTTTCATCCTGCATTAAGCTAGCATATACCTCTATGACAAAAATTACATGTAGACCTCTTTTTTGCAATCGTTATAGAGAGGGTTACAGTTTATATTATAGAAATTAAGTTAATGAATATTCATCAACTGACAATTTCACGTATCAAATAATTAGGAAAACGTTTAAGACACATTTCATTGTGCATTCTTCACGTTCAGTCTTCTTTTTTACCCCTACCCTACCATACATCAATTCTAGAATTACGACATCAGGAATTGTTATGCTACCCTACTATGAATATTGTCATTTGCACAAATCATTCTCTGCTGTGTTTAGCTGCGAAACAGGCGAATCTATGATAGCCTTTGCAAACAGTTTGGATCCAAATGAGACACAAAGGAAGACTCTATGTTGTTGTTGTTGTTGTTGTTTAAAAAAAAAAAGAACAACCCCGCAAGCTCTGGTAGGTGCTGTCTGATCATGATCTGATAATAGAATTATATAGATCTGATTCTGAAGTTACTGTTTTAGCCAAATATTTCTTCGTTAATGAGTAATTAGAAAACTTCAGCCAATGAGTATGCGTGCAGTATTAAATTCTTACATAAATATTTAACGGAAAGGGTTAAATTAGATCGACACATTCCATATAGTGATATTGATAAAATAGTGATATCAATAGAATCTATCAAGATCAGATTGATCTCGGTCTACACTATTTGCTTTAGTTCATCTTCCCGAATACATAAAGTAAAGGACATGTCATTTTCAAGCTATAAAGAAACTTTGGTTAACGGACCGGACATGGTTGGAAGTCGATTTAGCAAGTATGTGTACAAGCAGTACACGGACAGCACCTACACACAAGAAATACCCACACCAACCTCGCAGGGCTTCGTTGGACCAACGCTCCGCGGCGAAGTAGGGGAGATAATCAAGGTCTACTTCCGGAATAATTTGGACGTTCCGGTAACACTACATCCACATGGCGTACTTTACGACAAAAATAATGAAGGTATAGTGGGGTTTGGTATCAAAGTAGGATACTATCATCCAGTATTCATTTGTCTTCTATAACACGTTTACATCATCAGCAAATATTATGTGGTACCACGAAGTAAATACTGTATTTACTTCGTGGTGGTACTCGTCCCGAAAAGGAGCGAAAAATTAATACATTGGCTAGTAATCGAATATAATTATACAGTTAAACTCACTTTTGGCAGATAAACACAAAGGTATAACACATTAGAAGTAGGTCCTTTCAGTTGGTTTACTCTGCTACTTCCGTTATATTTTAAAAACAAAGAGATGTTGTTAATGATCTGTTATTTATAGAATGATATATGTCCTTAAACTCTAAACATCCAAAAGTAATGATATAACTTATTTACGTTACATAATTATGTCATTATCATACGATACAAGACATTTAGAGTCATACTTTGCTTTTGTAGTGCTAAGAGACCAAAGATAAAATCAGAGGAAACCATTTAGTAGTACCAATAGGGTTTGAGATAGTATTCCAGGGAACTAATCAAAATCCCTCATTCGACCATAATATCGACCTCATCCGACTCATTCGACCATCAAAACGATGTCTGAGAATGTAAAGCATGTGGTTGCTTAATGCATGACAAATGTTATGCAAAAGAAGCCTTCTGCATTAATTTCGTCCTGCATTAAGCAACCGCATGTAAACCCTTTACTCTATAAATACGCATTTTTACGTATTTGCAAACAGAATAGACCCAGATGAGATGGCCCCAGTAGGAACTATTTGCTCAAAATACATTACAGATATGATCATGCTTTGGTATATAATAATGTGCTTATCATTTCAAACTATAGATCAAATTAATATTCATTATGTCATCATTTCTTTCATGAACAATCATTGAGTAAATAATTACAGAAAACCATGGCACTGTTACATTACTTTCGACTTGCATTAATCTACCACTTGTCTTATATACCCACATCGAGACCTCTCTGTTATGATCGTTTAACTCTTTCCTTCATATAAACGCATTTTCACGCATCTGCAAACAAAGTAGACCCAGATAAGACGGCTGTTATAGGAGCCGTCTGATCAGGGTCTGTTCTGTTTGCTAATGGACTGTGATAGATATGTTTCTATTTTTTCTAAATGGCCACAATCTTCCACCTTCTATATTTCATTATAACTATTTTGTCCATGTATATTCAGCAGGTATTGAAATTTGGAATAAATATACAGAACAGGAAAAGGGTTAAGACAGGCTCTACTGTACTTGTGGAAAGATGAGTCGGTTGTTTGTGCATATCTTATATACGTTCAAACATTGTAGGAGCCATGTACACAGATGGTACCGACAAAATCAACAAGACAGATGATGCGGTAAAGCCTCATACTACTGTCACACTCACGTGGAGGTTGACGGCAGATTTCGCCCCGAGCGATGACGACCCACAATGTAACCCTTTCGCTTACCATTCACACTTGTTCCCTGACAAAGAGATTAACTCGGGTCTTTTAGGCCTGGTGTTAGTTTGTAAACAAGGTAAACCGTTTTTCGAAACGATTTTTTTCGCTAAATGGCACTACATGTGCATCATAATATACAGACGGTGACCTATTTCTGCTATGTTTCTGCAATGTCTAAAATTCCTTTATGCATATAAACTGTAGCTGTCTACCATTCAATATGTCATTTTGTTCTTACACGAATATCCATCGAGTAATTGGCTAGTATTAGAGCAAAGGAAAAAAGAAAAAGTCATACATGTATGAGGGAGAAAGAACTGACTTATTCGCGTGATTCTGTCGCTCTGTCGTGTAAATGTTTCACAAATTAGTCGCCCACCTTATCGGTATAACGCGTCGTCTCCATTGTACACGTATAAATTGTGTTAAGATTAACGTAAATTGTTTAACTCTTAATCCATGAATATTCATGTAAGAAATACTAACATTATGTATAGTAATAACATGGATTTTATAACGCTGGTTACCGCTGAAAACTGTAAACAATAGCTATATTATTCCCATAACCAAGCAGAACAGATCCTATCAGACGACCCCTGCAGACCCTATCAGACGACCTGTGCAGACCCTATCAGACGACCCCTGCAGACGGCTCCTACAGACCTATCAGACAGCCACCTGTTCCAGTTCTTGTCTGTTTGCCAAAGGGTTAAAAGGCGTATCTGTGGATAACTAAGGGTGAAAGGACATGGTTCATTTGTAAATTATTCACGATGTTATTAGGATTTTAAAGTAAATTATTCATCAAAATGTTGCTCGTGGCACAGGGTACATGGACGTCTACCAAAAAACCGTACTTTTAGTAAAACCAACAATTTTGTAATACTAGGTGTATATTATATGCAGGGACTTTGGATCTAAAATATCGCTGCATTTATATTCCCTTCTCATTACCTTGATTTCTGTTGCTGTTTCAGGCGCTTTGAACAGTGCAGGTGTTCGATCAGACGTGGACAAGGAGATCGTATTGTATGCTGACTCGGTAAATGAGGCCGAGTCACTGTTAGTGGATGAGAATTTGAACCGCTGTCAAAATCCTGACGCGTGTAAACGATTGTTTGCAGCTAAAGATGACGATTTCATCGAAAGTTTGGAAAAGGACTCAATAAACGGTTAGTTCATTTTCTTTAGTGTACATATATAAATAAATGTAAGACTACAACTAAATGATACTTATTTCTAGATATAACCTTTTGTTTTCTTTTAAACAGTTGTGAATTTCGAATATATAGAGAAAATTCGTTTATCCAATTGCTTCAGTGTTAGCATATGACCAATTGCTTGACTCCAACTAAATTATACTATCTAGTAAAAGCAACATATGTGTATTTATGTTTTCTTTTAAATATTTATGAATTTAACATATCGACTTAACCCTTTCAATGATGAGTGGCATAACCCACCAGTGTTTAGCTATAACATATAGAGTCCATTCAGTATGAAATGCTTTCTAGAGGATTTTGAAAGACAAACAGTGCAGACCCTGATCCGATGGCTCATATAGGTGCCCTCTGATCTGGGTCTACACTGTTTGCAAATGCCAGTGCATGATGAAGACCCACATTCAAACGGTTAATAAAATGTGTGCATAATTAAGTGTACATATTGTGAGCTCCACAAATTTGTTGAAGCCTTAATCTTGAGCGAACTGAGTAATTTGTTTTTCACATATGTTCGGATTGTCATACAGTTTCGATCTTGTTCGTTATCTCATCTGGGTCTAAACGTTTGGCAAGTATATCAACAATACACCCGAAGTAGGCTACAGATTAAAATGATTGCACTATGAAAACATTGCATTACAAAAAGGTAGCGTTTCCTGAATTGCCGATATTTTCGAGGCATTTTCAGAGACATTTGAGTGCGGAAACCAGTGCACTGGCATTTGCAAACGGTGTAGATCCAGATCAGAGTCTGCATTGTTTGTCATTCAGAATCCTGAATACAAATTTGCCTTGACATACTGTATAATAATGACGGCATATTCCACTCTGAAAATTCAGCATTGAATGGGTTAATGCATGTGTTTTTATAAATACATTTTAGATTGCGAGACTTTTCTTTGGTCAATATTGTGTCATCGATGTTGTACCATCTATATTAAACACTTGGTTACAGATTCAATTAACCCATTTGCTCCCACGATCCCATATATGGGACGTAGGCAAACAGTGTAGACTCTGATCAGACGCCGCATAATGCGGCGTCTGATCAGAGTCTACACTGCTTGCTGATAGGACCTTCAATATAAAACAAAACGAAATTGAAAATTTAAGCCAAGCACCCTTTAGATAAAAAAAATGGACTAATCCAATATATAAACATGGAAGAATCCACTGGGCGCAAATGGGTTAAACTCTGTACCTGATGAATATTGATTTAAGAAATGCTTATTGTGCAAATATTAATATAGCAACAACTATCGTAGAATAAGATCTATGTTAATATAATGACTGCATGTATCTTGTCGATGTGGCATGTAAAGCAGACAGGGTAAAACCTGAAATTCTGCGTTTGAGACAATAGGCAAACGTAGATAGCTTGATATTGATATATTTTCGTTCAATGTTTCTTAACTCCATGTTCTTAATTTCACATATCCATTGGTTCCAGGCTTCATGTTCGGTAATTTGCCTGGTATGGACGTGTGTACCGGAGAGAAGGTTGCTTTTTATGTGTTCTCTTTGAACGCAGAGTTCCATCCAATTAACATATTTGGACACACGTTTGAGACACAACATCACAGGTATGGATGAAAGTATGACAACTGTGTACAATCGGACATTGCAGGGTTGGATAGCAAATATCTGCATGGTTTATAGAATACTCGTACAATTTCTACGATCAAACCGATCTTATTTATAGAAAATGATTGTACCGATGGAGTATGATCACACCGGTCATATGTGTAGAATATTATTATATCAATCGTGTTTGTAGAATTAATCATACCAATCATATAAGTAGAATATGATCATACAGATCACCAATCATACATGTATGTGCAGAATATAATTATATCGATCATATATGCAGAATATGGTTAGATCGATCATACTTTTAGAGTATAATCATGCAAATCATATGTGTAGAAATATTATCATACCGATCATATGTGTAGAATATGAGTGCATGTATATCGACCATATGTGTAGAGTATGATCATACCGATCATATTTGTAAAGTACGATCAACCGGACGTTAACCCTAGCCAACTATAAAATTGAGTCTGTCTAAACTCCGATCTGCTATAGCTTTCATTTATTCCAATTCGTTTAAGCTTTTGAGAAACTATTGACAGAGTGCCGAGCAGGATGGGTCCTGATGAGACACCGAGTCACTCAGTATCTTGTTTGGATCCAACCAGTTCGCGCTTAGCAGAGACTGGGCTAAATCAGTTTTCCTTTCGATAAGCGGGCACAAAGTGACTATATAACATTTGCAAATACAGTACATCCAGATCTAAAAATGGGCCGTCTGATAAAGGTATGCGATAACGGTAATAACTCGGTTCATTTGATACTGAATTGAAACTAAAACAACATTGTACAATTACATGTCTGTATTCAAAGGGTTATGGTAAGGATAGACGCTTAGATGAAAAGTGAAACACATGGGTATACTTATATACGTAAGAGATTTGCATACAGCAGGAATGAGTCGCTGTTGTTGCGGTAATCCAAGATTCGACTGTTTGCAGCCACAGGGGTCTGGACCGCTTCATTTGGGTCTATATGTACTATATAATAACAAGGGCTCCAACTAGCAGAACGGACATCTGTGTACCACAAGTACAAATATGAATGTAACTTTTGCAATTTCAGTGATAATTCTATAATTCTTTCGGCTATTGAAAGCCAATATATTTTACTATCAAATAAATATAATATTCTCATGGTAACTTACGCGCAATGATCAATCCAACAACGATATTCTCAAAATTTCACGTGTTTTCTGGGTCATTGACAAACGTTCGTTCACCTCGGTTTCACTAATCACAGCCATAACCAGGCGATTTTCAGTTCAAACGATGGCGTGGTTCAATAAAACAACCCAATTATATCACCAATCTCCATTTGTTTTGTCCTCTTAATAAATAAGCAACTAGCAACAGCGGCCTTTCCGTCTGTCGTTATGTTTCTGTTTCGGATGCTGCCATTTTGCTACAAATTTGAATGGAGCCATTTCATTGGATGAGCGAATGAAAAATTGGAAAATCCGTGACGTCACGTACAATGGCTCCTTCCTCGACGATTTGAAGCAAACTGACAAAACTCGCTAGTTTTACATCATTCTTTTGATGCTGGGAACTAAATAATAGGAGGTGGGTGTTAGAATTGATTCGTTTTATTGACTCACACCATTTTTTGAACTGCAAATTGCCGGGTTATTGCTGTGATATAGTGAAACCGGGGTGAACGAACGTTTGTCAATGACCCTAAAAACACGTGAAATTTTAAGAAAATCATTGTTGGATTGATACTCGTTCATAAGTTACCGTTATAAGATTATATTTATTTGATAGAAAAATATATTGGCTTTCAATAGCCGAAAGAATTACGAAATTATCATTTAAATTCCAAGAGTTACAGTCATATGTGTACTCGTGGTACACGGATATCCGTTCTGTTAGTTGGAACCCTTGTTATTATATAGTACATGTAGACCCAAATGAAGCGGTCCAGACCCCTGTGTTTGCAGCCACCCCTTTGAGTCGCTTTCCGGCAACTTCGATTGTGAAAGAGTTAAATAACATATAAAACGCAACCGTTATTATAAAGATGGAATGTGCTTTGCTTTACCAATACTGATTTTATTATGATGTCAATTAAGTTTTATATTTAATCATTTACTCCATAAATACGTATTTCAATGTCTTTACAAACAGAGTAGACCTAGATCAGACGGTTCCTAAAGGAGCCATCTGATCTAGGTCTGCCCTATACACTTGATATACATATAGATCTAATTCCGCTATGGGCAACCATTCCAGTGTTGCTATCATAACAAAAATTCAGCTAATTAGTATTTCTAGTGTCGTTATTTCTTACATTATTATTCATGGAATAAATTATCATTTCTAAAATATACATTTATCCAAATTGTTTTTATTAAAGGTCCAGTGTGGTGGGGATATGGCCAAGTAGTTTCAGAGAACTGGAACTGACACCTAAACATCCCGGCAGCTGGGTGGTCCAGTGTATAAACATGCAACACAATAGAGGTAAAACATTAACATACAGTTAAACTTAAACATCCCGGCAGCTGGGTGGTCCAGTGTATAAACATGCAACACAATAGAGGTAAAACATTAACATATAGTTAAACTTAAACATCCCGACAGCTGGGTGGTCCAGTGTATAAACATGCAACACAACATGTAATAAAACCCCTCTAAACTGGAATTCTAGTAGAGAAGACTTTAGGTAACCGCATTATGATTCAGATGTATGATTCAGACAAAGGCGTAAACAGGCTTCAATGTGAAGGTTAAACTTTCACCTGCCTATCTATTCCAGAGGGCATGAAGGTGTTTATGAATGTAAGGAACTGTGACGCATTCACTGACACGGAACAGCTGGGCGGTAACCTTCGTCGGTACTTTTTAGCTGTCGAGACGCATGAGTGGGACTACGCCCCCTCGAGCAGGAATCTATTTGATGATGACCAGTCTTACCTTACAAAACCTAAAAGGTAATGATTGATACGCTATTGGGTGCGCTCTTTTCGTCGCTTATAAGCACACCGTTGACCTCACGATGTCTACATACACATCTGTTTTTCTATTTTGTTCTGAGCCTAAGTTGTATTTGCTAAACTGAAGCAAGAACACTGATAACCTAATCCTTATTGGTCTCATGAATTGAGAACACTCGTCCTTATGATCACAAAGATCACGGACTTTCTCGAAGCCGCTTTAAATGTTGTATGCTGGACACGTAGTGCTGGACACTAAAAGTATCACTACGTATATCAAGATGTGGCATCTTAATTCATTAAACTGTGAATTTGAGAAATTGTCCAGATTAGAAATCGGTTTACTCGACCTTCTGTTATCTCGAAATAATTTGTATGATCGAAATTCAATTGCAATTGCATACAATGTACACCCAGATCTGCACTATGTCATTAAATAGCATCTCACATAAATAGCCTCTTAGTTATGTTTGGCACATTTACAATTAGAGTAGACCCTAACCAGAGTACGCCTAGATCAGAAAGCTGCAGGAGCCGTATGATCAGGGTATATTCTGTTTGCTTATTATCGTGAAATACATATACCTTATTATATTAGTATTCAATAACAAGCAAACAATATAAATAGTATCCATGATGCTACTGTTTCTCAGTTAAAGGTTGGACGAATGTTTATGGATTTTTTCATGTTTTTGCAGCGATTCGGAAATTTATTTTGCCAAAAGGTACGGCGGCCAGAAAATGATCGGCGGGAAATATATAAAATCTCGCTTTGTGCCATACACTGACTCCACCTTTAAAACGAAAGTAAATAGAACGGAAACAGAAAAACATCTAGGCATGCTGGGACCTGTGATTCGAGCGGAAGTTGGTGACACCATCAAAATCTTGCTTAGAAATGTGAGCCCCTATCCAGTATCGATTCATTTACAAGGAACTAGTTTTGATGAATCTCAGAATGGAATGTGGCTGAAGGATCCATTTGAAGGTATTGTGTAGTACTACCCTTTTACCTCATAAATACGAATTACTACGCCTTGGCAAGCAGATTAGAACCAGATCAGACAGCTCCTCTAGGATAGTTGTCTGATCAGGTTATGCTCCGTTTGCTTATGAAATGATATAGACATGATTCTACAGTCTCTTCGATGGCCAGAAGTTCGTGGTTGCAAATGAAAAATTGGAATAATTAGTATGTATGAAGTCAATAGTTCTTACATCAATTTTCATGGAATAAACTGTTCAGTATTGTACATAGAGGATCTTACATGAGTGTCCATTACAAATTCTGTTCTGGGTCCATGCTTATAAAACTTTTAGTTGAGTCTGAGAATGTTCTCAAGCATTTGATTGGTCAGATTTGAGCCTTTGGCTCAAATCTGACCAATCAAAAGCTTGAGAACTCAAATCTGACCAATCAAAAGCTTGAGAACAAAACTCAGACTCAACTAAAAGCTTTATAAGCATGGACCCGGTCCTCAGCGAACTAGGATGGTGAGCCTTCGAGGTTTTGGTTTAATACCCTTTCTGGTAGAGACACATTTTAACACCTTTGCACACAGAGTAGATCCAGATCAGACGGCTCTTATAGCAGCTGTGTTATCAGGGTCTGCTCTGTTTTCTTATTGAAATATTTAGATATGAAGCTACAGTTTCTATCTTGGCCAACATATCCGGTACATGTATTCGCATACTATTATATAAATTCAGCTATTCTTTTTACATGAATATGCATGAGGGAAAGGGCTAATCAGCGACGATCCAGCTACTGTACGTCGAAACTCATTGTAATTGCAGTTGATACATTTATAATTTATAGCGACTATATGGTGAATAAGCATAGGGGTCGCCGTGCATTATGCTATAACCTGACTTAAGAGCTCATAATACAGATAATGGGTGGTCGCTGTAGATAGATGTTACTGTACAGTGATACGGAACGTTCACACTATACTGAGATAGTATAGTTTTCTTAACTGCATGTGTAAACATTGTCAATGCTATTTGGCGGCGCAGAATTTATATCCAAGTCTTCTCTGTTGTCACATCTGTAATACCGGGTCGTTTAACAGATATAGTCAGTGAATTCCAATAAAAGTGATACTATGTACTTGAAATGCGTTTTAACATGTCTACATGTAAACATTACACACATGTAAATCATTTGCATATAATAAATCATTTATTTATATGCTGAACAGAGGTATATCACAAGAAAACTTATCGAATAAATTCTGAAGACAAAAATTTCATGCTTTTTATATCACAGTGGCGGTTTAGTTTCGTAAGTTTTCGGTATAGTTCGATTGTATTTTTGTTGCAATCAAGAGTATATAAAAACACACATATTTTTTCTGTATCACAGGACTTGTTTTCGATACAAATTAAAATCGTCAATCTTCGTAATAATGATTGACCATAAAAAATACAAAGTTTTGTCATGCTATTGAGCATCCTAAAAGAGCTGTCTGATCTGGATCGACGATGGTCGCAAATATGTCAAAAGTCATCTTCATGTATATGAAGGAAAATGTTAATGAAGTTTCTACACGTTATTTGGGATTTTTACAGGAGTTAATCTAACAATGGGTGGATATGTAGTGCAGTCTGATATGATGGACGAGTACACGTTTACGGTCCCGTGGTCTCTATCACCTGAGGAAGCAGATCCACCGTGTGTCACCCACATGTACTACTCAGCCGTTAACTTAGACCGTGACATCAGTTCCGGTCTTGTGGGGCCTCTTGTAATATGCAAAGCAGGACAAATAGATCCCAACACAGGACTGCAGGTATGTAATGTGTGTAAAAGTCGAAGATTACGAGACGGTGGTATTTTCCTTACGGTTGAATACAACCCTAAACTCACTCGTATACAGAAATGGCTGTCCTCCTTAGATGCAGTTTTGTTCCATACAGCACACAATGCCCTTTTTATATATCCTTCCAAGTTGCCCCTTTACTCCACGAATATCCATGCAATAAATAATAACATCATGTATATAAATTAACTGAAATTATGTTATTGCGGCACGAATAATTCCATTTATATTGTAGAATCTGAGATTGATCTATAAGCAAACAGAACAGACCTTAATCACATGGTTCCCACAAAAGGTCTTGGATCTACTCTGTTTGCAAAGTGGTTTAAAAGACGTATTTATGGAGTACAGTTAAAGCTCTCTAAACAGGAATTCGAGTAGAGAAGAATTTAGATACTTTCAAGCAGGCGGCCGCTTAATGTAGGGTCTGAAAGTCATGCAGAAAGCTCCTAGAGGACTTTAACTCTGCGTTCAGCTGCCACCTGTCTCCAATACAGATATTTATACTATAATAAACGTCCGGTTTAGAGGGGTTTACAGGTTAGTGGTTAAATGTAAAGCTCCAAGACCTGCATTAAACATTTCTCTCCTCTATATTTTTTTTCACATGCCAATGCTTACAGAATAGTCATGGACAATAAAGGTATAATGAAATATGGAATGTGGAATAACGTAGCCATTGTAGAAAGTAAAAAAAATAAAATGTATCAAATTCCATTAGCAAGCAGAGCAGAACTTGATCAGACGGCTCCTATATGAATCATCTGATCGGTTTCTGCTCTGCTTGCAAATGCGTGAAAATGCGATTATATGAAGGATAGGGTTAAATCACACTTTGTTATGAAAATACAAATATACTCAAATTTGATTCAAGAGCAATTCCGAGTATTTCCATCAAGTTTTTTTAGAAAATATTGACCGAGTATCAAACAGCTTGTGATTCAGACTGTTTGCAAATGCGAGTCAAGTGACTGTTGGCGAGAAAAGGGTTAAGGTACAAGCTGTCTTATATGTCCATAGTAAGACTTCGTTCGAGTAGCGCTTCAGAGATATTCCACTGTACATGAATCGTGTATCTATACAGAAATACGTGGACCGTGAACTGTTCCTGTTTTACTCGAGTATTGATGAAAACCATTCCTGGTATATCGACGATAACATCGCCATCTACATTGATGATACAGTGGATAAAAGCAACGAGAACTTCAAATAATCAAACATAATGAGATGTAAGCTAGAATCATGAATGCCAGTAAGTTAGTATTCATTGATGCCAGTAAGTTAGACTCACTGATGCAATGGTGTTAATATCATTGCTCCCAGTAACGTAGAATCATTCATGCAAGTAAGTTAGAATCATTGATGAACGTCAGATCATTAATGGCATTAAGTTATAAACAAAGATGCCATTAAGTTATAATCATAGATGCCAGTAGGTTGGAAAGATTTGCTCAATGCCAGTAAATGAAATACAATGTATTGATGTCAGTAAGTTAAAAGCAGTGCTACCTGTATGTTTATGCATTAATGTCAGACAATTAGAATTACTGAAGTTAGTAATTAGAACTTAAATTCAGTGATGCGAGTAAGTTATAATCATTGATGTCATTCAGTTTAAATCGATGATGCCAGTAAATTAGAATCAGTGATGCCAATAACTTAGCATCACTATGGGAAATCTTACAGAACACATACGCAATAATAACGAACATTACATTTTCCCCACAAAAGCCCATTATTAGTCTATAAGGGGCTGTATTTAACCCCTTTGGCTGATTAATGTAGACATAATGAATGTGCGAATGTTAATTTGATCAATTTTATGTAGTAAAAAAAATAAATCGAACGTTAAATTCAGCATAAATATCGGTCTTGGATACAGGTGGCAGCTAAATGAAGGTTGAAAGCCATGCAGAAAGCTCCTTTGGGAGATTTATGCATGAATATCACCCTGCATTAAGAAGCTACTTGTTTAAAAGTATCTCAATTCTTCTCTACTAGTATTCCGGTTTGGTCAGACAATACATTTTGTAGCAAGGACAAAACCTGGAATATGCTTTGATGCGATAGTGATTGTTTATGAAGGGTTGACTCTTTTACCTCATGAACAGTTAGGAAGAAATACTGACTGTATGACTGTATCAGCTGGATATTTATAAAGGCATTATAAAATAAGAAGTACAATGTCCATTTGTATTTTACCGTGGCTGAAATTGTAGAATCATATCTATATTATGCCATAGGCACACAGACCAGACCCAAGATGACTCACACAGCAGCCGTTTTTTCTATGTCTACTATGTTGGAAAGGGCGTGGAAAAAAGCGTAGGAGATAACGGGTTAACCTATTTTATTGTTGTAGTGTGTTTTTGTGGTAGGAGTTGTATCATGTGGTTTTCGTTTTACAAAATACCACTTTCATCTCGACGATTATTCATAAAATATTACCTTGTTTTGAATGTCAAGTATCCATGAATGCTGACAATTTATTGCTATGTGCAGCTGTCAATGGGCGATCATATGGCAACTTGGAGGGACTTGACGTATGTAAGAACGAACAAATTGTATGGCGATTGATGAGCTTCGGTGCCAACGAGGGGCTCCACGGGGTCACTTTCAATGGAAACAACATTCTTGTGGACGGGATCAACAGAGATTCCCACGTTTTAATATCCGGGCTATCGTTCAGTGGCGTCATGCATCCGCATAACGTGGGTGAGTCATATACATGCATACCGTAGACGTGTTATATTTAAGAAATAATAAATTCATACTAGAGTTTTATCGTGCAATCGAACAGGGGTAGGAGTTGAGATGCGTAGTAATTAAATCACGAGGCCGATTGGCTGAGTGATTTAATTATAAGCATCTCAACGACTGCACCATAAAACACTGGTGTAAATATATTATTTCGATTCTAACATTCAATTTAACTGTAATTTGCATTGCCACAACGGCACTACGTTTCTTGACGTCTAAATTTTCGAAGCCATATTACGTCACGTTAAGCCGTTACAGCGCGTGCGGTGTTTTATGGAGAATTCAAACATAGATACGTCACTTCTTTGTTTATGTAGATGTGTGTGCGAGATGTGTTAGAATTACCCGCATAACATGGGTGTCATTTACCTGCAAAACGTAGGTGAGTCATTTATCCGCATAACGTGAAGTCATATTCACCAGCATAACGCGGTTGAGTCATATTTACCCGCATAACGTGGATGAGTCATTTAGCTGCACTACGCGGGGAAGTAATGTTTACCCGCATAACGTAACTGAATCACATTTATCTGCACAGCATATATGAGTCATATTTACCCGCATAACATCGATTTTGAGCGCTGAGCCGTGACTGCACTTTTCTATTTATAGAAGTTGCAACCATTCTAATTTAAGTGTAAGTGGACAATGATTGCCACAAAAAGCTCGCAGTAATCGTGCAGTATTAGTGTATAAATGCATATTACAGGTCTGTATAACCACATGTAACTCCGGAATAAATACATGGTTTGTGACGAGTTTTGGCTCGTCCTAAAGGTCACAGTTCACGGGTCAAAATCGAACTATACCTGCGCTACGTGGGTGAGTTATGTTTACCCGCATAGCGTAAGTGAATCGCATTTCAACGTGGGTGTGTCATATTTACCCTCATAACATGTTTACCTTCAGTTGGCAAACTGCAAATAGCGTTGATCATGGTGAGATGCCGAGTATGTCAAAATCTCATCGTGATCCAATCGGGTTGCCCCATAGGCATCATTCCGTAATCCTTTATTCCATGAATATTAATGTAAGAACGAATTACACGATGAATATTAAATAGGTTAATTCTTATAACAGCACATTAACCATTGGCCATTGCAGAAACTATAAAATCATATCTGTATTATTTCATAAACAAACAGAGCAGACTCTGATCAGACGCCTCTTGTAGGTCTGGGACACCTCTGTTTGCAAAGGTGTAGAAAGGTGTATTTATGAAGTAAAACGTTAATATGGTTTCGAAATAGGATGGTCCAAGATATTTGCTGCAGACATAAATTTTAAGAGATAAAATCTGCCTACAGTGCAAACTATGAGTGTCATCTTCATTCATGTTTGGCTTCGATGTTAATTCTTCATTCAATAAAAAACGAACCTTGTGTCCGATAGAGTAGCTTTTACACTTCTTTATAAACAAAGTAGACTCATATTTCAGGGTCTGCTCTATTTGCTTGTGAAATAATATATATTTGATTCTACATTTTTGCAATGGTCAAACAATTTTGTATTCACATATGCCATTATAAAAAATTCAGATAAAAATAAATTCATGGTGTCGTTATTTCTTACATGAATATTCATCAGATAAAGGGTTGAGTTATATTTTAGCAGATGAAAACGATAATCCGTCAGAAAAAAATATTTACATAGCATATGTATTAGTGTATTAACTCCAAACCCGGTAACACTAGACAATGGTATGTGGATCATATGAACGATATGACCGCTAATGTTATCTTTGTAAGAATGGTAATGGCATGTTTTAAATATAAACAAAAACAACTTAATCGTCCTTCTGTAATTTTATTTGAATATAACCCGTCTGATCAGGATCTGCTCTGTGTGCTTATGAAATTATAATAGATTTAGCTCTAGAGTGTATAAAAGTAACAAAATCCTTTCATATTCCATTATAAAAAATTCAGCCAATCACTATTCAAGATGTCAGTAATTCCTACATGAATGCTCAACAGTGAAAGGGTTAACCCTTTTGGCGCCAAATTTCTCCAACTTTGTTAAATCATACAGTAACATAAGGAAATGAGATAAAAGAATGCAAATTTCAAAGGAATAAAGCACATATATAGAACTGGAGATTGAGACAAATAGTGAAGTCCCTGATCAGACGCCTTGGGACTGCACTATTTGTCGTGGTGGATTTACTCGACTGTGGCGGTGAAAGGGTTAAAGTGATTTCACCAACAGGGATCTCCTGGTAGAGTGTATATCCACTGTTACCCATTTTGGGACCACACATATAAAGAAACCTCAATTCTTGGCATTCTTCAAGAATAATGAACCCTTATAATTAAAGGCAACTGGTCAGTGAGCTGTCATAACGACATGCATTTCGGTGCCGGAATGAAGGCCCTGTATCGGGTGGACGAATGCGGCGACACCAGCGACTTCTACTATGGAAGCAGCGGCATTGTCCGTCGGTATTATATTGGTGCAGTGGAGCGGAAGTGGAATTACGCACCACAGACTATACATCCGCTAACAGGAGAGAACTACACAGACCCATCCTCGTGAGTTAACCTTGTATCCCTACTGTGAAAAAAGAAATACTGTCAGTTCGAATTGAAATTGGGTGCTGCGTATGACTTCGACCAAACTTTTGATAAACCATTTACCGAGTTTCACTCGGCTTGGATCCTGATGAGACACCGAGTAACTCTGGCTGCGTCGCATCTAGATCAAATTGTTTGAAAATGACTGATTAAGTAGCCGTTTGATCTGTGTCTAGTTGCTTAAGTACCTATTTTGCATTTTATATCCTGTACAATTATTCTACTTTCTCTATAATTTCTTCTAAATATAGATACAATTATACCCCTCTAAAGTAGCCACCAAAATAGGACTGGTCTAATCCTTGGTAACAGATGCATGTGGTAGCTTAATGCATAATGAAAGTTATATAAAAACTCCTATAGTAACTTCCTGCATTTCTTTCGTCTTGCATTTTGCCACCACCTCCTTTTCAAAGACACCCATGTTTATCAATTAAGTGATCGCTTGGAATAGCTGTTACTAAAAGAACAAATCCAGGGTTGTCTCTGACCCCTCTTCTTGACATTAGAATTACAAAAATGTAAACCGTTTGTTTGTTAATTTCTTAATCGGTAGTTTACCTGTAACTGATCGTAAGTAGTATGTTAACCTTTTCCTTCATGGATATGCCTTTTAATACTTTACAAACAGCGTAGACCAAAATTAGATGGCTCCCATAAGAGCCTTCTGATAATGGTTTCTCTGTTTGTTTTCGTAATAAGATAGACCTATTTCACAGCTTCTGTTATGGCTAATGTTTTCTGTGAAAATCGATGCAATTAATAGTCAAGTTTTCTTACAAGAATAACCATGGAGTAAATTGATGCCTGTTTCGAATCCTGAAATTGCAAATCCACACCAATGCAATGGGCACCCTTTATCTCATGAATGTTTGATAAGAAATGAATAATAGTTAGTTGGCATTGTGTATCATAGACTTTTGAACAAGACTATGTTTTACCATGCTAGAAACTGTATCGTAAGCAAACGGAACCGACACTAGTCAGACGGATCATATAGAAGTGTCCAATGCACGATAAGTCCTTTATATGAGCTAAACGGTTAACCATATTTTAACTTTAATTCCAACGTATTTGTCGTTATAAGTGTGTAAAAGAAGCAATCGTTTACCAAGAAAACTGTTCAGTGAACTAGTGAACTGACTGAGGGTCTCTTTCTTATAATTCTTTTTTAAATCTAATGACGTTGCAAGTGTTTCCTTTTGCAGAGAGCAGTTTTTCAGAGTTGCAAAGGATTGCAAGTATGTTGGAAGTGTCTATACCAAGGCATTATTCCGGGAGTTCACCGATTCAACATTTACAACAGAAAAACCTGAGACCGCTGAAACCGTGCACCTAGGAGTCCTTGGCCCTTTCATAAGAGCACAAGTCGGTGATACCATAGAAGTTGTGTTTAAGAATATGGCGAGTCGCGATTACTCCATTCATGCTCAAGGTCTACACTATAATAAGTCAAACGAAGGAATGGGGTACAGGGATGGAATGGGTCCACAGCCAGGCAATAGTGTCTCGCCCGGAACTACTTTCACATATCGATGGGAAGTCACGGAAACTAATGGACCCGCTCAAAACGGACCTAACTGTGTCAAGTTCATGTATCACTCCGCAGTCAATCCAGAAAAGGATATAAATTCAGGTCTAGTCGGACCTATCGTTATATGTAAAAGGGGTATCCTGGACACAAATGGAAAAAGAACGGATTCAGTCGAAGATGAGTTTGCTCTTCTATTCTTTGCTTTTGATGAGAATGAGAGTTGGTACATTAACAAAAATATGCAGGACAACTGTCCAACGGCCTACACTACTACTGATGATTTTGTTGAGAGCAATATGTACGTCTCTGTAAATGGCCTCATTTACAATAATGTACAAGGACTTCTAGTACACAAGGGTGACAATGTGGCCTGGTATATCATGGGTCTTGGGAAGAGTCGGGATATTCACACCGTTCACTTCCATGGACAAACGTACACATACAGGTCAGGTAAGACACATGAGGCGGATGTTGTCGAGGTGTTTCCGGGGACATACGAAACAGTTGAAATGTTCGTCACAAATCCGGGCACTTGGCTCATTCATTGTCATGTGGGCGAACATACGAAGTACGGGATGATTGCAACGTTCACGATTTTAGATTCGTAAACAGAATAATATTAAGAATCGACATTTATGCCTTGTGAGGTCTTGGTTTCTCTCAAAGTTAAACCTTCTGAAAAGGGTGATATCTGCTTAAACCCCGAGCCTTACAATTTTCGAAATATAGTAGATCCGTCTTAAGCGACCTTTTCAAAGAGGTTTAATTCTAGGTCTTTAAGATAGGTGGTAGCTTGATGCAGATCGTAAGTAATAAAGAAAGCTTCTAGTCGAGCTTTCTGTAATACCTTTGACCTGCATTAAGCAACCACCTGCCCTGTTCAGTAAATGAATGGTCTCTAAAGACAGGTTCTACTGTACTTACAATTTCTTCATACATTTCAGAAACTATGGTAGTTGTGTTTTGTTTAGAAGGTGGATGGTTTAACTATGTTTTGTTGGTTTCATTAACTTGATGAGACTGGAACAGAGGATACCTGTATGTCTTGACTATTTGTTATTAAAATACCAATACTTTAACGTATTTCAAGTTTTTGTAATGAATCTGACATCACTTTAACGTCTTAAGTTTTGTTAAGAAAATGGCATCACACTAACGTCTTTGATATCACTTGTGGTGTGCGGTGGACTAGTGGTAACGCGTTTGACTACCAGTCCGGAGGTCCGGGATTCAAATCCCGGTCTCTCCCGGAAATTTTCAGAGACGCTTTTCAGTGTCTCCCACCCGCACCTTCTCTCCACCCAGGGGTTAAAAAGGTTACCTGTGAGGGTCACTAGCCGGCACTGAGGCTGTATGATTGTGCCATATGTCAGCAGTGCTCAATATTGTAGGCGAATGACTCAATGACTAGGGGGTAAATGTACAGTTGGCTGAGCGGTCATTCGGACTGAAAGTAGACTATAACTAGGTATTTTACTTTACTTTATCGTCTTAAGTTGTGTTGTGTAACTGACACCACTTTAGCGTCTTAAAATTTGTTATGAATCTTGCAACATTTTAACGTATTTTAATATCTGACAACACTTTAGCGTCTTAATCCGTTCACCGTTCTCGGTTTACTCCAAATTTCAATATCTACTGAACATTCATAGCCAGATAAGTTATGATGAAATATGGAAGGTGGAACATTGTAGCCATTTTAGAAAATTAAGAAAAAATCTATTATCAAATTTCATTAGCAAACAGAGCATACCCTATAGGAGCCGTCTGATCTTGATCTACTATGTTGGCAAATGCGTTAAGAAGCGATATTCTCTACTTGTAACGCGTTTTAAAATGCCTAAAAGTTACATAAATATTTTGTTTATGTAATAGATACAGTACGAGTCTTACTATTGTCGATAAGGTTTGACCTGGCACTGCATGAATATTCCGCCTTTTTCCGTAAGCTGTTTTTATGCTTCCAAACACACACGTGAAACATGCGTCAATATCACGATTTTTCATCGACGAAAGTCGGCGGAAAGTAATGAGTGCCAGTTCAAACCTTACGGATAATACCAAAGTGACTTCTTACAACCGTTATCAGGACAGTTTGTTCGCATGACCGAAGACACGTGTCCGAGGCGTAGCCGAGGACACTTGTCTGAGGTCATGCGAACAAACTGTCCTGATAACGGTTGTAAGAAGACACTTTGGTAGTAAGACGAGAACATGTATCTTACTTGTACGACAGTACGTTGATTTTGATTAAAAATGAATATTTCGCAAATGAGTACAAAATGTTTTCCCTTTGGTTCACTCAATTCAAATTACAAAGAAGCCGCTCGTTGATCTCTAAATAGCCACCGGCCGCATAGTGGCTCGAGCAGTACCCTGCACGAATAAATCGTGACCCATGTTTGCAACATACATGTTTCACATGTGTACTATAGTCAAACAACTAGGTCTGACGTGTCAAAGGTCAGCCGAGTCCATTTTTTAGGGAGATCATCGTTCCGCTTGTTCTCGGACCATTTTTTTAAACAGACAAGTTTAGTATATAAGATAAAATTGATGGGGGAATTGTTGTCAGCAGTTTAGCGCAGTGGGTAAAGTCTAGGTACGCAAAAGACATTGCGAGAGTAGTATTTTATTGAGCAGGGGTTCGAATCCCGTGTCGACCTTAAACTTTTTTTTTATAATTTTGAATGAATAGTAGAGTATTATTTTATGTCATATTGTATAATTGTATTGGCTATTTATGCACATGTTCGTCTATGTTAGGGAATGGTGCCTTTGTTTGAGTTCGAGTCCTGTATTAGCCATATTTTCAATAATAAATCGATGCTAAAATATGAATATCAATATAAGTTTTAGCAAATGTCTTGTACAAGTGGCTTCTTAATGCACAACAAAACTAATGCTCTTAAGGGGACTTTACTTAATATTTTTAGCAAAAAAATATTTTAGGTTGATGCGAGACTCGAACCTGCGCCTAATAAAATGTTCGCCGATCATATACTTCTTTATGGTCCTACGACTTATCCACTACGCTATATTTCCGATAACTAATGCGCTTATTCTTTATACCTATAACTGAACATTTTCTTTTATAAATGGCACGTGGATATCCGAAATGCTGATCTCCCTTAAAAATGGACTCGGCGAACCCGTGGCCCGTCAGACCTAGTTGTTTGACTATAGTATATCTGGTGTTCAGAACTTTTCATTACACCTGCTTAACCCAGATCAGATGTTGAGCGATTCGGCTTCTAAGCTGGGTTTAGATAGTTCATGTTTAGTCTGCATTTATACAAGTGGAGGCGTTAAATAAAGCTGCAGACGACATGCTTAGCAGACCCGTTTACACTTGTGATCGGCATTAGTGGGGCGTTAGTCGTGTTACGTTGTTACTACAAAGCATAGAGCACGTGACATTGGGCGATACTTCCAAATGCACGGGCTCGATCCTAGGTAGATAGGTCTTAACCACAAAAATCACGTGCGTACAAAAGTGTCCGCTTACAACCGTTATCAGGACACTTTTTCAATAGCTTTGCTGGGGGTCTGTCGTACAAATTCTGAAACGAAGTATATAACAAGAAAATCAGTCGAATAAAGGCTGAAGAAGATGAACCTTTCATGTGTTTATATTGAAGACCCGATTTATTCGTCAATGTATTAATACCTATTCGGGTTGTGTTTGCATTTTGTAACATAGGCCGACAAGTTATAAGTATCGATTGATAAAAAATGTATATTTTGTAGCACGGAGGGACTTTTTAGATATAAGTTCAGATTGACAAGTGTCATCAGAATGATTGAACATAACAAACGCCATGTTTCAAAATGCTGTTGAAAATATGCGCTTATTGTTGAAAATATTGCTTTAAGTTGTTTTGTTATGAAAATGACAAAATGTTTATGTTTTGTTTGTTTATTTCTGTGTTATGTAGTAAACAAATTATCTTATCTTATAAAGATACTTTATTAAATTAAATACATGCCCCTGTCTTATTTGCGTTAAGTTTTTCTCATTCCTTTGCTCAATCCATCTCTCGACGCCTTTTAACCTTTCAGTTGCTTTCTCATTCAATGTCTTACTTTCGGTCTATCTCGTCGTCTTTCTTTGTTGCCAGGTCTCGGTGAGTATCAGAGATTGCACTCAAACTTATTCGGTTTATACCTCTGATCGAGCTTCAAACAATGATGCATGCAAATATCTTGTATCAATAAAAGTGTCGATCCACTCTCAAAATCTAAGCTACTCGTATCTGAACAAAATACGACAGAACCTGTCTTAAGCGACTATTAATTGATTGAGTGCAGAAATTCTAAAAAGCAGGTAGTTGCTTAATGCAGGGCAAATGTTTTGCAGAGACATCCAAGAGGAGCTTTCTACATTACTTTGTCCTGCATTAAGACAATCAGAAAGCAGTGGCCTAAAACAAGTTTACCATATACTTAAACACTGGCTACATTTTCAGGCAACTAATTTTGCGAAACCATGTGCAGTACTACGCTGGGTCATAGAGGAAGGTGATAGTATAATGCAAGACTATTGCTCGGCAGAAATATCCTATAAGAACTTTCAGCATAACTTCCCGCCTGAAGTCAGCAACCATCTGCTTTTAAAATACCTATGTTTTTGTTTGTTTCAAATAATCGCTTAAGAAAGGTGGCCCCTGATCTTCTTTGAAATTACAGAAAAACCAGTCTGAAACAACTAAATATATTGATTTGACACAGGAATCTTAAATAGCAGAGTATTGCTTAATACAGGGCAAAATAAATGCAGGAAGCCCCCATAGGAGCTTTGTTCATTACTTTTGGCCTCCATTAAGCTACCACCTGTCTTATAAACCCATCATTAGACCTCTTTCTGATGGTCGCTTAAGAGAGATTCTATTATAATAGAAAAAATACGGTACGAAATACTAAGAGTAACATTTCCTGAGCGTCAAACGTTTTAACTCGACCTGCCTTGTAGTTCAATCAACTGTAATCTAGATCAGGCTGCGAGTGAATCGTTTTCTCTGGGTGCAAGATGTTCCACCATCAGTCAAGTTTGAGCAGAAGTAGTTTTACGTCGCTTTTCGAATTAGTAGTAACAAGAAATCTTTTTTTAAAAAAAGATAAACGGTGTTCAATTAAAGAGTAGAAAATGCGTAGAGGAACTTCGCAGGAAAAGCAGCTGTGATGAGCACGAATTTGGGACACTATTCTTGGGTTGGATTGATGTATTTCACCACTGACATTCACCGCAGCTGAAAATAATTACATACTTATACAAGTACAATAACATTTGTCTACAGTGACCATTAAAATCTTTATGTCTAGTTTGGAGTTTTAAGACAGGTGGTAGCTAAGCGCAGGATGGAATATATGTAGAAAGCTATTGTTCTGCATTAAGTTGTCACCTATTCTTATCGACCTTAATATTTATTCATTATATGGTCGCTATAGACATGTTCGATTATACTAGTAAGGCAATGATACAAGTTGTGTAATTGTATTTGTATTGCAGAATATTTACTTTACATAATATCGTTTTACGAGCTAAGCCCCGCGTCTTTCATTGGACATTGATGTCAGCTATTGAAACAATTTCCTCTGCACAATATATTCTGAAAGTAGGTGATACTTTGAAAGCAAAAGTAGCAATGCAAATAAGAAAATTGCAGACTCGATTTTATTGAGTCTGTTCATGAGTAGTAATTAAATGTGCAACACTACTCATGCCCCCTAGCACCGGCTTAAGCGGTATTCAATTTTCAAAACTAATAACATCAAAACTAATGATCCCGAAGTTTCCTTCCAAAATAAATACGTCGTTGAAAAAAGTGTTTACCTTTATAGTTGTGTTTTTATTTGACTGTAAACATTGTCAACTACCAATATTAGTCCTCACACCATTTTACATCGGATTGGGAAAATAGCCACTGTATCGATCTCCTATGGTTGAGATAAAATATGTTCCGAATAAATCAAAATAATTATGACACAATTCTTTTGAATAAATTATGTTAATGATGTCACCACGCTAAATAACCACTATAGCTACTTATAGTACCTACCTGCGATGCTGTTCTGTAGCGATAAATATTAATACAGTAAAACCTCTTTATCACGGCCACTAAATTACATCAAGTATTTAGTGTTAAAGGTAGGTGGCTGCCTAAAGCAAGGTGAAAGTAAAACAGAACGCTCCTATAGGAGCGCTCTGTTTTACTTTCACCTTGCTTTAAGCAGCGACCTGCCCTAAATACCATATAATTAACACAAATTAGTGGCCGTTATAGAGAGGTTTTACTGTATTGCTTTTATGACATTTTACTTCATTCAGAATCATTTCTAATACAGTGTCGCTAAATCTTCAAGTGCAGGAATGCTTGAATATTTCTTCAAGTGGCCAAATATCAACATCCTGGTTCTTTAGGAATAACCCGTAGATCAAATTCGCTCGGTCTCATTTTCGAGTCTAAAATGTCATTTCCAATCAGCACAATCTCTTTACCCAAATCTGAATACTGCTTAAATGTAATGAACGTACCTGCATTTTTGAGCGTATTTGAACTATTTCATTAATGTATTACTAGCACATTCGACAGGTAATTTCGAAAATACTTTCTTATGTGTCGAGTGTAACATACATCTCGAAAACGACTAATGCTGAAATAAAAAGTACCCAAATTGTGATTGTCAGTACCACAACCACGATCCGAATAATACATTTTATCTGAAGAGAGAGCATACTATCGACAGCACTTACAGGATGACACTGGAACCAGCTTATCGGAATGAGACATTTTGTATAGCAGGTGTCACCTACAGGAATTATTTAGATAGGTTTCGCCTACAACACCAATTCAATAAAGCAAACTGAATTTCTTAGTTAGCAACCAGGATAATATACTTTGTCGTCATTACTTCTGTTTTAGTATTTCGTTTGTTTTTTATCAAAGCACGATTACACATACTGTGTACTCAGTTATGATAATGTGTTGTAACAGTTATTGACATATTCTAATAGAAATTGTGTATTTGTGACTACTGAAACTATTAGTTTGTTGTTTTATTACCGATAAGTGCAAATAAGTACTACCAATGACATTTGGAAACCTACCCATTTCAGAATTTTGGGTACAGATTGAGAGCAGTGTTTCCGTTATATATTAGGTTATTATTGGACTTCATTTGGATAATGGGTTTATAAGGGGTTTAAAGTACAGACAGCTTATTATTAGCTGCACAATATATGGGAGCTATTAAATGTACAAATTGTATCTAGCTGCAAAATATATGAGACCTATCTAATGTGCCGACAAATTATAACTGGCTTCAAACTATATGAGAGTTGTCTATTGTACAAATCATTACTCGCTGCAAATTATATTCGAGCTATTTAATATATAAATTATAACTAGCTGTAAAATATATGAGAGTTATTTAATGTGTTGACAAATTATAACTAGCTTTAAAATATATGAGCGCTACGACATGAGCAGAATTAAACCTCTTTAAAACTATAAATAGTGCAGATCCAGATCTGATTCTGGACCGCTGACCAACATCAGCGTATGCAGTACTATAACGTATAGCTCTAATGGTTACCAATGGGCCATTATAAGAGTGGTATTAAACTTTGTATAGGATCCGTCTGATAAGGATCTGTTTTGTTTGCATATGAAACAATTATATACATGTACATCTGATTCTACAGGGTCTGATATGGCAAAAGGGCCTCCTTTGCTCATGTGCGTGGGAGGTCACCTCCCTTCTGATTTATAATCTCCCCGAACTTCATTCTCAGTGTTGTTATACCTTCTGATCCTTCGCGATCATGAATTTCAGTACTTCTTATTTCGAGAATTGAATACCGCTTAAGCCGGTGCTAGGGGGCGTGAGCAGTGTTGCACTTTCAATTACTGTTCATGAACAGACTCAATAAAACCGAGTCTGCAATTTTCTCATTTTGTGTTGCAATTTTTGCTCTCAGGGGATCACCTCCCTTCAGAATTTATCAAGAGTAATTTAAACCAATATCCATGACGTCATTATTTCTATATATTCATGTTATAGGCATATAACGCAGACCCAGATCATACTGCTCCCGATCAATCCTTTTGCTACGATGTCAATCTATTCTAAACATCATATCTGCACCAATTTGAGTCATTCAGCTTTACGAACAGATGGAAAAGGAATGTCGTGTATCCGAATATTAATTCTTTCGCAACCAATGTCGCATATGTGATAACCAAAGCAAACAGTATGGATCCAGATTAGACGCCGGGTTACTCAGCCTCTCATTAGGATCCAACAGTTTGTTATTGTGATTATGGGTTTTGAAGCAAAAATGAGGAACACTAACAAAAATGAAAGTTGCAACAGACGACAAAATTTACAGACGACAAATTTGGCAGGTGTAAGAGTTAAAGGTAATTAGGATAAGTGTTGGATATTTCTGTTGATACAGACCAGATAACATGTGACAATATGTGAAACTTCCTTTGTACCACCCAAACTACTTTGTTCACGTGGCATGCGCTATCATAAAGTTCACAGTTGACCTTTCAAATATATTTTATATATAAACGCTTCACGTAAGCCTACATAACTTAGTGCAGCTTTCCGGATCGGAAACAATCTCTGTTTGCTATCATGAAGACCATCATTAGGGTGACAGTATATCTCGAGCTGATTTGTTGGTCAGCCTGTTTCATAGTACCAGCTTCCGATGTGTTTCAGGTCCGCAATATCCGTGAATTTTACGTACAAGCAGAGAAGGTAGTCTGGGACTATCTACCGTTTGGTAAAAATCTAATAGATGATGACATGAGGTGAGTTAAATCTGATCAATACATGATGACACGAGGTGAGTTAAATCTTATATATGATTACACGAGATGGGTTAAATTTGATACAGGGTGCCGCATTGGGATATACATGTGATAAATGATGACATGAGGTAAGTTGAATCTGATAGATGAAGACATGAGGTGAGTAAAATGTGACAGATGATTACATGGAATTAGTTAATCAATCTAACTGGAACAGGGAATAGTGTTAATACAGTCTAACTCATCTAAAACGACCATGCAATGAATCAACAATTTACAGGAGCTTTCTGCAACACTGTCATCCTGTATGAAACTATCATCTTGACCAAAATTAGATTTCTTCTTTGTGGTCGTTGTAGAGGGTGTTACAGTTTATATTATATAAATTAAGTTTAACAATATTCATCAAGTGACCAATTGACCTATAAAATAATTAGGGAAATATTTCATTGTACATTATTCATGTTCAGTCTTCTTTTTTACTCCTTCCCTACCATACATCAATTTTAAAATTACGACAGTAGGAATTGTTATGCTACTCTACTTTGAATAGTGTCATTTGTACAAACGTTCCTCTGCTGTGTTTTAGTTACCAAACAGGCGAATCCATGATAACGTTTGCAAACAGTTTGGATCCAAATGAGACACTCGATGTTTTCGTAAATAAACGCAAATTCCGGTAGGTGCTGTCTGAACAGGGTCTGTTCTGTTTGTTAATAGAATGATATAGGTCGGATTCTGTAATTTCTGTTTTATACAAATATTTCTTCGTTAATGAGTAACTAGAAAATTCAGCCCATGAATAGTCATGCAGTAATAAATTCTTATATCAATATTACACAATTTGCTTTAATGTATGTGCCCTATTACATAGTGTAAACAAGATATGTCATTTTTCAAGCTATAAAGAAACATTGGTGAACGGACCGGACAGGGTTGGTAGTCGATTTAGCAAGTATGTGTACAAGCAGTACACGGACAACACTTACACACAAGAAATACCCACACCAACCTCACAGGGCTTCGTCGGACCAACGCTCCGCGGTGAAGTAGGGGAGATAATCAAGGTCTACTTCCGGAATAATTTGGACGTTCCGGTAACACTACATCCACATGGCGTACTTTACGACAAAAATAATGAAGGTATAGTTGGTTTTGGAATAACACTACTCATTTGCCTGCTATAAGATGTTTACATCATCAGCAACTGTTATGTGAACCTGAAAAGAAGCGTAAAATGAATACACTGGCTAGTAATAGAATATAATTATACAGTTAAATTCACTATTGGCAGATAAACACAAATGTGAACCAAATTAGAAGTGAGTCTTTTCAGTTCTACACGATATTTAGAGTTACATTATGCTACATGTATTACAGTGCTAAAATATCGACGATAAAATCAGAGAAATCGAATTAGTGGTACCAACAATTTTTGAGATACTATTCCAGAGATTACTAAACAAAATAATTCATTCGACCACCATAAGGATGCATGGGAATGAAAAACATGTGGTTGATTAATGCAGGACAAAAGTTATGAAAAAAACTCATGTAGAAGCCCTCGTGCATGTAGAAGCGTGCGCTTAACCTTTACTCAATAAATACGCATTTCTACACATTTGCATACAGAATAGAACCAGTTAAGACGCCTCCTGTGGGAGCTTTCTGACCAGGGTCTGCTCGATTTGTTTATAATATAATAAAGCAATGATGCTATAGTTTCTGCTTTAGTAAAGAATTACTGTGTTAATATGCCATTCTGAAATATAGACCAAATTAATATTCATGATGTCATCATTTTCTTTCATGAATAATCATGGAGTAAAGAATAACATACAACCATAGTACTGTTTACATTACTTTCGACTTGCGTTAATCTACCACCTGTCTTATAGACCCAGATTGAGACCTCTTTATTGTTGTTTAACTCTTTCCTTCATATAGACGCCTATAGGAGATGTCTGACCAGGGACTGTTCTGTATGCTAATAGAATTTGATAAATCTGTTTCTTAGTTTCTAAATGGCTACAATCTTCCACCTGCTATATTTCATTATAACTATTTTGTCCATGAATATTCAGTAGGTATTGAAATTTGGAATATATATATATATATATATATATATATATATATAATATATATATATATATATATATATATATAACACAGGGAAAGGGTTAAGAAGGCTGAACTGTACTTGTGGAAAGGTGAGTCGGTTGTTTGTGCATATATTGTATACGTTCAAACATTGTAGGAGCAATGTACATAGATGGTACCGACAAAATCAACAAGACAGATGATGCGGTGAAGCCTCATACTATTGTCACACTCACGTGGAGGTTGACGGCAGATTTCGCCCCGAGCGATGACGACCCACAATGTAACCCTTTCGCTTACCATTCACACTTGTTCCCCGACAAAGAGATTAGCTCGGGTCTTTTAGGCCTGGTGTTAGTTTGTAAACAAGGTAAATCGTTTTCGGATATCGTTATGTTTCTGCAAATGCCACTGCATATACATTATATATACAGATATGCTTGTAGCACACTAACAGTGGCGCAACGTGGCGTATCAGCGATACACAACAAATTGACTCAAAATATGGGCTAATTGGATGCTGCCCCAGAGAGTGGGGAGCGGACACAGAGAATCCTGGGCGCGATACCCTACTATAAACGTAGTTAACACGACAATATCGTCAATAGGGACAAAAACACACTGACAGCAGGACGATGGCACATCTTTAATCCATAGATACGTTACTCCTTTTAAACTCTTTGTAAACATAGTATATCCAGACTAGACTAATCGGGGTATGTTCTGTTTGCTTATGGCACTATGGAGATCTCGTGCCATGGCTAAAATTCCTATATTCATACGTCATTATACACCTCAGCTAACTAACATCCGTGTCATTGTTTTCTTACACCAATATTTGTTGAGTAAATAGCTACCAACAAAGCAAAGAAACAAGAGAAATGAAAGAGTAGTAAAGTCAAGCAGGAAAAGACATATACAAAACGCAACCACCACAAAAACACCAATAGAAAGCGAGCATCACACATACACAACAACACACACTCGCGCGCGTGTGTTAAAGGCAGGTGGCCGCTTAAAGCAAGGTGAAAGTAAAACAGAACGCTCCTATAGGAGCGTTCTGTTTTACTTTCACCTTGCTTTAAGCAGTCACCTGCCCTAAAGACCAACTAATTAACACAATTTAGTGACCGTTATAGAGAGGTGTTACTGTACATCTGTTGCTCTGATTTTGGCCGCGGCAGAAAAAACTTTAAAATCATTCGCTTTGTTATTCCATAAGCAAACATAGCATGGCCTAACAGACGACTCCAACGGGAGTCACCTGATCTGGGTCTTGTCTATTTGCCAAGGCGTATTTATGGATAACTTAGGACATGTTTCATTTTTGAATTACGATGCTATTAGGATTTCAAAGTAATATTTACATAAAAATGTTGCTCGTGGCACAGAGTGCATTATTTTTTACCCAAACAACGTACCCTTAGTAAAACCTTTAGTAAAACAAACCTTTTTGTAATATCATGTGTATAATTTGGACTTTGGGACTTTGTATGTGGAATGTCGCTGCGTTTATGTTCACTTCTCATTACATTATTTCTGTTGCTGTTTCAGGCGCTTTGAACAGTGCAGGTGTTCGGTCAGACGTGGACAAGGAGATTGTATTGTATGCTGACTCATTAACTGAGGCCGAGTCACTGTTAGTTGATGAGAATTTGAACCGTTGTCAAAATCCTGACGAATGTAAACGATTGTTTGCAGCTAAAGATCATGATTTCATCGAAAGTTTGGAAAAGGACTCAATAAACGGTATTCGTTAGTTCATTTAAGTTAGTGTACAATGATGATAATGATACTAATTTGTGAAATAACCCATTTCTGTTATCTGTGAATTTAAAATATCATACATCGACTTCAAAGAATATTCGTTTATCCCTTTGATTTAAGTGTTAAAATTTGAAACGGTGCACGACTGCAACTACTTTTACTATTTAGTAAAAGCAACCTACATGTATTTCTGTTTTCTTTTAAATAGTTGTGAATTTAATATATCGACCTAACGCTTTCCACGCTGAGTGAAATTACCCATCAGATCTTAGTTTTAGCCTATATAGTCTACTTAGTATGATGCTTAAATTTCTAGAGGATTTTGAATGACAAACAAACCTATGATCTGGGTCTACACTGTTTGCAAATACCAGTACATGACCAAGACCCGTATTCAAAGGGCTAATAAAATGTGCACATAATTTGTGCAGTATATATAGTACATGTATTACCTCAACAAACTTGTGTTGATACCTTAACATTGAACGAACTGAGTAAAGTTCAATTTGCACACATGTTTGGAGTGTCAAGCAGTTTGGAACTTGTACGTTGTCTCATATGGATGTAAACGTTTGCCAAGTAATCAACAATTCGCCCATAGTAGGCTACAGATTAAAATGTATTGCACTATGAAAACATCGCATTATAAAAGGTAGTGTATCTTGAATCGCCAACGTCACCGTTGGTTTTCGATGCAGTTTCAGATGCCTTTGAAAGCGGGAAACCAGTGCACTAGCATTTGCAAACAGTGTTTAACCAGACAAGGGTCTACACTGCTTGTCATTCAAGATCATCTCGTCAAATTTGCCTTGTCATACTGTATAACAATGGTGGAATATTCCACTCTGTAAATAATTCAACGTTGAATGGGTTAATGCATTTGTTTTTATAGATACATTTTAGATTGCCAGACTTGTCTTTGGTCTGCATAATGTGCTATCTATGCTGTATCGTCTATATTAAACACTTGGTTACTGATTCTATTTAACTCTCTACCTCATGAATTTTGATGTAATAAATTATCATTGTGCACTACTGTGAAATCTCGCTTATATACACTTAAATACGTACCATGGTGACCTTTACCACAGGTGACAGCTTAACCCTTCTCTTGCTGAATTTTAAAATACATGTCTCATTCTTTAACCATGCCCTGTTGTATGATTACATATATCTTCACTGTGTACAAGTATTTCGCTGTGCAATCACTGCTGTGGAGTGCACTGGTTGCACAATCAACTTGTACATGTAAATAGTGCAGACTCTGATGAGACAGCTCCTGCAAGAGCTGTCTCATCTGGGTCTTCACTACTTACAGGCAGGTATATTGACGCGAATAGCAAGCGAAGGGTTAATGCAGATTGAAAGTCGTACAGAACCCTCCTCTAAGGGCTTTCTGCATGACTTTCACAATGCATTAAGCATCCACCTGTCTACAAAGACATACATTCTTCAGTACTAAGGTATCGAGTTTTTACTGTATCTCGTCGATGTGACATGTGCACAGACAGAGTAAAAACTGAAATGCGGCGTTTGAGACACTAGTCAAAAGTAGAGAGCTTGATATTGATATTGTTTCGTTCAATGTTTCTTAACTTCACAAATCCATTGGTTCCAGGCTTCATGTTCGGTAATTTGCCTGGTATGGACGTGTGTGCTGGGGAGAAGGTTGCTTTTTATGTGTTCTCTTTGAACGCCAAGTTCCATCCAATTAACATATTTGGACACACATTTGAGACACAACATCACAGGTATGGATGAAAGTATGACAGCTGTACACAATCGGGTCTTATAGGGCTACGATCAAACCGATCTTATTTATAGATAATGATTGTACTGATTATATAGAGAGAATGTGATCATACCTATCATATATGTAGACCATGATTATATCAATCATAATTGTAGAATATGATCATACCGATCATATGTGTAGAATATGATCTTACAGAACTTATTTGTAGATATGATTATTCCGATCGTATTTGTAGAATATGAATACATTTTTTATATCGATCGCATGTGCAGAACATGATTTTACTGATCATATGTGCAGAATATGATTATTTATATCGTATGTGCAGAACATGATTTTACCGATCATATGTGCAGAATATTATATCGACCAGATGTGCATAATATAATTATATCGATCGTATGTGCAGAACATGATTTTACCGATCATATGTGCACAATATGATTATATCGACCACATGTGTATAATATAATTATACTGAGCATATGTGCAGAATATAATTATATCTATTATATAGCGCTCTTTTCACACAGGATATGTGCGTTCAAAAACACGGATACATGGGTATTCTTGGAGTAAAACGGTAATATTTCTAAAAAATATATTTATCCAAATTGTTTTATTAAAGATCCAGCGTGGTTGGAATATGGCCAAGTAGTTTCAGAGAGCTTGAACTGACACCTAAACATCCCGGCAGCTGGGTGGTCCAATGTATAAACATGAAACATAATAGAGGTAAAACATTAACATGGTATAAAACATACAGTAAAACCCAAACATCCCGGCGGCTGGGTGGTCCAGTATATAAACACGCAGCATAATAGAGGTAAACTATTAACATGGTGTAAAACCTCCTCTAAACTTGATTTCTAGTAGATAAGAATTTAGATACCTCTTAGATACATTTAGGCAGGTGACTGCTTAATGAAGGGAGAAAGGCATATAGAAAGCCCATAGAGAAGCTTTCTGTGTGACTTTCACCCTGGATGAAGCTGCTACCTGTCTTCAAGTCACAACATAGTGTTTGATAGAGAAATAACGATTTTAGCAATTTAATACACACCAGTATATATTTGCTCTGCTTATTGTTCACTACGTGTTCACTATGTGTGTTTCTATGTGTTTCTAATTAAATATCTCCACAACAGGCACTCTAAAATTTAATCTTTTTAATGCTTAATATTCAAAATGGAATTGACCATCAGTGTTTTTCGATAGTGTCCACTCAGTATGGAAGGTTAAATTGGTTAGATGATATTGAATAACAAACACTGCAGACAAAACAAAAATCAGAGGACTCCTCTAGTAGTCCTCTGACCGGGATCTATATAATAAAGGTTCGTCCATCTCTCACACCAAGGGGTTTACACTAGGTCTACGAGACTGGTAGTACCCTAAATGCAGGACTAAAATTATACAGCAAGCCCCAATATGATATACAGTAAAACCTCTCTATAACGGCCACTAAATTGTGTTAATTAGTTGGTATTTAGGGAAGGTGGCTGCTTAAAGCAAGGTGGAAGTAAAACAGAACGCTCCTATAGTAGCGTTCTGTTTTACTTTCACCTTTCTTTAAGTAACCACGTGCCTTTAGCACTAAATACTTGATGTAATTCAGTGTCCGTTATAGAGAGGTTTTACTGTACTTCATGAATATCATTATATGAAATAATGATATCATTAATACTTATCAGCTGATTTATAATGGCATATGAACATAGGATTGTTTGGTATTGGCAAACACTGTAGATTCAGGTCATTGTAATTTCATTAGTAAACAGAAAAGACCCTGGTCAGAGTCGTCCGATCTTGGACTACTGTGTTTACAAAGGCGTGAACAGGCATCAATATGAAGGAAAAGGTTAAGTATTCACCTACATTTCTTGGCACTTGATATTATATACATGTATCAACTTAGTTGTCTCTGTGTAAAGGTTTTACTTTACTCAGTTTGTACTATTCCAGAGGGCATGAAGGTGTTTATGAACGTAAAGGACTGTAAGACATTCACTGACACGGAACAGCTGGGCGGTAACCTTCGTCGGTATTTTCTAGCTGCCGAGACGCATGAGTGGAACTATGCTCCATCGGGCAAGAATCTCTTTGATGATGACCAGTCTAACCTTGCAAAAGCAAAAAGGTAACAATTTATAATACCTTGGGTACATGTATGCGCCCATCGCAGCCTATAAGCACATAGTTGACATGCACATATTTTTCTATTTTCTCCTGAGTCGTTGACAGTTTGTGGTGGTGCGGTGGTCCAGTGGTAACACGCTTCACTACCAATCCGGAGGTCCGGAGTTCAAACCCCGGTCCCTCTCGGACATTTCAGAGACGCTTTTCAGTGTCTCCCACCCACACGAGGTTACCTTCTCTCCAGCCAAGGGTTAAAATGGGTATCTGTGATGGTCACTAGCCGGTAATGCGGCTGCATGATTGCGCCATATATTAGCAGTGCTCAAAATTGTAAGCGAATGGCTCAATGACCGGGTAAATGTACAGTCGGCTGAGCGGTCATTCGGATTTAAAGTAGACTATAACTAGTTAGTACTTTTTTGGACAGTTGAACCTCGATATCTCCCGAAATTAAAGTTCGGTCCTTTCCAAAATTTACAGTACAGATTTTCTCTACAATGTATCACTGCGCATATCTAGAAACACAAGTACATGTACACCAAGATAGAGGAACCCTATAACCAGGATCTGCACTTTTTGTCAAAATCCAAATTTGAAAATCCTCACACACATTTTATCCATTCATACTCTATAGACTCAACGATAATGGGTCATTGCACATTGCAAAAGGTTAAGGAATCAAGAAAAATGATCTTGAATTATTTCCTAAAAAAATGTAGACAATGATGCAACGGTTTGCGACTGATATGGAAGCATTATTGCCTAACGCTAAAGGATGTTCACGTTAAAGCTGAGTAACTTTAGTCATTTGTGAATTTTCTAAAAACTTTTACTCGCGGTTTGCGTTCTAAGTTTGATATGCTGCGTCGTTGATATTTTCAGAACAATGCTAATGAAATCATATTTTACAAATCGAAATACAGCGGGCATTTTACCATAATATTGTATCCATACTTTACAAACACGTTATATAAAAAGCGCTTTAGATAAAGAAACACGTGTATATGCATGTCTAGCAGGCACGGGTTAGATAAATAGAAAATAGATAAAAGATGCTTTAAAGGGTAATGCATTCTTGCAATTTATTAGAATTGTACTTGTATCTGAATTCGTTATATTACGACATGTCCCTGGTGATTGTCAAACAGTGTAGACCATAATAAAACACTGTGTCTGTGAAGAAGTGACAGGTATATGTCCACACTGTAAAACAAAACTAACACATTTCCTTCCGATCGAAAACAATGATGTATCGCTTGAACCTAATATTGTATCGCTCGAACATCGTGCTGTATTCATTGTCAATAAATGATTCTTGAGATGCTTTTTTTTTCGAGGTTCTCTTTACAGCGATTTTCTTTTATTTCAGGGCAAATAAGAAAAGCGTAATTTCTAAAATAAATACAATGAGAAAGAAAGCAGTAGACTCTAAAATATACATAACGGGATTTAGAAATCCGAATTTATTTTGAGTAAAATCCATTGAAAGCTATCTCAGTGACCATAGATGTATGTTACTGGCGCAAATCGTTGTATGTCCTTGTAAAGATTGTTTCACGACTTTAACCCTTTAAATCATAAAAACGGTTGATCAGGGTCTGCTCTGTTCGCTCATGAGATAATATAAATCTGAATGTACAGTTTCTGTTTGGCAAAACAAAATTCTGACTTAATATATCACTTAGAAAATTAATCTGATTAGTATGCATGAAGTAATTATTTTCTTACATAAAATTAATGTTCACGGAGTAAAGCGTTATACATATATGGAAGAAACTTTTCCTGAATAATGCTGTTTAACCCTGTTCATGATAGGGACGACGTTTGGTGCATTTATAAACATAGTATATCCTAACCAGAATAAGCCTACTGTAGGACCGTTTGATCAGGGTATGTTCTTTTCGCTTATTATCGGTAAAATATATATCTGACCATATTATTATTCCATTACAAAGAAAATCTAAATAATATCCATGCTACCACTGTTTCTAAGTTGAAGGGTTAAACGAACTTTTATGAAATGTTCATTTTGTATTTTGCAGCGATTCGGAAATTTACTTTGCCAAAAGGTACGGCGGCCAGACAATGATCGGCGGGAAATATATAAAATCTCTCTTTGTGCCATACACAGACTCCACCTTTAAAACGAAAGTAAATAGAACGGAAACAGAAAAACATCTAGGCATATTGGGGCCTGTGATTCGAGCGGAAGTTGGTGATACCATCAAAATCTTGCTTAAAAATGTTAGCCCCTATCCAGTATCGATTCATTTACAAGGAACTAGTTTTGATGAATCTCAGAATGGAATGTGGCTGAAGAGTCCACTAGGAGGTAAATAGTTTCAATTATTACACCTTTACTCCATAAATACGGTTTTAAAAACAGAGTATACCCAGATCAGAGGGCGCCTCTAGAGACGCCTGATCAGTGTCTGCTTTGTTTGCTTATGAAATAATATAGACATGATTATCCAGTCTCTGCCATGCCCAGAAGTTCCTTGTTGCATATTCCAAATGAAAACTTGATATAAATATTATTTATGATGGCACTATTTCTTACATGAGTTTTTATGGAGTAAAATGTTCAGTGTTGTATTTATGTAAAAATGATCGAACATAACACATACCAAATTTTGTCATGCCGTTTAGTGTAGGGACTGTAACTTTAACAATGTCATTTTGGCTGTGAAAGAAACTTCATAATCATATCTACGTTGTCCCATCTCCGGACAGAGCAAACCCAGATCAGACTAACACCTACTAGAGTTGTCTGATCTGGATCTACTCTGTCAAATGTGTCAAAAACTATCTATATGAGGGAAAGGCTTAATGAAGTTGTTTCTATACGTTATTTGGGAATTTTACAGGAGTTAATGCAACAATGGGTGGTCACGTGGTGCAGTCTGGTATGATGGACGAGTACACGTTTACGATTCCGTGGTCTCTATCACCTGAGGAAGCAGACCCACCGTGTGTCACCCACATGTACTACTCAACCGTTAACTTAGACCGTGACATCAGTTCCGGTCTTGTGGGGCCTCTTGTAATATGCAAAACAGGACAAATAGATCCCAACACAGGTCTGCAGGTATGTAACGTGTATAGAAAATAACGGGAGGAAGGTATTTTCCCTTACGGTTTTATACAGCACTAAACAAACCCATATACAGAAATGTCTGTATGGCTTTCACCCTGTATTAAGCTGCCACCTATCTCCACGACCGATATAAAGCAACACCACAAGTATTTTAAGTGCTAAATCTCAAAGTTAAGTTAGTAGCATGTCTGTGGTAAAACCCCTCTATAATATGTGGAGTCGTAAGTCTTTTCCCTGCTGAATATTCATGCAAAGAATAATGACATCATGAATATATATATATTCGTTGAATTGTTTTTAACAGCATTTGTATACAATATCATATGTTTGGTAGAAACTGATTACATAAATATAATAATTTATAAGCAAACAGATCAGATCCTGATAAGAGGACTGCAAAAGCGTTTAATGCTTTTCATAAATGAAACGGTTAAATTGGTGAAACTTTCTGAATTACTTTCATTATGTCTTTATCAGCTTCCTAAACTCCTCTGTACTGAATGTTACTGTAGAACCTCTACAAGGCCACCACTTAACCTTTAGCCTGCTGAGCTTATTATTTACACAGCTTTTTTACCTACAATATTTTCAAAATTCAATTTTCAATATAATCGATTTGTCTACCAAAACGTTATCAGGGTGTCAAACAGTTTGGATCCTGATGAGGCGCCGATTTACTTGGCGTCTCATCTGGATCCAAACTGTTTGCATAGGTATTCACTCATCCGTCTATAGTAGGCTAAAGAATAATTATTGAACATTGATGTTATAAAGCAGATTATTGTTTTACATAGAAATAATGTAGTGCAGAAAAATTCTATGGGACCGTTATGTATAATGTTCACCCTGCATTAAACCATTCCTTGTAAAATAAAATATACTCAAGTATGGATCTTGAGCAAGTTCGACTACTTTCGATGAATCGTGTATCTATACAGAAATACGTGGACCGTGAGCTGTTCCTGTTTTACTCGAGTATTGATGAAAACCATTCCTGGTATATCGACGATAACATTGCTACCTACATAAATGGTACAGTGGATAAAAGCAACGAGAACTTCAAAGAATCCAACATAATGAGATGTAAGCTAGAATTATTAATGCCAATAACTCCAATAATGTCAGTAAGTTAAAATAAAAATGATGCAACGATGTAAGAATTATTGACGTCGGTAAAGTAGAATCATTCATCCAAGTTAGTTAGAATCGTTGATGAAAGTAAGAATCATTGATGCCAGTAAGTTATAAACAGTTATACCAGTAAGTTAGAATTATTGATGTCAGTAAGGTTTTAGTCATTGAAACAAGTTAAACTGATTGGTGCCGGTAAGTTAGAATCATTAATGCCAGTAAGTTAGAAACGTTCATGCTAATAACAACAATCATTGATGCGATGATGTTCGAATCATTGATGCCAGTAACGTAGAATCATTGATGCAGATAAATTAGACTCATTAAGGAAAGATAGAATCATTGTTGCCAGGAAGTTAGAATCATTGATGACAGTAGGTTTAGTACAGTGATACCAGTAAGTAAGAAGCAGTGATGCCAGTATGTTTAAGTTTTAATGTCAGAAAACTACACTTATTGATGCATATGAATTAAAACATTGATGCCACTAAGTTCAAATTGATGATGCTAGTAAATTAGAATCAATATTGCCAGTAACTTAGAATCACTATACTATGGGAAAGCTAACATAACATATAGGCAACCATAGCGAAAATTATATTATCGCCACAAAAGCCCGTTGGATGTATTTAACACTTAAGCAGACGAATATTAATGTAGACATAATGAATGTACGAATGTTCATGTTCATTAAATCAATGTTTAAGCAATACCCCCCCCCCCTCAAAGTCGGACGTCACATTCAGTATAAATAAAGGTCTTGGATACATGTGCCAGCTTACTGCAGGGTGAAATTCGTACACAAAGCTCCTCTTGGAACTTTCTGTGCGACTTTCACCCTGCATTAAGCAGCCACTTGTTAAGAATTATCTAAATTCGTCTCTACTAATATTCCTGCTTAATTTCCTCTTTGCTTGTGCGACGACGGAAAAGGCTTAATACTCTGTGAAGATTCCCTCTTAAACCCGTTTACGGAGGGAGAAAATTAGAGATTTGTATTTTGCCAGTTCTGTCGTACCCCAAATGACTTCTCCACAGCTGCTCTGACCTGAATAGTCATCGAGTACATGTCTACGATGTCAAGTTTATTCTTTTTCAAACAAAACAGTTGTTCATGCTTAATATCAACTAGTAATTGTATCTTCTTGCGATTTATCTTTTATTAAATGTCGGTGTAGAAGTGTTTCATATAGTTTTCCCGTACTTTTAAATTATGACGTCATTTAAATGATGACGTCGCTTGTTTACCTCTAACGTTTATTTTCAAATCATTTTCATTTTGGCAGACATCGTTATGCATGTTGTGGAGTTACATTTACATTTTGACTTTGGTGAAAGTTGGATAAGGACGAGGTTGGGTACCCGTAAACCAGGTTTAAGTCCCACAGTAGCTTAATTTGGTTACTGGCCGTTCCAAGGCGGCACTCCTGCTTTCAGCCTACGGTCAATTTTGTTGTTTAATATGCTTAATGTTTAATGTGTTTCGTTGTTAATATGCTTAATGTTTAATGTGTTTCGTCTTGATATGCGTCCTGTTATGTTTTGTCTTGTGGCTTTACCGTTTCTTGTTAGATGGTGTTTGGTGCGGTGTCATTTCGTGTGTGGCTCTCCCTGTTTGACTATTTTTCCATATTTACTGTAGTTGTAGCAATTGAACAGACCCTGATCAGACGGATCTTATGTCCTGTGATCTGGGTGTACTTTGTTTGTAAAAACATCAAAGAATCTATCTGCGAAGAGGTGAATTAAAAGCAGGTTTGATAACCATGCAAGAGGCTGCAATATGTATCTTCCGTTTAACATTGACATATGTTCAAATATCGAGTCGAATGGGAAAATGTTAAAACCGAAACAGGCGAGAGGTTTGGTCAGACAATATATTTTGTAGCAAGGACAGAACGTGACATATGCGTTGATGCGATAACAAGTGATAAGTGACATTGTTGACACCTTTACCCCATGAGTAGTTAGGAAGAAAGATTAATCAGCTGGATTTTTATAATGTCACATTATATTTTTGTGAAATTAACCATGACAAGAAATTGTTGAATGATATCTATATTATGCCGTAGGCAAACTGACCACACCCTGGACAGACGGCTTCTACAACAGCCGTCTGATCTATGTCTCCTCTACTCACAGGCGAGAAAAAGGCACGAGAAAGGCGTTTCTCGCTTCTCAGACGTGCTAGATAAGATGAGTTACTGAAAATACCCGTACTAGAAATCCTTATCTGGAACACCCCTTGTCTGGTGTATTCATACGCGCGATTGGGTAAATTCAATACAAAAAATCAATAAGGAACTCTTACAGAATTATACCAACATTTCTATAGGCTAAAGCTCGTTTCCGACTGGAACAGACAAACCTTGGGTATAGAAACCCCCGCCTTTAACAAAACCCATGCTTGATTATGTTAATCGGGGGGGGGGGGGGTTAACGGGTTAACCTGTTGCTGTAGTACTTTTTATGGTAGGGGCTGTTTATTTTGGGGTTTTACAAAACACCGCTTTCACCTCTACGATTATTTATAAAATATCACCATGTTTTGAATATCTAATATCCATTAATCCTGACAATATATTGCTATGTGCAGCTGTTAATGGGCGATCCTATGGCAACTTGGAGGGACTTGACGTATGTAAGAACGAACAGGTTGTATGGCGATTGATGAGCTTCGGTGCCAACGAGGGACTCCACGGGGTCACTTTCAATGGAAACAACATTCTTGTGGACGGGATCAACAGGGATTCACACGTTTTAATATCCGGACTATCGTTTAGCGGCGTCATGCATCCGCATAACGTGGGTGAGTCATATACCTGCATAACATGGACGTGTTATATTCGCATAGCGTAATTAGGATGAGTCATTTACCTGCACACCGTGGGTGAGTCATATACTTGCATAATGTGGTTGAGTCATATTTACCTGCATAACGTGAATGAGTCATTCACCTGCACAACGTGGGTGTTGAGAGTCATATTTACCCGGATAACGTGGTTTAATAATATTTACCCGCATAATATGTTTACCTTCAGTTGGCAAATTTCAAATAGTTTTGATCGTGGTGAGATCCCAACTATCTCCAAATTCTCATCGTCACCCAATTGGTTTGCCACTCTGGTCATATTTTTGTAACCCTTTCTTATATATAAATGCGTTTCATGCATTTGCAAACGGCTTATAACCAGATCAGACGACGCCTATAGGAACCATCTGATCAGGGACTGCTCTGTTTGTTAATGGAATTTGATAGATCTGTTTCTTTACCTTCTAAAATGGCTACAGTGTTCTACATTCCATATTCCATTATAACTATTTTGTCCATGAATATTCAGTATGTATTGAAATAGGACATTAACATAGAACTCCATGAATATCCATGTATGAAATAATTACACCAATTGATTCGGTTAAATATTATAATAGTACTTTAAAATAAAAATGGCCAAAAAAATATAAAATCATATCTATATTATTTCATTAGCAAACAGAGCAGGCGGCTCCTACGTGTGTTTGCAAAAGTGTAGAAAGGTGTATTTATGGAGTAAAGGATTAACATGTTTTCTAAATGGAATAGTGCCAGATATTTGCTGAATACACTAATTCTAAGAAATAAAAGTTGCCTACATTGTTACATATGAGTGTCTTCTCCATTCTTATCTGGCTTCCATGCGTATTCTTTATTCAATTTAATCCTTAACCTGATACTTGTTTACGTCTTTGTAAACAAAGTAGACTCATATTTCAGGCTATATTCTATTTGCATGTGCAATAATATATATTTAATTCTACAGTTTCTGCAATGGTCAAACATTTTTGTGTCCATATGCCATTATAAAAAATCAGATAAATATATATTCATGCTGTCATTATTTCTTACATGCAAATTTGCCAGATAAAGGGTTATGCTATGTTTTAACAGATAAGAACGATATTCAATCAGGAAATAATGTTTGCATAGGATATGTACACAGTGGTAAATGAATCATATGAAAGACATAAACGCGAATAATAGCTTTGTATGAACAGCAATCTTACTTCAATATCTGTTAGGTGAATGGTTAGTCCCTTTCCTTTCTATACATGTAAATGCTTGTTCACGCCTATAGGAGCGGTCTGATCAGGGTCTGCTCTGTTTGCTTATTAAACTATAATAGATCTTACTCTACAGTATATACCCAAACACAAATCCTGTGTTCATATACCGTTATAAAAATTCAGGTTGTCAACATTTCTTACATGAATATGCAACAGGGAAAGGATAAAAGTGATTTCACTCTCAGGGATATCCTGTTTGAGTGAATATCCACTGTTACCCATTTTGGAATCCCAAATATAAAGAAACAACACATTTCATGGCTTTCTTTAAGAATAATGAACCTTTATATTTCAAGGCAACTGGTCAGTGAGCTGTCATAACGACATGCATTTCGGTGCCGGAATGAAGGCCCTGTATCGGGTGGACGAATGCGGCGACACCAGCGACTTCTACTATGGAAGCAGCGGCATTGTCCGTCGGTATTACATTGGTGCAGTGGAGCGGAAGTGGAATTACGCACCACAGACTATACATCCGCTAACAGGAGAGAACTACACAGACCCATCCTCGTGAGTAAATCTTTACCCCTACTATGAAAATATACTGTCAGCTCAAATAGCAATTTGGTGCTACGTTTGACTTTCCCCAAACTTTTGATTAACCTTTAACCGTGTATCCTTTAACCGAGTGGACACCGAGTAAATCCGCGTCTCATCTGGACTAGAGCTGTTTGAAAATGACAATCCAGCCGCGCAAATAATGTAGATCACGATCAAACGACTTATATTCAGTAGCCGTTTGCTCTCAGTCTATTTGCTTATACTGTACCTATTCGCATTTCATACCCTGTACAATAATCCTACTTTCTCTATAATTTCAATATAGGACTTATCTAATCCTGGATAATACAATTATGTATGTGGTAACTTAATGCAGGATGAAAGTTACATAAAAAGCTCCTATACTTTCTTCTTGCATTACGCAACCACCTGCTTTTCAAAGACATCCATGTTTATCAATTAAGCGGTCGCTTTGAATATCTGAACACATTTGGGGTTGTCTCTGCCCCCTCTTCTTGACATCAGAATTACAAGAATTTAAACCGTTTGTTTGTCGGTTGTCTTAGTCGATAGTCTACCTGTAACTGATCAAAGTTGTATGCTTGCATTTTACTTAACATATATGCCTTGTAATGTTTTGCAAACAGAGTAGACCATGATTAGACGTCTCCTATAGGAGCCCTCTGATCATGGTTTTCTGTTTGCTTATGGAATAATATATATTTATTTCACAACTTCTTCTATGGCCATATTTCCTGTGAAAATGGATCCAACTAATTTTGATAGTGTTATGTTTCCTACACGAACAACCACGGAGTAAATTGTGCCACCTCAAAATTTTGCTATTCTCCGGCTGGTCATGTGATTACTGGTAATTTTGAGATAATTAAAGATAAACGTCTACGATCTCTTTTGATTAAAGGTCCCAAATATAGAAAACCATCCTTGATACATTTTAACTCTTGTCGAGTTCATTTTGCGGAGGCTTTACAATTTTTTTTAGTAAACTCAACATGTTCTCTTCTCTTAGTTCGAAGAGAACATGTTGAGTCTAATGTTCTTTCTTGTTGGAAAAAACTAATTTTTGATTTAATTGATAAACGCATTTCCTTTTACAGCTCTAATAAACACCTTCTTCCACCTAAACCTAGAACTTCTTTTAGACATCTTATAAAGGGTTTACAGGATTTCCATTCAAAATAAGTTTTTGTTCCTGCTGATAAGGCATCGAATAATGTGATTATTATTTGACGATTACATTATATCGATGTCTTGAAGCAGGAAATTATTAATACCAAGTCATACATTTCAGTTACCACTGACGAAAAGAACATCATTTCAGACCATGTCAAAAAGTGTGAACAATTTGGAACCGATATTAAAATTACACAACATAAACTTCCTACAATGTATTGGTTACCAAAACTACATAAAAAACATATAAAGCGCGTTTCATTGCAAATTCTAGTTCATGTACAACTACTAAATTGTCTATACTTTTGACTTCTTGTTTAACGAAGGTAAAGGAACATGTAAAATTCTACTGTGATAAGACTTATGAAAATTCTGGAATAAATCTCTTCTGGTCTATTAAGAACTCTTCAGAAGTCTTAAACAAACTTAAGAACAAAAGGTATCTTGCATCCACTGTAAGCACGTACGATTTTTCTACTCTGTACACAACTCTTCCACATATTTTAATTAAGGATAAGCTTACTAACTTAATCCAGAAAGTATTTGCACGGGAAAAAACAACTTTCTTGGCATGTAATGCTGAAAAGGCTTTCTTTACTGACGAGCAAATGAAATATTACACCAATTGGACTTGCTCAGAAGTTTGCGAAGCACTTACATTGTACCTTTCTTTTGGATTTGTACGTTATTGGAATGCTATATACCGTCATGTAATTGGTATTCCTATGGGTACGAATTGTGCACCACTTGTCGCAGATTTGTTTTTGTACTGCTATGAGAGAGATTTCATGTTGCGTTTGAATCCTCAATCACAAGAAGATGTTATAAAAGCCTTCAATGAAACTTGTCGATATTTGGATGATACTTATAACTTAGATAACCCTTTTTTTGATGCACTGATTCCTACAATTTATCCTAAAGAACTCAAATTGAATAAAGCTAACCCGTCCGACAAGTATGCATTTTAATATTGTAAATTTTCCTCATCTTGACGGGGATGTTCCCCGTGCTCCATCTTACGGGGTTTATATATCTCAACTTATTCGTTTTGCTAGAGCTTGTTCATCTATTGACGATTTTAACAGTCGAAACCTCATTTTAACTGAAAAGCTGCTTAAACAAGGATATAGATACCATAAACTAAGAAAAACTTTCTCTAAATTTTACTATCGAAATCTCTCGCTTATTGGCAAGTACCAATGTAATCCCAAAGTGCTTCTGCGACACGGTATTTCACATCCTGAATTTTATGGTGATGTGATTTACAAACTTCGTAAAATTATTGGACATACCCATTTTCTTACTTTGTTCATCAAATGTGTTAAACAATTCATTAAAAAGGGATATGATCCTGTAGTACTACAACATACTGCATGTTTGGTTGTGAACCCTTTTACAGTTTGCAATCATGCTTGCCTCTTTGCATGTACGCCGACAAGAAAGGTTAAGTACTCTATGAAGGCGACCTCTTAAATCCAGAAATGGAAGGAGAACGTCGGATATCTGTACTATTTCATTTTTGTCGTACCCTTTATTACTTTTCTACAGTTACTCTGTTTGCAGCTCAATCATTGAGTACACTGGCGATAGGTGGATACAGTATGTTCAATTAAATGTTTTTTCGTTATACATGCACTTTACCATTGTATTTGCCGTCGCGGTTATTGTAGATTAGTCGGAGAGAGGATACGATTATTTACACTGTTTGTCTTTTAGGGTGGGGATGGAATAAGAGTGAGGTTGGGCGCTCATAAACCGGTTTAACCCCAAGTGACTTTTGTCACTGACCGTTCCAAGGCGGTACTTCCATCTTCCTCCTATTGTATGTTTGTTTTGTCTTTGTGTGTCTGTTGTTGTTTTTTCTAGTTATATATATTTGCTGTTTCCTTGTGTTGCTGTTCGGGCGGGTGTTTGTTCTGTATGTGGTGTTTCCTGCATGACTCATTTTTGTACTTTTATGACACTTTTACCCTTTATCTCACGAATATTTAATAAGAAGTATGAATAATAGTTGGGAGCGTCTATCATAGTATTATGAACAAGACATACTGTACCATGGCAGACACTGTATAACTCTTTGCACGCTAAGTAATGTTTCGTCTGCAACAGTTGTCGTCTGCTTCAATTCTTTAAATAAACTTCTCTCATTATTTTTGCAAAAGTATGGTCAAGATGACATGCAGTTTTGATCCTTATGAGAGCCGCATTATGCGGCGTCTTATCTGGATCCAAACTGTTTGCATATGTAATCACAGTTTCGCCGCTAGCGTGCAAAGAGTTAATCATATCTACATTGTATGGCAAACAGAACCGACCCTAATCAGACGGAACCTATAGGAGCATTCTGATATGGGTGTATTTTGTTGTCTAATGCATGATAAGACCTTTCATTGAGTTAAATGGTTAACCATATTTTGACTTTAATTCAAACGTGTGTGTATTATCTAGTATTTAAAACAAGTAATCGTATACCAAGAAAGCTGTTCAGTGAACATACTGGGGGTCTCTTTTTTATAAATCTGTTTTAAAACGGATTACTTTGCAAGTGTTTCCGTTTACAGGGAGCAGTTTATCAGAGTTGAGAAAGATGGCAAGTATGTTGGAAGTGTCTACACGAAGGCATTATTCCGGGAATTCACCGACTTAACATTCACAACAGAAAAGCCTGAGTCCGCTGAAACCGTGCACCTAGGAGTCCTTGGCCCGTTCATAAGAGCACAAGTCGGTGATACCATAGAAGTTGTGTTTAAGAATATGGCGAGTCGCGATTACTCCATTCATGCTCAAGGTCTACACTATAATAAGTCAAACGAAGGAATGGAGTACAGGGATGGAATGGGTCCACAGCCAGGCAATAGTGTCTCGCCCGGAACTACTTTCACATATCGATGGGAAGTCACGGAAACTAACGGACCCGCTCAGAACGGCCCTAACTGTGCCAATTTTATGTATCACTCCGCAGTCAATCCAGAAAAGGATATAAATTCGGGTCTTGTCGGACCTATCGTCATATGTAAAAGGGGTATTCTGGACACAAATGGAAAAAGAACGGATTCAGTCGAAGATGAGTTTGCACTTCTATTCCTAGCTTTTGACGAGAATGAGAGTTGGTACATTAACAAAAATATTCAGGACAACTGTCCAACGGCCTACACTACTACTGATGACTTTGTTGAGAGCAATATGTACGACTCTGTAAATGGCCTCATTTACAATAATGTACAAGGACTTATAACACACAAGGGTGACAATGTGGCCTGGTATATCATGGGTCTGGGGAAGAGTGAAGATATTCACACCGTTCACTTCCATGGACAAACGTACACATACAGGTCAGGTAAGACACATGAGGCGGATGTTGTCGAAGTGTTTCCGGGGACATACGAAACAGTTGAAATGTTCGTCACAAATCCGGGCACTTGGCTGATTCACTGTCACGTGGGAGAACATACACAGGACGGCATGATTGCAACGTTCACGATTTTAGATTCGTAAACAGTAACAAACAGTAAAAGCTTTCTGAACCGGAGTTCTAGTTGAGAAGAATTTAGATACTTTTAGGCAAGTGGCTGCTTAATGCACCCTGCATTAAACTGCCACCTGTCTCCAAGACCGACAAAGCTATACTAAATTGAACGTCCGGTTTAGAGGGGTTGTACTGTCATAGTATGACTCGACATTTATGCCTAGTGAGGTCTTGGTTTCTATCGACGTTTAATCTACTGATAAATAAGGTCTGCTTCAACACAGAGCTTAACAATTTTCAATTACAGTAGAACTGTCTTAAGCGACCATTAAAAGAGGTCTTATTCTGAGTCTTCGAGACAGTTGGTAGCTTAATGCAGGTCGAAAGTAATGCAATAGGAGCTTTTTGCATTACTTTCGCCCTGAATCAAGCACCACCTGCTTTTTAAGACTCCCATGTTCAGTAAATGAATGGTCGCTTAAGACAGGTTCTACTGTACTTCCAATTCATTCAAACATTTTAGAAACTATTGTTTAGGTGTCAAACGTTTTGGACCCTGAAGAGATTTACACGGGGTCTGAATCACGACTGTTTACAAATGGCAATCAAGTCACGTTTAGCAGGCGAAGGGTTAAACTATCTTTTGTTGGTTTCATTATGAAGCTGACATCACTTGAACGTCCTAAGTTTTGTTATAAAGCTGATATCACTTTAACGTCTTAAGTTTTGTTATAAAGCTGACATCACTTGAACGTCGTAAGTTTTGTTATAAAGCTGATATCACTTTAACGTCTTAAGTTTTGTTATTAAGCTGACACCACTTTAACGTATTTGGTTTTGTTTTGAAGCTGACAGCACTTTAACGTCTTAATATTTTGTTATGAATCTGACAATACGTTAACATCTTAACCATTTCCCTGTTCTATGTTCAATCCAAGTTTCAATACATACTGAATATTAATGAACAGACTAGTTATAATGAAATATGTAAGGTAGAATAGTGTAGTCATTTTAGAAAGTAACGAACGGAAGTATAAAAGTTCATTAGCAAACAGAGCAGACTCTATAGAAGTTATCTGATCTGGATCTACTCTGTTTGCAAATGCGTGAAAAAGCGACATTCTCTACTTTAGAAATGCCTAAACGTTACATAAATCATTTGTTTATATGCTGAAACTAAGTATATCGAAAGAAAATAAACCGAATAAACGCTGAAGAAGGCAAACAAAAGTGTCAACGAAAATCGTATGTTTTGTAGCACAGGAGCAGTTTCCGATATAAGGTAGTTCCAATTTACTTTTTTCATAAGAATGATTGAGCATAACAAATATCATGTTTCATCATAATGCTGTTGAAAATATGCGTTTATTGTTGAAATTATCAATTTGAGTTTTTGTTATGAAACTCGTGATATACTTCATTAAATCAAAATGTATGCTCCTGAATTGTTTGCGTTAAGACTATTTCATTCCTTTGCTCAGTCCATCTCTCAACGTCTTTTTTACTTCAGTTGCTTTCTCATTCAATTTCTTACTTTCAGTCTACCTCGCCGTCTTTCTTTGCCAAGTTTCGATTAATATCAGAGATAGCACTCAATCTGATTCAGTTTATACTTCCGACCGAACTTCAAAGAAAGTTGTTCAACTTCTCAACATCAAATGTAGCTGAACCAAATACAGTAGAACCTTTCTTAAGTGACTATGACATGATTGAGTGCAGAAATCTTAAAAAGCAGTTAATTGCTTAATGCACGGCAAAATTATGCCGAAAGCTCATACAGGAGCTTTCCGTATTACTTTTGACCCGCATTAAGCTACCACCTGCCCTACAGACCCATGACTATACCTCTTTTTGAAGGTCGCTTAATATAGATTCTTCTGTATAACGTGGATACATGTTACAAGAAAACCAATTAAAGAAACTGGTGGTATTTATCACCCAAATACAGGAAAACCTCTCTAATGCGACCAAGCTAATTCTGGGAATATAAGGCAGGTAGCAGTTTAATGAAATAATTCATGACGCAGGTAATGCAGAAAGCTCCCAAACGGAGCTCTCTATATTACTTTTTTGTTTGCAACCACATGCTTTATTGAAACTCCTTTGTAAAATCAGAAGACGGTCGCATATAACAAGTTAACTGTATCCTTAACACTGACTACATTTTCAGGCAACTACTTTTGCGAAATAATGTGCAGTAAAACCCTTCTTAATCGAACTTCGAGTAGAGAAGAATTTCGATACTTTTAGGTAGGTGGCTGCTAAATGCATTGAGAAAGTCATGCAGAAAGCTCCCAGAAACTTTCTGCATGAATTTAACCCTGCATTAAACTGCCACGTGTCTCAAAGACCGATATTTATACTAAATTTAAAGTTCGAGGTATAGTGGGTTTACTATATAGATTAACCCTTTCGCTGCCAGTGCCGGATCTGTGATTACCTATGCAAACAGCTTGGATCCAAACTGTTTGTTACGGTTACTATGTTTTTGAAATAAAAATGAAGAAAATCAAAAGAATGAAAATTTGTAGCAGACGACAAAGTTAGCAGGCGACAGAGTTTGGCAGCGAAATGGTTAAACTATATTGTGAGGTACAGCAACATCCTTCTAATGCGACCACCAAAGACACATCTAATTATGGATCATAGAGGAAGGTGGTACTTCAATGCAAATGTATTGCCCGGCAGAGATATCCTATAGGAGCGTTCTGTTTTACTTTCACCTTGTTTTAAGCAGTCACCTGCCCTAAATACCAACTAATTAACACGATTTAGGGACCGTTATAGAAATGTTTTACTGTATGTATACATGAACTTACAAAATAAATACGGTCGTTGAAAAGAGTGTTTACCTTTGTAGTTGTTCAGTTTATTTGACTGTTAACATCGTCAACTACCGATATTAGTCCTCACACCACTTTATCGTTGCCATGAAATATGTACCGAGTACATGTATATTAAAATAATCACGACGCTTTTTTCTTGAATAAATTATGTTAATGATGACATCATGCGAAAGAGTACCACTATAGCTAATATACGGCCTTTCTCCTATGCTGTTCTGTAGCGATATAAATTAATGTTTTTGTGATAGTTTACTTTATTCAAAATCATTTCTAATACAGTGTCGCTAAATCTACAATTGCAGGAAAGCTTTATATTTCTTCAAGTGGCCAAATATCAACATCCTGATTATTTAGGAATAACATGGAGATCAAACTTCCCTCGGGTGTGACATCCAACTCGAAGACGACTCGAAGATGTAAATACCTTTAACGAAAGTATTATACTTATCCAAATAATCATAAATTGGCCATTTGATATCATACAAAAGCCATATAGACTTGCAGAATAGTGCCTGTGTTGTCTATTATGCAAATGCCCTGAGACTAGAATTGATTGAATGAATAATATTGTAGAAAAACGTTATAGACACTCATCCGATATTTTGTTGTTTATTTACTACATGTTATATAAACAAACTGCGCATACCCTAATCAGACAGCTTCTATAGGAACTATCTGGTCTGTGCGTACTCAGTTTGTAAATGCCTTTAAAGTCGTACGTGTTGAGTACGTTCAGGACACTGAAGTCTGCTTTATTTCTAGAATCTCTCGTTACAACCACTTAACCCATTTAAAGAAGGAACTTCAATGGCCTCCCTTGAGGTACAGGGTTCGTTAAAAAAGTCTGAACTCACTCATACAAAGCCTTGCACGGACAGTCACCTGATTACCACAAAGATTGCATACACGCTATTCAGCCAAGCAGAGATATGAGTTCCCAGAATAAGTCCGTAACTCTAACAGTTGCAAAGAGTCGTACTGTGATATATGGGGACCGTTGTTTTATAGTCACTGCTCCAAAATCGTAGAATACCCTTCCACCACCAGTACGCAGCTCCACATCACTGTGTGTATTCACACATTGAAAACGCATTTCGTCACACACGGTTATGTAAACTAGTTGACGAACTCTGATACTTCTGATTTTAAAAAAACAACAAGATGAATAAATAACTCTCGACTTTTAGATTGATCTGTGATAGATTGAACCATAGCGTTTTTTGTTTTAAGGTGTACATCTAGGAATGTTTTATGTCCTATATATATAGAGGATCTTACATGAGTGTTCTTGATTATTGGATTTATTAAATGAGTCTTTTTAAAACGATAAAAAACGAGCTTAGCGAGTTTTTTTATCGTTTTAGAAAGACGAATTTAATAAATCCAATAATCATGAACACGAATGCAAGATCCTATTTATAACATAACGCACACAAATGTTATTTACAGCCAATATTTCAGCAGTAACGTGGATTGTTATAAATTCTCCTTACATATAGAAATGATGAATGAAAGGTGTTATTAGGTTCGCTAGGTAACAGGGACAAAGTAGGGCCACATTTTCCAAAAAAAATTTGACTTACTGTCATATCAACCAGGATCTAATTCAGACCTCTCTGGTATTCAATTTAACTGTGATAGTTTATGATACAAAAACATACAGAAACACGTCAAAATAAATTTTTAGTTACAGTTTTGACATACATAGTTACAAACACGTCACATTATGACGTCATTGTACACAACTTGTGTCTATGTAAAGCGCGCCATTTAAATGAAGACCCACATACAGTCATCAACACGTCTGACACTCACTGTCAATGGGATTCAAAATGCGCCTTCGTTTTGGTATATTAAGCCCTTCATTAGTGTTGTATATACATGGACATGGACATGGACATTTCCACCGAGAAACAAAAATCTCGATTCAAGTTCGGTGAAAATGTTTTAAATGGACAAAAGATTCAGTACGAACTGCTGCATAAAATGTGTTGGAACAGGAGGAAGATTTTCGCGATCAGCTGAGTATAGCATATTTGAAATATGTTTGTGCTGTGCTGGATTCAGATGACTATAGTTGTTGATTGACGAGATATTTTTATGAGTAGAAATCTGCATAAACAAAAGGACATGCGCTGCAGAAAATGCAAAGTTGTGGAGGCATTTTCTATGTAGAATGGATTGTATGGGTCAGAGTAGCTGGTAGGTCTTTTTTGGCATACATTTTGTATATAATTACTGACAGCGATTACAATAGAGGGTTAATACACGTTTTTTCGGGCAATAACATCTGCAGTGTCCCATCGATGGACTGTTGTTGGCCTGAGCCCGAAGGGCGAGGGCAACAACATTTCCGAGGGACATTGCAGATGTTACTGCCCGAATACAAACGTGTATTAACGCTATTCTTGCATAAAACCCATTTTCTGCTTTCCTGCATCAATTTAATTCTTCGAAATAAAAGCAAAACTATACATTTATTTGACACACACCGTTTGATTTATGCTGTTTCCAGGCCACTGTTTTCTTTCTGACGTCATTTCAGAATTGTATCAAATACCGTTTACACGGAATTTAATTCAATATGTCTATCACTAAAAAAACAGTTCATTGTCGGTGCCCCTGAAATACTCGCACCATTCACCAAGCTTTTAAAAGTCAAAATGCTATAGCATTCGCGTCCATTGTTTACCTTAGGCCCTGAATAGGTATAATTAAAACCGGTCAACAACAGCGCGTGAGCACGAGAATCGCCCTGTTAATACATGGTCTAGCGGGACTACAACAACACGTTTTGTGCAAGAATTTGTATTATTTTATCGAGATTAAGGTGCAAGTGCCAACAATCCTTTGCCATCTATCGTGGCTCAATCGTTGACAGGTGGGTCACCGTCCGCCAGTTTGTTTGTTTTGACAGCGCGTATGAATACAGTTCGGTCGTTCGAATGTTATTCACTAGTGAATATCAAAAAATAAATGATAGTGTTACGTCACGCTGAAGCCACGAGTTATGTTATAAAAGCTATTATATGATTATATTCAGTACACCATTTTTTTAGGTGTTATAACTGTGAGGTCGTTTCGATTCTACATATTCTTTTTCGTTTTAAGCTTGTGTTTTGGTTATCCGATTTGAATTGTACTAGGAGTTGTTGCTGTGAAGCACTTTTCAGCGTACATATTATGGAAATGTGCTATATGAATGTGGTATTTGAAATACATACGAGGAGTGTTCAAAAAAGTTCCCGGAAAAGTGTTGTAATTTTTCCATAAAATTTCACTCTATAAAAACTATAAACAATTCTGTGTCTGAACATAAAATACAATGCACAATAAAGTATACATATTTCAAAATATTTAACGTCTATAACAGCCACCAAAGGTAAACCGGTCCAACGTCATTGAACCTCATCGACGTCATGTCTCACTAATCATCTACCAGCTGAAATTGCCTCAAATTCGATCTTGATCAAAGTATTCGTCGCCAAACGATATAGTTGTACACCTCTTCATCTAGGAAGTAAATGCTCAACTGAAACTGTTCTTCGGGAGCGATCAGATTGCCGCAAGAACCATAATGCGCCGGTCCACTTCAAGCAGTTCCTTGTTTTCAGTGACGTGACGCTACGTGACTAACGTTGGACGAGCGCTCCTTGGCTCCATGACACTTTCTCTGCCGTTTTTAAACCGTCCGTATTGTTTTGCAAGAAAATCATGTATGTATGTAATTCATCCTAGTATTCTCGTTCTCTAAAATTCAAAATACAATTACTTTATTTTTTCGATGATTGGCAATTAGTGTAAACTTAAATTTAATTATAATGCATCTATATTTTTAGCTGATTACTTTTTTTTCCATGTATTTTCATAGTATCCCTTTGCACCATTAGTGTAAACTTATATTATTAATTAATTATACTGCATCTATAGTTTTAGTTGATATTTTTGTTTTTCCATGTATTTTCATATTAGCCCTTTGCTCCATAGCTTTGTTTCAGAGTATCTATGGAGTAAAGGGTTAACCACTGTTCTTCCTGTTATATAACCAATGTTGTAAACATGTTCTATATTTCACATGCCCAGATTGGGCCTTGACGTATCTTAATAAACTTGTAAACCACTCGTACACCTGTGGATTCTTCATTGCAATGGGCCCACATACATTCTCCGACATTTGAATAGTATCTTTCCTTGAAACATCATTCAAAATGAAAAATTAGATCGCTGATCTTTGCTCTGTTGAACCGCAAATTTCACGCCACCCATTTTTCACACGTGTGAAATTTGCGGCCCCATTTTTCACATAATCTGTGAAAAATGCGTTTTGCTCCTATACCCCCCTTCAAAGCCTGACGCATTTTTCACGTATGTGAAAAATGCGTCGAGAAGATGTGCTAAATTATTCACTTCAAAACACGCGTCGCATTTTTCACACTTGAGAATATATTGAAGTTGATCAATTTCTTTGGCCATTTCGGTTATAGATCACCTTGATCGAAATCGGGATGCCAGATTTGTAGTACAACTCAGAAGTTAATTTGGTGCTTGCTCAACATCCTTATTTGAATAAAACATAATTATGGGTCACGAGGGTAAAACGTATTTGAAGTTTCTTCTTAATCCTTTAGCGTCCACATATTTGATATGCATTATGATTTTGTCTGCATTTGATGTCCCCGTGTTGCGGCGCATATTGTCGCCGTTGTTCATCTTTGCTGAAACAGATGGAACATATTGTCACCGGCGTTAATATGTCCCGAAGTTTTCGGCACATATTAATGCTGAACTGCACAAATTGTCGCCAGTGACAATATGTGACGAAGGTTATGGTGCTTTTTAGGTTATTTTTGGCGACAATATGTCAAACGGCTTTAACGACGAACAAATTGACGACAGAGAACATACATATGGATGAAACAACAGACAAACAGCCGGACGGATATATGATCCTGTCAAAACAGCTGACACAATACACAGTTTTTGATTATCATTGGCGCAATTGCACTGTGTCGTAAACCACTGAATACTATAATTTCGATTTCCCAACAAACGAGTCGAACGACAATATGACAGTGGCGTAACCCTTGGGCAAGTATTGTCGCCGTTGCCGACAACTTCGGTACATACTGTCGCCGGCGACAATATGTGCCGCTTGTTTCGGTATATATTGTTGCCGGCGACGATATGTACACCGTCGACAACATGTGCTGCTACACCCGCGATATTGAATATCTGGGATATTTTGTCCCGATTGGCTTACATTTCTTTAGACAAGACCTTTCAAGATACCAACACTTTTGATCTTATGACCTTCTCCTTGACCTTTGACTTACCATTTTTAAAAACTTCTTTTGACCGATGAGGTGCAGGACCATTATAAATTGCGTATGTAGTTTTTGATACACACCATTTGTATGAATACAAAATATTTAACCGGCTGACATCTGAATTGATCTTTGACCTACTTAATTAAAAACCTTACCATTGGCTATCACTTTCGAACCATCGAAAATAGGGCTTTCAAACTTGACACGTATCTTCCTTCTTTCAAGACCTTTTTACAGTACATAGCGTACATCGTGCGTATATGTATCGTGCGTTAATCGTATATCATGTGTATATCTTTCGTGCGAATATGTTGTACATCTCACGGTTAATATAATGGGTACTATTTCCATTTTATGAGATATTTTAGTAATACTTTTTTGTAATATATGTATTATCTAATGAAAGAAAGAGTTGCTCTTTACTTAAGGTAACCATAACGTAAGGAATCGTTCATAGTTCATATAATGTGCGTATATGTATCGAACGTAAATAGCATATCATGCGTGATAATATCGTATATCGTGACAACAAATATGCTCACATATTTTGTATCGGACTTGACACGCCATGCATCTTTCGGCAATAATTTGAGAGCGGAGGAAAAATTCTTTCTCCGACTCTGCGCTATGTTTCCAGATCACAACTTTGCTTTAAAAGAGATCAACGCAGAAATGTAAACCGAAAGTAGAAGTTTATTTTAGAATGCTCAGCAATTTAGGAAACACTTTGAAGAAAAATTCCCCCATTGATTGTTCTGAAAACCCTTATATCCTTTCGACTCCTGTAGCGTAATAAAACGTATTGGCGATTTTCAAAATCCTTATATCCTTTCGACTCTTGTAGCGTAATAAAACGTATTGGCGAATTTGGCGTTCCATAACTTGGATCTATCTGAAGCAAATCGTTTGAATAGTTAGGGTTATAATGACTGTAGTCCAGTCTGTAAAGTAGGCAAGTATTATGGCCGTAGGTATATAAATGGGCGTTTTATCAGCAGCCAAAATCGGCTCAGACACCGGTTTTTCCGGCCCTGAAATAACGCACGCTACCCCTGCTACCTCTGCTCGTGTTATGGCTGTTATGGCGCACCATACATTTACAGCATCAAACAAATCACATTATATATTAGATCTAATGTCAATAGACACGACACGCAAAAAATGGAACTAAGAGGTTTAAAAATGGGCCAAAAATTGGCTTCGGTGTTTTTTCGCACAGTGCGTCATGAATTTTTGTGACCGTCTATAAAATATACGCGTACTGCCTATCTGCATGGCTGTGCTTATCTGGCACATAAACAATAACACAAGCAACATTGTTTAAAGTTGTCACCCTCACGTACTACCAGTTAACTGGCTTTAGTCGGACAGTACAATGAGAGTTTACTGAAAGTAATTTGACACATAACTGAGAGTGAACTGACAGTAACCTGACAATCCAATGATGGAAAATATCATACTTATTACATTGTTTTGTTTTATTATCATTTATAATAATAATGATGATGATAATAATAATAATAATAATAATAATAATAATAATAATAACAATAATAAAAATAAAATAATATAATAATAATAATAATGATAATAATATAATTTATTTATCTATTTCGCCACATCACAGCATTACAAAAAAATCATCTTCATTAATTCATTAGTAAGACATATTACTAAAAGCTATTCTACCGCAGACTGTCATTTTACTCTAACATTGTTTTCATTTTAGTATACTCTCAGTGCGCTGTCATTTCACTCTCAGTTTATTCTCCGTGCCCTGTCATAGTTTATATATGTATATTTACAAAACATTCTTATCATCTACGTCGGTTTTAAACTGGGTAATTGGATAAAGTATATATATTAAAGTACAGTCGGCATTCATTAGCTTGAACACTTTGCGAACATCAATATAAGTTCGACTTTAAAGAACTCCGAGATAAATGATCTTTCTACACACAATACACGGGTACTACATTACTTTTTAAAATTTCTTTTTGGTCAAATGCACATGCATCATTTGCATTGTTGAAAATGAAAACGGAATCCCAAGCAGTTTATATACAGACCAGACGCCGAGTCGCTCTGCATCTGGTCTGGATCAGCATTACTTGCAATTCAAATAACAGCTCAATTTGCAGGGACTTTCGTGGATTTCGGCATAAGCAGAAGTTCAATTTAACCGAGTTCGAGATAACGAGAGTCGACTCAGGGGACATTACTGTCATAAACTTAATTCAGGGACAAAGCTACCCTATCCGATACTAATTCAATGTCCTGATGGCTGTTTAAGATCTCTCGTGCATAAGAATGTCAACAATAGCTAAACCATCTATTGACACATCTGTGAAAAATGCGTTGGTATTAGTAGGTTTTCAGAAAAGGGGGTTAAAGGGGGTCCGAAATTATCACAGCAGGGTTTTGTGAAAAAGGGGGCCCCAGTTTTCACATGTGCGAAAAATGGGGCCGCAAATTTCACGCGTGTGAAAAATGCGTCAACCCATTTTTCACACGTGTGAAAAATGGGTGGCGTGAAATTTGCGGTTCAACATTGCTCCATAGGTATTTATACGCACCATACAAAGCAAAATGGCCGCCAGAATGCCAAATGATGCCACGTTCATAAGTGACGTCACTAACGTCAAGTCAGGGTGGAGCGGTGGTCTATAGTGGTAACGCGCCTGACCTCCAATCCGGAGGTCCGGGGTTCAAATCCCGGTCCTATAGGAAATTTCAGAGGCACTTTTCTGTGTCTCCAACCCAGACGGAGTCTGAGGAAAAATGTATGTGAAGCTTGAATAGTCCGAAAAGTAGTCCGATTGTCATTCATTCGATTTACCGTATTTTGTGTACCTCTTGTGAGTGGCCGTATTAGAGACTTTAGTGCCCTCGTCAATTTTAACAAGATTTTTCTTATACTGTTAACAAGTCACAAACAGGGATATTAGCATCAAGCACAGCTAATAGATCCTATCATCCAAGACATAAATGTAATTTATCTCGCGGCTGTAGAGTCCAATTAATTTGTTAAGCTTTAGGACTCTCTGTACGTCAATATCAGTCGTCTTTCACTGTGCCGTCTCCGCTCCTGATACAAGTGTTAGCAGCTGTTTTCCGATATCACCAGAAGCGGGGAGGCGTACAAAGACAGTTGTGCTGTGGACACTGGAATATGCTGCCAGAATACAAGAAGAATGCCTCCGCTGTGGACCACATGCTGGCCATGTCTGTGCTAACCCTGTAGGAAATATAGATTGAGAATATTATCTAAATAAAATGTATTGGCGAGCAGAAAGAGCATTGTAGTGAACATGTTATTAAGATAGTGGGTCCTGAACCTAACAGCGATTCGACGAAATCCGGACAGTTTACCACGATGTACATCTACAGCATTCATTTGACGATTATCGGATTCATTCTCTTAGATTGCTGGATTAAAGTACACGCCGATGAAGGTGAATATAAATCATATACAGTAAGATTATCTAAAGAGACCACGTATATAGGCATAAAACTGTGTCATAAAGGCATGTAATAGCTTAATACAAGAAGACCGTTATGCGCAATGTTCCTGTTGGAACTTTCTGCATTGCTTTCGTTCTGTATCAAGTAACCACTTATTTTCAATGGCATTTACTTTTATTAATAAAATGGTCGCATTGGAATGGTCCAATGCAGTAAATTCAGAAATACTTGAATAGCTCTTATCTTTTATTTCGACAACTTAATTTCCTTTTTGGAATATTATCGTCGGTGTGTAATAGTTTATCAAATACCGAATTCAGAAGTTTGGCAATGTCTAACTATGTAGATCTAGACCAAGAACCGAGTCTTTGACGTCACGGCTGGTTTTGTTTACACTGTTTACAAATTTCCAAAAACAATGTTCATGTTGTACAACTAAATGTACACTATGCATTTCCCAGTGCATTTTAAGGAACCGCCTACTATTCAAAAGGAGCAGTCTTGATAAACAGAACAGAGCAGAACATATCTTTTATTACACCCAGGTACATGGGTACAGCATGGGGATCAAACATAGATATATACATCTGATCAGGGTATGCTCTGTTTGCTAAATGAACTTGGTAGATATGTTTCTTAGTTTCTAAAATTGCTACCGTGTTCCACCTTCCTTATTTCATTATAACAATATTGTCCATGAATGTTCGGTAGGTATTGGACGTTGAATAAACGTAGAACGTTGAACATGGAAAGGGTTAATGCAGGGGGAAATATTTCCCAAAGGAGTTTCTGTATCATTTTTGTCATTCGTTATGCTTCCACCTGCCTGAAAGATTCCGTTTCTTTTAAATAAGGTGTTGCAATGTATTACTTTCTATGTTTCCATATATAATACTTAACCCTTTCCTTGTTCTATGTTTATTACAAATTTCAATACCTACTGAATAATTATGGATAAAATATTTATAATGAAATATGGAAGTTTGAACATTGTAGCCATTTTAGAAACTAAAGAAACAGACCTTTCAAATTCCACTAGCTAACATTGCAGACCCTGATCAGATCGCAGGAGCCGTCTGATCGGGTCTATTCTGTTTTGCAAATGCATGAAATCACGTTTATATGAGGGAAATGGTTAACTTGCTGTTAATATGGTGACTGTTTAAACTTCAGTCTGTTACAATATTCATTTACTCCCGATTTATACATGTGTGTGAAGCTGGCTCAGCAATCAACCATCAACCATCAACATTCGTTTTTACATAAGGAAACCGAATGTTGATCTGGAATGTCGAGCTCGCCCATCAACATTCGTTTTTATATAAGGAAATCGAATGTTGATCTGGAATGTCGAGCTCGCCCATCAACATTCGATTTTATATAGAGAAACCGAATGTTGAGCTGGAATGTCGAGCTCGCCCATCAACATTCGTTTTTATATAAGGAAATCGAATGTTGATCTGGAATGTCGAGCTCGCCCATCAGCATTCGTTTTTATGTAACAAAATCGAATGTTGATCTTGAATGTCGAGCTCACCCATCAACATTCGTTTTTATATAGAGAAACCGAATGTTGATCTGGAATGTCGAGCTCGCCCATCAACATTCGTTTTTATATAGAGAAACCGAATGTTGAGCTGGAATGTACAGCTCGCCCATCAACATTCGTTTTTATATAAGGAAACCGAATGTTGATCTGGAATGTACAGCTCGCCCATCAACATTCGCTTTTATATAAGGAAATCGAATGTTGATCTGGAATGTCGAGCTCGCCCATCAACATTCGTTTTTATATAAGGCAATCGAATGTTGATCTGGAATGTCGAGCTCGCCCATCAACATTCGTTTTTATATAAGGAAATCGAATGTTGATCTGGAATGTCGAGCTCGCCCATCAACATTCGTTTTTATATAGAGAAACCGAATGTTGATCTGGAATGTCGAGCTCGCCCATCAACATTCGTTTTTATATAAGGAAACCGAATGTTGATCTGGAATGTCGAGCTCGCCCATCAACATTCACTTTTATATAAGGAAATCGAATGTTGATCTGGAATGTCGAGCTCGCCCATTAACATTCGTTTTTATATAAGGAAATCGAATGTTGATCTGGAATGTCGAGCTCGCCCATCAACATTCGTTTTCATATAGAGAAACCGAATGTTGATCTGGAATGTCGAGCTCGCCCATCAACATTCGTTTTTATATAGAGAAACGGAATGTTGAGTTGGAATGTCGAGCTCGCCCATCAACATTAGTTTTTATATAAGGAAATCGAATGTTGATCTGGAATGTACAGCTCGCCCATCAACATTCGTTTTTATATAAGGAAATCGAATGTTGATCTGGAATGTCGAGCTCGCCCATCAACATTCGTTTTTATATAGAGAAACCGAATGTTGATCTGGAATGTCGAGCTCGCCCATCAACATTCATTTTTATATAAGGAAACCGAATGTTGAGCTGGAATGTCGAGCTCGCCCATCAACATTCGTTTTTATATAGAGAAACCGAATGTTGAGCTGAAATGTCGAGCTCGCCCATCAACATTCATTTTTATATAAGGAAACCGAATGTTGATCTGGAATGTCGAGCTCGCCCATCAACATTCGTTTTTTTATAAGGAAATCGAATGTTGATCTGGAATGTCGAGCTCGCTCATCAACATTCGTTTTTTTATAAGGAAATCGAATGTTGATCTGGAATGTCGAGCTCGCCCATCAACATTCGTTTTTATATAGAGAAACCGAATGTTGAGCTGGAATGTACAGCTCGCCCATCAACATTCGTTTTTATATAGAGAAACCGAATGTTGATCTGGAATGTACAGCTCGCCCATCAACATTCACTTTTATATAAGGAAATCGAATGTTGATCTGGAATGACGAGCTCGCCCATCAACATTCGTTTTTATATAAGGAAACCGAATGTTGATCTGGAATGTCGAGCTCGCCCATCAACATTCGATATAGAGAAACCGAATGTTGATCTGGAATGTCGAGCTCGCCCATCAACATTCGTTTTTATATAAGGAAATCGAATGTTGATCTGGAATGTCGAGCTCGCCCATCAACATTCGTTTTTATATAAGGAAATCCAATGTTGATCTGGAATGTCGAGCTCGCCCATCAACATTCGATTTTATATAGAGAAACCGAATGTTGATCTGGAATGTCGAGCTCGCCCATCAACATTCGTTTTTATATAAGGAAATCGAATGTTGATCTGGAATGTCGAGCTCGCCCATCAACATTCGATTTTATATAGAGAAACCGAATGTTGTGCTGGAATGGCGAGCTCGCCCATCAACATTCGCCATTATATAGGGATTTTTTTTTCTCTGAATATACAAGATTATCAGCTTTCATCTTTGGCACATAGCATCATCTGTAGGTCCGCTACAAAAAATTTGCCCATGGTATAAAAATTGGACCCGGCCGAGGGGTTGCCACTTTCTATAGGAACATATAGCTAAAATGTTGAAAATGTCTCTGAAACTGGAAGCTCTTAGCTTTCAAGATGGCAAATTACGTCACCTTGAAGTCCGCAGGGGTCAGATAAGGCCCAGCTACATGGGTAGCCAGATTTCTATAGAAAAATATAGTGAAACACTTGATTTTTCTCCAATGATTGGCTTGTGAACGATACCAGGGTCACCATGGTAATATTGTTGTGTAATGCAAAGTTTGACCTATTGATTGTTGATAAATTTATGTGAACATGTGCGTCTGGCGTATAGGAATTTTTAAAGATCGTACTAAAGTCAAACATACCGGTATATGTTTGATAGTTAGTCATGATAAGTATTAGTATGTAACTGCTGCCTATTCATTAAAATACATATATTGATTTTAATAACCGCAGGCCTTAATTTATATAATCAGATGTGGCATATCTGTGTCCTATGAAAACATTTACCTTTTAGTTTTTATCTAGGACGTTTTATTGAAGATAGCCCTTCTTAGAAACCGACTTTCCGTTTTAGGAATATACATGTATCTTGAAAATATGCTTTATATCTTCTTTATTACATCTGCATGTGTAAATTTGGCATTTAGTCAATTCTAAAGGTGGTGTCACACTAGAGCGTATGGCACGAACGTATGCGAACGTATACGCTCGCATACGCAGATAAACGCTATGGGTAGTATAGGCATACGTTGTATAAGCTGCCATATGTCGGTGTACGTTCTCATACTCAGAGAACGAAACTAATTTTTGAACATGTTCAAAGCAGGTCAGCGTATACGAGCGTATGAAGTATACTAGGTCAAATACGTTTCACATACGGTGGCATGAAGGCGGCCAGTAAATCTATCATATGGATAGCGTATCAGTAACGTAATTTTAACGTATGTCTGACGAACGACTAACATTTTTAACCTATTTCTGGCTATCCATACGCTATTCATGCGCTCAATGAGGTAAGAATACATTACTTATATGCTCACACACGCTATTTATAGGCTGATATACGCTACATTGACGGTGACATAAGTTGACACATGCTCGTATACGTTTCCCATGCGTTGCCTATACGCCAGATATACGGTACGCATACGCTATTCACGCGCTGCTAATACATTCATCGAAGATAGAGGCGGAAAATTACGGATTCATATGCTCAAAAGTTGTGCGTATGCCCAGGATTTCATACGCACGCTATGCATACGTTCGTCTCATACGCTATAGTGTGACATGGGCATAATTTAACGTATGTCTGACGAATGACTAACGTATTTAACGTATTTAACCTATTTCTGGCTATCCATACGCTGCTCATGCGCTCACATGCAGTAAGAATATGTTACTCATATGCTCGCATACGCTAGTTATACGCTGATATACGCTACACTGACAGTGACATAAGTTGACACACGCTCGTATACGATTCTCAAGCGCTGCATATACGCCAGATATACGGTACACATGCGCTGGTAGTAGATTCATCGAAGATAGTGTTGGGAAATTTCGGGTTCATACGCTCAACAGTTGTGCGCATGACCAGTTTTTCATACGCTATGCATACGTTCGTCTCATACGCTATAGTGTGACAGGACCATTAAGACAATTCGCAAGTGCCCATAACCAGTAACACTTTGAGTATGAATTTGTGAACCATGCATTGACAATTGTGATTTCATATTTATAACACGTGATGTTTGATTTTGCAGTTTATAAGAAGTTTAAATATTACAATGGATTAACGAACATGTTTTACAGCTGCTTAAGTTAAATATTAGCTTTTAAATTTGAACTCATTATGTTAATGAATATGGCTATGGACCCATTGTATTTGGAAAGTTCCCAATAAAAATGTTTAAAAAAATGGTGCATAGTATTGTCATATGTCAGGCATATTCAGTTGTGTTATTCACATTGTATGATATTCCGCAAGAGAAATTCTATATAGCTACAATGGTAGAATGGAGGAGTTTACATTCCAGCTTAGCATTCGTTTCCTTATATAAAAACGAATGTTGATGGGCGAGCTAAACAGTCCAGCTCGACATTCAGTTTCTCTATATAATGGCTAATGTTGATGGGCGAGCTCGTCATTCCAGCACAACATTCAGTTTCTCTATATAAAAAACGAATGTTGTTGATGGGCGAGCTCGACATTCCAGTTCGACATTCAGTTTCCCTATATAATGGCGAATGTTGATGGGCGAGCTCGACATTCCAGATCAACATTCGATTTCCTTATATAATCAAAGTACTGATAGTACTGAAAGTGTCTGTGTTTTTGGAAAGAAAAAGTGTTGAATACAGTAGAACCTCTCTAAACCGGACAAAAATAAACATTAAGGATGGGCGTTAACGACTGCTGTATGCTGAAAATTTCCGTATCGTTGTCAGCCTGCATCAAGCAGCCACCTGTTATGTTTATTTTCTGTTCGATCTAGAGAGGTACTACTGTATTTCGGTGGTTTGTTTGCGAGTTATTTTTTATGTTCCCAGATGTTGAAATCTTATCTGAAGGTAGTTGGTGTTTTGCATGATTTATGTAAATATTTCAAACGCAATTTCCAAATCTGAAGTACAACACATTCAAGGCATAAGTCGATCAGTGTCAAGAAATATTGATTTTCCGAAAAACGTTATATAAATATATTGATGTAAATATATACAAAAATAAGTTTGGAATTAGTTAAATATTGGAATCTAACAAACATTACAAGTAGATAATCAAGAATGTTTGTATTGTTTTACATGCTATAATGGTATACTCAGATCTTTTGAACAACTTCAGATCATCTGAAATTGTTCATAGATTTTGAAATGGGAGGAAAACAAAGAGTACATGTAAATATATTCCTGATGGAAATTTTATTGTAGACAATGGCAAGAAAAAGTACAAAACAGCAAATAAACATATATTGCAAGTAAAGCATCTGTTTGAATGTAATAAAAAATGTAATCAAATGTTAAATCGAAACATGGTTGTATTTCCACTTTTACCCGATTTTTGTAAAACCTCTGTTGAACAGCCATTCAGATGTTAATTGACAATTCCTTATGATAGGTAGAACTTGAATGCAAATTGGCAACCCTTTTCGTTGCATTAGGCTGTCACTGTAATCATAGGTCATCATGGTTAAAAACAAGTGGCTGTTCAATAAAGGTTATTGAAACATTAAATGGAATCATGAATAGTAACTCTTACATCTAAACTAAATAGCTACACTACATATGATACAGAAACATTGACAGGCAAACCATATTTCAATAATAATGTTCAGATATGCTATAGTTTTCAACTTTAAAGTGGAAGTCCCTACAATGATCGCATATTTTCAAGAATAGCATAACACTTGGTATTTGTTATGCTCTATCATTATTATGAAGGTTCCCAATTTGAATTTATTTCGAAAACCGATTTCATCAATACTGATCATTTTTGTTCTACAACACAATATTATCGGCCTTTTCCGTTAAGTTTTTCCGTGTTTTGCCGATGATCACCCGATCCCTCCATTGTTTACGTAATAGCTTTCTCGGAATATACAATATACTACTTTTCAGCATGTAAACAAATGAGTTTTGTATATTTTAAGTGTTTATGAAACGCATCAAATGTAGGGACATCCCGTTTAAGACATTGCAGGGTTTCACAATTTGGAACAAGAGAACCATGATGGTCCTAAATCGCTCACCTGGTTTCTATACACTTATGCATACACTGTATTTCTATGTAAAAATTAGTCGGCTTCAGATTCGGGCCATAATGAAACCAAGGGCCAAAATTTTAGGCCTGGATGTTACAATTTGAACAATAAAGGAACATTAGGTGATGCTTCATATAAATTTCAAGTCTGGGCCTTACAATTTCACAGAAGGAGATTTCACAGAAGCCCTAGCGGGGCCATTTTGGTCCAGGTCTCATAATTTGAACAATCTTAGTAGAAACCATTAGTTGATACTACATACCAATTTTCTAGGCCTTACAGTTTCGGAGTAGAAGATTTTTAAAGACTTACCAATAAACAAGAGGGCCAGAATGGCCCTGAAGCGCTCACCAGACAATCAGAGGAGAAGATTTTCAAAGAGTTCACTATTTGTTTCTACTGAAAACTGCCCACCCCTGGGGCGGTGCCAATTTTGACCCCAGGGCCATAATTTATATAACTTTTGTAGAGGACCTGAACATGATACTATGTGCCAAATATGAAAGCTGAGAGCTTTCCAGTTTCAGAGAAGAAGATTTTCAAAGATTTCACTATTTGTTTCTATTGAAAACTGCCCAACTCTGGTGCGGGGCCAATTTTGATACCCGGGACCATAATTTATATAACTTTTGTATAGGACCTGAACATGATGCTATGTGCCAAATATGAAAGCTGAGAGCTTTCCAGTTTCAGAGAAGAAGATTTTCAAAGATTTCACTATTTGTTTCTACTGAAAACTGCCCACCCCTGGGGCGGTGCCAAATTTGACCCCAGGTCCATAATTTATATAAATTTTGTAGAGGACCTGAACATGATGCTCTGTGACAAATATGAAAGCTGAGAGCTTTCCAGTTTCAGAGGAGAATATTTTCAAAGTTTTCACTCTTTGTTTCTATTGAAAACTGCCCACCGCTGGGGCGGGGCCAATTTTGACCCCAGGGCCATAATTTATATAACTTTTGTAGAGGACCTGAAGATGATAATATCTCAAAATATGAAAGCTGAGAGCCTTCAAGTTTCAGAGATGAAGATTTTCAAAGATTTCACTATTTGTTTCTATTGAAAACTGCCCACCCCTGGGGCGGGGCCAATTTTGACCCCAGGGCCATAATTTATATAACTTTTGCAGAGTACCTGAGCATGATGCTTTGTGCCGAATATGAAAGCTGAGAGCTTTCCAGTTTCAGAGATGAAGATTTTCAAAGATTTCACTATTTGTTTCTACTGAAAACTGCCCACCCCTGGGGCGGTGCCAATTTTGACCCCAGGGCCATAATTTATATAACTTTTGTAGAGGACCTGAACATGATACTATGTGCAAAATATGAAAGCTGAAAACCTTCTGGTTTCAGAGGAGAAGATTTTCAAAGTTTTACTATATGTTTCTATTGAAAACAAGACACCCCTAGGGCGGGCCAAATTTCACACCAGGGCCAATATTTATATAACTTTTGTAGAGGACCTGAACAAGATGCTCTGTAACAAATATGAAAGCTGAGAGCTTTCCAGTTTCAGAGGAGAAGATTTTCAAAGTTTTCACTCTTTGTTTCTATTGAAAACTGCCCACCGCTGGGGGGGGGGGGCAATCTTGACCCCAGTGCCATAATTTATATAACTTTTTAGAGGACCTGAGCATGATGCTGTGTGCCAAATATGAAAGCTGAGAGCTTTCCAGTTTCAGAGATGAAGATTTTCAAAGATTTCACTATTTGTTTCTACTGAAAACTGCCCACCCCTGGGGCGGGGCCAATTTTGACCCCAGGGCCATAATTTATATCCCTTTTTGTAGAGGACCTGAATATGACGATATGTGCCAAATATGAAAGCTGGGAGCCTTCCAGTTTCAGAAAAGAAGATTTTCAAAGATTTCACTATTTGTTTCTATTGAATCTGCCCACCCCTGGGGCGGGGCCAATTTTGTCAGCGGGCAATAATTTATATAACTTTTGTAGAGGATCTGAACATGATGCTATGTGCCAAATATGAAAGCTGAGAGCCTTCCAGTTTCAGAGATGAAGATTTTCAAAGATTTCACTATTTGTTTCTACTGAAAACAGCCCACCCCTGGGGCGGGCCAATTTTGACCCCAGGGCCATAATTTATATAACTTGTAGAGGACCTGAACATGATACTATGTGCCAAATATGAAAGCTAAGAACCTTCTGGTTTCAGAGGAGAAGATTTTCAAAGGTTCAAATTGTTGACGACTGACGACGGACAACGCACGTCGACGGACATCAGGCAATCACAAAAGGTACCCTGAGCACTTTGTGCTTTGGTGAGCTTAAAACTGATGAGCCATGGGGTGGGGCCATTTTTGGCCCTGGGGTCACAATTTGAACAATCTTGGTAGAAAATCAATAGACTATGCTACATACCAAATATCAAAGGTATAGGTTTTAGAGTAGAAGATTTTTAAAGATTTTCCTATGAAAAACTGATAAGCTCGGGGCAGGGCCAGTTTTAGTCCAGGAATCATAATTTGAACAATCTTTGTAGAGGACTATTAGATGATGCTACATACCAAATATCAAGGCCTTAAGGTTTCATCAGAAGATTTTTAAAGATTTTCCTATGAAAAAAACCATTGTGATAAATAGAGCATTTGCTCCTAAAGGAGCAAATGCTCTATTTATCATAATGGTTTCACAAAGTGACTTTTACTGAGTTGTCAAAAGTCGTCAATATGCGGGAAAGGGTTAAGTGTATGTTAGGCAAATTATTGAAACAAAACCATGTGCTGAAGAAAGAGCAAACAAGTTTTTCAGAAAAATGATGTTGCAGCAACTCAATAGAATTAAGTTACAATCTAGTTACAATCTTTTATCCCATTCCCTGATATGTTATTTTCGATTCAACCTCTATGAACAAATCTACTGAAAAGAAGCACTTACAAGAAAAACAGTAGATTTTAAACCATTGTGATAAATAGAGCATTTGCTCCTTTGCTCTATTTATCACAATGGTTTAAAAAAGTGACTTTAACATACATGCATGCATCAAAATGCATCAATATGAGAGAATGGGTTAAGGATGAAGCAAAACTAGTCTTGACATTAAGTAATTAAAATATCTTCCTTTTCAATCTAATTATATATACTATTGCATTAAACATGTTACATATTTATATAAATACACTATATACATTGACATACTATGTTATACAATGATGATCCATGTTATCCCTTGTTCATAAACATACAATGTTTATCAGAAACTATGATCAATTTGAAGTTTTACTTAACCCTTTCCTACATAAATACGCCTTTCTACGCCTCTGTTAAAGTAACTTTTGGAAACTACATGTATTGTGATAAATAGAGCATTAATTGCTCCTTGGGAACAAAATTAATGCTCTATTTTACAATTTATCACAATGGTTTCAGAATTACAAAATTCTAAAAAAATTCTTTTCTCTAGTTGATGCTCCTTTTCGGTAGATTTATTCAAGGAGGTTGGATCTAAAAATAGCCTATGAGGGAATGGGTTAAGAAAAATTCATTCTGGTCCACATTATCAAGCACTTCACTGCCACAGCCTGAATTGTATATTCTGATCTACAGTACTTTAATTAGCAGACAGAGTGGACCTTAGTCAATAAGTTATCATAGGGGCTGTATGATACTGATGTACCCTTTTTGTAAAGACTTAAAAGGGGTGTAAATGTTAAAAGGATAAGGTTACCAAATTTTACTGACATTACATAGCATCATACATTAAAAACAAGATTCAAGGATTGGTGAAGCACCAGGGTCTATAAACCAATGCCCTTTTCAACAAAAATTACTGTGCCTTCATTGTACCCTAAGGGATACACTAGTTAAAGGGACATTCAAAAATGATTAAAAGAGATATTCAGCTCTTATATATATGTATATTGCCATCTGGTTGCCAGTCCTCTTCCTTGTACATGTATACCACTCATGAATACTGTGTTAAATACTCCATAAATACGCAGGGTTGAGCGGTAAATACCGGCCATTCTACACCATTGCAAACAGGGTAGACCCACACCAGATAGCTCCTATACAGAGCTCCAGATAAGATGCACCAATTACATGTTCAGGAATAACTCCTTTATTTCCAGGGTTGGCAAAATGCCGGCATTTATGAGTATTTACCGTGCCGGCGGTAAATACCGGTAAATACCGGGATTTACTGGCGTTTACTGGCATTTACTGGTATTTTGAATTGTCCAGGGGGCTTAGCACATATTTAAACCATCCTAATGTGCTTTATTAGTTCTCTAATCATATATACAAGTTTTGCCCTATGTATTTGCAGTGTAAACAACCCAAAAAATAAAATAAAAGGTGTAATTAGGGCCCTGCTTGGAAATGCAGGAGTCCTATAGGAATCACAATTTCTGTCCATCCGTCAACACTTTTGATGTGACATGATAACTCGACAGTACTTCACATATTGGTTTCATATTAAGGCATATGCTAAGTATCATCAGAGGAAGACACCTATAGTTTTTGGGTTGAATCTGATCACTATATCTAAAATTATCTGCCCTTGATTACAGGGCTCTCTCCCTCTCTGTAACTGAGTCAGTTTTCTAGTTTAAGCTGAATTTTGAATGAACCAAGTTTCATGAAAATCAAAAGACTGGCAGTCAGTTGTAGTGAACTGAGTAACAGATAAGAGAAACAACACCGGCCACCTAACCCACTGCAAATTACTGTCAGGTCAGCTCTCAAAACAACAGTTTTGACACCTCTACTGGTCACTATGGTAATTGTTGTAAAAACATACACACTTTTCATTTAAGAGATACACACAATGAACCATGAAGTGTCAAACAGAAATAGAGGGGGCAATGATTCAGATTAAACCAATCAAACTGCAGTATCAGACAAAGGAGTTTAGAGCTATACAGGACTTTTCTGATAGCCAGATGAAACTCCTAGATAATATGTATAAGCTATCTGATGAGTACACCTGGCAGGCATGAAACAGTTTAAACCCTCAGTATAATGATGGTCAGAAATCAATAAATAAACTTATCAATATTCCACTAACCAGCAATTTAAAACAGCCTTTATAAAAACAATAAACTTCAAAGAAATAATATATATTCCACCTTTTCTGGGGTATTTGCCAGTAAATGCCAGTACTGGCCATTTTGGGAGTATTTACCGGACCGGTAAATACCGGTATTTACCAGCGGTATTTACCGCCCCCGGTATTTACCGCCCAACCCTGTTTATTTCTCCACCAAACCTTATACTATGACCTATCTTCAGAAATCTTCTCGAAGAGACAATTCTATAAAGTGGTCACAGTGTAGGGTTTGGTGGAGAAATGACAATTAAATTAGTATTTGGAAACACACCCTTATCTGTAGCTATATGCCTATAGGAGTTGTCTGATCAGGGTATGTTCTGTTTGCTTATGACATAATATACATCTGGCTCTACAGTTTCTGTTATGGCCAAAAATGCCTGTCTTAATAATGCCATTGCAAAAACTCAACTCATTAATATTCATGATGTCATTATTTCTAACATGAATATTTATGGAGTAAAGACTTAACTGCTATGATCAAAATTTGATCACTATGACATGTCAACTGTGGTTTTTAACAAACTGAGCATCATCTTAATGGGGGATGACCAACAAATACTGGCTGCTTGTGTCCAAAGTAGTTCAGAAGGTTCATTCATTTTTGTTGCTCATTTTACAAAACTTCAGCATAGCTTCTGATAGTCCTTTCTGCTTTTTGATATGTCCAAGTTGTTGAAAAGCATCAAGCTTCAGAGTACTGCCCATCTCTCTCAGCATGTCTAACATATATTCTACTTTCCGTTTAGAATCACCATCATACCGTCTTTGACCAAATTGTTTTGCAATTAACTGGTACATGTGAAAAAGTGGTGACTCGAAAGGGACTTGAACCCAGGGCCTTTGACTTACCATGCCAACACTCTACCTACTGTGCTGTCAAGGTCACACAGTCTAAAGCTTTTCAATGTTCCACCACAATCTTTAACCATTTAATGTTCCATCTGGAGATCAGCAAACACTGGCTGCTTGTAGTTCAGTAGATTTTAATAATTCATATATCACAAAGTCAGCACCAGTTGATCAAGCTTTTCATACATGTACTTAGATGAGTATTGGGAAGTCTTGTCTGGATGTTGATAAAAATGTTTCATCGATTCGCTCTTTGTCAATAAAGCAATATTATTCTCCGTTTTTGTGGCAATTAAAGCAACGTGGGCTCTGTTAGAAAACTGGTATGTCAGGTTCATGATTGTTTGGAATCTTGTTGAAATTACTGTCCCCTGCAAATAAAATTATTTTTTATGATTAAAATATATTTCTTAACCCCCTACACCATAAATATTCATATAACAAATAAATACATGTAGAGGTTATTTCATAGGTGACTAGGGCCTCAGCGATATTGGCATGTCACCTTGAGATTGGCTCTAGGGCTTAAACACGAGGGACTACAGGTATATCAAGGTAAGGGACTATATCACTCTGCGGTCCTAGTCACCTGTGTAACAACCTGTTTATTACATTTGTGGATAAAAAGGGATCTACCAGGTGCAATAGTTTCTCAAAGGATTGAAAGAATCAGACGGTAATGACTATTCTGACGTCAGTTGGATAACGTCAAAATGACAGGGTTTTTTTATTATTAAAAATGGGCATTGCAAAGAGCGGCAAGTGTGCACTTTTTATTTACCTGTATGTGTACCGGACATGTAAATAATCTGAATTGAATCGGGCGAGGATTCAGGATTGTCTTTGTAAAAGCCAGGATTTGGGGACTAATCGGTATGTGTATGAGCACTTGGACAACATTTGCATCATTTATAATGATTATAGCAAAATTAGACCTTTTATCGCTTATTGGGGTTCTGTTGCTATAGACAATAGATTTAGAATGTTATCTTGGCAGCTGGCACAAAATCAGTTATTGGCCCCGTCGCTAGGTCTGTATTGGCCTGCTCAGACAACACCACTCCATTTTTCAAATTATATTGGACCATTTTTAACGTAAAAATGTTACTATTTATAGTAACAAATATAATAAATAGAGGTTATTACACGGGATGACTAGGGCCTCAACGTGATATTGTCCCGCCACCTTGATATTGGCCTAAGGGCCTAAGCCTGAGGGTCTATATCAAGTTAAGGGCCAATATCACGCCGCGGTACAAGCCAGCCGTGTAATAACCTGTTTATTACATTTGTAAAACATTGATGAACATTTTAGCAGATCAGATATAGAGCAGACAGTATTTCTCAGCATGAAAACGGTGTTAAAAACTCAACTGAGGGAATGGCGCTATCCTGACATCATTTGGATGACGTCAAATTGACGGTTTTACACTATCCGAACAATGGGCGATGGAACTAGCGACTATATGTCACTTTACTGGTATGTGCACGGTGCATTTGAATAAATCTGAATCAAATCCGGCGAGGATCGTGGTTTGGAAATTGGGGCTTATCGGTACATGTACGAGCACTTCGACAACATTTGCAGCATTGGAGCAGAATAAGAATCAGTTATTGGCCCGTCGCTAGGTCTGTACATGCCCGCTCGGAGAATTCCACTTTCGACTGATATTGGACCATTTTGAGTGTTAAAATGATACTATTTATACATGTAGTAACAAATGTAATAATTACATTTATACTGGATATTAACTGAATGTTTATAATGGCACTATGAACAATTCTGTTTTAATCATACTAGAAACTGTAGAATCGTCTAATCTTTATTATTTCATAAGCAAACAAAGCAGACCCTGATCAGAGAGCTCTTATAGACACTGTCTGATATGGATAGATGCTGTTTGCAAAGGCATTAACCCTTTCTCTCAAATAAAATTCATTTGCAAACAGAGTAGACCCAGATCAGGTTCTTCTCTCATTGCTAACCGAATTCAATAGACCTTTTCCTTTACTTTCCAAAATGTCTACAATGTTCCACCTTCCATATTTCATTACTATTTTGTTCATGAATATTCAGTAGGTATTGAAATTTGATATAAACATAGAACTGGGAAAGGGTTAAGAGGTCTATTAATGGAGTATGTATCAGTAAATGACTATAAAACATTTTACATTTAAAATTGTACAGATCATTCACCTTTTTTCACAAGTGCATATTACCAGGATAACAACAATATAGAAAGGCTTTGTACAATCCTTCTTCAGATTTCACTATGTCGATAATTTAAGCCTTTCTCTGTTTAAAATTAAATTTAACCTTTTCCCTCATATAGACACATTTTCACGCATCTGCAAACAGAGTATAGGAGCTGTCTGATCAGGGTCGGCTCCGTTTACTTATGGTGTAATAAAACTCCCAACCAATATAGATCTGATTCAACAGCTTCTGTCTCGGCCAGAATCTCATGTGTTCATATACCATTATAAAAACTAATCTTATTAATATTCATGACATCATTATTTCTTACATGAATAGATTGTACACAACAGAGAAAGGGTTATGGATTAATAATGGCATATTGATATTATTAGATCAATTTTTAAAATTGCATTTTAACAAATGACATTTTGGTATAGACAGAAACTGTAGGTAGTGTTTCATAATCGACTGATTGTCTTAATCGATCATCGGATATAATCAGACAGACCACTTCAATTAATCATCGATTATACAATCGAAATGAGAAATTTCAATTTTGAGTACAAATTTAGTAATGAAAATCTTAAACTTGACAATAAAAAACCAACAGATTTTATTTTTTTGATTTTAATTGCACATCTGAAGATAAATACATACATTACTAATGTAGTAATGTGTTTTCATACATTTTATATCAGAAACAATATAGCTATTTTAGATAAAATATAATAATTTTTTTATTTCTATTAATCGATTATTTGATTTTGTAATCGATTATCTATTAAATGAGCACTTTCGATCAATCATCGGAAATAACTGATCATCGATTAAACACTAACTGTAGGAACATAGAATCTGATCTGTATAACACCATAAACAAACGGAGCAGACCCTGATCAGACAGCTCAAATAGGAGGGCTCCGCGCCATCTGATAAGGGTTTACCTTGTTTACAAATGCATGAAAATGCGTTTATATGAGGGTAGGGGCTATGCTGAACTGTCAGTGGGGCACTACAACAGATGAGACAGAGATGTACTAACTACTCTCATCAGAATCTGTACTGTTTGCCATATACTTATTTATATTATTTCATTCATGAGCAATCAAACCAGACCCTGATCAGATGAGATCCCAGGTCGTTTCGGACCCAATCTGTTTCGGCCTTGGTTGTATTGGCCTTGGTCGTTTCGGCCACAATTGGGGCCGAAACGACCAAGGATTACGTGGAATATATCAGCAATGGACATCAAATTTTATTTAAGCAAAATCTGTTCTTTGTTTCAGAAAATTGACAATTGACAAGAAATAAAGAAAGCGAAGATTGCAATATCCAGTCAGATTGAATAGTTCCTATAATTATGTCAGAAATGTTTGTGTAGTACTATTGCACTTAGTTGTTCCTCAACAAGCCCCATCTGTTTCTACCTTATATGAAGCAAATAAACCCATGAGAATAAAGTGTTTAATATTTGCTAAAAAAATGCTGCAAATACTGCAAATTGCTTAAGTTTGTAATTATATAATGTTTTTGTAAACTCTTATTGAAATATTTTGTTGAATCCACGAAATAGACTAAAATAACGTTTCTCATTATCAAGCAACAAGGCCGAAACGACCAATGCCGAAACGGATTGGGTCCGAAACGACTAAGGACCGAAACGGATTGGGTCCGAAACGTCCCGACTCCCATCATCGGTTTGCAAAAACGTAGAAAGGCATATTTATGGAGGAATGTAGCCGAAGGGGTTTAATTTAAAGTCTCTAGGGGGTTAATGAGTTAAAACTAAAATATAAAATAGCTCAGGCGCTGCAAATCTTCTTATCTACATGACAGACATTGTTTTAACTCGGGGATTCACCGATAATCGTGTCACGAGTGATTCTGTTAGATAATTATTTTCTTCTTGAAAGTCATAGCAGAACTATTAATAGATACTATTGTATCTTCATGTACTTACGATATTCGAGCTCGTCCAAAATGCGGGTCTGGTAAAAGAAATTCTGTGTAAAGTCAATTCTACACTCGCTTTGTTGATGGCTGACAAGTCACGTGATATTCAAAATGGCGGCGACCAATTAATCAAAAATAAATTCGTGTATAAGTGTGCATAAAAAAACCGATATAATAAATATCGCCTCATTTGAACAATATTCGTCATTTTTGTTGAAGAAATAATCCAATACAGTAAATGCTTGTCTTAAAACGCGGTCCACATTCGTACTTTTTGTAATAAATTGAGCTAAATACCGAACTACATTGAAAGTTTGAGTAAATCGTTTTGTGAGGCCCGGCTGATTTACTGTCGCAGATTCGGTAGAATTACTGTCTGTGTTACCACACAGACACTAAAAACGAATGTTGATGGGTGAGCTCGACATTCCAGATCAACATTCGATTTCCTTATATAAAAACGAATGTTGATGGGTGAGCTCGACATTCCAGATCAACATTCGGTTTCATTATATAAAGACGAATGTTGATGGGCGAGCTCGACATTCCAGATCAACATTCGGTTTCCTTATATAAAAAACGAGTGTTGATGGGCGAGCTCAACATTCCAGATCAACATTCGGGTTCCTTATATAAAAACTAATGTTGATGGGCGAGCTCGACATTCTAGATCAACATTCGGTTTCCTTATATAAAAACGAATGTTGATGGGCGTGCTCGACATTCTAGATCAACATTCGATTTCCTTATATAAAAACGAATGTTGATGGGCGAGCTCGACATTCCAGATCAACATTCGGGTTCCTTATATAAAAACGAATGTTGATGGGCGAGCTCGACATTCCAGCTCAACATTCGATTTCCTTATATAAAAACGAATGTTGATGGGCGAGCTCAACATTCCAGCTCAACATTCGGTTTCTCTATATAAAAACGAATGTTGATGGGCGAGCTCGACATTCCAGATCAACATTCGGTTTCCTTATATAAATACGAATGTTGATGGGCGAGCTCGACATTCCAGATCAACATTCGGTTTCCTTATATAAAAACGAATGTTGATGGGCGAACTCAACATTCCAGATCAACATTCGGGTTCCTTATATAAAAACGAATGTTGATGGGCGAGCTCCACATTCCAGATCATCATTCGATTTCCTTATATAAAAACGAATGTTGATGGGCGAGCTCGACATTCCAGATCAACATTCGGTTTCTCTATATAAAAACGAATGTTGATGGGCGAGCTCGACATTCCAGATCAACATTCGATTTCTTTATATAAAAACGAATGTTGATGGGCGACCTCGACATTCCAGATCAACATTCGATTTCCTTATATAAAAACGAATGTTGATGGGCGAGCTCAACATTCCAGATCAAAATTCGGTTTCTCTAAATGAAATCGAATGTTGATGGGCGAGCTCGACATTCCAGCTCAACATTCGATTTCCTTATATAAAAAGGAATGTTGATGGGCGAGCTCGACATTCCAGATCAACATTCGATTTCCTTATATAAAAACGAATGTTGATGGGCGAGCTCGACATTCCAGAACATTCGATTTCTCTATATAAAAACGAATGTTGATGGGCGAGCTCAACATTCCAGATCAACATTCGGTTTCTCTATATAAAAATGAATGTTGATGGGCGAGCTCAACATTCCAGATCAACATTCGGTTTCATTATATAAAACCGAATGTTGATGGGCGAGCTCGACATTCCAGATCAACATTCGATTTCCTTATATGAAAATGAATGTTGATGGGCGAGCTCGACATTCCAGATCAACATTCGATTTCCTTATATAAAAAAAATGTTGATGGGCGAGCTCGACATTCCAGATCAACATTCGGTTTCTCTATATAAAAACGAATGTTGATGGGCGAGCTCGACATTCCAGATCAAAATTCGATTTCCTTATATAAAAACGAATGTTGATGGGCGAGCTCGACATTCCAGATCAACATTTGATTTCTGTATATAAAAACGAATGTTGATGGGCGAGCTCGACATTCCAGATCAACATTCGGTTTCTCTATATAAAAACGAATGTTGATGGGTGAGCTCGACATTCCAGATCAACATTCGATTTCCTTATATAAAAACGAATGTTGATGGGCGAGCTCGACATTCCAGATCAACATTCGATTTCCTTATATAAAAACGAATGTTGATGGGCGAGCTCGACATTCCAGATCAACATTCGATTTCCTTATATAAAAACGAATGTTGATGGGCGAGCTCGACATTCCAGCTCAGCATTCGATTTCCTTATATAAAAACGAATGTTGATGGCCGAGCTCGACATTCCAACTCAACATTCGGTTTCTCTATATAAAATCGAATGTTGATGGGCGAGCTCGACATTCCAGATCAACATTCGATTTCCTTATATAAAAACGAATGTTGATGGGCGAGCTCGACATTCGATTTCCTTATATAAAAACGAATGTTGATGGGCGAGCTCAACATTCCAGATCAACATTCGGTTTCTCTATATAAAAACGAATGTTGATGGGCGAGCTCGACATTCCAGATCAACATTCGGTTTCCTTGTATAAAAACGAATGTTGATGGGCGAGCTCGACATTCCAGATCAACATTCGATTTCCTTATATAAAAACGAATGTTGATGGGCGAGCTCGACATTCCAGCTCAACATTCGATTTCCTTATATAAAAACGAATGTTGATGGGCGAGCTCGACATTCCAGCTCAATATTCGATTTCCTTATATAAAAACGAATGTTCATGGGCGAGCTCAACATTCCAGCTCAACATTCGGTTTCTCTATATAAAAACGAATGTTGATGGGCGAGCTCGACATTCCAGATCAACACTCGGTTTCTCTATATAAAAACGAATGTTGATGGGCGAGCTCGACATTCCAGATCAACATTCGATTTCCTTATATAAAAACGAATGTTGATGGGCGAGCTCGACATTCCAGATCAGCATTCGATTTCCTATATAAAAACGAATGTTGATGGACGAGCTCGACATTCCAGATCAACATTCGATTTCTCTATATAAAAACGAATGTTGATGGGCGAGCTCGACATTCCAGATCAACATTCGGTTTCTGTATATAAAAACGAATGTTGATGTGTGAGCTCGACATTCCAGATCAACATTCGATTTCCTTATATAAAAACGAATGTTGATGGGCGAGCTCGACATTCCAGATCAACATTCGATTTCCTTATATAAAAACGAATGTTGATGGGCGAGCTCGACATTCCAGATCAACATTCGATTTCCTTATATAAAAACGAATGTTGATGGGCGAGCTCGACATTCCAGATCAACATTCGATTTTCTTTATATAAAAACGAATGTTGATGGGCGAGCTCGACATTCCAGGTCAACATTCGGTTTCCTTATATAAAAACGAATGTTGATGGGCGAGCTCGACATTCCAGATCAACATTCGGTTTCTCTATATAAAAACGAATGTTGATGGGCGAGCTCGACATTCCAGATCAACACTCGGTTTCTCTATATGAAAACGAATGTTGATGGGCGAGCTCGACATTCCAGATCAACATTCGATTTCCTTATATAAAAACGAATGTTGATGGGCGAGCTCGACATTCCAGATCAGCATTCGATTTCCTATATAAAAACGAATGTTGATGGGCGAGCTCGACATTCCAGATCAACATTCGATTTCTCTATATAAAAACGAATGTTAATGGGCGAGCTCGACATTCCAGATCAACATTCGGTTTCTTTATATAAAAACGAATGTTGATGGGTGAGCTCGACTTTCCAGATCAACATTCGATTTCCTTATATAAAAACGAATGTTGATGGGCGAGCTCGACATTCCAGATCAACATTCGATTTCCTTATATAAAAACGAATGTTGATGGGCGAGCTCGACATTCCAGATCAACATTCGATTTCCTTATATAAAAACGAATGTTGATGGGCGAGCTCGACATTCCAGATCAACATTCGATTTCCTTATATAAAAACGAATGTTGATGGGCGAGCTCGACATTCCAGATCAACATTCGGTTTCCTTATATAAAAACGAATGTTGATGGGCGAGCTCGACATTCCAGATCAACATTCGATTTCCTTATAAAAAAATGAATGTTGATTGGCGAGCTCGACATTCCAGATCAACATTCGATTTCCTTATATAAAAACGAATGTTGATGGGCGAGCTCGACATTCCAGATCAACATTCGATTTCCTTATATAAAAACGAATGTTGATGGTTGATGGTTTATACAAGCTTTGAGAAACTATTGCCCGGGCGTTATATCTGGATCTAAGCTGTTTACACGTGTCAGTAAGATGGCACTCAGCAGGCTAGGTGTTAACCCTTACAACGCTCACTTTCCAAATGGACTATTCCAAAATTCAAACAGGTCAAACTCATGGTGATTATTTATGAAATTGTCGAAAGAAAAGTGTAACATGACACACAGTGCAGACCTCTCGCAATGAGGAGCCCTCTCATCTGGGTCTACACTGCTTGCAAAGGACATAAGTGACCCGTGTCCCGCACAGTGATGGTTAAAATATGACACTATTTTATAAAACAGAACTAGGCTGGTAATGTTTGCTTTTCAGCTACCTTAATTGTGCATCTTGTAATTAATAATAATGGCAAAGCGTTATCTGAATATGTGTTATATTTGTAAGACAAGCCACGGTGTGCCAATCGTATGCTCCTAATAGTGTTGTGTTTTAATGTTTAATTTAGAACTATGCAAATATATGCACATGTTTGTATGTATTTTTATCTTTTCGCCCTTTCCATCGTAAATATGTATGAAAGAAATATTGCCATCGTGAATTTCGTTCGGATGATGCTCTACAATTGTGTAGGAATACAATAGCTGTGACCATTTAGGTAAACAATACATACCTTGATCAGAAGACTCTACAGAAACTGTCTGATCTGGGTATGCTCTGTTCGCAAAGTCACGAAGGTGCGTTTATATCCAGTAAGGAGTTATAACATTAGCAAATTCTTAAATTCTTCATTATGTTTGAATTCGCAGTGTTTTTTCAGCTCATAACGAGGGGCATACTGCCTCACGCATTCAGCAGAAATTCTTTATGTGAGACCATGTGTAATTTGAGGGCATACGCGATCAGGAAATTGGCATTTATGACGAAACCAATCATAATAAGATCCTTCGTGAGAAAGAAATAAAACGAAAAAAACGACATTGTCAGTACATGATAAAATAAACTCCCCTTTACCTTTAGCCTGCTGCGGACGGATGAGTATAGACAGACTGTTTGGAACTAGATGGGACGCCGAGTAACTCAGCCTTTCATCAGGATCCAAACTTTTTACCAGGCTGCATTTTAGACATAATGATTATAACTTAAATTTTGAACATGCAGTGGATGAAAATTGTGTAAACATAATTTGCTGGGCAGGCTAAACGTTAATAGCACTACTCAAAGTAAGTCTAATCAATGGCATTTAACCCGCGTGTGTCCAGTGTCCTTTAACACTTTACTTAATAGATACGATTTTCTACGCCATTTGTAAACAGTGTACACCTAGATCAGACAGCTCCTATTGGAACTGTATGACAAGGGTATGCACTGTATGCACTCAGGATCTTTTAAACATTAGTTTATCCTTTCATAAACATAATTGCCAATATATCCCTATCAAAATATTGTTTGAAATAATATGCCAAGATGGCGGAGGTCAATTTATAACTATTTATGGAGTAAAGGATTAGTAGGGACATAAACAACTAGTGTATACCCACAGAGAGGGGTCAAGAGCTACATGCAGTTTTCTTCACACATTATTTCCCAAAGGTCGAATTGGCAAAATACTTCTGACAGAAACAAGTCTCAAAATGTAAAGTAGAATCATTTAAACTATACATGACTGTTAACCCTTTCCCTGTTCTGTGTGTTGTTTTAAATTCCAATACCTACTGAATATTCATAAACAAAATACGAAAGGCGGAAAAGTGTAGTGATTTTAGAAGTAAAGAAACACATCTATCAAATTCCATCAGCAAATAGGGCAGACCCTGATCAGACGGCTCTAATAGGAGCCTCTGATCTGGGACTACGATGTTTACAAATGCGTGAAAATCGGTTTATATGAATGAGCGGATAAACCGCTTCACGAATACATACATATTAACCCATTCCGTCATATAGACGCTCTTTGAAGCCTCTGTAAAAGTCACTTTTTGAAAACACTGTGATTAAAAGAGCATTTGCTCCATAGGAGCGTACGCTCTACTTATCACAATGATCTAAAAAAAACTACACAATTCTAAAATGTTCCTTTTCTCTAAACAATGCTCCCTTTCAATAGATGTATTCAAGAGGTTTGATCAAAACAGTTATGTGGGAATGAGTTAAATATATTCCAACTTATATCAGTCTAGGGTGCGACCAACAGGGCCTTCGGTCAGCATTAAGTAAGCAAAGCTTTAGCCATTTATCTCATGAATATTTATGAGAGACATAATATTATCATGATTTTATTTTTAAAAAGATGTTTTTTTATAATGGCATATGAGTACAGTATATTTTTACAATGGCAGAACTACAAGGCCAGATCTACATTATTCCATAAGCAAACAGCAGAGGACTCCGTATGACGCGGCGCTGCTCTATTTGCAAAGGCGTCAAAAGCCGTAGTCGTGAAGTAAAGGGTTCCATATTTATTCACTAAGTCAGCCATCTCTATTTAACCCTTCGCTTGATATTCACGTCAATATACCTACCTGTAAATAGTGAAGACCCAGATGAGACAGCTCCTGCAGGAGCTGTCTCATCAGGGTCTGCACTATTTACAAGTTGATTGTACAACCAGTGCACTCCACAGCAGTCATTGCACAGCGAAATACTTGTACACAGTGAAGATATATGTAATTATACAATAGGGCATAGGTAAAGAAGGAGAAATGTATTTTAAAATTCAGCAAGCGAAGGGTTAACAATACAACAATAGATCTTTATAATTATGTTTCGAGTCTCTTTTTTCTTTTCTATTTTTTTCTTTTCTTGTTTTTTTCTTGTTTGTTTGTTTGTTTTTGTTTTGTTTTGTTTATTGTTGTTTTTGTTTTGTTTTACTTCTTTGTTTTACTTCTTTGGTTTTTTTAGGTGGGTTTTTTCATTCTCAGATGTATGGCATGTATTTCAAACTGTTGAATATGAATAGGGAAAGAAACTGAACTTCATGCAAATATACACCTTTATAATGCACATAGATTGTGTCTCTTTCGGTCTAACGTCAATGCAATGGACTTCGTATTAAGCTGGAAAAATGCTAACTTTGATTTCTAATAAAGATGCCTGTCATGTTTAAAACCTTTGTTGAACATGTCGATTGCATAGCTGTTTCTGTTTGAAGACTAGAACAATAAGGAGTCTGCTTCAGTGAATCAGAATGTCACGTGAAAATTGAAACATTAACCTGACGAATATCCATGTAAAAATATGATACCAGGGATTGTAATGTTCATGTATCTGAATTTTACATTGACATGAGAAAGAGGGATTTTAGTCATAACATAAACTGAAGACGTAGATCTATGTTATTCTATAAGTCAACCGGGTAGACCTTGACTAGATGGCATCGACAGGAGTCGTCTAATCTAGGTGTTCTCTGTTTGTAAATGCGTGAAAGGGTTATATATGAGGGATAGGGCTGATGCAAAAATGCTGTAACTACAGTGAGTCGTTGTGATCTTTGAACACAGTTTGGGTTCAGATGAGATGATCGGTGTCTCTTCAGGACCCTAATTGGTTTACCATGGGTCCCTTTTTGTCAATAGAAATGAGTGAAAACCAACTGACAGCTTTAGGAAGAAAATCATTTTAAAATTTAAATGCTCAATCATAGTAAATGCTCATAAATGTTGAACATTGTGACTAAAACTGTTTTACATGAAGTCCTCGATATTTGTGATGCTGTGAATATTTGATGTATGTGTCTGTTACGTGCATGTATCTCATTTTATGCAAGACCTGGTTCAAAATTCCCGATTTGCAATGGAAGATATAGTAATCACTCTTTGCGTGTTATTTGCAAAACGACATTGTCATCTGGTTCAGGTAACACAATTATACACAAATATTGTCACCTGGTTCAGGTAACACAATTATGTCTCGTCAAAATATAACCAGAGTGTCAATTAGTTTGGATCCTGATGAAAAGCCAAGTTTCCCGGCCTCTTATCTTGAACCAAACTGTTTGCAAACGCTATCATGGATCTGTCATTGACAATGAAGTGTTATGTGTATAAGTTAAGTGAATGAATGATCTGGATTCAAACTGGTTTCACATGCCATCACCATATTCGCATCTAGCATGCATGGTGGTAAACCGCCATATAAATAAAAAAACAAACATAGACAGTACAGTAGAACCTCTCAAGTAAGCGCTCATTCCTTTATTGAACATAGGAGTCTTAAAAAGCAGGTAATTGCTTAATACAGGGCAAACGTAATGCAGAAAGCTCCTTCATGAGCTTTCTGTATTACAGTTGACCTGAATTAAGCTACCACCTACCTTACAGATCTATAATTAGACCTCTTTTTGATTGCCGATTAAGACAGGTTCAACTGTATTTAGCTTCAGCCAATGCTTCGGGCGAATGTCGTGATCACATTTGCAATTTGAATCTAAATGAAATGCTGAATAATTGGAGGTGGTTTTGCTTAGCATAGATATCACCAATTCCACTGCTTGGAAATTCGATACTGAATTAATTTCTAACCTTTGTGGAATGTTATAGAATAGCTGGTCCGATATATTTGTAATTATGGTAAGCTTTGTGCCTGGTAGAGATACCTTTTAACTTTGGAAATAGAGTAGACCCACCTCAGATCAGACGGCTCCTGGTGCCTTATGAAAATTCATTCCATCAGTACTCATTTAATCATTATTTCTTACATGAACAATCATGAGGTAAATACTTAATTCAGTTTGTTGTATCTTACAGTATGTATCTGTATGTGAACATGGTACAGTAAAACCTCTCTATAACGACCACTAAATTACATCAAGTATTTTGTGTTAAAACCAGGTGGATGCTTAAAGCAAGGTTAAAGTAAAACAGAACCCTCCTATAGGAGCGTTCTGTTTTACTTTCACCTTGCTTTAAGCAACCACCTGCCCTAAATACCAACTAATTAACATAATTTAGTGGCCGTTATAGGGAGGTTTTACTGTATAGCATTATTACGACAATTTGGTCATACATCCCTAACCCTTGCCCTCATTTAAACGCGTTTTCACGCAGGTACTAACAGACAAGACCCAGATATAGGGGCCGTTTGATCAGGGTCTGCTCTCTTTCCTTTTTCACATTATATAGATCTGATTCTATAGTTTTTGTCTATGAATTCAAACAGGGAAATGGTTAATTTTCATTTTAACTGCAGCTATCCAAATATTTTATATGACCCAATCAAATTTTCATTTGTAGTAGTTTACATCAAGTGACCTTGGGAAATTATTTGTGAAGCAAAAAACACAAACCATTATCTAAACCCATGGTGTGGGTCTGCACGACTTGCTGATGTTGCTGACTCTACCCTTTCCCTCATAGGCTATTTTTAGATCCAATCACTTTGAATAAATCTACCGAAAAGAGCGTTTACTAAAGAAAAGTAAAATTTTAGAATTTTGTAATTTGAAACCATTGTGATAAATAGAGCATTTGCTCCTATAGGAGCAAATGCTCTATTTATCACAATGGTTTCATAAAGTGACTTTTACAGAGGCGTAGAAAGGTGTATTTATGGAGGAAAGGGTTAAAAATACACACTGGTGTAATTAATCATTTACTCCATAAATACGCTTTTCTACGCATTTTGAAAACAAAGAAGACCCAGATCAGACCGCCCCTATTGGAGCTGTCTGATCAGGGTTTGCTATGTTTGCTTAAGAAATAATACATATCGATTCTACAGTTTCTGTCTTGGCCAAATATTCCTGATTCATATGTCATTACAAACTTTTAGCTAATTGATATGAATGATGTTATTATTTCTTTCATGAATATTTGTGAATATTTGTGAAGTTTTGGGTTAAACATTATCGTCTTTGTGTTAAACCAATGATTATTGTGTCGGATTTCATCCTAATCATACCCCAAATAAAATGCCATATTGGACCCGAACTGTTGGTTGATGTTGTCACAAATTCGCAATGACTGATGAAATGCACACTCGTTTATTAATATCTCTTATGCATTAGCCAGACGCTATATTGCTTTTCATTAGAACCGCTTCTCTGAGGCAATTCTAATGGATAGTGTCAGGCACAAAGTTTGCCACAAGATAGTAGTGTCTGGCGGAGAAATATAAAAACAATCACATATATTCCCCAAATTCATTTTAATTCAAGTCTTTATTTCTTAAAACAAGCCTCAGTGTGCTTAGAGCAAGGTCAGACAAAACGATTAATTCACAGAAGAAACTATAGTAATATTAATGTTTATAGAAGTGGTTTAAATTATGGTTTATAGAGGATCTGTCGCGAGTTGCCTTTTAAGAGCACATGTTCCTAAACGATCCTTAGGAAATGTTATTAAGCGAGCCTTTGGCGAGCTTAATAATATTTTCTTGGTGAGTTTAGGAACAAAACAGTGTAAATCTAGATCTATTTTTGCCCTTTTAATGACATGCAAACATCGGTTTTCCCCCAGCTTGACCTCATATATGACGTATGAAGTCATACATATTCTAAAGTGATCTTACACGTGTTACTGATAAGAGAATCTTAACCCGTTGTTCTAACCAGAAGTTAATATTTAATAATTCTCAGTTAAACCTCACTTGAGTCTGTATTCAACGATCGGATAATTGCTAATCAGACCTCTGGATCAGCAAATTATCAATTTTATCCACAGCACTCGATGTGAAAAAAATGATAATTCGCCTTTATGTTTGTTTTCGAAATAATGCAATTTTGCTTTTATTTCTTTCAGTGCAATTATGTGATGGAAACTACAGGATGAGGCATTCTGCGAAATGGTTTTGAGATAATTAGTTTTAATTCTTTGACTGACAAGTATTTGTAGACTGCAAAATGTACACAATCGACTTCCAATTCCACTATTAAATGCGCCCCCACACACATTTGACCTTTTACTCTATAAATACGCCTTTCTATGCGTATGAAAACAGAGCAGATCCAGATCAGACGGTTCCTGTAGGTGCTGTCCGATCTGGGCCTGCTCTGTCTGCTTATAAAATCATATAGAAACAATTCTGCAGTTTCTGCCATTGCGTCAATATCCTACATGATCATGTGTCATGTTAAAAAATAGTGTCATTAGTTCTTACATGAATGTTAATTGAGTAAATCACTAATAATAAAACATCACGATATCAATCAGTTTGCATCCTGAATTAACAAGCGTTTTTTCATAGATATTAGGTGGTGTTCTTATAATGCCATATGAACACATGAACTTTTAACCATCGCAAAAAATGTAGAATATTTAATTTTATTCCATAAGCGAGCAGAGTAGACCCTATTGATCAAGTTGTTTGATCTTTGTTTACACTACTTGCAAAGAAGTAAAATACTTACAAATGGAGTAAAGGGTGCTTAAACTTGTTTATATGTGCAGCAGAACCCGTCTTAAGCGGCCAATTATTTATTGAACATAGTGTTCTTAAAAAGCAGGTGGTTGCTTAATGCATGGCCAAAGTAAAGCAGAAAGCACCTATATGAGCTTTCTGATTTATTTTGACCTACATTAAGCTACCACTAGCTTACAGACCTATAATTAGACCTCTTCCTGGTGACCGCTTAATACAGGTGCTACTGTAAACTTTTATATAGTAACCACTCAATCACGATATCCAGTTGGAGGTCTTAAATAACCCGGCTGCCTAGATTTGTATTCCATTGCAACATAAATATGTGCACCAGTCATGAATTTTACTTCATTCTGTTAAACGGGCTTTTATTTTTTGTACCCGTTTACATCGACTTTGTTCGCTGTTAATTATTATATAGATATTATAGTACCCTATATGAAGTGTGTGTGTAACAGTCCTAGAAGGTCGTGTGCTGCTGGCGCTGTCGTGTGTCATTTTCAAATTTTCTTTTCTATTTAGGACGGATTTTGCTTCATCTTGTAAAACAGGAACTTTTTTACATCCGTTTACATCGTAGTTCTTTGCAGTTAATTAGATTTAAGTGGGATTTTGTGTCATTTTGTAAAACAGGGAGTTTATCCGTTTGCATTGTAATTCCCAGTTGTTAAATTAGGTTTTAACCCTTCTCTTGCTGAACTTTAAAACACATTTCTTCTTCTTTACCCATGCCCTGTTGTATAATTACATATATCTTCACTGTGTACAAGTATTTCGCTGTTCAATCACTGCTGTGGAGTGCACTGGTTGCACAATCAACTTGTAAATAGTGCAGACCCTGATGAGACAGGTAGGTATATTGACGTGAATAGCAAGCGATGGGTTAAGTATTGCCCATGGCAGAAACTGTAGAACCAGACCTGTTTTATTATATCAGCAAATAGAGCAGATACTAATTAGACGGCTCCTCTCATCTATTTGTAAAGGCCAATTAAAAGCGTACTTATGGAGTACAGAAAAAACCCTCTAATACGACCACTTAATGAACAAACATGGCTGTCTTCATAGCAGGTGGTTGCTTAATGCAGGACGAAAGTTATACAGAAAGCTCATATAGGAGCTTTCTGTATAACTTTCGTCCTGCATTAAGCTACCACCTGCCTTTGCCTCTTTTTGCTAGTCGCATTGCAGTGGTTTTACTGTATACGGTTTGTAATACATTGGTATATGTACTAGACAATTGCGCAAGTAATGTATTAATGATCGCATAGTATAACATGGTTACAACCGTTATATTTCAGTGACCGTTATATCCATCAATCGTCAGGTACCTGGTAAACTCCTAGCTTGCTTCAACTGTCGACACTCCAGGTCCTCTCCGAACCCCGACTGCATCAACTCGAAAAACACGACAAATATCCCCAAAGTCACGTGCAAGCTACACGAGCCTTTTTGTAGGGTAAGTGCATGAAGCATGCATAACATTTAACATGTTATTGATGAATCCATGATTACCATTGCAAACAGTTTGGACCCAGGTGAGAAGCCGAGTAACTCACCAGGGAGTGGGTTAGATAAAATGAAAGAAAGACAGCTTCGAAATCTAAACAAGGAGACACTTCCTATTTACGACCCTTAAAGGTCTTCACTATACTAAAGTTTGTTCACTCTAGAATATTGAACTCTCGGGATGCCAAAATATTAATCGAATGCTTCAGTTCTGAAATGGTGTTTTTGTCATATTTCAAAACAATCTATTTTATGAAAGTTCCCAAGCAATATTGTAACATGTGGCTCACATTTTTAATCTACAAAGTTTTAACGTAAAAGTAAAATCATCCGTGCTTAATAATGGCGCATATGGAAGCTAGCAATATTAGAGCAGACAAGAACATATATTTACACTTGATAGTATTACTAGAAACAACAAATCCATTTTACTGGGTGAAACATAAGTATATGCCAACTCAGTGTCATGTGCTCGCATCAATAACAAACTTACAGACTGGTTCAATTGCTCAACCGGAGTCAACCAAGGCTATACTTTATCATCGCCGATATTGGATTTCGTCCTCACGAATGACCTTATACAAGAGGTCAATGACCTTGACCTTGAAGTTCAAATAGGTGACCAGACGCTTTCAGTCTTCGCTTACACATACCAACGTTGCTTAATGGCCTTATCTGAAGAAAACCTACAGACAATGTAAAATAGTGTTCATGAATGGTTCAAACGGTGGCGAATTTTGATCAATGCAAATACAGTTGAACTTCGATAACTCGAACTTCAAGGGACCATACAAATTAGTTCGAGATAACAGAAGTTCGAGTCATCTGATATCTAACCTGAACAATTTCTCAGGACCACAGCTTAATACAGGTCTAAATTAATGCTGAAAGCTCCTGTAGGAGCTTTCAGCATTACTTTAGACCTGTATCAAGCTGTCACACGTGTTTCTAGATATCTGTAGCGATACATTTTAGAGCAGTTCTGTATGGTAAGTTTTGAAAGGACTGAACTTTTTGTTCGAGTTATCCCGAAGTTCGAGTTATCCTAGTTCGAGATATCGAAGTTCGACTGTAATTCAAAGAAAACAACGTAGTAACCTTCGGTTTACAATCGACGGTAATATTCTAGAAACTGCGGAGAAATACATATACATTGGCGTTATTTTTCACGAACAGAATAATACCTCACACGGTGATGCTCTAGAGAAAGGAGAGGATCACACAATGGGCAGTATTATTAGCAAAGTACATACTCCTCTGATGGATTTAGGCTTTAATTCTTTCGAAAACCTCTACAAGTCATGTGTAACAGCAATTCTTGACTACTGATCATCAGTGTGGGGGTTCACCGTTTTACACGTATTCTAACTGTGACTGGGGACACGCTGGATACATTTACCTAGTGTATGTATACGTGTGGGACTCTAGAATAGACTAATGCTAATGGATGATTCCAGAATAACATAACAAGGGTCAGAAATAGAATATTAGAACTAATTGGTCACATGATATAAAAACTATGGTGTGATAATTTGGTCTTGTAGATAAGTTCACTTCAAAAGTGTTATAAACCTGCCTCATGTTCGTTCACTTATTAGTAATATATTAGCAATATATGGTATCACAAAGTTGAAAATGTACTGAAGCTAAGAACATACAGACTGTTTCAAACATTTTTTCAATGGGTTAACCTTAGACTTACCCTTAGCAGAAAAGAACGACCAGTATTAAGTCTATTTACAACAGGTATCTTACCGCTTTGAATAGAAATGGGTCGGTACATTGGCGGACCACGTGATCAAAGACCATGTAGACATAGTCGAGGACAAAATACACTCTCTACTTGGTTGAATTTTTACAGAGACTTACGATTAGAGACACAATTTCGTGATTCAACAACTATTCCAGATGACACCAAGTTGTCAAATATTATGTCATTATAATATATATTATCCTACGAAACTTGCAAGGATTTTAGTAAAAGCAATTAACTTGAGGAGAAATGCCATTTTCGAATGATTAATGCAATCGTATTGTTAACTTATTACACATTTATAGGTACATAAAACATCTAATTGTTAAAGACTATGGATGTTTGAAATGGTGACTTAAAAGCCATCTTGACCGGATGATAAATACTGGAATATTTGGGGTATTTGATATGATTTTTTTACTTGCACATGTCACAATAACAAAATAATTGCTTACATAAGTATACTACTTGTACATTACAGCTCGTGTTTAAAATATTATGTTCAGTATGCCAGTTTGTTTTATTTGATACCACTGAAACAACGAATGTTTGTTATATTTCAGTGTGTTACTTTTAAAGAAATAGTTTAGCAGTAAACACTCGCTGCTTTGAAAATTGAAAGTGGGCGTACTCTCATTGCATTGTGTCGCCGTTGTTGTCGTCGTCGAAGCCAGCCACTATTTTATGTCCGAATAAATATTGTATTTTATCACGTTTATCAGCATTGACACAATACGGCAAGACAATAATAGAAACAGACAATGGGGAAAAATAAATGTTTTGGTCTAGTTCCGCCTTGTTTCCTGTTTTATATGGTATGTGATAACATAATTAACGATTTTTCACAGTTTTATGTTATAGAAAGAATCTTACATTCGTGTTGTTATCTTCTAAGCATTTTTATTGATTTAATAAGAATAATACGACCATTGACAAGGCGTGTACCATATTACTTTAGTCCACTCGTTTAAATCTATTGAGTATTACTTTCGCGAATCTTTTATAATTACATACATGTATGAACACAGAAAGTGTTTATTTAGCCAGAAATTGTATTGTCAGATCTGTATTATTCCATAAGCAAACAGAGTAGGACCTGGATCTGGATCTACTCTGTTTACAAATGCGCACAAATGGTGTAAAGGGTTAACGGAAACGATTACAATAGCAACACTCGTGTAAGATCTCGAGTCGGAACACCTTGGACATGAAAAACCATATCAACAAGCTACTTCCAAAATGAAATTGCATAATCATGAATATTGAATTAAATGTATTTTTGAGGAACTCGTAAGTGCATTTTGAACCATAAATGGGTTACAATGTCAGCTTTAACAGTAGTTTCGTTGCCGTTGTTTTCTTTATGTCTGGCTAGGCGGATAATTATTGTGATTAGTTGCACAACAGATAATTCGAACCTTGAAATGTAACGGTATTGAACACGTTGGTAATTGTCCCCAACTTCGCTGGTATTGCTTTCTATTTGTCTAGCAGGATGAACGCTTATTGCCACACATTCAGTAACAACGTTTTCCACAACAAATAGTGCGAGTTCGCCCGAGCAAATCCAGACACGTTTTCTGTAGTCTTGAACAAATGTTAACGGTATACTTCCGAGTAGTCGCAGCATTGTACATGTAAAACAGAGTTATATCCCATTTCTAAAGGCCGATAACTCATCGTTAAACAGTTTGCTCCATTGAGACATATTGATGGATTTGCATAATATGGAATTGACTCAGATCGAATGGCTTCTATAGGAACCATCTGATCAAGGTCTGTTCTGTTTGCGTATGGAATAACAAATATATCACTTTTTAGATTCTAAAATTGCCATACACCCCCTAGTATATTGGTCATTAGATTAATATACTACGCACATTTCTTTCGGTTATTGTTGACATTCAAAAAATCCAAAGGTGCTTGCTTATTTATTACAAATCTTTAACACTGACAATATTAACACTTAGCCCACTGTAAAAATCTTGTTTTCTCAAAGTTGGACCTGGTGCAATTTTGACTAAGTAAAAATGTTCTATCAAAAGTTTAAAAAACTATTGAACAAATCTCAAACAGCGCGGGTCCTGATGAGACGCCTTGTTACTCGGTGTCTCATCGGGATCCAAGTGTTTTGCAAATGCGAGTCGGATTGCAAATAGCGAGATAAAGGTTAAACAATGTGAACACAATCAGTTTACAGTAGAACCCGTCTATACCGGAAATCTAGTAGAACAGAATTTAAATACTTGAACCCTTTCCCTGTTCTATGTTTATTTCAAGTTTCAATACCTACTGACTATTCATGGACAAAATAGTATTGAAACATTGAAAATACATCAGCAAACAGAGCAGACCTTGATCAGAGGGTTCCTATAAGAGCCGTTTGATCTGGGTCTACTCTGTTTGCAAATGCGTGAAAATGCGTTTATATGAGGGAAAGGGTTAAGGCAGGTGGCTGTTTAATGCAGAGTGAAAGTCATACAGCAAGCCCCTCTAGGAGCTTTCTGCATGACTTTCACCCTGCATTAAGCTGCCACCTGTCTCCTAGACCGATATGTATACATAATGTAACTCCCGTAAGATAGCACACATTGTTAGATGCATAAATAAACGAGTCACATTCAACATTGTTATACATGTACCAATGCATAAAACTCCTTACATTTGGCAATATTATAAATTAACCCTTTACTCAATATATATAACGCCACATTGTAGAAACTGTCCGATCTGAGTCTGCTTTGTTTGTTCATTGGAAACATATATATTCTGCATCTGGTTCTAGTTTGTTTGTTTTCATGCCAATATAAAAGAACAGCTAATTTATATTCATGATGTCATATATGTTTTACTTGACTATTCTTGGAGTTAAGGGTTAACCTTAAACGCGCCAATTGCGAGTGCGCCATTGCATGTGCAAACAGTCTGGCTCCCGACGAGACGCTGAGTAAATCGGTCTGCCTTCAGCATCGAAACTGTTTGACACTTGGGTTATTCTGAAAGAAACGACAACGCATGTCATTTTTTAACGCATTAGCTTCCAATGTCGCATCTGTGATTATCTGTGCAACAGTTTGGATCCAGATGAGACGCCGAGTAACAGAAACGAACATTAATCAAACAAAAGTTTGCAGACGACAAAATATGGCAGCGAATGAGTTAAGTGGGGATAACAACGTCTGCTGACTACAGATTTAAACAGTGAAACGACATGTCATATGGTATTTGTTTTGTCTGGTTCAAGGTGATATATTGTAAACAAACTATTGAAGCAAACTAGCCCTTACCCCAATGTATAAACTTAATGTCTGCTCAAATTTTGACATGGTGCATTTTTATTACTTCCGATTCGATCCAGCTTTAGATGTTTTTGACTGAGTGTCAAACAGCTTGGCTGTTTGCAGTAGCTGGAAAAGGGTTGACAACATATTCAAACTCATCTTAACCCTTCGCTTGCTGAATTTTAAAATACATTTCTCCTTCTTTTCCCATGCCCTGTTGTATAATTACATATCTTCACTGTGTACAAGTATATCGCTGTGCAATCACTGCTGTGGAGTGTACTGGTTGCACAATCAACTTGTAAATAGTGCAGACCCTGATGAGACAGCTCCTGCAGGGTCTGCACTATTCACAGGTAGGTATATTGACGTGAATAGCAAGCGAAGGGTTAACATATGTAAGCATTACTAACAAAGCGTCAACTCTGGCACTACCAGTGGTGGGATGAAAAGTGATGCAGTAAAGTCGTGCTGAGCTGAACGTTTAGTAAAGAAGGATTCGGAACATTTAGGCAGGTTGCAGCTTTACCCCCTACTCTGAAAATACTACTTTGTGAGCATTTGCAAACAGGGTAGATCAAAATCAGATGGCTCCTACAGCTGATCAGGGTACAGTGCTCCCTCCGAACAACGACACTTTACGGAAACACATAAAAGTGCCGTTGTGCGGAGGGTGTTGTTGGGAGGGAACACTACACAGACGTATTTTGACAGATGGATGTATGCGCTGATGATTTAATAAATATGTAGATAGATAGACAGATTAACAGACAGACAGACCTGTTTAAAATGCATAACAAAATGTTTCCCTACGTCCACGAATCGCAATCCGCAAGTTGAAAAATGAACGTGTGCGATTAGGTCCACCAGGAGTAGAATTGTTCGGAAGAACATGTTCTATTTTATTCACCGTTTCCTTCTGAGAAAACTAGAGGAAAACGGAATAAAAATAATTACGCATTTATGTTCAAATTTGACAAGAGTACTGTTGCCGTGAAGAATTTTTAGTTTCTATGTTCAGTTTATGACCGAACTCGGTTGAAATTCATTTCTGTCACACGATCTTTTTCTAGAAGTGACAAATCGAACGCGCCTATGGTTATCGTTGGAACAAGAGAGAAATAAACGAATTTAACCGACAAAATTTCTTTTACTTTATAAATATAGAAAACGTGTTTCTCAATTGAAATTCAGTATTCTCTTAATCAGTCATACACAACAGCATATAGGTGTCAGTGTGTCAAAATGGATTTACACACGAATTGTCGCTCGAGTCGCACAACGGATTAGCTATGGTTGACAGAATTATTGCTCGGAGCTAGTAAGGTAACAGGCGGCCGTTAATTACATAAAGATTAGTGTCATTGGGACCAATCATCTTTCACATGCTTGGTTGCTTTTGTTCAGTGGTCAGAAAATTACGTTCAGCTGAAGTACCGTTGAAGGGGGGAAATGTTACCGTCCGGCTACAAATATACATGTCGTTAGCCGTTGTAGAGAGGTATCGTTCGCGGGAGGGAGTTTTACTTGAAAATCCTCCGGGGGGAATACACGTTGTCGCTATGGGGAGGGAACCGTTGTTGGGAGGTGACGTTAATGGAGGGAGCACTGTATGTTCCGTTTGCTTACTTTAGAATACAGACCAGATTCTACAGTTTCTGCCGTGATATGAATTGTTTTGTTCATAGTGCCATTCTAAAACTTCGGTTAATTTATATTCATGATGTCATGACTCATGACATGAATATAAATGGCGAATCGAATTAATGCTGAGTGAAAGTCACACAGAAACCTGCCAGAGGAGACTTTCACTCTGCATATGGATGTAACCTACCTTTAACAGCGATACAAAAAGCTGTGTTTTGAGAAAAGTTGATAGATTATTTACTCCATGAATATGCCTTTCTACGCCTTTGCAAACAGACTAGACAAGATCATATAGGAGCCGTCTGATCAAGGTTTGCTCTGTTTGCTTATGATGCAGTATATATATGATTTTACAGTTTCTGTCATGGCCAAACTTTCCATTGTCATTGTGCTATTATAACAGTTGATCTAATAGTCATGATGCTATTATTTCTTTGATCGATACTCATGGAGTAAAGATCTAACTGCATATATTTGTTTTTGTCTGATTTAAGGTGCGGAAATTGATGAACAATGATCACGTGGAGCTTCTAGAGCGCTCTTGTGCCCAGACATGTCGCTCTGGCTGTGAGAAGAAGATCAGCAAAGTGCAGACGTGCGCGTCTTGCTGTGTTCACAGACTGTGTAATACTGGAAATGGAGCCAGCGCGAGGAGGTGCGATATGTCATTAATAGTTCATTTCATGACACTCACATTCATATCAGCGATGTATAGAACTTGAAATACAGTTAATAACCTTCTAAAGAGACCACTTTATGAATAAGCATTATGTATTTAAAAGCAAGCAGGTAGATGCTTGATGCAGGAGAAAAGTAATGCAGAAACTTCCTTTGCAGGAGCTTTCCGTGTTAATGTTCGCCCTGCATTAATTTTCCACCCGTCTTTGATACCCAGAATTATACAGTAAAACCCCTCTAAACCGGGCGTTCAATTTAGCATAAATATCACTCTTGGAGACAGGTTGCAGCGTAATGCAGGGTTGCAGGGTGAATGTCACACAGAAAGCATGTCTAAGATCTTTCAGCATGACTTTCACCCTGCATTGAGCAGCCGACTGCCTAAAAGTATCTAATTTCTTCCGGTTCAGAGGGGTTCTACTGTACCGCTATTTGGTGGTCGCTGTAGACAGTGTAGAGTGTTTTACTTAGCATTTGGTAATGTTTCTATGAAGCTTGAGACTAGTTGTACAACATATTTAGTTCGTAACATCAAAGCAGAAAAGGAACCAGAGAGTTGCGTTGAAGCCAATAAACAAGAACTAAAACACCGAGTGAATGAAAACATGCCATAAAGTGGATTTGATATGCCAAAGGAAAATTTAAATATAAATGTATAGCTTCAATGTTTCGACAATACTGGACCTTAAAGTATTTTAGAGTTTACGCATGTTCAGATCTCAACTGTAAAGTGGTATTTTTGAAAATGGTCCAATAAGGTCGAAGTATTAGAATTTGAAATATATATCTTAACAGTGATGTTATTATATCATGTTTGACTTGACTAACTGGTTTTTGTGATATCGATTTGGAATAGTGCACGTACGCATTATTTATAACACATTCTGTTACAGACGTTTATGATGCACTCTCTAGTGATATCCATGAAACATGTCTAGACGGAAGCATAGTAGGTATAACTGGCCCCGTCCAATTATATTAAAAGTAGAACATGCGTCAGACAGGGGACGCTCCGCGAAATTCCACAACCCCAGAAACACAATGAATTACGCGCACACATATACACACACAACTTTCACAGAACTGTTCCAATGAGTCTCAGTGCCAAATCGCAATCTACAAAACCATCGAAAACAAAAGACAATATGTGACGCCTCAACTTACACAAGAGCAAGATAGGACAGGGCGTCTCAAAACACCTGTCTGAAAAATATTATATTGTTTGGGCTGGATCTAGAGAACTGCGACACTGAATCGAATTGTTTGGAGTTGAGGGAACTGCGACACTGAATAGCCCATGTGGCGCCAAAGGATGATGAATACAAAGAACGCCACAAGCACCGAGTGGCAGCAATTGAAGAGTGTGTACATAGATCTCGAGTTTGTGTACAAAAATTAATGTTAGTTTAAAACACTAGCAAACAAACGATGCTCGAAATATTTTTCATTTTGAAGAAACGAATGTGATTTACCATGGGAATGAATACCTAGGTGGACAGATGGTCCATCAAATGTAAATGAGCTACTGTGGCGTGATCGTCACGTGACCTCTCTGTTAAACAGTAAGCAACAAGCCGCGTATAACACGATGGAGTCGCATTCAACGCAGATATCAGAAGGGATAGTTGTCCCGGTCGAGACGAAAAGTTCATTTCAACCATGAAACGTGGGAACATGGAATCAGTTGCTTGCATTTGTTATTTCATATATACGTCAAATTTAGAAGTTTCGTTTCGCGACATTTTCCTGCAAGACGTTAACTGATGTTATTTTGTATACAAATCCTCATATGTAACAAAATTTGACATTTAACTGAGCTCGGAAATTAATTCACATAACAATATACTGGGACCTTAAACTCTTCTCTTCTTTTAAAGATGTATTATGCACATTTTAATTAACACTAGAAACTGTACACGTACACATACAATGAAAATAATGCTTACGACCCATTTTCCGACAGGATATATTTGTTCAGCTAAATATTATCGCTATCCGAATACTGCTAAATTCTTAAAAAGGAGCCTCCGTTTTAGAAACGGGGATTTTGTACGGAAATCAGCTGACATCTTCGGCCAAGTTCTGAATGACTCTGATTCTATTTCGGAACAACGATTTGAAAATTAATTAGGTTGTTATCTTAAGTACAATGGCTGATACTGGTTTTTTGACCAACATATACATCGAATAATTATTTCCGGTATGTAAATTTGAATATTACGACAGATTCCAGCCAATGGCAAACAATGTTCCGTTGGTTTCCGTAACTATACGTTTTTCTACTTTTTTCGACACAAACAGCCATTTACTAACCGTACTGTTTATTGTTAAATTACCCTTTAGGGTACATAGATTCCGATTCTGAAGTCAGTTTGAAACGCAAAATTTGCCGCAATTTGTGTAGCATACATCTTTAAGAAAAGACATTGACATTATCATGAATGTAAAATAGAATCCCTATAAAGAAACTACTTAACGAGTAGAAATTGGCAGACTGTTGCTTATTGCGGACGAGAGTAATACCATATAAAGCAGAATATAATGAGCAGAAAGCTCAGGGCTGTACTTTCGCCCTTCATTAAGCTATATGACCCAGTAGTGTGCATCTTTAACACTCTACTCCATAAATATGCTTCTCTATGCCTTTGCAAACTGAGTGGATCCAGATCAGACGGCTCCTGTAAGAGCTGTCTGGAGCCGTCTGGTCAGGATCTGCTCTGTTTGTTTATCATATAATATAAATAAATTTCATACAGTTTCTGCCATGGCGAAGAATTACTGTGTCCATGTACTATTTTAACCATTAATATAATTAATATTCATAATATCATTCTTACATGAAGATCCATGGAGTAAAGGGTTAAGGTGGGCGCTTGAGATAAGTTATTGGAATACTTTGATGCGTGCCAAAGGTTAGCGAGTAATTTTTTTCTTATACTATATGAACATATTGATGTATACGAAGGGTTTCTACAGATAATTTTTTTCACAAGATTAAATGTATTTATTCTAATTACACTACGTATTCGGACAGACAATTATAAAATAAAAAGGTTATTATTGAATAATAAACGTGAAAGTTTCATTCTTTGTCGTAACAAGAAAGTGAACCTTCAATAAAGAACGAGGGACCACATTAACGCTGTTTGTCATAGACACTGCCATACACACAGCAACAATCTAATTAATAGGTCACACATCAAAAGCATAAACAGTAGAACCCCTCTAAAGCAACCACTTAACGAGTAGAAACTGGTGCCATTAAAAGCAGATTGGTGCTTATTGAAGGTCATTGCAGGGCGAATTAGCAAGTAATGCTATAAGCTACTTTGAGCATAACTTTCATCCTGCACTAAGCTACCACCTGATTTTGATATCCATTAATATGCCTCTTTTAGGTGGTCGTAATAGAGAGGTTTTACTGTATATAATTTACTGGTTTTTAATAGGATTATTACATCGGTGTGTCTGTGTGTGATAATAATTCAAACAAATAAGCGAACTGTCAGCTACAAATGACACAACTATTGAGTGCGCGGAGTTCAGTGTAATTATTGGAAGGAGCTGCCTTACAGTGGACACGCAGCGGCTGATTAACGTTTAGCCCACTGTAAACAAAATGATGTCTATTCAAATTTGGATCTTGTGAAATCTTGACGGTAGACCACTTCCGATTGTATCAATATTTGAGAACTTATTGACCGAGTGTCAAATAGCTTGGATCCTGAGGAGACGCCGAGTTACCCTGCGTCTCATCTGATATCAAGTTATTTGAAAATACGAGTCAGATCGCGAAGAGCTGGATAAGAGTTCAATTAGTTTTTATTTGATAACACCGTTGTCATTTTGTTGGGTTATTTTTAAAACCAGGAGCAGAACACATGAAAGCAAATTAAACAAGACATGTGCACTTCTTTATAAATGTATGCTAGAAATGAGACAATGGAGCTTTAACCATTTCTCTCACAAAGACACCTTTTTGCGTCTCTGCAAACAGAGTAGACCCAGCTCACAGGAGTCTGTCCTGCCTCATGGGTGTCTATATGTATTATATAATAACAAGGGTTCCAACTAGCAGAACGGACAATTGTGTACCACAAGTACAAATATGAATGTAACTCTTGCAATTTCAATGATAATTTCGTAATTCTTTCGGCTATTTAAAGCCAATATATTTTACTATCAAATAAATATAATCTTCTTACGGTAACTTATGCACACTTATCAATCCATCAATGAATTTCTAAACACTTCACGTGTTTCTGGGTCAATGACAAACGTTCGTTCACGCCGATCTCACTATATCACAGCAGTTTAACCTGGCAATTTGCAGTTCAAAAGATAGCGTGACTCAATAAAACAACCCAATTCTATCACCAATCTCCATTTGTTTTATCCTCTAAATAAGTAAGTAACTAATAACAGCGGCCTTTCCGTCTGTCGTTATATTTCTATTTCGGATGGTGTCATTTTGCAACAAATATGAATGGAGCAATTTCTTTGGATGAGCGAGGGAATACTTGGGATATCCGTGACGTCACGTACAATGGCTCCTTCCTCGACGATTTGAAGCTAACAGACAAACTTAGCTAGTTTTACATCATTCTTTTGATGCTTGGGACTAAAAAGATGGAGATCGGTGATTGAATCACGCCATCTTTTGACCTGCATATGGTCAGGTTATCACTGTGATAGGGTGAGACCGGGGCGAACGAACGTTTGTCATTGACCCAGAAACACGTAAAATTTGTGAAAATCATTGTTGGATTTATAGTAATGTATTTGATTCCGTCAGAAGAGCATACTTACTTGGTGGTGAAATATCTTTACTTTCAGTAGCCGAAAGAATTACGAAGTTTCATATAAAATGTAAGAGTACTTGAGGTACACGGGTATCCGTTCTGTCAGTTAGAACCCTTGTTTATTGTATAGTATACATGTATATAGACTGTCATGAAGCAGTATAGACCCCTGTGACCCAGACCAGACGACTCCTATAACTGTTTGTTACCGTGACCTAGTTTTATTTATCAAAATTCAGCTAATATGTCTGCTAATGAAAGTCTAATCTGATTCTGCAGTCTCTGTCAATGCCAATAGTTCACAGTCACGTGCTCATATGTCATTACAATAAATCAGCTGATTAAAGAGGAAATCCCTACAATGAACGCATATTTTCAATAATATCATAAAACTTGGTATTTATGTTCAATTATTATTATGAAGATTGTCAATTTGAACTTATATCGAAAAATGCCCCTGTGATACAAAATAAACCATTTACATCGATACTTATGATTTTTGTTCTACAACAAAATATTGTCGACCACGAAATTAAAACGCGAGCCGAATAAGAACTAATACATTTCCGAATAACATAGTATCAAACAAGTTGTGCCTTCTTCGGTGTTTATTCGACTGGTTTTCTGCGAAATACTTCTTTTCAGCATACACACAAATGATTGATTTAACTGTTAGGCATTGTTAAAACACGTTGAAGGTAGAGACTATCACTTTAATATGCATACAGTATTTTTTTTATTTACATAAATATTCAACAGGGAAAGGGTTAATTTGGTTTTACAAAATATTTAGAAGTTCACTCCAAATTCCGGTGTGATTTCTCCATATCCCCATTACTTACGCTAAGTCTTTTACAGAGCGTAGCAATAACGATTTACCATTAACCATCTACTTTGTCATTGTCTTAAACAGCACAGTCCACAGGGAGTATTGTTGTGTGGGAAAAACTGATTAAAACTGAAATACAGTAAAATTGTCGGTTGTTAGACAATATTACTTTATTTTCAAGAATGAAGCGATGTAAGGATAATAGTAGGCACTGTCTAATGTATATTTATAGTTAGTTAGGGTCGTATATAAGATGTGACCTGATCTATCACAGTCTCTCAATTTCCAGCCGGACACAATATTGCTACAACTCGCCTAGCGTAGGAGAGGCGATTGAAATGAGTTGCAGCAAGATAGGGGCTTTGCGTAGAAATATCAAATCTATTTTCATTTATTATTCAGGATTGAAGCAAAGTAATGATAATTACGGGAAACTTTAAACATCGTAGAAGTATATGTTTTTTAAGATATATTAAGCGATGTAAATAAGATGCGTACTGCTTTATCAAAATATCTTATGTCTCGGCGAAACCCTTTATTTCTGCAACTCATTAGAATCGACTCGTATTTCGTGCTTTTCGTGTACGCTGATTGGAACATGACGAGCAACTTTGTGTAAAGAATTCATCAGTTAACGTTTAGTATTTTCCCATCATTCCATAAGTGAACAATACTATTTTGTTTTTGTAATCTGCTCATTGAATGCCGAGTAGAATGTAGAAACCACTACAACTTACAATGAATACATAATATAGAATGAGTTAATGTATTGAAACAGATATATTTGTTACAGTTTAATTGTATATAACAATTTACAGGTTTATTCTGTATTTATTATCATATTTACATACTTTATTTTCATTCACATTTTGACTAGCATTTTAATATATCCAAATTACCTTAAATATTTGACAGACTTGGGTAAATAGTGCAGTACCAGATCAAATTGCCCCCTTAAGAGCCGCTTGGCTTGATCAAGGTCTACACTTTTCACTACTATGTCTGTCTAATATAAAGTTATCAATATGGCACGGAATTGAATTATTCAATTTTACAAACTGATGGGCAGGGGAATATGGCTTTCCGAATATATATGGTATTTAGGGTAATACATGTGTTAGGTACTGGTCTGCTTATGTATGTGGTGAATCATTCATTTGTGAAAACAAAATAAAGATATTGATTCAGTCATTTGCCTTTGACATCTATTCATTCGTTTGTATTGGGGTTTTAGGCCGCCTTAACAATATTGTCGAGGCGTCCATCTAACTACCAGTGGAGGAAGACCCTTGAGGTATATCCGTGCGTGGAAGTTACGGGTAGAACCACCAACCTACCGTAAGCCAGCTGAAAGGCTTCCTCACATAAAACATCCAAATGCCCAGACCGGGATTCGAACCAAAGCAGCGAGGGGCTGAGTGATAGTCAGTCAAAGACGTTGCTCACTCGATCAAGGAGACCCTTTGATATTAATTAATCATCTTGTGTGAACCAAACTATGTGTTTTGAATGGATCTTACTTTCTGCCGATGTGACCAGTGAAAACTAATCTGTGAAGCAAACAGTGTGCCCTTATTAGGCGAGCCATTCAGGAGCCCTCTACTCTGGGTGTACACTGTTTCATATACACATGTCTCTTTGAAGTGATGGTAGGTATAAAAGGACTATGACTTAGTCTACATGTGTTAATCAATCACATAACAAACATGATGATCATGTATGCGCGTTCTGCATGACTTTTTCCTGATGACAGCTGGAGATTCAATAACCAACTGCCAATAAACAACTGCCTGCCAACTTCACGCACATGTTTATTTATCCAGTGATCGCTTTAAAGGATTGTTTTTACTGTACTTCACTCCAGATCCCGTTTTGATGTCTCCATATCCCCATCACATACGATACTGTCTCAAGCAGAACCTAGCAATGACGAATATGGTAGATTCTGCCACACAAAATCACCCCGTTTCAATTATTGGCTGACAAATTGGATTCCCGCAGATTATAAACATATTAATTGCGTGTTTACGGTATTTTTATTACTGTATTCACTGAAATAGAATCTAATAGTCCAATACATCTGTCAGTGTTACTGTAGACTGAACTCGTTGCTACAACGATAACATAAAATAACTACAGCAGTAATCTTCTATAGCAGCCATACAATGCAGAAACATGGAGGACCAGCATAGCAGATAGTAGTTTAATTCAGGGTGAAAGTAATGCAGAAAGTTCCTAGAGGAGCTTTCTGCATAACTTTCGTCCTGCATTAAGCTATCTCCATTGTATCACCTGTTTTAAAACCCAACATTATTTGTGATGGTGGCTGTAGATAGGCTTACTTATGTGTTAGTAATTTGTCGCGTCAGCAATTGATTAGCCTGTAAAAAAGAAAGAGACAATCAGAAATAATTTCGAAATATAATACAATAAACCCTCGCTATTTGAAACACTCCAATGTGTATCATTCTGTATAACGTTCGTCCTACATTAAGCTTCCATCTGCCTTTAAAGATTGAGAATTTAATTTTTGTTGGTGGTTGCTGTTCAATATAACATGTTTTAAGCGACCATTCATTTATTGAACATAAGAGTGTTAAAAAGTAGATGTTTCCTTACTGCCGGGCCTTTTGGATCTTTCTACATTACATTTTACCTGTATTAAGCTATCACAGACCTTGCATAATTAGACCTCTTTTTGATGGCCGCTTTAGACAGGTTTTACAGCATTAGATATTTTGTAAATAAAAATTAACCTATTTACGAATAGTGTCCCTAATGGGGATATACCCTACTAGTTCAAATTATACTCGGAGATACAAACCCATGGGGGAGGTATTGGGTGTCCGAATACTTAGGAGAAGTTAGAGTAGCCCAGGTCATCGCTATTAAACATTAAATTGAATTAAAACACTCCTTACAACCTTTACAATCTGAACTTTTTATATTCCTAGCGACACCTGATAAGATATTTTCTCCTTCGCAGTCTTAAATTCTGAAAGATCCCTCGAAAGTAAAAGTACCAATGCGAAAAGAGAGAGCTGCAGAAACGGGTTTATATAGCCTGTTCATGAAAACGTATGTCTGCCAAAATTCCAATACGCTGCATAATTGCTTACTTATTGCTTACTCCCATGTACCGCTTCATGGGAGTCTATACATACTATATAATAACAAGGGTTCCAAGCGTTTGAGGAGCTATTGACCGAATGTCAAACAGCTTGGGTCCTGATAAGACTCCGAATTACTCAGCGTCTCACGTGGATCTAAGCTATTTGCAAATGCGAATCACGTCGCGCTTAGCATAAGAGTTAAAACAACACAATAGTTATGCTACTAATGATGGTTATCTATTCTATTCTGTTGTGTTAGGATGATGAAGATTAAAATTCGCCTGCCTTGCTGCGCTTGTGGGGCTTCTTTGTAGTAAGGATTGCATCGTTCTGATGACATAACTCATCTGCTCTGGTAAGAACTAAACGGAAGGGCGTGAAGGTGGTTGATCCCATTCTATGCATACAATACTACCCAAAATCATCTTCCTGTAACAAATAAGTATCATCATCGTCATCACCATTAACATCGTCATCGTCGTCCCCGTTGTCGTCGTCAGCATATTACTTGTTGGTGCTATATGACTTATTAACCCATTATACAGAGGTCCAGATAAGATAAGTAAATTCAAACATTTAAAATAGAATCTCCTTTATTTCTCCACCAAACCCTGTGAAAACTCATTAGAATCGTCTAGAAGAGACTATTCTTAAGAGAGGTTACAGAATAGGGTTTGGTAGAGAAATGACGATTTTAGTATTTGGGTACGCACCTTTATCTGTTAGCTCTGAATACCCATTAGAGACACATTTTAATGGCTCTGCAAACTAATTAGGCACACATCAGACGGCTTCTGTAGCAACCGCCAGATCACGATCTGCTCTGTTTGCTTATGAGATTACAGAGAAAATTGATAATTTAGATTCTGCCATGTTATAACGTCTTATGTTAATATGCCATTGATAACAAAGTTTCAGTCAATATCGATAAAATTACGATTTTTACATAACATAGTCATGAAGTAAAGGGTTAATGTTTGCAATCTTGCATCGATGTTTTCATCCATCTGTGAATAGAACAAAATGAAACTGCTGACGTAATGTACACAATAACTGGTGATATAAGGTGCAAAACACATGCACCGATCATATAAGGTACACAAGAACCACTGGTATAAGGTACACCATAATTGTTTATGTACGGTACACAATGACCGGTAGTTACCACGGACAGTCACATGCCATTATTGACCCCACAATCAGGGCATTGAGAGCTTTTATATTTGATACATCGGGCAGAATATAGTGTCACACAAACTGCTGTGTGCCAATTCAATTATATTGTCAACTTAATTTGCAGACAGGATGGAACTATGTATCATTTTATAAAACAGAACACGAGTCGCTAATTATGATTATACAGCCATTTGTTGGTACAAAATACACAATACAAAATACACTCAAGCAATCGTAGCAGTGAACGAATTATCAACAGGAGCTAATATTTAGCAATAATTTACATATAATTATCAGTAATTCACACACTTTATTAATATCGCTAAATAGCATACATACACTTGATAATGTCGATAGATATAACTCATCAATATGGATAACGATAGTTCAGATCCCGTCTGGTCCATGTGGTCCTTTGTCTATTCCTAAACGATAAGCTTACGTGTACAAATTAACAAAGCGTTTATTGTCAACTACAGATAGTCTTCAAACTTCCTTTCAATTTCCATGTCGTCATTTGCATTTTTGCTGAAAGGGAATCACCAGTTCCTACTGAAAACAAGCACTATTTAATCCAACACTGAATATTCCCACCTGAATGGAGTTGCTAACTAGACTGACACCGAAAACCATAGAAGGAAGCTCCATGTGGTAAATTTTAAACCTTAAATTGTCCATAAATATAGTCTGGACTGAATGGATAAGCCTTCTATTACTTTAACCCTTACCCCCTGTGAAAAAATAATGTTTGTTCAAAGGGTACATTTTTGACTACTTCTTATTCGAACAAGCTCTTGAGAAACGATTGACCGTGTGTCAAACAACTTTGATCGTGATGAGACATCGAGATACCTGCCGTCTCATATGGAAACACACTGTTTGCAAGTGCGAGAGAAGAGTTAATGCGGTTCGGTTATTTATCGGTCCCTCATATATAGTTTCATTAATAGCATCGTCGGCAGCATACTCTGTATTATGTTATCTAAGCTTAATTAAACCATCCTATAAACAGCAACTTGATACTGTAAAACCTCTCTAAAATGAATACAATTTATGAGAATAACTGAAGATTTCTAAAAGTATGTTGCTGCATAATGTAGCACGATATTAAAACAAAGTGTTCGGATGGGAGCTGCATGCATACCTTTCGTTCTACATGAGGCTACCGCCTAGTGTATCCTTTGCAAAAAGGGTATAACAATATCAGACAGCTCCTGTAGGAATCATCTGATCAGAGTCTTCTCTGTTTGTTTATGTAAAATAGATTTTATTCCAACAGTTTCTGCAACGGCCGGAAATTTCTGTAGTTATATGCCATTATAAACATATTTTGATTAATATTCATAACGCCAGCAATTCTTATATGACTATTCATCAGGTAAAGAGTTAAAAACATATACTAAGACTGTTGCAGGGAAGTTAATATTTTGCCTAATGCAGATTAGACCCAGATCAGTATTCATGCTTATAAAACTTTTTAGTTGAGTCTAAGTTCGTTCTCATATTTTTGATTGGTCAGATTTGAGCATTTGGCTCAGATCTGACCAATCAAAAGCTTGAGAACGAACTCAGACTCAACCAAAAAGCTTTATAAGCATGGCCCAGACGGTTCATGCAGCGGCCAGAGTCATTATTGCAATAATGATATATATGCTCACTGCTAACTGATACCATAACCCGCCTGGGTCGTAGAGGCCCTGCAATGATGAACACTGCACCAGCTGGCTCCACTTGTGGCAGTTGTGGGAAAGTGCCTGGGTTGTGGAAAAGCTCATCTTTGACCATTCCGTGATGTTGTCTGCCCATTGCTTCCTCGGTCTGTCTCGATATACATGACATTGGTATATATTCTCATTTCCATAATGCCATTATAAAAATGCAGCTAATTCATTATTTCTTCCCAAACAAGATAATCCTTTACTCACTCCATAAATACGCCTTCCTATGTATTTGCAAACAGAGTAGACCCAAGTCATTATTTCTCCCTAAACATTTATCAGGCAAAGGGTTAAACTACAGGAACCAGTCCGATTCAATCTGCCGCAAAGACAATTGCTGTGAACACTTCAAACTCGAGGAAATTGGCACTCTGTGAAATAATTCACTCATAATTGAAAATTCCCACCAGGCAAACGAGAACTTTAAATTAGTTTGAAGAAAATTAAATCAGGCATGTTGCTGGGTGAATTTCCCTGTTTGTAAAGTAGACAACTAGTTTATCAAGGCTTGATTCTAGACTCGTTCGCTGTCAATGTAGTATATGTGATTACCTACGAGAAACAGTCTGAACCACCAGGACCCAAACCATTTGTTACTATGGTAATTCTTTTCAAGAAAATGGGAGAAAGGCGACACCTTTTGCAGACGACACTATTTTGCAGCGAAAAAGTTAAACGTGCATATTTGTTTGGTACTTGCTATAAATTCTTCCATGTACCTGCGTTAGATTTGGATAAAGCTAGACAGCTTCCATAATTGTGATTCTTCCCCTGACAAACGTTGCCGTCTCATTTGGATCCAAATTATTAATTAAAATGAGCACAGATTCGCGAGTGTCATTCACAATCTTATTGGAAATTTTAAGCGTTTCATGCTGAATAGACGTGGTCGATAAACACTGATAGACCCTTCCTTAACTTTGAATATTCACCAATGAAATATTTCATCACTACAGTAGAACCTGTCCAAGCGGCAATTCATCTATTGAACACATGAGTCTTAACAAGCAGCTGGGTCCATGCTTATAAAGCTTTTAGTTGAGTTTGAGTTTCGTTCTCAAGCTTTTGATTGGTCAGATTTGAGTTCTCAATCTTTAAATTGGTCAGATTTGAGCCAAAGGCTCAAATCTGACCAATCAAAAACTTGAGAATGAACTCAGACTCAACTAAAAGTTTTATAAGCATGGATCCTTGTTGCTAAATGTATGGCAAAAGTAATGCAGAAAGCTCCAGAAAGCTCCTATAGGAGCTTTCTGCTTTTTTGCCATGAATTAAGCTATCACCTGCCTTACTGACCCATGATTTAGACATTTCCTTGTGTTGCTGTTCGGGCGAGTGTTTGTTCTGTATGTGGTGTTTCCTGCATGACTCATTGTTGTACTTATATTATACTGTATACGGTCGCTTAAACGAGTTTTTATGTACGCAGTGTGCAGCCGTTTTCGGGGTTTGGGGTTGTTTTTTTCGAAAAATGAAATTGATATCTATCGTCAAGAACCTTCGCTGCAAGGCGCAGCCCATCGCTTTTTCTTCATTCATCCCTTCACCTGATAAATGCACCATATGACGCCTTTGCAAACAGCGAACACCAAATTCAGAGGATCTCTTTAGGAGCTAAACTTTGGTATCAGTAAAACATGGCTAATATTTTAGTAAAGAAGAATTGAGAACATTTTAGAACAGTGGCGGTTTGATGCAAGGTGAACGTCATACACAATTTCCCTGAATGACTTTCACCATGTTTTAAGTTGGAATATGTCTTCAAGACTGATACAGATATATGTTTGAGTATTCGGATGAGCGGGTTCGTTAGTAATGATAGAATATCAGCATAGTTTATAAGGACCTATAACCACAGCTGGGACATGGGAAAGTACTCAAAACTGAATAGGTCTAAATTGAGCAGGCATTATTTGTTCACAGCTAGGTGATGGTTAATCCATTCACTCATAGACTGTTTTAGGTCCAATCTCTTTGAATAACCTACTGAAAAGGAGCATTTACTAGAGAAAGGAAAAATATAAGAATAGCTTATTTCAGAAACCATTGTGATAAATAGAGTATTTGCCCCTATGAAACAATTGGTCTTTCTAAAACAATGGTTTCAAAAAGTGACATTTACATAGGCGTCAATATGAGGGAATGAGTTAATTGTCAAATATATAAATATTACAAATGCATAGGTGATGTGCTAGAACATTAATAAGCGGAATGACAGGTCTTACATTGAATGAGCGCGTCTGCCACACACACACGCTGACCACCTGCAGAGGAGCTAAGCTAAGTGTTCTACATATTCAAAGTACCTTACCTTTCAATGTCTACTAACCGTAGGGTAATATGTCACCATGTGAGCAAATCCATACAGTTGTGCTCGGAAATGGAACTTACATTCTCGAGGTAATACGAATAATTGGTTGCCGTTTCTAAAAAGAAAGAGATAGAGAGCCATGATTAAATGAAATAATTTCATGACGTACTGTCTCTCGTAAATAGCGGAGCACCAATTACAAACTATACCCACTTAAAGTAATAAAACATCCTAGTAACAATGGGACATAGGCGAACATTTAGGAAGAACGCATCATGCATTTCACGAAAATAAAAATGAGATGCCGTTCTCTTTAACATTACATAACCATTCAAGACAGCACATATTGCTATAATCTGAGAGCCAGATGCAAATACAGTAAGACCGCTCTAAAGCGGAATTCTAGTAGAGAGTTTAGATACTTTTAGGCAGATGGCTGCTTAATGCAGGGTTAAATTCATGCAGAAAGCTCCTATAAGATATTTCTGCATGACTGTCACCCTGCATTAAGCTGCCACCTGTCTCCAAGACCGATATTTATGCTAAACTTAACGTCACTGTTTGGCTACTGATCGTACCTAGGCGGTACTCCTACTTTCACCCTATGGTCTACTTTGTTATTTTGTATGGTTAATGTTTAATTATTATATGCGTTGCGTTCCATCCAGTTCTGTCATGTAATTTTGCCGTTGTTTGTTTGGTTTGATGATGTTTGGTGCCGTGTCCTTTCATGTGTGGCTCTCCCTGTTTGACTGTTTTTCCACTTTCAAAGGCGATTTACTGTAGCATGACTCAAAATTAGACACGAAAACTATCGGCATTTCGAGGATTCACCAAGCTGTTTGCCACTAGGAGGATTATATCTAAACTATTTGAGTTAACACTGTTTCAGCTGGATAATGATTAAGAATTGACTGTACCTGCAATTAATGTTTCTATTAGTTACTAGTCGCTCAACCTTTCACTCCATATACATGTAGACGCATTTCGGCACCTTTGCTAAACGATTAGACATATAGGAGACATTTGATCAGAAGGTGTTCTGTCTACTCTTAAATACTTTATATTTTATTTATATTACTTGGCATAGCTACATCTGTTTTATATAACACTTTGAAATAATGAGTGGTGTCTTCCATGAATATTCATAGAGTAATGAGTTAAATTGCTCAAGAAATATCATACAAATTCACTGGAAACATTTTAAACTGGGTGTCCCATATATGTGTTCTTGGTTTTATTTGTACATATACAATCCGTCTTTGAGGTACGAATGTAATAAGGAAAGTGAATTGTACATACGAAGGCAAGATTCTATTCATAGCATTACTATTTACACGCTTTTTACTATCACATTAACAATTACATGTGTGTAAATTCTGATGAGAGCATTCCTTGAACAGACACCATTAATCACATAGCTACGTCATACTGATGAATAGAAAACTAGCACAAAGTCGTCCCAACACTTTATTCCAAGGAATACAAATAAAACGTTTAACTTTCATTGCAATATATTCCATTGATAGCTTAAAACAGACAGTGTTTCAAAATTACTTCAACGACTTCTCGTTCGAGTAAGCAAATTAAGCGTATTTTGTAGGAATTTCACGTCGGCACTGGCTACGGCTTATTCAGAATGAATCAAAAGTTATATTATTTGAAAAGTACAATGTCGCGGCTTTGCGGTCGCACCAAGCATTAGTGGTTATTCCATCTTGGCCGTCCGAAACCAGGCGGGAATTGGAACCCTTGTATATAATATAACACTCAATCGACCCAATCAATTGTTTTGGACTTTTTAGACCATCTAGACCCACGCAATGGCCCCCTGTGGGTTTATCCAAACCACAAAACGAACTTCATCTGCTTGTGCTGGTTCTCCTCGGATTGATCTTTTCTTCTCAAAGCGTTTTTGTACACTGGGATAGTGTGCTGAACGAATTGATTTGGCTATTCATTGCAATTATTCTAATATAATAACTCGCAGTCAGTTCTGTATAAACTGCATAAAGATATGATATGGTGTTGAGAGAGAAGCACAATAAACAGTCTTTGTTTCGTTTCCATCACAATTTTCTATGTGTTTGTACGGTGTTCATGTAAATCTTTACAAATAAAATATGTTTAAACCAGAGTGGAAAATGTTTGAAATAGATATCAACCAGCATATAACTTAACCACATTTAATGGCGTAGAGACCCTCTGATCTTGGTATACGCTGTTTGCAAAGACCTGTACACTCGCTTCCCGCATTCAAAGGGTTAAACCTAATAGCAGCACCAGATGTAATATGGGCGCTTGCGTTCAATTAACGTCATCTGGGTTTTTTGCTAATAGTACATAATATGTTACGAACAGCCTGAGATAATAATAACTTAGATTCTATAAAGTGTCAACTTATTAGCCACTGGCATCAAAGATAACCCCGTCTATGCAGTCCCGATACGCTGTTATATTTCAGAATAGGAGCAAACAGCAAGTTTGCGGAGGACAATTGCTTACTGTGCGAAGAATTAATATATTTGGGGTTTTCTAGTATTCACATTTCAATGTTCTCAGTCGTGGTTAGCAATTTCCAATCGATATGACTAGTTAAAACGGAAACTAACGACAGTATGTATCACGACTCGTGATAAATCTATAACAATGCCTCAGGCAGGCGAAACAAACTGATCACCTAACACACACTCATTACAATAAACATCCCAAGTAAAAACAGCGTGCTGACAACTATCTTATGTTCGCTACCATGGCATGTAAATTGTACTTTTCATCTATCTTTCTTATCTGACGTCAGCAACAGTCTATTTATATCGACACACTCTTGACTTCCAGAGATCGTTAATCAATCAGTAACAACTTGAGAAGTGTTGTGTACAATACGATGGGTGCATGAAACTTAATCAGAGGATACATACACTCTGAGATTTGATTTACAGGAAACATACAATAAAACTTGATCGATATACGGATTGGAGAAGCCATCAATCTAATATATTTACAAAAAATTAGATTAGATCTCTTCTGAACAAGTTTAGCCAGGCGTTATATAGACAACTAATTTCTCCTAACTTGATCCTATATTATTAATCAAATTATGTATGAAATATCTATTATTTCTATAATGGTAAATGAACACATGATTGTTTCGACATGGTGGAAACTATCGAATTAGATCTACATGTATATACTTTCGTAAGCAAACAGAGCAGATCCTGATCGGACAGCTCCGTCAAGAGATGTCTGATCTAGAATAAATCTGTTCGTAAAGGCGTAAAACATACGATTGATGCTTTCAGTCGTTTTGTATTTCTCTCTCTCTCTCTCTCTCTCTCTCTCTCTCTCTCTCTCTCTCTGTGTACTTCCGTATATTTCAAACGCGTATATGCCATCGCGGTTCTTGTAGATCAGTCAGAGGAGAGGGGATATATTTATTTAACTATTTGTCTTTTAGGGTGGGGATTTTATAAGTCTGAGGTTGCCCCCCCCCCCCTAAACCGGTTTTATTAAATCCCCAGTGACAGTTTCAAGGCGATACTTCAATACCCCCCCCCCCCCCCCTTGTGTTTATTTGTTATGTCTGTGTGCGACTCTTCTTGTCTTATGTCATATGGTATACATGTACATTTATGTGCTGTTTCCTGCATGTACTTTTACTACGTCGAACTTTGTATGTATTTTTGCAAAACATCACAATGAGATTATTATTAATTGATAAGATAACACTACCCGTTGTAGTTCGGCGAATGACTTTATCATAGTTACATATTACACTATACATTGCAGTAAGGCAAACGACTAAATAATAGTTACAAATAACACCACACATTGTAGTTTAGTGAACGACTATTCCAACAAACACAGTAAGAGAAAACTATGTTTTCATTTTACTAACAGTTTATGCCATTACAGTGATGACCGTAATCTTACTACGTCGAACACGAGCATTGTGAGTAGGATGTATCCTCGTCATACCATGAGACGCGGTACTAGCACTTTATTTATCCAGACCTTCAGAGAAGTAATTATCCCAAACATTTTCATTTCCATAATATATTAATTTCATACCTAAACAAACAATTTTTAGCTTTTCTACTTAGTGTCTTTTGATATGCATGTACATTTACTGTTTTTATCGTGTGCTGTTCGGGCGGCTGTATGTTTTGTATGTGGTGTTTCCTGCATTACTCATACATGTACTTTCATAATTTTGCTTCATTGCATCATAACTTATAAATGTTGTAAACACTGCAGTGTATATGAAAATGTATCGCGCGATCGTTTCAAACAGTTTCTCTCAACACGTAATTGCATTACCAATAAACTGAAACTGTATTACGAGTCCATATCAGCAAAGATCAAATAGCAACGGCTCTGGAATTATCTTCAAACATTCATTTCTAGCTCCGTAACTTTATTTACTCCATTAGTATTTAACCCTTTACCTGATAGAAGCGGCTTTTAGCGTGTTTGATTTATTCCTCCGCTGAAGAAAATAGTTCAAATTCATACAGTCATGAACATATTGCATAATAAATATTTTCTATATCCTAGTAGGTGGTAGCTTAAAGCAGGCTGAAAGTAAAGCAGAATGCGCCTTAAGGCGCATTCTGCTTTACTTTCAACCTGCTTTAAGTGGTCATATGTCTTCAAAACTAGAAACAGGCTATTGGGTAAAGGGTTAACTGAGGAGTGCTAGTTATATCTGATAGAAATTGACCAAAGACAGTCAAAGGCACCATTTCTTGTAATTTACTGTTTTAAAGATGCTTTAATTAAATGGCAAATTATTTTATGATCATTTCAAGTCTGATATAAAATACATATGATCAAGGTCGTAATGCATAAAGAAATGCAGACTTGTTTTTTATTGTTTTATTAATAACGAGCATTTGATTCATTTGCTTTACATCAGATTTAACCCCATTCATCAAAGGTAATGTCTAATTTTGGATCCAGTAAATTTCCGGAAGTACACAACGACCCAATTTTTCGTCAATAATTTAGGACAATATCTATTTCTACAGTTTCAGTTCGATAGTATCATTTCATATATTAATAGTAAAAGACGGTGTTAAAAATTTAGAACTGGAGAAGCAAAGCATTATACCTTGTTTACATAATTTTTAGCCAGTTCTAAACTTCACTCTTATTGAATCAAACAGAATTTATTTGCCTTATTATTTTTATCTTTCAGCATGATGTTTATTTCTACCATTTCAGTTCGATAGTATCATTTCATATACTTATGCTAAACAGACTGCGTTAAACAGTTTAACATTAACTGGAGAAGCTAAATATTTTAACTTGTGTACAGAATTTTTACTAAGTATTAAGATTTACTGCTATTGATGAAAACATAATTTCTTTGCCTAATTACTTTTATCTGAATCAATTTAACTGATTTATGTACACTGAAACGTCAGTTGTCGATTCTAAATAAACACGTCACCTTGATTTCTTTAAACGTAAGACCTCGCCGTTGTGTGTCTTCTTTTATTACCCCCCGCAAAAGGCGGAGTGTATAGTCAGTCCGTCCGTCCATCCATGCGTCCCGGGGTAATATCTCGGAAGCAGTTTTGATTTTTCCAAAGACATCCTGTGTAAATAGTTAGTACAATAAAGAAATTGGGCCCTGCAAGTATCACTCCCATTACGTTTCAGAGTTATGGTGCTTTGTTAAAGAACAATTTTACCCTTTTGTCCGTCGATAACTCGCATGAAAATACTGAGGCCAGCACTTGGTTTGGCGGAAATATCAATTCAACGAAATTGCTTGTTGTGTCTGCAAGACCCACATTAACCAGGAAGTGTTCCTGCCTATGTGTCCATCATATGTTAAAAACAGTTTGCCTCTCCAGTGAACATTCGTCATTGCTGCCAGTCACAGGATTGTAAGTCATTGCCAGTGCCAATCGATAAAGCTATACGGGACTCCATCCATATAGCAATTTTACCAAACATTAGAAACTATTCCAGATCAAGAATGTTAGTTCAATATAGATAAATTATAGATAAATTAAAACGAATCTTATATATAATGGTCTATGCATCAAGCGAGAATTAAAAGCGTAAAGCTTAACATATTTTGAAAACGAATAAATGAAAAAGCAGTAAAGTCAAGCAGACAAAGCCACATACAAGACGCAACCACCACCAAAACTTCGATAGATAGCATGTCACACACACAGCTACACACCCAAACACACGCATAGATATAAACACAGAAAACATTAACACACACACACGTACTAGAGATAAACATTCAAAACATGAACAAAAGCACAAGTACAAAGACATAAGACAAACAAAAGTAAGGGTAACAAAGAGAGCACCGCCTTGGAACGACCAGTGGCAAAATCACCAAACCGGTTTACGAATAAGTCTGATTTCCTTTGTAACATAAATAGCTGAGAACTGTAGCTAGTGCATCAAATACATACCTTTCCTTTTTTCCAGGCACTGGTCGTCCTTCGAGTCACTGTAAGATCTGAAAAATCAAATATGTAGTAACAAATTTAATTATAACCCTTTATCAATGTATTTTCCTCGATATCGTAACACAAGTTTATGTATACTTATTACAAAAACATTACTATGATAAAACACTACTACTTAACTACTACTGTAACAGGACTGGTGAAAAATATGCAGCCATACCGGGACTCGACTCGAACTCGGGACCCCTCACTTACAGGGTGAATGTCCTAACAACTGAGCTATCCGAACCGCTTACTGCTCCTCACTCAGATCCTGTACAAGGCATGTTACACTACTCTCACTTTTCCTGAGATTCTTGCCGAATCTGCACAAGAAATCATGGACATGCACAGGGTCCTATTTTCAAGCTGGATGCCAACTGTAACAGGACTTGTGAAAAACATGCAGCCAGACCGGGGCTCGAACCCAGGCCCCCTCACTTACAGGGCGACTGTTCTACCAACTGAACTATCCGAATCCCTTACTGCTCTTCACCCAGTACCTGTACCCGGCCTATTACACTATGAAACCGACATGTTGTTATTGGTATTATATGAAATAATGCTTGAAGCACTGGCGCTCGGATGCAATCCCATGGACTGAATTAGAACAATACATCCTGACAGTCTTTCTCAGCATTTATCTAAATCATTTCATTTGCGAATTATGTATCTGGCATACCAGCCGCAGGTTTCAATCACCCTTGTGTTTCGTACCTGATAGCTATTGCATGCAGTTTATCAGCTAGATTAGCATAAAACAAAATCGCGTAGGTAGTTTGTCCAAGATCGCTTTCCATAGAGGTCACGTTCATCAAGATGCGTTATAAAATATATTCCTTTTTTTAATAGACGTAAATGTTTGCATGTGTATTCTGTGTATTGTTCGTAGTTGTCAAAAGTTTTATCTAGTTGCGTGTCTTTACGTTAATACATATATAACTTAAAATTGCATGAAACCATTTCTATCATAAAGAATACTGTTGGCACCTTTGCAAACAAAGTAGACCCATATCAGAAGGTTTATGTAGGAACCGTTTGGTTGGAGTCTGCTGTTTGCTCATGACATAGTATAGATCTGATTCTACAGTTATTGTCATGGTTCAACATCTCTTCGTTACAGTGTCATTATAAAGTCAACTAATTAGTAGGCACTCAGTCATGATATCATACACGAGTACAGTAGAGTAATAAGGAAGTATATGCTCCTAAGTATCATGTCCAATCACGTTGTAATAACAGTTCGTCATGTACTTCTGTTTTACAATACAGTAAACCCCTCCTCTAAACCGGAATTCTAGTAGAGAAAATAATATACTTTTAGGCAAGTGGTTGTTTAATGCAGGAAAGTCTGACTCTCATCCTGCTTTAAGTTGCCACTAGTCTTCAAGACCGATTTTTATACTAAATTTATCGTCCGGTTTAGAGAGGTTTTACTGTAATCCCCATTAACCCATGGCCCACTGTAACAGTACAGTGTTGATGTCTATAGAGTCAGACTGAATGAATAACAGATCGAAAACAGTAAATCAACCGAAGACTGGTTGACAAATTTACATGAGAAACGTTGGCAACATGTAGAAGTACAAGAATGAGTCAGGCAGGAAACGCCACATACAGAACAAACAAACAGCAACATAAGGAAACAGCAAATGTGCATAACTATAAAAACATCAAGAGACACACAAAGACAAAACAAACATACAATAGGGGGAAGATGGAAGTACCGCCTTGGAACGGTCAGTGACAAAAGTCACTGGGGGTTAAACCAGTTTTTGGGCGCCCAACCTCAAACTTATTCCATCCCCACCCTAAAAGACAAACAGTGTAAATAAACGTATCCCCTCTCCGACTAATCTACAACAACAAAGTCCATTTTGATCATATTTCATTAAGGTTTTGTAGTGTCTTAAAATCGCATTAAATCATATAGAAACACTGTATCTACATATATTTCCCTTTCTGTGGGTTTAAACTTTACTCTTTTAGCTAAGAATTATTGAATAGGGTACCTGTTAGAAAAACTGACTAATTAAAATGTTAATGTGTAGGTATACTATGTAAACTTAAATCTTGGACCGTCACTACTTTCCATTTCACCCGTTGGTCAACAAAATCATATAATGACACACTTGCGTGTTTTTATCTGTGACCTTTCTACCATTAAATAATGGATTACATGATGTCGCTAGCATAAAAAAATGCGACAGCCATCAAGCACACATTTTCCAACAATGCGAATGAAGAAAAAATCTTCAGATGAAATTTTATAGCCTTTGTCTGAGAGCATGTGAAATCAGCTGCTGACAATCACGGTGCATGATAGCTTCTGTTAATAACGACATTTGAGAAGACACTATTCTGCTTCAAGAACTGAATGTCAGTGGAAACTAATGCATTCAGGAATTGTCTGTTCAAATGATACGATGATCGTTTAATAAGTAGTGATAGCAATCCATCATTTATATTATTTGGAAGAGTACCGAATTTCCGACTGATTTCAAACATTTTAAGCGTGCATAAATGATAAGTAACAATGTCAAAAACAAAGCCCTACTCAGGTTTGCTTTTGTGGAGAGCAAGGGAGCGTATGGCAAATTACTCTGTTCAGTTAAAGTATAAATGGCAAAATGTAAATACAATGTAGTACCAAAGTGAACTGAGTCGTGCATGTGTAAATTGTTTTAATGTGCATTAACAAGTTTTACCATGTATGAACTATACACATAGCCTCTTTGACAACCTTATAGTTAGAAATGTCCCGGCACATATACTGGAAACGCAGACTTGTAATAAATGCACGAATTATATCGTTATGACATCACATGGAATTGGATAATCAAATGTAAACTTTAATCATTGTAACTTTGGTGACAGCATAAGGATTTTAGTATTTTAACTAGAGTCTAGAGACCTGAACTCGACATTTCTAGTAATCCATAAGGGTTATGTATAAAACAAGAGACGAATCAATACGTTCATATTTTTATTCAGGAATAAAAAAAAATGCATAGAAAGTTGTGATATCGTTTATATGCGTATAGAAGCAGTGTAGACACAGGTTTGATGACTAGTGTAACTGTTGCAAGTTTTATATGCTATGGTACATTGACTACAAACAAATACGCCTGCATGCTAAGCATTTATTACACGATGTGTGTGAAAACGTGCATAATTGCGCAATACAAACTTTAATCATTTGCGACATTTGATATGTAGTTAGTCTAATCCTGTCACAAACAAACACGGGTGCTGATCATAACACGCTACGTGTTAAAGCGTATAGGGGAGGCCAGATGTGTCAACAATGGATACTTATGCTGACTGGAGCAACGAATGTCTCAGAAGTGTGAAAACATCGTACAGGTGAGATTCGTAAAAATACATCTTTTTGCTACTGTTTTTGTGTGCAAGGGACTACGAAAACCTCTCGCAATAACGTGTTTTTCGTAGTTTCGTATTTTCGTACTTTTGCATCTTTTTGCAATTGAAACAAGAACACAATCGGCCGGGACCTGCGGTGTTTTTCGTAGCAAACCGGTATTTCATTCGAACGTGATCGGTAGTATCGTGATTAGACTGTAGTACCAAAGTGAACTGAGTCGTGCATGTGTAAATTGTTCTAATCTGCATTAACAAATTTTACCATATATGAACTATACACATAGCCTCTTTGACAACCTTATAGTTAGAAATGTCCCAGCACATATACTGGAAACGCAGACTTGTAATAAATGCACGAATTATATCGTTATGACATCACATGGAATTGGATAATAAAATGTAAACTTTGACTTTACTACTTTTTCATTTAATCATTGTAACTATCCTTGTCTAATAGAATCTTGCGAGGATTTTGGAAATGTCTGGAGTTTTCATGGCAATAATTGCTTCGTGATAACGGAGAGTTATGACTGATGGGGCATTTAAAATTTATCTGCCGATTAGACCAGCTCCTTCTGAACCATACATTTCACAGAAATGAATTCGCCTCACGTGTAAAAAATTAAGTGTTGTCCCAACAAATGGAAACAAGAGTGTTCGGAGGAACACATGTGACACCTGCTCGAAGCTGACACACAAACTTATTGTTAATATGAAAAAGGGGAATAACTCAAAAAATAGATGCTAGAGTTGTGGCCCTTGTGTATGACACTTCCTCACATCATGCTTGTTCCATGTGTGAAATTTGAAAGCTCTATAATGATTAGTTACGAAATGACGGCCCAGAAAAAGAAAGTGTGACGGACAGACAGACAGACAGACGGACAGACAGACGGACGGACAGACAGACAGACGACGGAAAAGTGATCCCTAAGTGACACACTGCCTCTCGGCAGGTGACACAAAAAGTCCTACAGGGAGCGTCCCGTACGAAAGGGCACGGCACAAAAACAGTATCAGACATGATGCATCACAATTACAAGAACGCACAAGAAGACATAAAACATTGACTATATAAGAACAAAGTAGACCATAGGGTGAAACAGGAGTACACAAACACCCGGTAGAGCATAGCCATATGCGACATATGCACATTAGAAAAACGTCGAAAAACGAAAATGTATTGTTGGATGTATAGTGCAAAACTATAGACCCTGATCAGATGCTGCATTTTGTGTGGGGCTGATCTAATATTCACCGTGCCTATGTGATTAACTGCTTCAAAGGATATAGGCCGATGTATATATACTTCTATTGAACAAAATCACGCCATGTGGCTCTGGGGTTTGTATGTGTTAGAGGAACACAAACATTTGAACAACTATCGGATCCCTCTGTAAAAGAGGTTACTAACTGGGATGCAATGTAAACTGAATCTCCTACTCTGAAAGTAGGAGATCCTTCTAAAGCAAAAGAATCATTGCAAACAGAGAAAATCGAAACTAATGATCTCGAAGGACCACACAGTATAACAAAACAGGGAATGAAGTACGGGCCGCATCACAAACACTTAACACCTGTCGTTGTGAAGTACATAAATTAGGAGATCCTTCGAAAGAAAATGCAGCAATGCAAAAAGAGAAATTTCCTGGTGTAATTGTGCATTCATGGCTATTTATTACATTATCAAATTATCTTTATAATGCTACACGTTCACAGGAATTGTGGAACAAGCTGTATAATAAAATCTATATACATGTATTTCCATAAGCAGACTGAGCAGATATTGATCAGATGACTCCAACAGGGAATTCTAATATGGGTCTTCTCTGTTTGAAAGGGCGCAGAAAAGCGTGTATATGGAAAACAAGGGTTAGACTACAATGAAATTGTTTAAAACAATGTTTTGCAAATAAATGTACGAGTCATGCAGGAAAAGTACAAATATTATCCGCACAGAAAACACCACATTAAAAATAATAGCCACCCGAACAGCACCACGACAAGAAAACACAACAAGTGTACATAACTATACTATCAAAACACAAAGAGACGCACAAAGACAAAACAAACAAGCAATAGGGGAAGATGTAAGCGCGGCCTTGAAACGGTCAGTGAAACTTGTCGCCTTGGGTTTAAACCAGTTTAGGGGCGCCAAACCCCATACTTATTCCATCCCCACCCTAAAAGACCAATAGTATAAATAAACATATACCATCTCCGTCTAATCTACAACAACCGCCAAGTTGACATGTTAGCAGGTATATCCGGTCATAAACACCGGCCAAGAAAACATGTCACAGTTCCAACTGAAACGTATTTTACTATTACAGTAAAACCCCTCCAAACCGGACGTTGAATATTGGTCTCGGGGACAGATGGCACTTTAATGCAGGGTGAAAATTGTGCAGGAAGTTCCTCTATGAGCTTTCTTTATGACTTTCTCCCTGCATTGAGTAGCCACCTGCCTAAATATATTCAACTCTTCTCTTCTAGAATTGCGGTCTAGAGAGGTTTTACTGTATAGTGAAACCATGCTAATCCGAACAATTTCAAAAACTACATTCTCAGTCTTTGAGACGTGTGATAGCTTAATGAAGGGTCCAAGTTCCAATACAAGTTTCTATTTTTCTTTACTAACAGTTTGGATTTGCAAGGTTTTACTCTATTACCAAATTACAGTGCGTATTTAGATGTGTCGGAGCTCAAACACTGTCTCCACAATCTCGTGTAAATAAAAACGGATTTAAAGTGTACTTAAATTGTCAAAACATAGTTTGATTATTACTTGATTGTGTATTCTTTATTACAAAAATAAAACGGCATTCATTGGAGTACATATTATTGGCTCTAGTGTACTTGGTTTTACTGGCATTTTCAAGTACAAAACAATGCTAGTTCAGGCAGATTGGATAAGGCGCAACTATGTAAGTGCATTGGCGGAATTTATAATAAATTGCCAATGTAAAATGCCAGTGCGTCTTAGCGAAATCGTGCAACTATCTATGTTGGGTTTAGTCGGAGAGCAGGTACGTTTATTTACAATGTTTGTCTTTTAGGGTGGGGGTGGAATAAGTGTGAGGTTGTGCGCCCTTAAACCGGTTTAACCCCCAGCGACATTTGTCACTGACCGTTCCAAGGCGGTACTTCTATATTTCCCCTATTGTCTTTTTGTTATGTCCGTGCGTCTCTATGTGTCTTTTATGTACATGTACATTTGCTGTTTGTCGTTGTGGTGCTGTTTGGGCGGTTAAGTGTGTTTTGTATGCTGTGTTTCCTGCATGACTCATACATGTACTTTTATGATTGCTGTTGTCCATTTGAACTTTCGAAAATAATCATGGAGCAAAAACAGTACAGAAGCCTGCGCAGAGGGCTCCTCCAGGTTCCATTTATATCTGATTGTATACGAGTACTGTTTTCCTATGTCCCTATTAAGGAACATTAGGCACGCATGGGTTAATGATTCATACATGTTTGTGGATAAATAATTGAGAAATACGCTATTGAGTTATCCAAAAGTAATTTGACAATGAAGCCAGATATTGTGATTAGAAAGACCCTTGACATATAGTGCATGTATTTTTTTCTAATTGTACGGTGTCTTAGGACACCAAAAACTTGCCAAAATGATGAGCGGATTTGACTTTTCATCAATCTGATCCAAATTGATAATCATACTTTAGAAAACTCTAATTACACAAGATTTGTGTTTTTCACATAACACCTTAACTTTCTACGGTTTCCTCATCTTTAAAGCGATGCTTGAAGACACATAGCCACATGGTCCATAGCCACTATATTTTTGCAAGCTCATTTTAATCATTCTGATAATGGTTTCTTGACAAATTCATTCTGTTACTTGGTATCAATATGATAGCCAGTCTTGTCCGTCTTTAATCACTCCGAAACCAATTGAAGCCTTAAATATGTTCATCCAATCCCACATTATCCATTTCACCATGTCTTGTAGTAACAATAGTACGAAGAGCTAAAGACAAAGTACTTCGGATGAGACTTTATTAACTGAGGTCCGATGTATCAATGCTTTACACTGGGCATCAAAAATAACCAACGAAACTATCGATAATAAGAGGAGGACATTGCGCCCGGATATCTACCGGTATGTAACTACTCCCCTCTCTCTGGGGCGTCTAATTAGCCCAAAGTTGGCGGAAACGGACGTTAATCAACACAAACAAACGACAAGCCGCATATAACTTGTTTTAAGTTATTAGACTTGTGATTCTGCAATTTCTCGACTTTTGGATCTCATCAGGACCTTTCCTTACTATATTATCAGACAGAAATCAAATTTAATTGCAAATCAAATTGCGGAGGGTTTATGTAATTAACATAACAACAAGGCGTGGTTGAATTACAATATGATTGAACGAATATAAGGTCGATAGAAAACTAGCCAAAGAATGTCGAATTGAAATGCTTTCCAACCTCACAAGAGGAAATGTTTCTTCAATGCTTTGCTTACGTGCAAGAATTACGCCCTCGATAGACCGACTGACCGGAATACTGCAATAACCCAAACTATTCTCCTTTTCCATGGCTTTGTAAAGCCGAAATGTCAATCAATTTGGCACATTTTGATACCTTTAAATTAAACAGGCAGAATAGCAAAACAAAGTCCTGAATGAGCAGTCTGGCTTGGATCTGCCCTATATAATTATGTTCACCTGTCGAAATTCTTACGATAATTAGGACATGATTTGTTTGCCTTTCATCAGTATACCATATCATGTCAAAGACATTTACGAATGGTCCGAGTCTACACAATTCGATTTGAACTTAATGTACGTCTGAGTACGGGTGTATGGATTTAAACTTCAGTGAACAGCTGACATGTCCATGATAACTTTTGTAAACAGTCTGGACGACCTGGCAATGAAGCGTTCCCACACTGCGAACTACATTTTTCTCCCCTGGGTAAAGATTCTAATCCATTTACCATTCCATTGCGTCATTTTGCAATAAACAAACGATACATATTTGTCAAATCACGGCGCTAACAAATCATGGGGATTTAACGTGTACCTCTTTAATGCCTTTTAAATTGTCAGAAAGATGTATTCGCAATCAACTTTTAATGTAGACGTTTCCTCTGCTTTTTTCTAAACAGTTACTTGAGTTACTTTACATCGCGTTTGAATTCAAATTCATTGCAGCCTTCTGGTCAGGGTCTGTCACGTGAGCTTATGGAATAACATAGGTATGATTTTACGGTCTTCATAAAGGTCATCGTTTCTAGTGTTCATTATGCTTTTATAACATTTCAGATAATTAATAAAAAAAAAGTCATTATTTCTTACATGAATATTCATCAGGCTAAAGATGCTGGTCTATTGTAATATTATTTAAAGATCTTAAAGACCAACAGATTTTATCATGAAATCAATTATATGTTAGAAATAGTAACTATATTAGTAATGGCATATTTACTACTTCCGATATAACTATTACATTGAGTATCATTCATGTCGATCGTCAATGAAACATATGTGTCAAACTCAAGTAATCTCGGGGTAACGGTTAAACTTGTTTGTGTGGTTATTTTCATAAACTATCGATTAGAATGTCTGAAAAACTTTATTTTCAAGTATCTGATTGATCCGATATTGGGTTTCACCCATTTGAATGTTGAATGTGGTGATTTCAAAACTATACTAAACCAGACATTTATAGAATGTTTATTAATGACGAACATTCAACTATCCTATTAAAAAACTACATCGCACAAGCTTGAAACTATTGCTGACACATAGCTGAAGGCATGTAAAACCCGTCTCTCTTTACATAACTGTTTATATAACTGTTTATTTTAATTTAACTGTTTAGTCACCAGCTTCAGTGCTAGTATTTAGTCAAACCAACAAGGTCGGAATTGCAATACATTTACATCGAACTATTTCGATTAACCATACTGTACTTTAAAAAGCAATAATATGCGTGCTTCCATCCGTTTAAAGTTTAACTTTGGGCGCCCATAAACCGGTTTAACCCCCCAGTGACTTTTGTCACTGACCGTTCCAAGGCGGTACTTCCATCTTCCCCCTATTGCATGTTTGTTTTGTCTTTGTGCGTCTCTTGTTGTTTTTATAGTTATGTACATTTGCTGTTTCCTTGTGTTGCTGTTCGGGCGACTGTTTGTTCTGTATGTGGTGTTTCCTGCATGACTCATTTTTGTTCTTTAGTTCCGAATCGTTCAACCGTTTGGTGTTGCTATCGACTTTTAAGTGCATCTCCTGTCTGACTTCTGTTCGAGTTTTGAGAAAACATCAGCCGAGTGTCAAACAGCTTGGAATCTGATTAGACGTCTATTTACCTGTCGTTTCCATTGTATGTTTTCAAACGCCATATAGGTCGCTTAGCGAGATTATGGTCAATTGTCCATGTCGCAGTCCTTAGCTTTTTATGAATCTGGTTTTCGCACGAGTGTTCATAAATAACCAGCATAAACGTAAATAATACGCTTATTAAATAGTTTTATAGCATACACTTTAGAAACATGGGGTCACTAATTTAATTATGTTAAATAGAATGTGACAAACAACCGCAACAGTCTGTACCAGTTCACAGACATAATATATTTCCGAATGATATAATTGATAATTGCTTTTACATGATTGTATGTGATGTTTATTCTGACATCAGAAAACAATCAAGACTGATCTAAAATTTAGCGATGATAAATATAACTCGGTAAACGCACACAAACTATTTAGTTAGAAGTCCACTTTTGAAGTAAATGTCTATTCCATAGCAGTCATGCAATGACAACTCTATACTCTGTGAATGCCGTTATTGGTAGGGATAAAGTTATTGGTAGGGGATAAAATCTACACTTGAAATGTGATAACCCTATCTGATTAGCCTTATATGTTATTTAATAAGTTTAGCATTGTGTTCCAGTTCTCTATCCGACAAAGCTACCTGACAGCTATCTTACATGTGCCGAATAACTCTGTGTGCCTTTGTGAAGAATACGTGAATGTAAATACATGGATGCATCTGATTTCTTGCAATGGGGTTAAAATGTGACTTTAATTGTGTAAGAATACGACCATCGTATTAGTCGACATTGTTTCGCCTGCAGTATCCGTGAATGAATGGTCGTTTTCAATTATATATAATGGTCCCATTGCATAGAGTAAACATGTTTAATGAAATATTTGAAATTATTGTATAATTTGGAAGCTGTAATGTGTCAGCTTCATTGTATAACCTTATTCATCACATGCATCATTGATTATGTTAGAACAAAGGCAAACAGCGATTTTGTACAATACAATGTCCTAATGTGCATGGAAATATTATATTTGGTTTTCTATTATTCTCTTTTAATATCCCCCGTCGTTGTAAATAGGTGCCAATCGATAGGGCTGGCAATGACAGCAGCATTTATGACGACTCGCGGTGTATCTATTACAATGCATCAGGCGATATTTAATTACCTAGTAACAGACTAATTACAGTATACATCCCAAGTAAAGAAAGTGTGCTGAGAGCTATCTTATGTTCGCCGCAATGTACGGGAAAACATACAATGGAATTTGATTGATGTATGGATTGAAATGCCAGCAGACAAAAATACAAATCTGATATATTTCCGAAAACTAAATAAAAACTTCTGAACACGTTTATCCAGTAATCAGATAGACAACAACTTGATACAAGACCAACATTGTTAACTCTTCATTTCATGAATAATTGTGTAACTTAAAAAATATGAAAGTAGTATATCCTTCAAAAGCAAAAGCAGCAATACGGAAAGAGAAATTTGTACACGAGGGTTTACTGAGTCATCGGCAGTTATTAAAATGAAGAAGTAGTAAAGTCAAGCAGTTATATAAAAGACGCAACCACCATCTCAATATCGATAGGAAAACAACCATTTGGCCTTAGTTGACACTGAATATCTTCATAACTCCATAAGCAAACAGAGCAGATCTTCATCAAACAGCTCTTACATGACCTGTCGAGCTCTTTTCTGTTTTCAAATGCGTAAAATGCATCATCAACATTAACTTTTTAAGGGCGATAAGAATTAAAAGATCTGATTTATATACCCCGCACAACGAATTTAAGTGGATATATACTGGAATGTGTCTATCTTCGTTCTAACATTTTTAAAGATGGAAAACCCTGAAGTGTACTTGTGTGTGTGAAGGAAAGAAGTTTCGATACATGTATAACCATTGTTTGGCAGATTTATGGACATTTGTTGTCTGTTTCACTATATAATGCATATTGAATTAATCTTCTGTGCGTAGCATCTCCAATACTATGACGAGGGTTTGCTTTATATTTTCACAATTAAACAACTTTCGCATTTAGATGAGAATGAAAAGGGGGAATTTTGTTGCGACTATTTTTCCATGAGTTGTTAACTTTCTTATAGTTTCCGGGTATTTCTTGCTTTGTCCAATTGTCTTCATAACCATCAAAGCGAGATATAATATTGAATATAGAGAATATTTGGTTCCTAGCTTTGAATGCGAAATGTTATCTGGCAAGGCGGATTAATATATCAGGTGAACGGAAGGCGAACCTGATATATTCAGAAGCCGAGCCAGATAACATTTCTCATTCAAAGCTAGGAACAAAATATTCTATTTATCCTTGTCACGACAGCAAACTGGCTCTAGACTGTTGATGACGTCACTATAAAGGCGTTATTACGTCACTGGAATTCCAAAAAGTCACATTCCTTAAAAAAAATGCTCAGAACAAAACCGTTGCCCCGGTTGGTTATGTGAGAAAAAGAACCTGTCACTTGACGATATCTAGACGATTTATGATTCTTGATGTGGATTTATCTAAACACGGTAATTTCGCGACAAACAACTAGATCTTGTCTAGATCTAGATCTACTAGATCTAGTCTAGGCCTAAGAATATAAGTTTGGGAGAATGAAGTGAAAGAATTAGATCTATTTAGTTTGAAGGGTATCGATTGAAATCAACAAATTCGATTTGTTAAACTTTTTTTATTCAGTAGTACTCCGTAGACGTAAATCTTGTATGAATTCACGAAATAAGCGTCTCGGTAAAAAAAGTAGTTTCGGCTACAGGTCATGTGACCAACTGACATAATAACATCGATCATGTGACCAACTGGCATAATAACAAAAAGTTTATCAGGCACCTTGTTATCCGTCAGGAAAATACGCACGTGACAGGATAAAGTTATTTACTATCATAAGTTGATTCGGTAATTCAAGGGCCATAGCTCTGACATGATTTAAAAAGATTTAATTTGATAACTTTACAGTTCTTGTGCGTAAGTCCCAACTGTTCGAACTGTTGGTTTAAAACTTGAAACAGTCGTGAATTTGCATGTTTGCCTCTTTTCGATGTGTTTTTTCTATATACGAATAAGGAGCCCGCGGATATATTCGTTAGTCTTTGTCTTATGGTTCTATACTTTGTTTTGAATGCTTAAACAAAGAAATATTCGCCGTCATAACACCCAGCTTGCAAACAACTAGGGATTTAAACAAGCATACGAATCATTTGTTGAATACGAATCCACACTAGCTCTTATCCTGCTGTGAAAAATTGTCTCCTTAAGTTTTGATATGGTGCCATTTTGAAACTTCCGATCGGATCAAGCTTTTTTTTCAAAAGAGGAACTAATGACACGCAAGCTATTTGCAAATGCAAAATTGGTCACGAATAGCAGTATAAGGGTTAAAGTAGCGACCGATCTGATTGGTAAACATCAACGCTCTGAAATAATTACACTGCTTGGCGGAGTAGTTACAAGTACAGTAAAACCTCGCTAAGACATGAATAAGTTTTATTATCGGTCTTTAAGACATGTGGTAACTTAATGTAGGTTCCTCTGGAAGCTTTCTCCACGACGTTCACCTTGCATCAAACAACGATTTGATAGAGATATATCAAATATTATTTGCCATAAGTCCTGATTAATGAGGTATTCGTTCTATTTGATGCATTAAAACTATTTTCAACTAAATATTATATCTGAAATTTGGATGTTGTTCTAAACATTCGTAAAGAAAGGTAAGACTATTTTGCAAGGATCTGTCGAAACAATTGAATTTTGTAGTATTAAATGAAATAGCCTGCTCATCGGTTTTATTTCTACTTAGATTAAAGCATGATAACGATTAGTAATAAATAGTGGATTATGAGCAAATGCCTCTTCACCTATAATCGAGGTTTTCGATTAACGTATACCCTTTCGTTAATGAAAAAGTAGTAAAGTCAAGCAGGAAAAGCCACACACAAAACGCGACCATCACCAAAACACCGACAGAAAGCAATTTATATAGCAATTTATACAAATACAGGAGAAAGTCACATACAAGACGCAATCACCACCAACACATCGATAGACAGCATGACACACACACAACCAAACACACGCAAACACACGAAAAGAACACAGAAAACACCAACAAAAATACAGGCACCAGAGAGCCATCTACCTACAACAGAAAACAGATTTAGGGGATTCATGGGTCTTTTATTTGATAACTAAACTCCATAGATTAATATCTAACACCCCCCCCCCCCTCCCAGCAGGCCTTTTGAGGAAGTAAAGATTTTGATTAACGTTTTTAGACGACAGAAAAAGTATGTGAAAACTCAGAATAAGAATTGCCCCCCTCAGATGTTATCGATCATCATCAGCAGCACCACCTGTAATTCGGCCATAACTATATTATGGTATCATTAGTGTAAAATAACCAACTGCAGTTAGACGACTGACTATATAATGGTAGCATGATTGTAACACCGTTATCTAATAACTATAGCATATTTTAGAGGACAAAAAGTATGTGCGAACATTCCATAAATTTGAATTAGAATATCCCCCTCAGATGACACTGATCATCATCATCAAGAACAGCACCTGCAACTCGGCGAATAACTATATTATGGAATTATCATTGTAAAAAGCAATAATGACTATAGCAAAGTAACATTATTATAACACAATCAACTGCAGATCGATAAATGACAATATCATAGTAACAATATTGTAACGCCATCAACTACTGACTGCATTATAATAACATTATTGCAACACCATCAGCTGCACTTCGATGAATGACTATATCATAGTAACATGGTTGTTGCACCCATCATCTACTGAATATATCATAATAACATTATTGTAACACCATCAACTGCTGTTCAGCAAATGTCTTTAGCGTTGTAACATTATTGTAACACTATCAAATCAACTGCAGTTCGGCGAATGAATATATCATAGTAGCATTACTTTAACACCATCAACTACTGACTATATACTAGTGACCTTATTGTTACACTATCAGCTGTCGTTCGGCGAATGACTATATCATAGTATCATTATTGTAACACCATCAACTGCAGTTCGGCGAATAACTATATCAAAGTATCATTGTAACAATATTGTAACACCATCAACTGCAGTTCGGCGAATGGGTATATCATAGTAATACTATTGTGACACAATCAACTACTGACTCATAGTGACATTTATGTAAACTATTAACTGTCATTCGGCGAATGACAATATCATAGTATCACTGTAACATTATTGTAACTCAATCAACTGCATTTCGGCGGGTGAGTGTATCATAGTAATATTATTGTAACACCGTCAACTACTGACTATATCATACTGACATTAATGTAAAACTATCAACTGCCGGTTGGCAAATGATTATATCATAGTAACATTATTGTAACACTATCAACTGTAGTTCGGCGAATGAGTATATCATAGTAACATTATTGTAACACTATCGACTGCAGTTCGGCGAATGAATATATCATAGTAACATTATTGTAACACTATCAACTGCAGTTCGGTTGACAATATCATAGTGATATTATTGTAACTATACTAACTGCCGTTCGGAGAATGGCTATATCATAGTAACATTATTGTTACGGTATAATTAAAAGACAAAACCTGACGAAACGCAAAAAAATACGCAAAACATTTACCATATATAAAAACAAAGTAGACCAGGTAGCAGCTGCATCAACTGCAGTTCGGCAAATCATCATAGTAACAGTAGTGTAACACCGTTAACTACAGTTTATACCATACAGTATCATACATCACTAATAAACCAAGCCTCCCTAGTTAGAATGGTCATCAACAGGATAGTTCAAATTATATCTGACAGAAAAATGACCAAAGAAAATGGTTGGAAGAGTTTGTTTCTTTGACGGTTGAAATCAAGATTCAATTACCATGATTGCATAAATCAGAATCAGTTTTGATCCACTGTGAAAATACCATATTTTTTAAATGATGAGCGTTTGATTCCTTTGCTATACATCTTAACATCGGTTCCAGTTTGTTGTAAACAAATCTCAAATTATTGCAAAATGTTTCAGCAGTAATGCAGCACAACTTTCAAATGTTTACTTCTCAAATTCCAAATATTAATGGTACACGGACTGCGTTCAAAGTTTATAATTAACTGGAGGTGCTGAACAGTGGACAACACATTCGTTCAATACCAAATGACGTTGTTATTGATGTAAACTGAATGTTTGCTAATTACCATTGTTGGTCAATATCATACGTGCTATGAATTAATCCAAATAATAAGTTTTATGCACATGTATATTAAATTGTTAGTTTACTTCTGTTCAGTGCCAATGATATTCTGACTGGTGTAGAAATGATAAACAGGGAAAGTCACACAAATGGCACGGTACCAAAACTATCATCAAACATGAAACAACACAATTAAAAGACAAAACGCGCACAAAAAAGACATAAAACATTTTCCATATAAAATCAAATAGACAAAGTAGATCATAGGGTCGTTTTTCAAATTTTTAGTCATTTTGAGATTTCTGATGAATTATCAAAATGATATATTTATGAACATTGAAACTTCATTTTCCATACTAAATTAATTCTTCGCAGTGGCCGTCTTAAGATATTACTGCAGAGAACGATGGACCTGGCAGCTGATATCTTCTTATAGCCACAACAGCTATATTGACCAGGAAGTGAATCTGCCTACGTGTTGTTCATATATAATAAACATTTTCCGTCTTGAGCGCACATTTTCATGGCTACTAGCCACAGGACTGTAAGTCATTGTCAGTGGCAATCGATATGGCTAAACTGGAGAATGGGAAGCCGTCCATGCTGCAGTTTTACGACTGGCGATTCTTTCCAAAACAAGCGTGTTGGTTCAAAACTTTTTAATAAAAAGATAGGAGAACATTTGCCACATATATATAATAGCCAAGGTAGCATTGAGAACGCATCGCTTATCGTATTTTGAAAACTATCGCCAAATGAAATACCTAAGGAAATGTGTAACAAACATGTTGCCCTTTCAATTTCCGGCATTGACCGTACAGCAAGCCACAATGAAAAGTATTTAAATAGATCATTTTATATATGTATTTACTTTGATATTGCAGAACTGGTAATAATGATAATACATGAATTATGCTACTATCGACATTTTTTGAATTAATATAAACACAGAATGTTAAAGAATACGATATGCAATTATTGGTATTACATGCTAAGGAACCAGATGCATTGGCGCTGGGAATGCCAGCTAAAACAGCAACTGCATTTTAGTAGCCTTGCTCAGTAGTTATCCAAATCATTTCACTTGTGAATATTTTAGTGAGCGTAATGGCTGCCAAATCACCTATATTTTCAATCAGACTAGCGGGTCGTATGTGATGACTTTTGCATAAAGTTTATCAGTAAGATAAGAATAAAAACAAAGCCTGCATGTAGAATTAAACAGAAGTAAAATTATCTAGTCAAACTGTAGCGTCTAGAACTTTATTACACCCCTCATCTTTCTTAGCTTGTCTGAACAAAGTCAAAACTACACTTCGCCTGTTCGATAACAGTAAACTTCGTGAGTAGGATATTCAAATAGAATATGATAAAGAATAGTTTAGCAGCATATGCTTTCACACGAATCCAAAATATGGTGTAGGAAGGCTGGAGTTCCGTCATCAAATCATTTCTATTTACCCGTATCCTATCGTTAAAATATAACATACCCTCAAGTTTGGATCAGTTGCAATCTTTTGACTACTTCCAAATCGAGCAACTACTGATCACGATTCAAACAGATTGGATCCTGATGAGAAGCCAATTTACTCGGTGTCTCATCTGAATCCAAGCAGTTTGTAATTGCCAGGCAGGTCGCGCATAGCGGGAGAAGGCTTATCACCTCCAACACAGGACACACATTGTAAGAAAGAAAATGCCTCTGTTTAACCATTTACTCCATGAATATTGATGGAAGAAATGATGACATTATTTATATTAGTTCGATTATTTTTTTAAAAGGTTAAAGCAACACATTGTGGAAAATACATAAGTCGAGCGTTTCGATTCTTTGTATTATTCATCCTAACTGAAATATTTTGAACCATACTAGTATTGGACTGCCTAAACAGTACAGTCTCTCTATATCGATATCTTAATAAATAAACATAGCGTACTTAAAAGCAGGCTCTCGTTTATGTTGAATGAAAATAATCCAATGTCCATATAGTTGCTTACCTGCATCAAGAAGCAATCTTTACAAAAGTTAGGATAAAGTGCTCTTTTGAATATCCGTTACACTGGAGAATAGCCGCATTAGAATAGTCAGACACCAAGTGCATTTGAGGCACCCGTCCATCGCGTCCATAAATCATATATGGTGTCGGCATGTAACATTTGGTGTCGCCCCGTCTAGATCAGCTTATTTACTGCAGAAACTGTCTCGTAAAGAATTTAATCCTGGAATGCTGTCTGCATCGGCATCACTTGATGCTTATCTTGTGATCTTTAATTCAAGATAAATCGCTGGGGAAATCAAATGCATAGACTTTTTGAAGTCTGTGGTGCTTGAGCACTGTATAATAAGGAATTCGTCTATAACAGTGTCGCTTGGTAAAACAGAATACCAATTTGATATGAAATATATTAACGGAATACTGTCACGGGTATATTGTAACTGTAGACATACTGTTTTAGGTATGTGTTTTATTTCAATAGACTTATAGGAATGCATATATTATTACCCATTGGAGTGATTCAGAGACCTCTGTAATACAACTTGAACATTCATATCATATAAACTTCCATAAGCATTTAAATGTGGGAAAACAGCCATACAGGGAGCGCCACACACAAAGGCGCACGGCACAAAAAAACATCATCAAACATGAAACCTCCATTCAATTCAATTGAACTTCTTTATTGCATAAAACATACATCGTATGTTTATACATGTAGGAAGCATAATACAAAAACACAAAACCCAATGCTAGATTTATACCTCTTTCGAAAAGAGAAAATACCACAGTGGACAGTTTGGTTGTTGTAACATCATAATTACAAGACACACTTACGCGCAAAAAGACATTTACCATATAAAAACAAGAAAAAATACCATAGCGTGAAAGCAGGAGTACCGCCTTGGAACGGTTATATAATCTGATACAGGTAGTAATTGTTTATAGCAAATGAGCACGATTTATTAATTAAGATAGATACCACGCATGTTTTACTAGTTTTACTGAATTCCTAAATTAATTGGTTAAATAATTTAATGTCTGTGTAACTAGTGCCTGTAACCTGCTGCAGGTTTGACCAATTCGAAATATCTTTCGTTTAGGATTACATAATATTTTATACATTTCCTGTTTAGCGTCATTCCTTTGTTTTTATTTTCACTCGTACTCTTAAATCGACCGATTTTGTTCAATATGTTATCATTCGCATTGTACTTAAATATATTCTCTACCAGTTTGCATGCGTTCAAATTCGTGGCAAAAGGAAGAAGCAATCAAGCTTTATAAATTGTGAAATAGACGGATTCTAAAACTCATTCTGTATGATTTGTTTAGTTCAGCTGAGTCCAGTACGATTGTTCACATGTATGTATCATACAATCAGCTCTATTCCACCATCTGTTTACACGGGGCCTCGCTACTTTCAAACTTGCTACGTAGTCACTGTGCCCAAGAGGATTTGGCAGACTAAATAAAACTGAGTCTGAATTTTTCTCTTTTCGCATTGCTGCTTTTGCTTTCGAAATATCTCCTACATTTGTATGCAGTTCACAAGAGCAGGTGTTATGTGAACTTGTGGCGGCCGTAAAAAGTCGCCCGTACAACACAGTAGCAACACGTATACATATCTACTGAAGCTCAAAATCGGTGTAGATGGTCTTGATAAGTGTAAATGAAAAGTTATTTATTATACCAAACCTGCATTCATCGGAGTAAATTATTGACCATGCTTACATTTGCAAACGCGAGACAGCACCCGTTCAGTGAGGCAGTGTAAACAGTAGCTACCCTAACTATCTAAAGTATTCGGACAGGCAAACCTATGCTAAAGGATAATTTTGATCTACACTATGTGTGTCTATGTTAGTCTCATTTACAACCCCATATACCTTCCTACCTTGCAGTGGTTTCCGGACTTAATTGTCACAGGGAATGTTTTTGTTTATTTGCCAGAGATTATCCCCTCTGCAAAGAACTAAAAGGAAGGCATGTTAGTGGTTTTGATCCCAAGCGTCGCTTTGCAACGAATGAGATTAGCCGAAACCATCTTCCTGAAATCATCCCCCATCATCATGTCATCCCATCATTCATCGGCGCTATATGACCTATTCAGTGTCGCAGTGCCGTAAAACCCAACTCACTCACCCACTCCCTTATTTACAGTTAACAAATTGGTGCCAAAATCGACCTTTTGAGGTTTTGAGACTCGCGGAGAGGAGAGAGTTGGCGTCCGACTTTGTAATTAGGGTATGTACATGCAAATGTGGAATATAATATAATAGGTCTCTTTAAGCATGTTTATCCATCCATAAATATTTAATGAATAAATAGCAATGTTGATGTTAATGCAAGAATATTTTTGTCAAAAAACTATTTCGAGGAGCAAATTATTACCGTTCCTGTTCAGAAAGCCCATTCGATCGCCTTTTGATCGATAACTTTGCAAATTAAGGAAAACAAAGCACAATTTGGAAATTGAGTGTGTGTTGCATTATTGAGAAATCCGCTTCGAATCAATTAAGGATATGAATAAAAGAATGAAGCCAGATTTAGTGATTGGTAAAACTCTTGATATGTCAACAGCGTGATTTACCCTGATAGCATAATGCTTTGCGTCTACAAAAAATGACATTACTTCCATCGATCTGATCCAACATTATTAATAATGCGTTAGAAAATTATAATCAAACAAAAAGTGATAAAAATGCCTACATTGAGCGCTACACACAAACGGGCACGGCACCTATACACTACCAAACATGAAACAGTAGAGCTACCAGACAAACTGTGCCGAAACGCACAAAACATAAAACATTTACCATATAAAACACAGTAGACTGTATGGTGAAAACAGGGGTACGTCTTGTTACAGTAAGTACCAGAGAAGATTACTGGGGACTTGTTACGTAAACACACCAACGTTCCACTGTTTAATACTCTTCATTCAAAGCTTTTATCAGTAGTAGTTGTTTAGAACATAAATACAGGGTCCACAGCCACTATACATTGTACAAGCTTTTTATCTATTCTGGCAAACTGTGTTATTTGGTGTCAACAGGATCTGATCCGTCACAGATATCTACGAAACAAACTGAATTCTTAAATCAAGTGTAATACTGCTCGTTATATCTTGCAGCAATACTGGTAACAATAAATCGTATTGAATTTGCTATCCTGCAATTTCTATTATATGCAATCTGCTATTCCTCAAGATATTTGAATGTGTTGTAAATTATTAGAAAAAAATGAAAATAATTAAAACGCATGCTGTCTAAAATAACAACAATTCGTTGAGGTTGTATGTGATTAACATTAGAACAAACAATGCTATACGCATGGGATTATGGAATGAGAATGGGGGTCGAAGTACGAACAGCAAACAAATATCAAATTGAAATGCAGTACATCCGCACACGAAGAAATGTTTCTTTGATAATTTGCAAAACGTGAAGACTTATATCCGCCGTCGTATCAGAGAGTGGTCAGCTAATTTGGCTAATTTGGATACCGTACTTACTGTCAATAACTATGTTGATAACCAATCTCCCTTCTCAGTGGGTCTGGAAGGGTGAATAGGTCAATTGGGTACCATTTCGATATCTACAAACTAGACTGACACAATAGCCAGTAGTGTAGACTCTCATCTGACCGATCATTCAAGAGGAATTTGACCCGGGCCTTCATAATTTGCGTTAATTTGTCAGTCCAAATTGTTATGTTAATTAGCGTATGCGCTGTTTGCTTTTAATCAGTTTGCAATATCACGTCATACAATTTTACAAAATGGGAGGAGAGCGTCTATGGTCGAGTGGTTATGTTCTTCGACTTTCAACTTAGCCCGCACAGCTGTGGTTCAAATCCCGGCCTTGATATTTGAATGTTTCATGTAAGGGAGCCTCCAGCTGACTTCCAAATGGGGAACAATTATCCGAGTTTATACAGCACTGCATTCTTGAGTAAAGCTTTATATTTAATATTTAGCATGTCGCGCGCGGGCGAATCTATTTACCATTTCATTACGGTAATAATAAACAAACAATACACATTTCTTAAGGCGATAGTCCCTACAATAAACATATATTTTCAATATATATGGTATTTGTTGTGCTCAATCATTATTACGAAGATTGTCGATTTAAATCTATATCGAAATATGACCCTCTGATACAAAGTAAACCGTTTCGTCGATATTGATATTTTTGGTTGTATAACAAAATATGATCGGCATATGTCGAACACTTACGAAGCTAAAACGCAAGCCGAATAAAAACACTAATACATTGATGAATAATATCGGGTCTTCGAAACGCTGAAGAAGGCAATTGCACATGTCTTTATCGGCGTTTATTTGATTGGATTTCTTGCAATATACTTCTTTTTAGTATATAAACTAATTAATTATGTAATTTTCAAGCATTTTTAAAACGCGAGTCAAGTAGAGACTATAACTTTAAAATATGGCGCTAACAAATTGTGGGTATTTATCTTTTTAACTTTCTGAGAAATATTTGGTGGGCAGAAAATGTCTCTAAATCAAGTCTCTATATAAATGTTTCTACTATTTATTTTAAAAAAAGTGGAAAACAGTCAAAAACACGCTATTGTATCCAAACTATTAACAAGTGATATTGCCAATTATTTATTGTAAACTAAATTTAACAATTACCTAAAAAGCGTCGCCCCTTTTGGCACCTTGGTAAACAGTATAGTCCCAGATCAGATGACTCCTGTAGGAGCCGTCTTATCAGGGTATGTTCTGTTTGCTTGTAGACAGTAACTGATATGAGATCACGGCCAACATGTCCAGTGTTCCTTTATAAACATTCAGCTAATTGAATTAATAATTTCACCAACGCCTATTTCTTACATGATTAGCACCAGATAAAGGGTCAAGAGACTGGTATATTGTTCAGAGTTCTCTTTAAAATGACCAATACTTTTTATCAGGTATTTTAAGAATATTTGAGAAATGGTCAGTGAAAATGTAAATATATACCAATTACTTTTGATATAACCATTAACTGCTGTATCATCCCCGTTGGAGAATTTGTCAGAGTAAAGGTTATAATTACTCATTTGATTATTTTAATAAGTTATCTTATGGCCGGTGCCTCGTAAACAATCTCATCAGCAGACCAATATAGACCAGCAGACTGAGCTCAAAAGTATCACACTGTAGATTTGAGTCTAAAGTCATTCTCGAGTATCTGATAGGTCAGATTTTGATGATAAACCCATACTGTTTTGACGTATTTGTGACAACAGTATGGTAATATTGTTGTCAGTGACAATTTCCGAACTATAATAAAGCAAATGTATAACGCAACAAACGTTTTCCTTGTATAAAATTTTAACATTGTTGCAAAATTCACAGAAGCTTTACCAGCTGACCAAAGCTGATCATTAATTACGAACAATCAACTTACCATTTAAATGAATATATCGCGCAATTGTTGTCACGCGGACCCCGTTCCTACAACAGTTCAGTCACTAGGTTCAATGACTCACTCTGATATTGAGCTCGAATGCTAAAATGGCTAACTGGATTTACTTAATTGTTACACTACAATATAGAATGTACTCAACGATAGGCATGCGCATAATGTGAAATGTACGAGTACATCATGTGAAATGGAGGCATCCGTGCCCGAATGGTTAAGGTATTCGATTGACAACCACTTAGCCCTTTGTCAATGTCGTTCGAATCCCGGTCTGGGTATTCCAGCTAGCTTGCTGTAGGTCGGTGGTTCTACCCGGATGTTCTTCTTTGCACTTATCTGTAATTAGCTGGACGTCGTATTAAGCGACGTGAAACCAGATAAAAAACAAACCAATCCATTCATAGATGACATACATGTAGGCACAAAACAGTTTTTATGAATCATGTGAAATGAAATGGCTCCAAACAGTTTTCATTTCTGGTATTTAGTCAATACTGCATGGCGAAATTATGCTTACTACTTTGGTCGAAGGTTCCCAACGAATTACACTGCTGATCGCGATAATTTGCAAACAGCTTGGATTCAGATGCCACACTTGGGAACTCGACGTTCCACCAAGATCCAAGCTATTTGACGTATCGCAGCTAAATGGAAAAGTAGTAATGTCAAGCAGGCAAAGCCACATACAAGACGCAACCACCACCAAAACACCGATAAACAGCATGACACACACACATACACACACAACCACACACCCAAACGCACACTCACACACGAGATGAACACAGAAAACACCAACAGACACACAATAACATGAGACAAACACTCCACACATGAACAAAATCACTAGCACAAAGACGCAAGGCAAACAAAAGGAAGGGTGACAAAGACACCACTGGGAGTTTAAACCGGTTTACGGCCGTCTTAACCTCACTTCTCTTAAAGTCACCCTAGCTTTACAAATGGTGTAAATTAAGGTATTCCCGCCGGACTTACCCACTACATAGACGACGGTGAACACATGATAACATTTTAAACATAGCATAATAACTGACAATCCGTCAAATATGTACTCAAAGTATAAAGTCAGAGCACCTTCAGGTAAGCCGTTAAGGGCACGACAGGGAAAAAGTAAAACATGAATCTGGTAAGCTCATCCCATTTCTGAGTTTAAGAGTATACCATCATAGAGTACTACCCTCGGCCTGTCATCGCGCAAGCAAAGAGGGAAGCGTAGCTGCCGACTGTAAAAGGGTCGATAACCAAACATACAGTGCGTTGCAATATAATGGGATCATAACCTTTCTTCTTAAATGTTTTAATGCGTTTTATAAACAAATCATGAAAATGGATATGACCCCGAATTTCCTAAGTTTGTAGATAACATCCCCATAAAAGTCTGGTTGAGAAATGCCTTGTTGCAGTAACGTCCGTAGATTGCAATTATATTTACTAATGAGTGGTAAATTTCGATAATAAAATTTAGAAAACGTTTTCCGAAGTTTGTGATATCTGTAACCTTGCTTAAGAAGTTTATCAGTTATAACTAAATTACGACTGTTAAAATATTCCAGCAAAGAACAGAAACGGTGTACCAGGCTGGGATTAAAAAATATCCATTTCCATTTGCCAACAGATTGGATCCAGTCTATTAATAGTTCCTCAAAACAAGTCTAATCGAATCGTGAGTTAGTCAAAATTGCACGGAATCACAATTTTAGCATATAATTTGAGCGGCGTAAGAATCGGAAGAATTGTACCTGGATTATTTGGATAAAGCATACTATTGTGTGTCGAAACATTTGCACGATTATCTTGGCGAGCGCGAAAGTTCCAGACGAGACGCAAAGTAAAAGTACAAAAATGAGTTATGCAGGAAACACCACAAACAGAACAAACAGTCGCCCGAACAGCAACACAAGGAAACAGCAAATGAATATAACTATAAAAACATCAAGAGACGCACAAAGACTAAAACAAACATACAATAGGGGGAAGATGGAAGTACCGCCTTGGAACGGTCAGTGACAAAAGTCACTGGGGGGTTAAACCGGTTTATGGGCGCCCAACCTCACACTTATTCCATCCCAACCCTAAAAGACAAACAGTGTAAATAAACGTATCCCCTCTCCGACTAACCTACAACAACCGCGATGGCAAATACAGTGGTAAAGTGCATGTATAACGAAAACATTTAAGTGAACAAACTGTACTTGACCTCCCATCAGGCTCCAAGCTATATGACCCCGCACAGTGTCTTGCAATTTTTAAGACTGAGCGTATCGGGGGTAAGTACTTTACAACAAGTACTTTTACTGTGTATTTGCGATGCATTTTATCTGCCAAATTATTCATTTGAATGTTTATTCCGTAGGCTACACTGGACGAAAAAATTATAGTCGTAGTAGAGTATGTTAGAATCCTTAACCATTCTTTGCAATTGTGCATTTAACCTCGTTCCCCATAGATATTTCTTTTAACGGTGTGGCAAACTAAAATGAAACATAGATCATTGTGATAATCCCTTATAAATACATCATGAAAGCTACACACTACATACCATACTGTTCAAGTGTTCAAAGTAGTTCCTACTTCTCAGCATTTTCTTCTTATGACTACTAATGCTTTAATACGTCTATTATAAGGATCTTCGTTGATAGTTAAAGTAGATTAAAACTCTAAATGAAGCATCTCACCTATTGAAAATGAAAGTAAATAGAGTTGAACTTCGATATATCGGACTCAGATAACTCGATCTTCGAGATAACTCGAACTAAAAGCTCGGTCCTTCCAAATTTTACAATACATAATTCTTCTTAAATGTATCACTACGCATATCTAGAAACACATGTATCTGACAGTTTAATGCAGGTCGAAAGTAATGCTGAAAGCTCCTACGGAATATGGAAAAATAGTCAAACAGGGAGAGCCACATACGAAATGACACCGCACCAAACACCATCAAACAAGAAACGGTATAGCCACAAGACAAAAGATAACACGACGCATATCAAGACGAAAAAATTAAACATTAAGCATATTAAACAACAAATGGAAAAGTAGTAAAGTCAAGCAGGCAAAGCCACATGCAAGACGCAACCACCACCAAAACACCGATTGACAGCATGACACACACACACAACCACACACCCAAACGCACACGCACACACACACACACGAAATGAACACAGAAAACACCAAAAGACACACAAGAACCAGGGACAAACGTTCCACAACATGAACAAACCACAAGCACAAAGACGCAATGCAAACAAAAGGAAGGGTGACAAAGAGAGTACCGCCTTGGCACGGTCAGCAGCAAAAACACCACTGGGGGGTTTAAACCGGTTTACGGACGTCCTAACCTCACACTTCTCTCAAAGTCACCCTAGCTTTACAAATATTGTAAATAAAGGTATCCCCGCTGGACTTACCCACAACATAGACGACGGTGAACACAGGACAACATGTAAGTTGACCATAGGCTGAAAGCAGTAGTACCGCCTTGGAACGGTCAACTTTCAATATTATCATAGACCTGATTTAAGCTGTGAACTTCAGACTGTTCAGATTAGAAAACGGATAGCCCATACCTCTGTAATCTCGAAGTAATTTGTATTGTCCCTTGAAGTTCCAGAAATATATGTGCAACTATATGTATACATTTGACTGATAGCATCAACGGTCTGTAGCGATGCGAATTATTCATGAATGGCCATTGTCTTTTGACAATACATATAAATTCCAATAAGGCTCAAATCGATCTACTTTTAGAACTTAATTATAATATTAGTGAGATATGTTATGATATATTGAACATACAACAGACTCGATATGTCTTTTGGTTTGTTTTATTCTGTTGTTGTTTCGTTTCAGGAGGTGATTTCTGAGGTTTGGCATTTTTCAACGAATTAGTTGTCTTTTATTATACCTTTGTTAGTAACAATGAAACATAAATACATGTCGCTAGGTCTGCAAGCCCGCAGAGTATGCGCATCTACTTGCAAATACTTAATACAGTTAAACTGCATCCAGAAATAGCAAATGCAATAAGTGAGGAGATTGCCGTGAATAATTATATTTCAAACGATGGTAAAGGCATAAATCAGTCCATAAAATCAAGCCGCTAAACGAGTAACGTATTCACATGCCGATTATTTGTTAAAGTAAAAGTCTATTTCATATACATCATTTATGGACTCTGTACACTACGAATAACGTTATTGATAGAAGATAATGTCCACTCTCAAAACGTTATAACGCAACAGGCCTCGCCTCGGGAGTTATTCCCTGTCTTTGATTGACAATGCACTCCCACACTCATGGGATTATTATATCATAAAAATGAGAATATGAAATTCGAAAAGTACAACAGTTATATTATGAGGTTAAAACCAACAAACATGTGACTTTTGATAAATGTTAAATGTTTGTTTAGTATTATGTTCCATTTCAAGGTTTAAACGTCGCCCCGTACTTCATTCTCAGTGTTGTTATACCTTCTGATCCTTCGAGATCATGAATTTCAGTACTTCTTGTTTTGAAAATTGAATACCGCTTAAGCCGGTGCTAGGGGCGTGAGCAGTGTTGCACTTTCAATTACTGTTCATGAACAGACTCAATAGAACCGAGTCTGCAATTTTCTCTTTTTGTCTTGCAATGTTTGCTCTCGGGGGATCACCTCCCTTCAAAATTTATAATCTTCACAACAGCAGGTGTTAAGTGCTTGTGTGGCGGCCGTAAAACGTCGCCCCGTATTTCATTCTCAGTGTTGTTATACCTTCTGATCCTTCGAGATCATGAATTTCAGTAATTCTTGTTTTGAAATTTGAATACCGCTTAAGCCGGTGCTAGGGGGCGTGAGCAGTGTAGCACTTTCAATTACTGTTCATGAACAGACTCAATAAAACCGAGTCTGCAATTTTCTCCTTTTGTGTTGCAATTTTTGCTCTCGGGGGATCACCTCCCTTCAGAATTTAAAATTTTCAACCAATATAATCCCCTGGCAACATCCTTGCATTTCCTAGTAAAGGAGACATGAGTAAACATTCAGACTTTATTTTCTTCACAACAGCAGGTGTTAAGTGTTTGTATGATGGCCGTAAAATGTCGCCCTCACTTCATTTTCAGTGTTGTTATATTTCCTGGTGCTTAGGGATCAGTAGTTTCGATGTAATTATTTATGAAAATTGAATAACGCTTAAGCCGGTGCTAGAGGGCGTGAATAGTGTTGCACTTTTAATAACTGCTCATGAACCGTCTCATTCAAACCGAGTCTGCAAGTTTCTCTTTTCACATTGCTACTTTTTCTTTCGAATGATCTCATACTTTCAGAATTATTTTACCTAAATACGCATTTGATATATTGGCTAAGGATTTAGATTTAGTGTACCCCGCTGTGAGTTAATTCACTGAAACCTCGCTAGTATATTCCTTTCATCAGGGTCTGCATTGTTGTCATCGGAAGTCATTTCATACATTATACCCTTCCGTACTGAATACTACTGGGACATTTAACATGTGCGATCAATGGCACATAAGCCTAGGTCTACTGGTTCAACTCCACCTTCTATAGAACCTGGCAGATATCTTATAGCCAGCCACACACTGAGCTGATTTTGTCCGCATTCAAAGGCTTAAGCCAAACAGCACCAGATGTAAATGGATACTCCTTTCTATAAATATTAGCTGCTGCATTGTACATAATAAACCTATGTAATGACTTTCTGAAATTTAAGTATAATCTGTATAATTATGTAAGGTGTCAGCTTGATTGTATAAACCTATTAGCCGCATGCATCACTGAATATCTACACATTGCTATTTATAACACTTTAGATGACAATGACTTAGAGGACACATAGTTAACCTTTTACTCCATGAATATTATTGACAGAAAGTGACGTCGTGGATTTTAATTAGATAAATGTTTATAATGGCACATGCACATATGAATATTTGACCATGGCAGAAACTGTAGAATCATGTCTATATTATTTCATAAGCAAACAGAGCAGATCCTGATCAGACGGCTTCCTGGTCTGGGTCTACTCTATTTGTAAAGACTTAGAAAGGCGTATTCACGAAGGAAAGGGTTTATTTATTTATTTTTCTAGTGATCTCGTTACAATGTAAAGCAAGCGCCAATCGATACGTCTGAAAATAACAACGGCACTTCTTACAACCAGTATAGTGTATCTATAACAATGCCTTAGGCGATAGATAATTATCTAACTAACTAATTACAATATACATCACAAGTAAAGACAGTGTTCTGAAAGCGAGCTTATACAATTGCATGGTTTAGTTCTTTTCATATATCACTTCCTTACGAGCGTATCTAACTTCAGCAGCAATATATTTTCTCGACGCCCGTTTGACTATCAGAGCTCGTTAATCAATTAGCTTCTGTTTGAGCCTTCACGAAAGGTGTTGTGCACGCTACGGTGAGCAAACGAAGCTTAATATGAGGAAATAGACACTCTGGGGTACCGGAGCGACAGACACTGAAACTTGATTGATATACGGATTGGAATTGCTTCCGACAGAAGTACAATTCAATATATTTACAAAATTAAATTAGGATTTCTGAACGGGTTCATCCAGACATTAGATAGACAAATAATTTCTCACAAGTTGATTTAAGATGTACATGCTCTATAATGTATTTGATATGTGTAGTTCGACGCTCTCCAATTATGTTTGACAGGAAAAGTACAACTACAATAAAACCTCTCTATAACGACCACTAAATTGTGTTAATTAGTTGGTAGTTTGGGCAGGTAGTTGCTTAAAGCAAGGTGAATGTAAAACAGAACGCTCCTATAGGAGCGTTCTGTTTTACTTTCACCTTGCTTTAAGCATCCACCTGCCTTTAACATAAAAAACTTGATGTAATTTAGTGGTCGTTATAGAGAGGTTTATTGTTGCACGGATATTCTCTTTAGCTAAATAGTGTACCTCATAGTATTTACATGTGCTGTAAATATTTATGTAGAAGCTCAAGAACGCTTTGTGACGGATCCATAGTAACAATGGATGTGTGTAGCATTTAGAGAAATCAACCTGCTCCCCGTTTTTGTTTTGACTTCAGGCATTCTATCCAAAGCTAATCAAAATTGCAGCACGATTAAATGCCTTTTCACCTTTAATGGAAGATGTTCGAGAAACAGATTAGATGTATCACTGAAACGAATTTGACTCGTATCCGCTTTTCGAGACATGATTGACATAAGTTCAGGTAAATTGCGTAGATTAAAACATTTTCAAGAACAACTCCTTTATCTCCCCACTAGGCCTTATGTTGTGGCCACTCTTTAGAATCGTCTTTTCGAGATGATTCTAACGTCACAGCATAGGGTTTGGTGCAGAAATGACGATTTGAGTACACACATTTATCTGTTGCTCAGTGACTAAAATTAGCAAACAACTTGGATTCATATAAGATGCAGAGGAACTCAGCTTTTCATCAGGATCTAGGCATTGTTGGCACCAGAGCTTGGTCAAATCAGTAGTTAATCAGTTTTACCGGATCTAAATGTGTGGATACATTTTATTACAGTGAAGTAAGAGTTGTGAAATCCGATTCGTCAACTCCGAAACAGTTTAGTTTTGGTTGAAAGGCACAGCTATGCCCCTTTATGTTCTACATCATTTGGCACTACGTGACCTTTTTAGTGTCGCAGTGCCCTAAATGATAGTGGTGTGGAACAGGCTATGGTATACATGTATGATGTGTTTATGGGCGATCTTTACTTGCCATGAATCCTTTATGGTGTACATCATTTTAGTGTCGCAGTGCCCTAAATGACGTTGGTGTGGAACTGGCAAGGAACAGTCAATGAAGGTTGTGTGCGAGCTCGTATTGCATTTATGCTTCTGGTATTACTGTGCATCGTGTATCATTTTCAATTTTTCTGCCAGACATCTATTCTATTTATGTACGCTAATACGAAGAAAATGTTAATAGTTCACTAGTGAAGATAAGAACCATTCGCCAAATTAGTATTGACATTAACCCTTATCCAGATGTGAAACAATAATGTCTCGTGAAATTCGGATCTGATACAATACTGTGTCAAACAGTTTGGAACCCGTCTGGGTTCAATTTGTTTACAAATCTGAGTCACGTCGCGAGTAGCGGGATACAGGTTAAAAACATATGTCGGAGTTTGATGTTGCAAAATTATTTAATACATTACCGTCACGAAACACTTTAGCATGATGAAATATTACTTTTACCTGAATATTGTTTTAATGTAAAGTTTAATTATAATGATAATAATAATATACATGTCAAAAGTTGGCTCTATAAATTTTGTCTCGGCCATAAATTCAAATTCGGGACATCTGACAGGAAACTCGCTAATGACTAAATAGGCAATTTTCCCACCAATGAAATTATGTCCAAGACCAACATTTAAGAGCTAAACTTGTATATGTAAATTATAATCAAATCTAACTCTTTACAATAAAAGTCCTGGTGATTATAGTAATGTTTAGCACGCTAAGGAGTTTCATTAATGTAATTCATAAAGTTACTTTGCAGCATCAGACTCCGATATCTGCCTTTGACATACATTTTGTCATATAAATCTTATATTTTTTAACTCTTCGCTTGCTATTCGCGTCAAAATACCTACCTGTAAATAGTGAAGACCCAGATGAGACAGCTCCTGCAGGAGCTGTCTCATCAGGGTCTGCACTATTTACAAGTTGATTGTGCATCCAGTGCACTCCACAGCAGTGATTGCACAGCGAAATACTTGTACACAGTGAAGATATGTGTAATTAAACAACAGTGCATGGGTAAAGAAGGAGAAATGTATTTTAAAATTCAGCAATAGAATGGTTAAAGTGTGGGGGGTTAAAGCAGAAACACATTAATGCTATTCTTCAGCAACAGGTGTCGTTGGTGAATATTAATTGACACAAGGCAAGACTAAGATAAATTACTAGACTCAATGCATCAAAATCTTTCTCAAACGGAACTTTCCTACTTTCAGAATTTATGTACTTCACAATAACCGATGTAAAGTGCCCGTGTGGCTGTCGTAAAAGGTCACCCATACTATTATTTTTGTTCCTCGTGGATCATCAGTTTCAATGCGTTTAGTTATGAATATTGAATAACGCTTAGGCCGGTGCTAGGGGCGTGAGTAGTGTTTCACTTTTAATAACGGCTCATGAGCAGACTCAATAAAACCGAGTCTACAATGTTCTCTTATCACGTTGCTATTTTCGCTTCCCAGTGATCTAAATAAACGACAGTTATATCACAGGATATCTGCAAATATTTGTTTCTTCATACTCTAATGGACACGTTCTTGTCTAATGATCGTATTATTTACCATATAGGTGATCGCCATATTATACATGCTGTAATTTCTGGCTGCAGCATATATCAGCAGGTATCACGCGATCGTTTAATACAGCTTCACACCACGCGTAATTTCGTTACCAATAAACTGAAACTGTATTGTTTGTCCATTGCATAAATTTTCAACTGATACACTGCTTTGTAATCATCCTGAAATCAATTCTTTCTAACTTTATAATTCAATTGACTCCATTAGTCTTTTTAATTGGGAGTTTCGGTTATATCTAATGGAAATTTACATAAGACACATCAATGGAAGCATCTGCTATCAATGGCTGTTTAGAATTTAGACTAAATATAACGTTTAATTTAATAATTATTCATCATCGTTTTAAGTAAAAAGTACAGTTGTATTTGATCAATGTAGATATGCATTAAGAACTTGGTTTTATTAATAAAGAAAAATGGATTCCTTTGCTATATGTTTGACTTACACTTGGCCCAAATCTATTCTAAATAAGTCAAATTATGGACCCAGTTAACTTCCGAGAAGTCCATAACAACCAACTTTGCCCACAAGAATTTAGTAACACTTCAAATTACTGTGCAGAACCGTTTCATTTCATATACTAATTTAAAACGCATTGCGTTCAAGGTTTTACTAGTTGGAAGAGCTAAACATTTACCTTGTTTGCAGACCTGTTATTCAATACTAAATTACATTGTTATTTATGTAAAAGTACAAGTATGAGTAATGCAGAAAAACACCACATACAGACCAAACAGCCGCCCGAAGAGCAACACAAGAAAACACAACAAATGTATATAACTAGCAAAAACATAAAAAGACGCACAAAGACCAAAAAACAAACAATAGGGATAGATGGAAGTACCGCCTTGTAACGGTCAGTCACAAGTCACTGGCGGTTTAAACCGGTTTGGGGCGCCCAACCTCACACTTATTCCATCCCCACCCTAAAGATAAACAGTGTAAATAAACGTATCCCCTATCCGACTAATCTACAACAACCGCGATACTGAATTTCAGTGCCCAATTACTATCATAAATTTAACACTCGTGGAGAATTAATCAAAGTAATACATGTATAAGGCTTTATGTATACTGAGACGCCATTGGTCCATACAGAATGCATTCTTCATGTTTAGTTTCTTTAAATATTACTGTAGAGAACGACAGACATGGTACTTCTGGTTTTCTCTTATTAATATGTCTGCAACAACTATATTGGACAGGAAGTCTTCATCATATGTTATAAACATTTTGCCTCTCCTGTGCACATTCATCATTGCTGCCAGCCATAGAGTTGTAAATCATTGTCGGTGCCAATCGATTGAGCTACACGGGATTATAGGAATCCATTCATATTGCTGTTTTAAAGATTCTTGTCCAAAACAAGATTGTTGGTAAAAAAATATACAAAAGCACATATGTCGTATATATAATGGTTCAGTTAGCAAGCGATAATATATAGTTTAAAATATTTTGAAAACAAATAGCAATTTGATTCCTTTGCATTTCGTCAAAGACATACAGTACAGGGGTTTAATTCAGTATAAATATCGGTATTTGAGACGGTGGCAGCCTAATGCAGGGTGACATTCATACAAAAGCACATCTAGGTGCTTTCTGTGTGACTTTCACCCTGTATTAAGCAGCCACCTGCCTAAAAGTAGCTAATTTATTCACTACTAGAATGGGTTTAGCGTGGGTTTACTTACTGTACTGTGCATTTTACTGACAGTCCTGTAAATCATAGCAAGAACAAGAATATCAAATGTGTATGGACAAACCTCATTATAGCATTAATATGGCATTTACGTGGTATTGTATAATGGAAAACAAAACATGCATTATAAACCAATTAACAAATGCATCATCATTACAAAATGATTCAATGGTATGACTGGAGAAGTGCAAATACATAATGGTGTAATTTCTCAGTTTCTTATCCAATTCATTTCACTTTCAAATTATTTAATAGCGCGTAATTACTCTCAAATAACCTCCATATTTCACATTAGTTTGGCGTATGTGATAGATATTGCGTACAGTTTGTAAATAAAATAAGAATATAAACGTTGTTACTAAATTGGCAGTTCATGTATCCTCGTTCACCTTCTATAGAAGCAGGACTCAATGAGAGGCATTATAAAATCCCTTTTTACAAAATGAAAATGTTTGTATCTTTGCAAAGAGACGAGCACAACATTAATGTGATTAAACAATACATTTTCATCTATAAATCATGTTTTCTTCATTTATCTAGACTAATTGTTGCTATTTCTAAACTTATTAATTCGTTTATGTTAAATTGTATATGTAGATGTTCACTAGAGTACAGTAAAGAGTAGTAAAATAGTATATGCTCATATTAGACATTTCACATAAGTCCAAAACATGTTACAGTAGAACCCCTCTAATGCGACCACTTAATGAATAAACATGGCTGTCTTTATAGGCAGGTGGTTGCTTAATGAAGGACAAAAGTAATGCAGAGAGCTCCTCTAGGAGCTTTATGCATTACTTTTGTCCTGCATTAAGCTACCACCTGTATCTAGCACCCAGAATTATACCTCTTCAATGTGGTCGCGATAGCGGGGTTTTACTGTATTATAATATGTGGGAAAGTCTGTAGTTTGCCCTGTTACAACGGTATCCCGCTGTATAAATAATGTCTGCTCAAATTTGGATATGATGCAATTTTGACTACTTATAATTTGATCAGGCTCTTGTCATCATCGACCGAGTGTCAAACAGCATTGATATTGATGAGACGCCGAATTACTCCACGTCACATCTGTATCCAAGTTGTTTTCAAATTCGAGTCAGATCGCAAATAGCGGGATAATGGTTAATAAATAAACATTAGTTTGTTATTCAGCCGGTGGAGTATAATGCTGAAGGAGCTCAGGGGTACTGCACAACTGCCGACCTACATTAAGCAATCATATCACTTAACACTTTACTCCATAAATATGCCTGCATTTGAAAACAAAGTAGCTCTGCTCTGTTTGCATATGAAATGATATAAATGAAATTCTACAGTTTCCGTCATGGCCAATAATTCCCGTGTCCATGTACTGTTATAAAATTAATCTAATCAGTATTCATGGTGTCATTATTTCTTATATGAATATTCATTGAATAAAGGATTAAGGGGTCCGATAATGGGCTGTTAGTGTGCTTCTTGCAGTGATAATTAACTGCACAGTAAAACCTTTCTATAACGACCACTAAATTGTGTTACTTAGGTGGTATTTAGAGCAGGTAGCTGCTTAAAGCAAGATGAAAGTAAAAGATGAAAGCTCCCATAAGAGCGTTATGTTTTACTTTCACCTTGCTTTAAGCAATCATCTGCCTTTAACACAAAATAATTGATGTAATTTAATGGTCGTTAAAGAGAGGTTTTACTGTATTAGCACAGTCAGAAGTAAGGTGCAGTTGAGGCACGCGTCCATCTCATCATTAATAGTATATAATGTCATTACGTAACATTAGGTGTCACCCCGCCTAGATCAATGAATATACTGCAGAATCTGTCTCATAAAGAACTCTATCCTGTATTATTATTGTCTGCACCAACATTATCCGATGCTTATCTTGTGATCTTTTATTCTCGATAAATCGCTGGGGAAATTAAATGCATAGAATTTGTGAAGACTATCGTGCTAGAGCACTATACCGTTAGTCAGTTTATTTTACTGCATAAGCAGGTGTTCGTCTACAGCGGTGCCATTGCTTGGTAAAAAGAATATCATTACAAGGTATATTTATGGAAGATTGTCACGAGTAAACTGTCGTCGCCACGTTTCAGATGTGTGGTGTATATTAAATGATGATTTATCGATTTCTTTGAATTGATATGATTCAGAGACCATTTCAAGACAGCTTCAAAATTCATATCATATACACTTCATTAAGCCTTTGAATAGCATATAAGTTAGTATTTGTTTATAGCGAATGAATATGAGCCTGAATTCAGAAATTATTTAAAAGAAAAATACCACAAAATATAATTGATTGATTGATTGCGGCTCTTGAAATTCTGACAATCTTTTTCAATTTCATCATTTGTGCACCGTTATTTTGTTTTAAAATGATTAGATACGAGTACCTACCCCCCCCCCCCACACACACACACACACACACACTAGCACACAAGCACACACGCGCGCGCGCGCGTGCACGCACGCACACACACACTCACACACACACACACATATCCATCCTACTCCCGGTCACACCTGACAAAGAAGAATGAAATTCCCACTTTGTTCAAAACCACAGATATCAATGCAGTGGGACTTTTTTCTCCATTTATCGATTTTACGTCAAAAGGTCCTCCCTGCCTTGTACATACTCCCACTGATTTCCTCTAACACATCAAGTCACGCACCCACTAGTGTGTCTGTGCCTGTAAAAAGCCACAGGTAGCGGTAGTTAATAAACTATGGAAGGCCAGTGCGCCATGCTAAATGCTAATTGCGATTTGCGAAATGCAAAATACGAAATGCTTAAGGACAAATGCTAAATGCCAATTGCTATTTGGAGACTTCTAAATACTAATTGCTAATCACATTGTACTGGATGGGTGGACTGGATAAGTCAATTTGGAATGCGATATTTGCATCTTTTTCCAATATACACACAGTACTACATATTTTTCTTCGTCGTGCGTCGAAATAACATAAACTGATATCATAATCTCTGTGAACCTCTCGCCATGCAACATGCGGAATAAAAAATGCTAAATGCGATTTGCTAAATGCAATTTACTTAATGCCAAATGATTGAAATCACCAAAATATCACGTTTCACACAAGACAGTACTTTGATTTACATCAGGTGGGATAAAGATAGGTATACATGGAGACAAGCATTTGTTTGCATTAATTTAAAGATTGGGTTTTAATTAGATTCTATGTTTTTCCTAAAGCACAGGTTTTTCGCTTTTCGCATTTAGCATTTCGCATTTATAATGGCACACCGGCCTTCCATAATAAACAATGTATATGAATATAGAACGTCATATTCAAACCTGATGAAGTGAAAAACGATATATACAGGAAACCTATATATATGTTCATCACAAAAATAGAGGAGGGATCAGTGAGGTGCATAGAATTTTCGTTGGCTTACTGTTTAACCATTCATTGGTCAAACTTTGTAGTACCTTAATGTCGGGTTCGGGTATATATTCCTGTAACTTATTACAGTTCTTACCTTTTCTAAATAAGTTTCGTTATCCCTTTCAAAGCTGAATTTTCAGCATGGAATAGTCCCACTGTTCAAATGTGGAGCACACATGAAAATTAAGGCTAAACTATTTGACCTTGAATTGAGACCTTGACCTTTGAAGAATATGCCTGAATCGTGCTGCCTGTACATCGGAGAACATGGAAAACATTATGGAGAACATTTGTGCCACAGCATTTTGAAATATTTTCAAGGATTTAAGAGATATGGAGCGGATACGAAGAGTTTGGCTAAAACATTTGACCTTGAATTGTGACCTTGACCTTTGACCGATGTGCCTGAATCGAACGCTCTGCACATCCGTCTTGTTGAGTCAAACATTTGTGGCAAAGCATTCTGAATTCCTTCCATATGTGAGTGTGACAGACAGACAGACGGGCAGACAGGCGGAGACACAATTAGCGTAGCTGAATCCAAATGTAATGTACGCACCGTGGCTATAGGGGTCCGAGGGTATGCTCCCCGGAAAAATTTAGAATTGTGTAGTTTTAAAAAACATTTTGATAGGATTTAAATTGTTTTTTATCGGATTTTACGTCGTTTTAATAGTATTTCAGTCATATCACAACGTCCAGCTAATTACAGGTGGAGGAAGGCCCCTTTGATAGGAACACATGCTCTATTTCTCGCAGTGGTCTAAAAAACGAGACTTTTACAGAAGCATCAAAATAAAGGCGTGAATATGAGTATACACCCCCCCCCCCCCCTTACCCCTTAGCTTACGACCCCCCCCCCCCCCCCCATTTCGGCCGTAATAATGCGTTCCTCTTTTAAACTGATGTTACGCACGTTTGTAAGTGCGTAACGCTAGCTACGCCCCTGTAAATCGTCTTTACTTTTTTCAGCTCAGCAAGGTCCAGTATGATATTCCACATGTATATACACCATTACGTCAGTTGGATACCACCACTTGTGCATACAGTCCCTGTTACATCAGAGGTTTGGGGCTATCATGAGAGTAAAGATATAGAATTGATACACTGTAAATTTTTGCGAAAAGCGTTATGCGTTAAAAGGTCAACAAATTTAGATGGTTTATATGGAGAGTTGGGAAGACATCCACTAAAAATACAGAGAAAACTGATTTTGGTGAAGTATTGGCTAAAGATTATACACTCAAATAATTCAATCTTGAAAATGATATACACACAGCTTAAACACGATACAGAAAATAACATTACATATGGAGGGATGAATTGGGCTTATCAAATAAAACACATACTCACTGAAATTGGTATGGCTAAATCAGGATAACTTGAACACTGATCTAAATTTCAAATATATCAAACAAAGGATTCTTGACATATATACGCAATCTTGGTATGCAAATATCAACAATTCAAGACCTCTCTCGTCATATTGTATTTATAAACATGAATTCAAATCAGAAAAATATCTTAGCTGTATCAAATCAAATAAATTTAGAATCTCGCTAACAAAATTTCGATTATCATCACATGATTTAGAAGTGGAAACAGGAAGATACACAAACGTAGCAAGAGAAGATCGAAAGTGCACGAAATGCAGCATGAATGCTATTGAAGACGAATATCATTTCCTATTAGTATGTCCAAAATACAGAGAACTCCGACAAAAGTACATGTACTTTATACCATATTTCTGCCACTGGCCAACTGTCAATAAATTCTCTAACCTCATGTCATCAGACTCCAAATCTATAATCAACAGCTTATCTAAATTCATATATTCTGCATTTAAATTAAGATCAAAAAATGAAAATGGATGATGCAATTTGCTCACCATCAATATATTTAGGGCAAGTATAAGAAGAGTTTCCGCTCTTCTTTCTCTGAAAACCATGTATCACATACATATATGTATAAATAACATGTACTTCACAATCTTTACGAATTCGATATTGGCTATATATGTGCTTTATGCAACTTAATGCCAAATAAAATATATGTTATGTTATCCAAGATTGGATATGGGATAAATTAACAACCAACACGTTTTTTATTTTACTGCATACATGTTTCGATTTACATCTTCATCAGTGCATAACAACTATAATATACTTAACGTCACGGAAGTGACGTCATCGTATAAACAATGACGGGAAAATTAAACGTAACGTTACGACGAGTTTATCCCTTTACTCCATAGATACGCATTTCTACGCCTTTGCAAACAGAGTAGACCTAGATCAGACGGCTCATATCGGAGCCATCTGATCAGGATCTGCTCTGCTTGCTGATGATAAAAAATAGTTATGAGTAATTCATACTATTGGCGTAAATATTTCTTACATGAATATTCAAGGAGGAAAGGGTTAAGAATGTCTGAAAATGCATACAGGCGGATTGCAAGAATACGAATAATTCCTATAGAGATATATATAAAAAACGAACTAATTTCTCATTACGTTGTAAGTGGGGAGTCCATCATGCTTGTGTATATCATACATCACACCTATTATAGCTCGTCTGTTTTCAGGCGTTGGCGTTGTCGTTGTCATTGTCGTCCTCGTTGTCGTCGTTGTCATTGTCGTCCTCGTCGTCATCCGAAAACTGTAACGTTGGCTATTATTTCTTTACTAGTCATGCCAATCTTATGAGACTGTACACACTTGTTCGCCATTACAAAGGCTACAATCTAACAAATGGCCATAACTCTGTAAGGAGTTTTGTTTTATAAAATAATGCCCCTCGATGGACATAGACGCTTATAGTAAGACAATTGAGTCACGGATTGTATTGTGTTAACCCATTTCCTCATATTGACGACTTTTGACGACTCTGTAAAAGTCATTTTGTAAAACCATTGTGATTAATAGAGCATTTGCTCTTTTAGGAGCAATGCTTTACTTATCGCAATGGTTTCAAACTACAAAATTCTAAATTTTCCTTTTCTCTATTTAATGCTCCTTTTCTGTAGATTTATTCAAAGAAGTTGTATCTAAAACTAGTCTATGGGATAATGGGTTAACATGTTTCGTTACTACGTATGTACGAAGTCATTGCTGCTCAGGGAGCAGAACACCTTGTTTATTTCGAGCATGCCCAAGGTGCACGGAGTATATCTAACACCATGGAGGTCAATGAAGGTTTTTTGTGGATTCCTTGCAGGATGTCTGATTTCTGACTACCTTCAAGCAACATTTTCGATACTATTATATCCGATGTAATGGGGCCTTTACAACACATGTAAGTTGATATTGATATTTCCTAAAAACGGCAAGCTGTGTAATTACTTTAGGTTTTTGTCTGTACCTAACATATTCTAAAGCTCAGTTTTATTTCGAATCTATATATAATATATCAAATAGAAATATTAACCCTTCGCTTGCTGAATTTTAAAATACATTTCTCCTTCTTTACCCATGCCCTCTTGTATAGTTACATATATCTTCACAATTAAGTACATCGCTGTGCAATCACTGCTGTGGAGTGCACTGGTTGCACACTCAACTTGTAAATAGTGCAGACCCTGATGAGACAGCTCCTGTAGGAGCTGTCTCATCTGGACCTTCACTATTTACAGGTAGGTATATTGACGTGAATAGCAAGCGAAGGGTTAAAGACACGAATACTACCCCTACTTACATATGAACCGGCGAATCATATTCTTATAGCCAGGGTTACTCGGTGCAATCATGTAGCCATACACCAGTCTTTTCAAACCATAATCAAAACTTCTATGAAATGTACTTGTTCTATATCAATTACAAGACACAAAATTGGACGGCTGGGCATTTAGTAAGACTAGCACCACTAGCGTTTAATTTGTTCTTTTCATTACTTAAGGTTGTGGAAAATAATTCCACTATGCAGAAAATAAATAAAAGAAAACAGATATGAATTATACAAAATACACACTGCTGTTATGTTTTATGTTGCTGTGCGGTATTGGCTGTGTATAAAAGATTTGTAAGGTACATTCTGTAGTTATATACAGGAAAACCAAGATATGTTTTGTTTACATAACATCGCACAGAGACAGGCAATATAATTTAGCAAGTCGCAAATCAACGTATATATTAACGCACGTGGCATTGGTCTAACCTGGTCTTGCAAACTGTGGGTCATGGGTTCGAATCCCAAGCTATGCATAGTTTCTTTTTTTAAAATAAATGGTTTGCTATTTTATACTTTTAGAATTATTGGTTAATACTGATTGTTTAAGTGGTAATCGTGAACCACGTTTTATACCTGCACACATTGTATGGTATATAAAAAATGCCTCTGGTCAGAATCGAACTCGAGACCCGCCGCTTGTAAACCCAGATAAATATCCGTTGCATCAAGGCAACTAACCTGAAGAGCTGTGGCTAGCTACGTAGCGACTACGGCGCTTCTTTTTGTTTTCATTAAAGTATGTCATGGCTGTATAAAGAATAAGTTGGTCTATCTGTACATTTATTTCCTTTATATTTGTTTACTTTAAATTTGTTAATCTTGAAAGTGATAAGGACGCTTACATAATAATACTATCGTTTAATATATAAATAGCTGATGTATAGGTTGCTCTAACTAACTAAGCTCTTGGTGCATCGCTACTTTACATTACACTGTTTGGTCTCCATATTATAGAATGAAACCCTTGCGCGTTTTTCTCTGTCATCTTAACTCTATAAAGTGTTGTTTTGCCATTAACCATTTCAGTGCCAGGATTGTCGTCTGCTAGACACATTTCCGTCTGCTTCAAGTTTTAGAGTTTGCGCTTATTCTCGCTCTATATAAAAACAATAAATAGAGTACCAAACTATTTCGATTTTGATGAGACGCCGAGTTACTCGGCGACTCACCTGGATCCAAACTGTTTGCGCATGTCACTGAACATAGGTTAACTCATATCCTCATATTGACGCCTCTGTAAATGTCACTTTTTCATACCATCGTGATAAATAGAGCATTTGCTCCAAAGGAGCAAATGCTCTGTTTATCACAATGGTTTCAATCTACACAATTTTAAAATGTTCCTTTTTGCTAGCAAATGCTCATTTTCAGTAGATTTATTCAAAAATAAAGATTAAGTCTAAAAATAGCCTATGAGGTAATGGTTTAAAATGACTAAAACGTTTTTGTTATCGTAAACTATTGTACAGCTGTCAATCAGACATTACAAAGTAAGGCGAATGAAAGAGCAATGTCACCACATGCCACTGTGTTTCATAAAAACAGCTTCAGATGACATTACAACGGCTTTGTCTGAAAACAAATAAAGTGTCCATAAAAGCAGAATCTGACAATTACGGTGCATCATACGTTCTGCTAATGACGATATTTGAGAAGAACATATTCTGCTGCTGCAAGAAATGAATATCAGGGGGAAATGATATATTGAGGAATTATTTGTTCATGTGATACGATGAGCATTTTAGTAAGCGGTAGCAGCAGTCCATTATTTACATCAACGGTGAAACTACTGATTTTGCCAGTCTAAAATGAAAGTTTCGCATATTTATCATGCGCTAATAAATAGTACTGAATATGAAGTAATGAAATACACATAGAAGGTAACAATGTAAAAACATGGACCTCGTCATGTTTTTCTGTGAAAAAAAAACACAAAAGAACATTGCACAATACACTGGTTACTTGGCTTAAGAGTGTAACTTAAAACTGACTTGGTTCAAGTGTATAGGAACAATGTATTGCTGTATCACAGGCCTACAGTTGTCCGGTTGTGTATTTCTCTTTACATTTCTCCATAAATAAGCCTTTGCTAACATAGTAGACCCAGATCAGGCGGCTCCTGTAGGACTAATATGGATATTATTCTAAAGTTTCTGTCATGGTCAAGCACCCTTGTGACCATGTGTCATAATAAAGAATAATCTAATTATAATTAATAATTTCGTTATTTCTGACATGAATACTCGGCGTCTCATCTGGATCCAAACTGTTTGCATAGGTAATCACAGATCCGGCTTGTGCAGCGAAAGGGTTAAATCAGGGTGAAATTCGCGCAGAAAGCTCCTCTATGAGCTTTCTGCATGACTTTCACCCTGCATTAAGCAGTCACCTGCCTAAAATATATAGATTCTTCTCTACTAGAATTCCGGTTTAGATGGACTTTACTGTACCCTTATTATGTCTAAGAAAAATCTCCTTTTTCGTATTTTCTTATTTCATCCATAGTTCATTTGTCAGAATATGATGTTAACAGACAATTTTAAAACCATAGCTTAAACATTTACGATGTTTTAAAGGAAGGGTACATATTAGAAAAGAGGATAGGACTGATTAAAGGGGTAGATGTATGAAGAATATGTAGAGGAGAAAGAAACATAAATACAATACAAAATTCCCCTTGATTATTTAAATTTGACGATATTTGCTATCGATGAAAACCTGCTCGCCATTCTAAAGGTTGAAAGCGATAGTTTCATCATGTTGGTCCTCCCCGATCTGTTAAAAGAGAATGAACATGAAGAACATCTTTCAGTTAAACTGATTTAGAAAAACATAGACATATATCTCTGAGCAAACATACTCATAATAACAGATATAAATTTGGTCGTCACATTCGTGGTACGTTGTTATTTGTATTACACAGTTGCTTCTGCAATGACTAATGTTCAAAGCTTTTTAAAAGCAAAACATATAGTATAAAAACAAAACGTATAACTAATATAAAATGTAAATGTGTGTGTGTGTGTCGATTGTTTCAATGTGTATATTAACAACTTTTGTCGCGTAGGACTTAGACAGATTTTTAGATAATACCTTTTCAGCAAATATATTAAAACACTGACATTGCTTTCAGACGCAATATGTATATAGTAATGATACTCTTTGCAGTTATATAATCAATGCAGACATACATGATTTAACTTCTTACATATACCTTCGATGATTCTAGAAATGTTTAGAGATTCCATGACGATAAATCCTTCGCGATAATGGAAAGCTAGGAGTGCTGTAGGGATTTAATATTGATCCGCTGATTAAGCCAGCGCCAATTGCAATATCCATTTGCTTCTATGTTCTTCGAACATCAGTGACCTATTAGTGTTTCGATTACAATACTTTGAATTTAAGATGAATATAACCATTTTATATACGTAGTTCATTTAAGTATATTGATGATCAATCTGAATTATCAGTTCGATTAACCCTTTACCAGATTAACCCTTTCCTTGTTCTATACTTAGTTCAATTGTCAATACCTACTGAATACTCATGGACAAAATGATGCATAGAACGCGGAATATTGTAGCCATTTTAGAAACTAAAGAAAGAGATCTATCAACTTCCATTAGCAAACAGAGCAGACCCTAATAAGGCGGCTCCTATAGAATCCGTCTGATATAGTTCTACTCCTTATACAAATGCGTTAAAAAGGTGTTTATATGAAGGAAAGGGTTAACATATGTGAAAGAAACACAGAAGCCGTGTGATATGTGTCTACTCAATTTGCAAAGGCGTAAAAAGGTATTTATATTAGGTAAAGCGTTAATAGCTAGCGTGATAAGGAATAATACAGTTACTGAATACACCATGGTATGGTTTAAAACAAATTGACATGGAAATAGGTATTATCCGGGCAGCAACGTTGAACAAGTAAATATGTCACAATTCACTTCTGAACCTCATAAGTTACTGATACTGTCTAACATTGCTTATCTGAACACCCAAAAAGGTACCACGAGCAGTCTTGAAAAGGAATGATAGCTTAATGCAAGGCAACAATCAATCATACAGAAGGCTCATCTTCTCCCGTGGCATTCACTCTGCATTTTGCAACCACCTGCCTAAAAGTTTCAATTATTTTTTACTAAAGGTTTGGATGAGCACGTTGTTACTGTAATAACAAATTGCAACGCTATGCAGGTGTACTGAAGCTCACAGACTCTTTAATTGATCTTGACAAGACTTAGTGTAAATGACGCTGAATCTTCCGAGTGGAACAGTCGATCATTGTTCATCGATCCGCAAAGTATGAACATGTGAATTTGCGAGACCCTGATCAGAATGCTCCTCTATGAGTCCCCTGATTAAGGTCTACACTGTTTGCAAATGACAGTGCACTCGCCTATTTGGCCCGGTGTCAGTTTATAACGTTTCTGGTTGTTGTACCATACTATGTGTCTAAGGCATGCTGTCACAGTGTGGCGGCACTTTTTGTAGACACATCATCTCCATATAATTGATACACACACGCGCACGCGCGCAAACACACAAACACACACATACACAATTCACACACAGGCAGATGTATTCAGCGTCAACAGGATATAGTTCTGTCTGTCGCTTTTTGCAGAAACAAATGAAAAGACTGAAATATGCTCCTCCATTCCAATATTACTAGTTATGTCTTGCAGCAACACTGGTACCAAGAACACGCATATAACTTGCTTTGAGTAATGAGACTTGCAATCCTGCAATTTCATAACATTAGGATTCAAGAAAGATATTTCTTTTGTTAATTATCAAGAAAATTCAAATTAATGGAAAAGCATGACTGCCTTAAATTCAAACATAGGGCAATTAAATTGCCGAGGTTTTAAGTGATTAACACGAAAAGGGGAATGCTTTAATTGTGGCATTACAGTCGCATAAGAGGAAATGCGTCTTCGATGATCTGCAGAAAACATTAAGACTAATTATCTCCGCCACATTAGAGAGTGTATGGCTAATTAGGATACCCTGACTACTCTGAGCATTTAAACTGCCCCTTATCAATGAGTTGTAAAGCTCAATAGGTAAATTTGGTAATGTGTTGTTAACTTTGAAATAGCAGCAAATAATGTAGACCCTGTGCAAGTTGCTCCTGTAGGAACAATTCGATTTGGGTCTGCCTTATAACATAAGCTTGTCCATTTTGTTAGGGCAATTATTGTAAATGCTTTCTGGTTTCCATGAGATTGCATAATCACGGCATACACTCCTGAAAACAGTGAATCAATGGGCTTGGTCTACAACATTTTCAAAGAACTGCATTGCTGAATATAGCTCGTACATGCTAAATCGATAGCAAACCGCATACTAATCAATGACAACATAATTATGGATCCAATTTGTTTTTAAGTGAACAACCAGTACCGTAAAACCCCTTTATACCGGAATTTTAGTAAAGAAGAATTAAGATATTCTTAAACAGGTGGCTGCTTAATGTAGGATGACCGTCGAGCAGAAAGCTCCTTTTGGGAGTTTTCTGCGTGACTTTCGCCCTACATTAAGCTACAGCCTGTCTTAAAGACCAACATTGATACCAATTTGAACGTCCTGTTTAGAAGAGTTTTACTGAGCATGTTTCTTAAATCATGGAAATTGAACTTTAGCATTTCTAAGAACTTTTTCGTTTGTAGGAAGCTTTTCTTCCATTTCTCCTAACAAGCGGTCATGGTGTCAACCGAGTTACTTAGCATTGCATCTGAATCCAAACAGTTTGCAACTGATATCATTGTTCGCCCATTTCATAATATAAACCATTGACCTGATTGTGATTCCTTTGAAAACAGAGCAGACCCAAATCAGATCAGTCCTGTTACGTTCCGTAGGAGCCGTCATAATATGGTCTGTTCTGTTTTCTAATGGCATAATATAGATTCTACATATGTGACTCTACACTTTACACCGAATTCCCAGTGTATATATGCTATTATAAACACTTAGCTAATTATTATTCGTAAAGTCATAATTCTTTCATAAATATTCATCAAATAAATGGTTAAGAAACCGACATATTGTACTATTGTTTTTAAGCTCAATTTGAAGAAGTCTTGGTAAAAGGTAATTAACCTTACCCACGTTTCTCGCTTCTCAGACGTGCTAGATAAGCTGAGTTACTAAAATAGCCGTACTAGAAATCCTTATCTGGAACACCCCGTGACTAGTGTATTCATACGCGCGATTGGGTAAAATCAATACAAGGGAAGGAATTCTTACAGAATTATACCAACCTTTCTATAGGCAACAACCTTATGAATTGAAATTAATATAAGTAATTAGCACGAATATGAAATTCTATTTACTATATAAACACTTTAAACGCCTATTTAATTAACCGAAAACGTTGTTTTGTAGTCACTCAGTCATTTATATTTACGCCAAAACGTAACGTTTGTGGTTGTCATAACAAATGACGTCATTTTGGTGTCACGCCTAAAGTTATGCTGCGGTCTGTTGCTATTAGATATGGAAGTCGTATTACGCAATGCAAAGTAGTACTTCACAAAATTCGTTAAGTTATTTGGTTTTAGGGCGTATTTCAGCGAGAAAAATAATCAAGCATGGGTTTTGTTAAACCCGGGGGTTCTATACCCTCGGTTGGTCTGTTTCTGTCGGAAACTCGCTAAAGCTCGTTTCCGCCTGGAACAGACCAACCTCGGGTATAGAAACCCCCGTCTTTAACAAAACCCATGCTTGATTCTATTAATCATTTCAATAAACTATCATTTGTTTCAATAAACTATCATTTGATTCAATAAACTGTCATTTGGGCTTTACGGGGGAAAAGCTCTTCAGTATGCACACGGAGAGCGACCAGCGAGTTGGAGTGTATTGCCCTGTAGTTATATAACTTCTGAGATTGAGTCTGTGTTTATTCTCAATGCCAATCAGATCCGTAAGAATGTACTCAGACTAAAACAAACAGTTTGAGAAACACAGATGTGGTTATGTTTTGCAGTGGTTGCAGTGGCGGTATGGAAATTCTACAAAGTCGTAGAAACAATATAATCAGATGTTTCATATTCCCATAAGCAAACAGAGCAGATCCTGATCAGACGCCTCCAATAGGAACCGTTTGATTTTGGTCAACTCTGTTAGCAAAATCATTTTAAGGCGTATTTATGGAGTTAAGGGTTAAGATAGATATCGGACCATGTCACCAATATGTAGTAATATTTCCTTACTTCAAGGGTTTTGGAAAACATTGCAAGAATTCAAACAGATGGATTCTGATGAGACGCCGAGTTAGTTGGTGCCTCATCTAGATTGCTTGCAAACACCATTTAGGTGCTTAGGGATAATTTCTAATAGTACGGTGTCCTAAAAGCAATGGCACAAGCTGTTTGTGGATCTGATTATCTCATGTAAGTTTCATAGACATCGAGCATAAACATGGTCGTATTAAATGAAAGCATTATAAGATATAAATTGAAATGCATGGGGTCATTAATCTGATAATGCTGAGAAAATTTAATGAACAAACGCAATAGTCTAGACTCCTCTGCAAAAGATAATAGACACACTATTTTAGTGGATGATATAATTGTATCTGAAGGATGCCGTATCGATTTACACCAGAAACCCATCAAGCTACAAAGTGCAACACAAAATATTTTTTTGTTTACAGTGTTGTGCATCTATTTCTACTGTACTTATCTTACGCTATTTTATTATTTGTACAAATCTCTGTTGTAAACATTGTATATCTTATGAATTCATATATACGCATAGGTATAAAATATTGTAAGTCTATTTCGCACCGATTGGTCATAATGATACTGCTGGTGCTATAATGGCCCGGACTGAAACCATTATGACCAATGGGCGCGGTCATGATAACCTCTTATTAACATCTGAAAACCTAACTACCTTGCAAGCTAGCAAACTGCTGTTCAAGATCGTTCGTCGTGCCCACAGTAAGCGTAGTTGAACTAACATCAACGCCGAATAATAAAGATTATGAGTGTCCACCTTCTGATCACGTCTACTTCGAAAACTGATTTCAAAGAGCTTTATCTTAGCGTGCTGGAGTTTAAAAGCATGGTGTCTAGAAAGTATCGAATACGGCTTACAAAAATAGGTTATTTCATATCAGATGTCAAATGTGCCCACTCATACGTCTAATTATATAACGAATACTGGTCTGTCGACTGTGTAACTAACAGGACTAATCCTTTTGTACAAAAACTCCCAGACTGACATCTCTAAGACGGAAGTTAATTACCCAGTCAGCTACCTTCACAGAAAGACACATAAACCCTTATATAATGAATATGCTCTTTCACATTTCAGACAGACAAACATTCCTTAAAAACAGCTATGGGCGAAATCTTTTCACTGATTTCGCCTGATACAATACATTTGTTTTATTTTGAGGATCTTACATGAATATTCCTACCGTAAAGCGTTAAGCATCATAAAACCCTTATTTCATGAATATTAATGTAAGAAAAATTGACGCCGTGAATATTTACTACATGCATCTTAACCGGTTTCCTCATAGCCTATTTTAGATCTAACCACTCTTAACAAATCTACCGAAAGGGAGCATTAACTGGACAAAAGGAAACATTTAGAATTGTGTAGTTTGAAACCATTGTGATAAATAGAGCATTTGCTCTTTTAGAAGCAACATTTAATGTTCTATTTATCACAATGGTTTCAACAGGTGACTGTTGCAGGAGCATCAAAAGGCGTCAATATGAGGGAATGGGTTAATAACGGTTTAATAACGACGAAAACGTTTGACCATGTCAGAAACTCTAAAATAATATAGATCTACATCTGATCTGAGGCCTGTTCAGGAGCGCGGGCGCTTGATGAGCGCTTGACCGCGCAAAAGTATCACTGCTGAACGCGATCGAGCGCCCTTTCTAAAAACCAAGTACAATTTTGTTCTGTGGTCGGGTTCTAGAGCATCAGTTTGTTAATTACGATTGTTTTCTTCCAGTCGGTTGTTTCTGTTACCTTGTTGGTAGCCATCTTGGAAACACAGGCGAATGTCAAAGCGATTCACCTCACGAGTAGTCTAGCTTGCGCTAGCTGGCATTAGGCGGGCGCCCTCGTTCAGAGTCCAAGCGCTCGAAGTGACATCGAGCGCCCACACTCCTGAACAGCCCTCAGGTTCGACATTGATTGCAAATGCGTCAAATGGCGTATTTACGAAGTAAAGGGTTAGGTGTATCAAATAAAACATCACTAGTATCTTAAACAGTATACAGTCCTCTATCACATTTAGTAGACATACTATCCGACATGATAATTTAATTACATGGAGATGAGTCGGTCTTTCGTTCCCATTTACACCAGAAACTAATCCCATTTACACCAGAAACTAATCAAAATACAAATTACAACACGTATTGTTATCTGTTCAGCAATAACCCTTTGTTTACTACGTAATGGAAGGAAATGTATGCATCAAATAATGTAATGTGCATAGCCTCGTTACGTTAACCCTTTACTCCACAGATACGACGTTTGACACATTTGCAAACAGGGTAGATCTAGATCAGCCGGCCCCCGAAAGACCAAAATCGGCTGTTTCTTCCTGGTTTATATATACCTGATTATGCAACATTTGCCAGGATCTCTTTTATATATGATAATGTAACATTCAGCTGATAAATATGTTAACAAAAGACTTAAACTGACAGTAAATAAAACAAAATAAAATCATATAAAAATAAAATCATGAAATGAAAAATCAAATCAAATCATATACATGTAGTAGTGCGTACGCCGGTTACGTATCTGCCATCGTATACATACCTTAGTCCTACAATTGACAACTAATAACAAATAGCTTATGGGAGATAAAAGGCTATCAGATGGCAGGAGAACTTTTTTTAACCACCAGAGGCCTGTTCAGGAGCGCGGGCGCTTGATGAGCGCTTGTCCGAACAAAAGTATCACTGCTGAACGCGATCGAGCGCCCTTTCTAAAAATCAAGTACATTTTTGTTCTGCGGTCGGGTTCTAGAGCATCAGTTTGTTAATTACGATTGTTTTCTTCCAGCCGGTTGCTTCTGTTACCCTGTTGGTAGGCATCTTGGAAACACAAGCGAATGTCAAAGCGATACACCTCGCCAGTAGGCTAGCTTGCGCTAGCTGGCACTAGGCGGGCGCCCTCGTTCAGAGTCCAAGCGCTCGAAGTGACATCGAGCGCCCACACTCCTGAACAGGCCTCGGGCATGACTCCATACCACATGATATTGTGAGTTCCTGTATGTAAATCAGCAAACTTGACAGAAACTCGTCACACGTCCTCGATGACCCAATCCGTTTGACTATCGATATACAGTAAAATAAAACCTCTAATGCGACCACCTAAAAGATGTATAATTATAGGTGGTAGAAGCAGGTGGTAGCTTAATGCAGGACAAGTAATGCAAAAAGCTCCTAGAGGAGCTTTCTGTATTATTTTTTCCTGCATTAAGCAACCACCTGCTTATAAAGGCACCCATGTTAATTCGTTAAGATGTCGCATTAGAGGGGCTCTACTGTATTATTAAATATTGAGTGAATCGTATGTGAAACGTGCAACAAATTGGAGTCGATTTCAGGCTAAGGGTTAAATTTGCTTCATCTGTTTTATGGTTCTCTCCACGATCTGCAGATCTTCTAAATACAGTAAAACCCCTCTAATGTGACCACTTATTGAACAAACATGACTGTTTCCATAAGCAGGTGGTTGCTTAATGCAGGACGAAAGTTATCCTATAGGAGCTTTCTGCATAATTTTCGTTCCGCATTAAGCTACCACCTGCCTTTGCCACTGTGAATTATGCCCCTTTATGCTGGTCGCATTAGAGGGGTTTTACTGTACTGTTTGCCTGGCAGTAACGCTCTTGCACCAAATTCATTTCTATATGGATGTATACATTCAGTGATTGTAACCTCTTCGCAAATATAGTACATGTATCCTGATAATACGTTTATGTTTGCTTATGAAAGTATATAGATTCTATCATGGCCAAACACCCTGTGCTTATACGCCATTATAAAAATCAGCTGATTAAAATTCGTGATGTGACAATTTCTTAAATGAATATTCATCATTTAAATCGATCGTATGTTATAAGTCGACTATTAGTCAAAGGTTACACGCACTACGTGTTGTGTGATTTATTAATACCAGAAGTAGAACTATATCATGAAGACACGTGTGAACAGTGTGCCTCTCTGCCTTGTGTAAACAAAGGGTCACAATCCTGTCCCAAAATTATAACAGCTTAACTTGTTTGGCACATCTACACATCCGAAAAGTATCCGTGATATTGGATACGCATATTTCTTTTAATAAATCGTAAATAAAACAAAGGGTCATAATTGCTGCAGTTGATTTTGACCAATGCATTGGGTCTGGGTATTATCTTTAAGATTCATTATTGTTCAGATTCACACTGCTCATTTGAACGGAAAATGCACTAATGCATTTCCGCAGTTTACGGCACTCTGTTTTGTCACCCCCACGCCGAAGTTTGTGTGATAAAACGTGTTTTGTGATTGTATTGTAAATTGCATTACTATTATTAATTTGATTGGTATACCATGAATAATGATATGTATGTCTAATGTCTGTGATTCATTTGTGTGCACTGTGTAATCCTTAACAGGGAAATAAAGAGTATATATACACATCTGCACATCAAGATTGTTCATCTTTGAAACTATTTATCTGTGAAAGTTTAAAATAATTATTTAGCGCGCTATTGACAAAACCGTGATTACATTTGCAAACAGTGTAGATCCAGATGAGGTGTCGAGTAACTCGGCGTTTCATCAGAGTTAAAACTATTTGACACTTTGATTATCTGATTATCACTCTAATTTTGAAAGGAACGTAAAAAGCCTGCTTCGAAATACCGACAAAGAACAACTCAACCCGCTAAACACTGAGTGTCAAATATCTTTGATCTTGACGAGACTCCTAGTTAATCGGCATGTCCTCTAGATCTAAGCTGTTTGACACTTACACGTCAAGTCGCGCTTAGCGGTACAGAGATAAGTTACATAAATAATACTGATCTTCTTACTAAATAAATCAGAGGTCAAGATAAGATGCGTAAATTAAAACATTTTCAAGAATAGCTTTTTTATTTCTCCATTAAACCCTACGTTGTGACCACTCTTTAAGGTTGTTACAGCATAGGGTTTGGTGTAGAAATTTGAGTAGTCACATTAATCTGTTGCTTTGATAAATGACAGAATGTTGAGAGGGAGGCTAATCCTATTCTACAGAACCTCACAGACTGATATTTTTTAAGACGTGAGCTAATAGCCCAGTCAGTAACATTTACGAAGAGAGATATAAGCTCGTGTATCATGAGTAGGTTCCTCATTCCCATTTCAAGTAGACAAAATGCCTCAAGCGGATGTCTTAATCCACTTGCGTATTGTGTCTCTTAGCCCCTTCCGTTCATATAAAAGCTTTTCCATGCATTTGCAAACATAGTTGACCCAGATTAGACGACTCCTGTAGGAGTCGTCGCACTGTTTGCCTTGAAATGATAACATCTGATTCTACAGTTTCTACCAATACCAAAACATTATGTGCACTTGTGTCATTATAAAAAATAATCAGCTAATAAATATTCATGATTTCATTATGTCATAATGATATATAAATATTGTAACAGGGAAAGGGTTAAATGGGCATCTGTTAACATTATACAACTATATCAGAGGGTCTGCTACGGATCCCGGTGCCAGGGGTTATACTGTTTGATTAAATTAGTGTTCCAAATGTCTCCACGGCAATAGAATTCTTGCAGAAAAGCTCCATTGAATGGAATTGGATTGTTTTCCCAATACATATCTGGTCAGGAACATCTATTAGTATATTAGTAAATAATGTTTAAATGGGTTACCCGTTAGACCGAGTAGTCTTTCTAATCTTAATATGTCTGTTACACTCTGAAATACCAAGACAAGAATTTTTTTTAAAAAAATGAAGAAAGCACATTTCTGTTATTAACTGGTGTAAAAGCGCACAAAACCAACTTATAGTACAACTCCGTGTTTGCCTTGTTATTTAGCACAGGATACTTAATTAATATAAAAAAACCCAGCCAGTTAACCCTCCATGGTATGAATATTTATGTAAGAAATAATGACATTTATAGTGGTACGTTGTATATGAACACAGTAATTTTGACCATTGTAGAAACTGTAGAATCGCATACCGTGATCAGACGCTTTCCCTCGGTTAAAGTTTACCAGCTTACTTTTTATTTCTCAAAATATAGTAACACCTCTCTGTATATTTTTTGTATATCCTTCACTGACCGTCCGGCTAGTGATTTTTATATTTATTGCACATCTATTGTAAATCTTTCATTGTCTGGATAGATAATCATGCGGTTCGTTCCGATTATTGAATTCATCCATGTACAGCGCTTTTGAACGCACATATCCCGTGTGAAAAGAGCGCTATATAAATGTGGTATAATAATAATAATAATAATATAACGGCCACTAAATTACATCAAGTAGTTTGTGTTAAAGGCAGGTGGCTGCTTAAAGCAAGGTGAAAGTAAAACAGAACGCTCCTTCATCTTGCTTTAAGCAGCCACCTGCCCTAAATACCAACTAATTAACACAATTTAGTGGCCGTTATAGAGAGGTTTTACTGTATTTTCCAATCATTCGAGTGTCAAACAAATTGGAACTTTATGTGGCGCCAATTTACTCGAGTTTCATCTTGAAAAGTACACTTTACTCCATGAATATTAATGTAAGAAATGATGACATCGTGAATCAGTTCTCTTTAATTGCATGATCAAACAGAATACATCGTGATCAGGCAGCTCATGCAGGAGTCCTCTGTCCTGGGTCTACAGAGCAGACCCTGATCAGACGGCTCCTAGGAGCTACTCTGGGTCTACTCTGTTTGCAGATGCGCGAAAAAGGTGTTTATATAAGGGAAAGGATTAAAGAGGCACACAAGTATGCTCTGTTCGCAACGTCATAGAAATGCGTACTATAAGGAATAAATAGTTAAAGAGGTGTACAATTCTAACTTCTTTAAAACAGTTGTCCTTACCTCAACCCTTTCACTCGTATAGATGCTTTTCATGCCTTTTCAAACAACGTAGACCCAGATCAGACGGTTCCAATATGAGCCGTCTGATCAGGGTCTGCTTGATCTGTTTGATTTTGAAATTATAATAAATGTGACTACAGTGTCTACCAATACCAAAAAAGAAAAACCTGTGTTCGTTCATATGCCATCATGAACTTCGGCTAATAAATATTCATAGTGATGCTATTTTTCACATGAATATTTCTAAGGAAATGGTTTAACTGATACACACACGGTACATTATTAATCCAAACGTTTAGTAAAGAACACTTGAACAAGTTTTAGGCAGGTCACCGCTCTATGTAGCTTAACCCATTCCCTCATATTGACGACTTATTGACAACTCAGTAAACGTCACTTTGTGAAACCATTGTGGTAAAAAAAAGCATTTGCTCCTTTAGGAGCAAATGCTCTATTTATCACAATGGTTTCAAACTACAATATTCTTAAATTTTCCTTTTAGTTAATGCTCTTTTAGTAGATTTATTCAAAGAGGTTGTATCTAAGTATCTATTGTAGCCTATGAGGTAATGGGTTAAAAGTGAGTTTCCTGCATGACTTTCATCCAGCAGGAAAACGCATTTTTCTTAAAGACTGATACTGATACATATTGAAATGTTTGCAATAGAGGCGTTTTATTGCATTTCTCTTGGTTGTGCAATTTACTACATACATGTACATGTATTCGATTGATTCCTTACAGAAATAAAAAAAAAGGCTGGTACGTTTGATTGAACTTAAAACTTGTCGATATACAGCAGAGCATGTCATAAGTGGCCATCAAAATGTCTAAGTGTGGGTCTATAAGACAGATAGTAGCTTAATGCATGTGAAAAGTAATGCAAAAGGCTCCTATTCTGCATTACGTTTGCCCTACATTAAGCAACCATCTGCTTTTTATGTGTTCAATAAATTAATGGCTGCTGAAGACATGTTCTATTGTACCTCGTATACAGCAAACAAATATATTTCGATCACTGAAAGAATGAACGTAGGGTCTACAAGTGTGAGTGGATACTTAACGCAGAACAAAAGCAATACGGAAATCTCCCAACTATTTTTTTTCTATGACTCTTACTTCATTAAGTTACCGTGTTAAGCTTTCATCCAACTTTTACGCCAAGATTTAGATTTCCTAGAAAGGAGGTTTTGAGAGGTTTCATTGTGTAACACACAACTTGTTTTGCAATTACTGGATACAGAATGAGTTGATTAGAGCCACAGGTGCAGTCAACCACGTGAAGTTCGTTACCATCAGGCAGTGTCAATTTCCAGAGCATGGCTTACAGTAAAATCTCTCTACAACAACCACTTCAACCTGACCTAGCTGTAAAAACATTAAAGGATGCTCAAATTTGGATCTGGCACGATTTGACCACTTCGGATTTAAACAAGCTTTTAACCATTTCCCTCATGAATATGTAAGAAATAATGGCTTAATGAATATTTATGAGATGAATGTTTACAATAGTTACTGATTACATGATGGTTTGGCCATGACAGAAACTGTACAGTCAGATCTATAAAAATATATAAGAAAGCATAGCAGACTGGTCAGACGGCCCCTGCAGGTCTATTCTGTTTGCAAATGCCGTATACATGTATATTTTATAGTGAGTAAATGGTTAACCCTTTCGATGCCAAATTTCTAATTGTAGTTTGCAATGCAATGTTTGTTAAGTCTTCGGTAAAATAAGGAGATGAGATAAATAAATGCAAATTTCAAATGAATAAAGCACAGATATATAAATAGAGTTTTAAAAAAAAAAGTCAAGTCCCTGATCAGACGCCGGCTTGAAAAGGCGGCGTCTGATCTGGGACTGCACTATTTGTCGTGGTGCATTTATGCGACATTTGCGGTGAAAGGGTTAAGAAACTAAGGAGCGGGTATCAAACAGCTTATATCCAGATGAGACACCGAGTCATGTCACGAGTAGCGAGGTAAGGACGCCATTTCTGGGTGGTGAAGACCGGCGGTAGCTGAATGCAGGAATACAGTGGCTATGGGCAAGGCTAGAAGTTTTCTACGTTAACTGAATTAATGGTATATAAACTCCATTTTTGTCATATCAGAAACTGTAAAATTTGATAGCCAAACAAAGCGAACACTGGTCAAACGGTTCCTACTCTCCTTCAGTTCTCAAATATGTATCTATGTTGGAAATGGTTAAGTAGTTCCCCGCTTTTAACTCTTTCGCTGCTAATGTCGCATATGTGATTACTTAGATGCAAACAGCTTGGATCCATATGAGACGCCGAGTAACTCGATGTCTCATCAGAATCCAAGTTGTGTGTTACTGTGACTGGGTTTTTTTGGAAAGAAAATGAAGACAAATTTTAAAAAAAAATTGCAACAGACGACAACAACATTTGCAGACGACAAAATTTGGCAGCGAAAGAGTAAAACACTTTCAAGTACATTTAGAGAGAAGTCACGAAAGAGCATTTCATCTGTAGTGTTTACAAACTGACACATCTTCTGTTCTTGAGAATAAATCTTGTTTGTTAATGCAATTTTAGTTCGACACAAATGTTGCTTGTTATGTTTTCGTGTTTCACCTTTGAGAAAATTGGTTTTACTCTTTGCATGCTAGCGACGAAGCCGTGATTACCTATGCAAACAGTTTGGATCAAGATGAGACGCCGCATAATGTGGCGTCTCATCAGGATCCAAACTCTTTGACACGTCGACCATATTTTGCAAAGAAATGGGATACATTCTAATTTAAGAATTGACGCAGACGACAATTGTTGAAGACAAAAATAACTTATCTTGCAAAGAGTTAATACTGAATACTGAATTCCTAGCAAATGCAGGTTCTCTATAGAGGGCATGGATAAGGAGTTTTATGTGAGCCTGAACCATGTACTGGAAATACATATAATATATATATTAAAAAATACTAAATGTTATATGGCTTTAAAATCTTTAATTAATAACTTAAAAATGCGCGACGCGTTTCATCAGATCATCAGGCGCAATGTTATGACGTCATGACCTTGTTGCCATGACGTCGACGTCCTTACTTCCTGTAAGGCTGGTAACTCTGTCAGACAAATGTTTGAATTAGAAATTAATTGCATTGAGGGTTGGTTTAAATTTTTGTATAAAATATTTTTATTTTTCTAGCCTAGCGCCAAATATGCAGTATTTATAACATTCAAAATATTCTTACAAAAGCCTAGCGCCAAATGTGCAGTATTTATAACATTCAAAATATTCTTACAAAACTTCAAATGGACTTTTGACTTTGTATAACTCCAAGTAGCTGATATGCATATCTTAAAACCAATTTTACAAAAGTGTCAAAGAATTGACACAATTTAGCTATTTAATAGACTTCAGTTTATATTTGTTACAATTACAATACAGCAATATCTTCAAATTCAAAACTTTAATGGCTTTTCCAGAGACATATTAGTGGTTCAAAGAAAACTCTCCATAATAATAAAACACAACACCAAGGTAACACAACACCAGTGTAATTAAAATAATCAACTAGCTGTTTCAATATATTCATTATTATATGCCCATGATTCGTTTCTTAGTAAACAATCCCTCTTTGACCATTTGACCTTAGTTTTTGAGGTATTAATTTGTATTTTTGCCGTGTTACCTTGTAAACCCCACTGACTACAGTATATATATTCATATAATGTATTGGAATTTGTTTGCAACTCTTCTGGATACTTGCAAAATATAACCATATCATTTGCCAAAAAAAGCATAATAATCAAAATAATCTGTAAGCCATGTTTTAGTTCCATCTCATTGTAAAAATAATATCAAATCTTCCATGAAGAGAGAAAATAGTATCGGTGAATTTATTCCCCCCCCCCCCCCCCCCCCCCCCACCTTTTTTTTTTGTCTCGAACCAACTGCGTATTCAAAAAATCAGCAGAGCTTTTGCTATGTCTAACACAGGACTTTACTTAATCTAGAATACATATATCTGATGATATTCTCAAGATTTTACCATCAATACTTGATCTGTATAGTTTAACCATAGGCCATTTATATATTGAGAATAAAACATTTTTTGAAACCAACAAATATACAATACAATATTTCATTCTTATTTGAATAATGTTGCACACTACCGGTATTAAGTAATATGACCATGGCATCTGTTGTAGATCCACCTTTTCTTAACCCTTTCCTCCATAAATACGCCTTTCTAGGCCTCTGTAATAGTCACTTCTTGAAGCCATTGTGGTAAATAGAGCATTTGCTCCTTATTTATCACAATGGTTTCAATATAACATAGTTGAGACAATTTCCCTTTCTCTAGTAAATGCTCTTTTTCGTCAGATTTTTTCAAACAGGTTGGGTCTAAAGATAGCCTTTAGGGAATTTGTTAATCCAAACTGGGCATCAGATATAGTTATATGCCTCACAAAAAATAAGATACAATGCGTTTGTTTCGGATATAAGATATACATGCAATTACTCAGGGAGCCAGTGGGGTCTACAGTGCACCCTAGACTGTTTTCCTGGGTACCAAAATATTCAGAAAAGTCTACTGAACCAGAATGGAATAGCGAATGTAGTCAAGTTTAAATTATTTAGGTTATGTGTATTTTAACCGTTTCCATGGCAACAACCCAGTTTTTGTAATGATGACCCATACCTGCAATTCGCCCATATCACATCCAGTTTTTATTTAAACTTATAAAACTGGTACCAAATTGAATATAAGACATTGTGTTTCTATTTACAGCTTGTTTGTTTTTAATTACTTTATTTGCATACTCATGAATATTAATGAGAATATTAGAAATAGTAAACAAGAGGGCCAGAATGGCCCTAACATCGCTCACCAGACAATCAGATGAGAAGATTTTCAAAGTTTTAACTATATGTTTCTATTGAAAACTGACCACCCCAAGGGCGTGCCAATTTTGACCCCAGGGACACAATTTATATAACTTCTGTAGAGGAACTGAACATGATGCTGAAAGAATGTACTGAAAGAATGGGTAGAGCATAGACCACTCGAACTTGTATTAACTCTTTGGATGCTAGAGGCGGATTCTCCCACCACTAATTACCTATGCAAACACATAACGTGGGGCCTGATCTGATATTCAAACTGTTCGTTAATGAGACTGAACTTCCGAAAAAAAATAGAAATTTAAAGTTTGTAGTTATGATAACTTATGAATATGCTGCAGAAAACAATTTAGCAGATGACAAAATTACCCAGCATGCAAAGAGTCAAGCTGAACTTCACAACAGATACACTGATAGGCTCTATATTGATATCTGGCATAACTCTTTGGAGGCTAGAGGCGGTTTCTCCCACCACTAATGACCAATGCAAACAGTTTGGATCCAGGTCAGGCCCCACATAATGTCGCTGAACTTCCGAAAAAAATTAGAAAGAAAGTTTGTAGTTATGATAACTTATGAATATTCTTCAGACAACAATTTAGCAGATGACAAAATTACCAAGCATGCTTAAGCTGAACTTCACAACAGATACACTGATATGCTCTATATTGATAGCTGGCACCTTAATGCAGGGCATAGGTATGAAAGAGTTTTCTGCATTTTGAGAATTATCCACATTGTTTTCTCAATCTAAAATGAGTGTGTGTTATTTGTCTAAACACAATTTCTACTCTACTGATCAGGCTAAGGGTGATTAAATCAGCACTCACACTGGCTGGTCTCAGACTGATATTCAGGAGAAACTTTTAGACTGTAGTTTCTGATGTGAAGAAGTCCATACACACAGGGCAGGGCAAATTTAAATCCCAGAACTACGATACTTATAAAACTTATGAGGGTATGCCATGTAAATCTATACACCAATTATCTAAGCTCTGGGACATGTAGTTTCTGACAAGAAGACATTTAAAGTTTTTCCTATGCATAACTAGTGATTCTTGGGAATAAATCAATAATGTTTTATTATGTATGCCAGAATGCGGTCACATTGGCAGTCATAATGACTATCTTCAAATGCTCAAACGAGACAAAGTTGTACCCATCATCTTTTAAATCTGCATGACCTCCTTAGCAATAATCACTCAAGAAATGCTCGTTAAATGCAAATGTCTGTGTTTCTTAAACACGTATACATTAATTACATTCTTTTGTGCGTTTGTCGGCCATAAGGCAACAATATTGAATAACTTCAAATGACTTCAAATGCTGAAGAATGACAAAGTAGTAACCGCCATTTTTCGAAACAGTATGACTCCCTCTGCAATAATCAATCAAATGAGCCCTTTGAGTAAGAATATATTGTTTTCTTGGGGAGGGGGAGGGGGGGGGGGGGTCATTGTCTTCGACTGACAATCACTTAGCCCCCCTTACTCCTATGGTTCGAATATCGGGCATTTGGATTTTATATGCGAAAACCTTCCAGTTGGCTTGCGGTAGGTCAGTGGTTCTGTGCACAGACAATACACAAGTTGTTCCGTGCACGGAATAGCTTATGGGATCTTCGTCCACCTGTAAATGACAGGACGGGCGTCGCGATGACTAAAATACTATTAAAGGTTTAAACACATTCTATTCAATGAAGATTGAAAGGGATTGGGCAACAAGTTCTACCAACCTTAGTTACGACCCTTCCGCTACAATCTTAACATTGCCAACGAATGTTATACAATATGACACTATATTAACAAAATACCAAGACTAAGAAGAATGTGACAATATATAGACAAAAATATCAAGAAGAAGGAAGAATATGCATGAAGGTCTGAGAGTACTCGATATTGTAATTTGAAATTTGTCAGTTTAGGGGTCAGGCTAAAGTGACTGCTGTTATATGGTGTAGGTTTAGTGGTCAGTCTAAAGTGACTGCTGCTACATGGTGTAGGTTTAGTGGCCAGATTAAAGTGACAGCTGCTATATGGTGTAGGTTTAGTGGTCAGTCTAAAGTGACTGCTGCTACATGGTGTAGGTTTAGTGGTCAGTCTAAAGTGACAGCTGCTATATGGTGTAGGTTTAGTGGCCAGATTAAAGTGACAGCTGCTACATGGTGTAGGTTTAGTGGTCAGTCTAAAGTGACTGCTGCTACATGGTGTAGGTTTAGTGGCCAGATTAAAGTGACAGCTGCTATATGGTGTAGGTTTAGTGGTCAGTCTAAAGTGACTGCTGCTACATGGTGTAGGTTTAGTGGCCAGATTAAAGTGACAGCTGCTATATGGTGTAGGTTTAGTGGTCAGTCTAAAGTGACTGCTGCTACATGGTGTAGGTTTAGTGGTCAGTCTAAAGTGACTGCTGCTATATGGTGTAGGTTTAGTGGTCAGTCTAAAGTGACTGCTGCTACATGGTGTAGGTTTAGTGGCCAGATTAAAGTGACAGCTGCTATATGGTGTAGGTTTAGTAGTCAGGCTAAAGTGACTGCTGCTATAAGGTGTAGGTTTTCTTTTGAAGCTTTACAACTAGCAAGTCAGAAATTCTTTACATTAAAACTACATAAAACCCCAATACAACCCAATAGTACAAATACTCAAGGGTGAAAAAGTGTCACCCACCATTTCCCGAAACTGTATGGCCCGCTCTACTTGTATCAATAACAGATTTCACCTCATGTGTGTCGGACTAGAAGTCGAGTTATTCCACATCTCATCAGGGTCTATATTTTTTGCAGAGGTAAATTCAATTCTGCTGACAATACGTAAACGCTCTCATATTTCGACCCGACTGGATCGTTCTCAAAGAAAAGAATAGACATAGACAAAAATAATCTAAATTTATACCACGCATTCAAATTTACAGACATCCTAAATGTTAAAATGTCTGTGATTTTGAATGCCTAAATATGTAGATTATTCTTGTCTTTGTTGTTCTTTGAAAAGGGCAATGTCGAAATGTTAGCGTTAGAGCTAAATACAGAGGTCCACGTGTGTAAATCAAAACATTTTCAAGAATAACAGAGTGGTCACAGCATATGGTTTGGTGAAGAAATGGCGAATTCAGTATTTGAGTATGCACCTTATCTGTAGCTCTGGCTAAATCTATATAGAAATTATCAAATTCCCCGATACGGAATGTGAACTAAATGATAAAAATGTTTTCACGATGAGACCTCGTGTTTATTCGATATATGATAGTGTGTAATTTCTGCGAACTAAATAGAAAAGCATTGTAAGTGTATTGTTTAGTGTATTTATCATCTTCAGTATATTTGCTGATTATGCATTTATATGTGTTTCTTATATCTGCTATACCTAGATATACGTTGCTCTAAATATATTCACGTGATATTGATAACTGTATGCATTATATATATATATATATATATATATATATATATGTGTAAACAAAACGATTTACTTTTGTATAAGTCTTCAATAAAAATATGTTCTGTCCATGTTTAAAAAACTGGAGTCACAAAGAATAGTTTGATCATTGCAAGAAACAGATAATATCAAGCGTATAACTCTTTGCACACTGGACCCTAATAAGACGCCGAGTAACTCGGTATATACACACTGGATCCTAATTTGTTATATGTCGAGCTACTCGGTATCTGCATACTAGATCCAAATAAGATGCCGAGTTACTCGGTATCTGCACACTGGACAATCAGTCGCCGAGTTACTCGTTATCATGGCTGCAAACTGAACCCTAATAAGAAACAGAGTTACTCGGTATATCATGTGGATCCAGACTGTTTTACATGCATGTAATAACATACATAAAGTTAATATAAATTTTCCATGCCTCCAATGCATTAGTCTCGGAGAGTTCAAAAATCTTTCTCATAAAGAATTAAAATCCTGAGGCATTTCCTGCATAAACGATAGACTAAATCTTTTGAAGTTTTATTCAAGTTAACTATCTGGGGATATCGAACTTGTGGCAGACTACATGTATTACTATGAACAAAACACGAAGAAGAGACATGGTTCTGGTGTCATCTGGTTATTGTACAATTTTCAAAGTTTTTTTATATGCAACGATGTCGTTTTGTTTGTTAGTTACAGAAACCATTCCACTTTCCACTGTTGTCATTTGTAACGTATAACTAGACTTTAACCCATTCCGCCATATTGGCGACTTTTGACGACTCTTTAAAATTCAATTTGTGAAACCATTGTGATAAATAGAGCATTTGCTCCTATAGGAACAAATGCTCTATTTATCACAATGATTTCGAACGACACAATTCTAAAACTTACTTTTCCTCTAGCTAATGCTCCTTTTCATTAGATTTATTCAAAGAGGTATCTAAAAAATGGCCTGTGAGGTAATGGGTTAACAGTGTTTAGTATAGTTGACTCTTTGCACGCGAGCGGTGAATTCGTGATAACTATGCAAACAGTTTGGATCCAGTTGAGACGCTGAATAACGCAATGTCTCATATGGATCCATACTGAGCTATTGCCGTAACTCCGGCGTCTGCTTCGTCGTTGTCGTCGTTAATCTTAACATTGACCATAACTTCTTTATTTTTTCTTTTACAGCCTTCATTTTGGGCATGCATGTTCATCTTGCGTTGGCACCCGCTTGAATAAAATCACTTTAACCCGTTACCTCATAGGCTATTTTTAGACACCGCCTCTTTGAACAAATGTACCGAAAATGAGCATTTACTAGAGAAAAGGAAACTTTTCCAATTGTATAGGTTTGAAATCCTTGTGATAAACAGGACATTTAGTCCTGTGCAGCAAATGCTCTATTTATCACTGGTTTCAAAACGTGACCTTCAAAGAGGCGTCCAAAGGCGTCAAAGTGGGGAGAGATGGGTTAAACCACGCCTTTGTTACCTTTGCAAATCAGTAGGAGCCGCCTGATCAAGATTTGTGCTGTTGCTGTTAAAATAATAAAGATATGGTTCTACAGTTTCTTCCATGGTCAAACTTTCTTGTTTTTCCAATATGTCATTAACCCTTTCACCGCCGCAGTCGCATAAATACACCACGACAACTATTGTAGTCCCAGATCCGACGCCGCCTTTTCAAGGCGGCGTCTGATCAGGGACTTCACTTTTTGTCTCATTCTCTATTTTTATATAAATTATGTGCTTTATTCTATTGAAAATTGCATTTATTTATCTCATTTCCTTATTGCACCGAATGATTTAACAAACTTTGAATTGCAGACGACAATTAGAAATTTGGCGCCGAAAGGGTTAGAAAAAACTAAACTACTAAATATTCATGAAGTCATTGTTCTTAAATTATTCTGGGTTAAATCCTTTGTATAAATGCTTGGATGCCGGTTTAAATGTCAAATAAAACTTTAGCAGAATGATTCTGACTACCCTTGCATTATACACAGTGGTTTGCCGCTACGCTGTTTAACCATTAACCTGTTCAATAGTTAATGTTGACTCTTCCATTGCTAAAATAAATAAATAAATAAATATACATTGTATGAACTTTTATCACTGAAGAAAATAATTGTTTAATGAAAAGTATTGCAGCTCCATTATGGGTCCTTTGATATGGGTCTCCACTGTTTGCAAATTTCTTATATACTCGGTTGTCTTACTTAGGTGTTAACCCATACGCTCCAAGTGGATTCTTCCATGCTTATATATTGGATTAGTCTATATTTTATCTAAGGGATGTCTGGTCTAAATTTTCAGTTTTGTTTTGTTTTATATTGAATTTCCTATCAGCAAACAGTGTAGACTCTGAACAGACGCCGCATAATGTTTGCAGGCTATGTTCCATATATGGGATCATGGGAGCAAATGGGTTAATACTGCACCCCCACGTTTCCGAACTTAGTGTACAATCAGACGCCGTCATCGTGTTCACCTTCTGCATGCTATTGAATGGTAGACTACCTAAGCAAATAGTTTGAATCCAGATGGGACGTCTTGTGAGTCAGTGTTTCATCAGGATCAAAACTGTTTGATATTCTAAATAGAGGCATATGAGCAAGCATAGTGTAACTACATTTTGGACATGCAAAATTGCCCTCCTCTTTTATTCTGAAACTGATGCTTCATACGAATTCTTTCCCAATTTAAGATCAGAATGTCAACTAGGTTTGCCCTCGCTGAGATGCTGAGTTACATGTACTTGGCGACTAGGATGGATCCAAACTGTTTGCATCACGGTTTCGCCCCTTAGATTGGAGTTACAATAAATTTGGACTCACCCCTCGAATTTTATTTGATATGATATGTGTTCTATTTCAAAATAATGTGAACGATGTGCAAACATAAATGGGCTCACCAGGCGAAAAATTAAATATTATTGGGAAATTTGTGATTCTTCAAAGCATCTACGAAAATAGCGACTGACAACCTTGGCGCATCGTGTTTTCTTTTAATCATGACATCTGAGAACAATCAGTTCATCTCCTGACAAACAGGATACCAGGGGGTGACTAAATCAATTTATTTATTGGTGTGTTTCGAGGATTGGATTTTCCATTTAAGCTTTTGCCAGCTAAGCGCTATTATATAACTCTCATTTGCTAACAGTTTTCAAATAACAAATTAAATCGACCTTTTAATTAATTTGTGCTTAGTCTCATCTGAATCTTTTCCTCCATAAATACGCCTTTCTACGTCTCTGTGAAAGGCACTGTATGAAACCATTGTGATAAATTCAACATTTGCTCCATAGAAGCAAAAGCTCTATTTATCACGATGGTTTCAAAACAACACACTGCTAACATTTTCTGTTCTCTAGTAAATGCTCCTTTTCGGTAGACTTATTCAAAGAGGTTGGGTCTAAAATAGCCTATGATAGAATGGGCTAAACAAACGTTTCAACACCTTTGCAAACAAAGTAGATCGACATCAGTATAGGAACCATCTGATAAGGGTCTGCTCTGTTTGCTTACAGTATAATATAGATTTCTGACATTTCTAAGCATTATCTTATAAAAGAAAAGTCAGCTAAGCGATAAGCATGCTGCCATTATTTCTTACATTAATACATGTACTTATCAGGTAAATACCACGATGCTATGCTAAACGACTCTGTACTATTTGTTTTGCAAATCACTTGCCGAAGGTCATAATTATGGGTACATCAATTTTTACAGAAACATCCCTCAAAATTCAAATTAGATCTATTCAAATTCACATTTGGCGACTATTCCGGGGCAATCGGGGTGAACTTTATTGCCCCCCGGGGGCCCACCAAGCCTTAGAAACAGCCCTCAGGAGAAGGGGGTGCACCCCGCGCGCACCGGGACACCCTCGGTGCACCCCAATGAGCGCCCCGGTGAATTACGATGACATTCCGGGGCAATCGGGGTGAACTTTATTGCCCCCCGGGGGGCCCACCAAGCCTTAGAAACAGCCCTCAGGAGAAGGGGGTGCACCCCGCGCGCACCGGGACACCCTCGGTGCACCCCAATGAGCGCCCCGGTGAATTACGATGACATTCCGGGGCAATCGGGGTGAACTTTATTGCCCCCCGGGGGGCCCACCAAGCCTTAGAAACAGCCCTCAGGAGAAGGGGGTGCACCCCGCGCGCACCGGGACACCCTCGGTGCACCCCAATGAGCGCCCCGGTGAATTACGATGACATTCCGGGGCAATCGGGGTGAACTTTATTGCCCCCCGGGGGGCCCACCAAGCCTTAGAAACAGCCCTCAGGAGAAGGGGGTGCACCCCGCGCGCACCGGGACACCCTCGGTGCACCCCAATGAGCGCCCCGGTGAATTACGATGACATTCCGGGGCAATCGGGGTGAACTTTATTGCCCCCCGGGGGGCCCACCAAGCCTTAGAAACAGCCCTCAGGAGAAGGGGGTGCACCCCGCGCGCACCGGGACACCCTCGGTGCACCCCAATGAGCGCCCCGGTGAATTACGATGACATTCCGGGGCAATCGGGGTGAACTTTATTGCCCCCCGGGGGGCCCACCAAGCCTTAGAAACAGCCCTCAGGAGAAGGGGGTGCACCCCGCGCGCACCGGGACACCCTCGGTGCACCCCAATGAGCGCCCCGGTGAATTACGATGACATTCCGGGGCAATCGGGGTGAACTTTATTGCCCCCCGGGGGGCCCACCAAGCCTTAGAAACAGCCCTCAGGAGAAGGGGGTGCACCCCGCGCGCACCGGGACACCCTCGGTGCACCCCAATGAGCGCCCCGGTGAATTACGATGACATTCCGGGGCAATCGGGGTGAACTTTATTGCCCCCCGGGGGGCCCACCAAGCCTTAGAAACAGCCCTCAGGAGAAGGGGGTGCACCCCGCGCGCACCGGGACACCCTCGGTGCACCCCAATGAGCGCCCCGGTGAATTACGATGACATTCCGGGGCAATCGGGGTGAACTTTATTGCCCCCCGGGGGGCCCACCAAGCCTTAGAAACAGCCCTCAGGAGAAGGGGGTGCACCCCGCGCGCACCGGGACACCCTCGGTGCACCCCAATGAGCGCCCCGGTGAATTACGATGACATTCCGGGGCAATCGGGGTGAACTTTATTGCCCCCCGGGGGGCCCACCAAGCCTTAGAAACAGCCCTCAGGAGAAGGGGGTGCACCCCGCGCGCACCGGGACACCCTCGGTGCACCCCAATGAGCGCCCCGGTGAATTACGATGACATTCCGGGGCAATCGGGGTGAACTTTATTGCCCCCCGGGGGGGCCCACCAAACCTTAGAAACAGCCCTCAGGAGAAGGGGGTGCACCCCGCGCGCACCGGGACACCCTCGGTGCACCCCAATGAGCGCCCCGGTGAATTACGATGACATTCCGGGGCAATCGGGGTGAACTTTATTGCCCCCCGGGGGGCCCACCAAGCCTTAGAAACAGCCCTCAGGAGAAGGGGGTGCACCCCGCGCGCACCGGGACACCCTCGGTGCACCCCAATGAGCGCCCCGGTGAATTACGATGACATTCCGGGGCAATCGGGGTGAACTTTATTGCCCCCCGGGGGGCCCACCAAGCCTTAGAAACAGCCCTCAGGAGAAGGGGGTGCACCCCGCGCGCACCGGGACACCCTCGGTGCACCCCAATGAGCGCCCCGGTGAATTACGATGACATTCCGGGGCAATCGGGGTGAACTTTATTGCTCCCCGGGGGGCCCACCAAGCCTTAGAAACAGCCCTCAGGAGAAGGGGTGCACCCCGCGCGCACCGGGACACCCTCGGTGCACCCCAATGAGCGCCCCGGTGAATTACGATGACATTCCGGGGCAATCGGGGTGAACTTTATTGCCCCCCGGGGGGGCCACCAAGCCTTAGAAACAGCCCTCAGGAGAAAGGGGTGCACCCCGCGCGCACCGGGACACCCTCGGTGCACCCCAATGAGCGCCCCGGTGAATTACGATGACATTCCGGGGCAATCGGGGTGAACTTTATTGCCCCCCGGGGGGCCCACCAAGCCTTAGAAACAGCCCTCAGGAGAAGGGGGTGCACCCCGCGCGCACCGGGACACCCTCGGTGCACCCCAATGAGCGCCCCGGTGAATTACGATGACATTCCGGGGCAATCGGGGTGAACTTTATTGCCCCCCGGGGGGCCCACCAAGCCTTAGAAACAGCCCTCAGGAGAAGGGGGTGCACCCCGCGCGCACCGGGACACCCTCGGTGCACCCCAATGAGCGCCCCGGTGAATTACGATGACATTCCGGGGCAATCGGGGTGAACTTTATTGCCCCCCGGGGGGCCCACCAAGCCTTAGAAACAGCCCTCAGGAGAAGGGGGTGCACCCCGCGCGCACCGGGACACCCTCGGTGCACCCCAATGAGCGTCCCGGTGAATTACGATGACATTCCGGGGCAATCGGGGTCAACTTTATTGCCCCCCGGGGGGCCCACCAAGCCTTAGAAACAGCCCTCAGGAGAAGGGGGTGCACCCCGCGCGCACCGGGACACCCTCGGTGCACCCCAATGAGCGCCCCGGTGAATTACGATGACATTCCGGGGCAATCGGGGTGAACTTTATTGCCCCCCGGGGGGCCCACCAAGCCTTAGAAACAGCCCTCAGGAGAAGGGGGTGCACCGCGCGCGCACCGGGACACCCTCGGTGCACCCCAATGAGCGCCCCGGTGAATTACGATGACATTCCGGGGCTATCGGGGTGAACTTTATTGCCCCCCGGGGGGCCCACCAAGCCTTAGAAACAGCCCTCAGGAGAAGGGGGTGCACCCCGCGCGCACCGGGACACCCTCGGTGCACCCCAATGAGCGCCCCGGTGAATTACGATGACATTCCGGGGCAATCGGGGTGAACTTTATTGCCCCCCGGGGGGCCCACCAAGCCTTAGAAACAGCCCTCAGGAGAAGGGGGTGCACCCCGCGCGCACCGGGACACCCTCGGTGCACCCCAATGAGCGCCCCGGTGAATTACGATGACATTCCGGGGCAATCGGGGTGAACTTTATTGCCCCCCGGGGGGCCCACCAAGCCTTAGAAACAGCCCTCAGGAGAAGGGGGTGCACCCCGCGCGCACCGGGACACCCTCGGTGCACCCCAATGAGCGCCCCGGTGAATTACGATGACATTCCGGGGCAATCGGGGTGAACTTTATTGCCCCCCGGGGGGGCCACCAAGCCTTAGAAACAGCCCTCAGGAGAAGGGGGTGCACCCCGCGCGCACCGGGACACCCTCGGTGCACCCCAATGAGCGCCCCGGTGAATTACGATGACATTCCGGGGCAATCGGGGTGAACTTTATTGCCCCCCGGGGGGCCCACCAAGCCTTAGAAACAGCCCTCAGGAGAAGGGGGTGCACCCCGCGCGCACCGGGACACCCTCGGTGCACCCCAATGAGCGCCCCGGTGAATTACGATGACATTCCGGGGCAATCGGGGTGAACTTTATTGCCCCCCGGGGGCCCACCAAGCCTTAGAAACAGCCCTCAGGAGAAGGGGGTGCACCCCGCGCGCACCGGGACACCCTCGGTGCACCCCAATGAGCGCCCCGGTGAATTATAATGACATTCCGGGGCAATCGGGGTGAACTTTATTGCCCCCCGGGGGGCCCACCAAGCCTTAGAAACAGCCCTCAGGAGAAGGGGGTGCACCCCGCGCGCACCGGGACACCCTCGGTGCACCCCAATGAGCGCCCCGGTGAATTACGATGACATTCCGGGGCAATCGGGGTGAACTTTATTGCCCCCCGGGGGGCCCACCAAGCCTTAGAAACAGCCCTCAGGAGAAGGGGGTGCACCCCGCGCGCACCGGGACACCCTCGGTGCACCCCAATGAGCGCCCCGGTGAATTACGATGACATTCCGGGGCAATCGGGGTGAACTTTATTGCCCCCCGGGGGGCCCACCAAGCCTTAGAAACAGCCCTCAGGAGAAGGGGGTGCACCCCGCGCGCACCGGGACACCCTCGGTGTAACCCAATGAGCGCCCCGGTGAATTACGATGACATTCCGGGGCAATCGGGGTGAACTTTATTGCCCCCGGGGGGCCCACCAAGCCTTAGAAACAGCCCTCAGGAGAAGGGGGTGCACCCCGCGCGCACCGGGACACCCTCGGTGCACCCCAATGAGCGCCCCGGTGAATTACGATGACATTCCGGGGCAATCGGGGTGAACTTTATTGCCCCCGGGGGGCCCACCAAGCCTTAGAAACAGCCCTCAGGAGAAGGGGGTGCACCCCGCGCGCACCGGGACACCCTCGGTGCACCCCAATGAGCGCCCCGGTGAATTACGATGACATTCCGGGGCAATCGGGGTGAACTTTATTGCCCCCCGGGGGGCCCACCAAGCCTTAGAAACAGCCCTCAGGAGAAGGGGGTGCACCCCGCGCGCACCGGGACACCCTCGGTGCACCCCAATGAGCGCCCCGGTGAATTACGATGACATTCCGGGGCTATCGGGGTGAACTTTATTGCCCCCCGGGGGGCCCACCAAGCCTTAGAAACAGCCCTCAGGAGAAGGGGGTGCACCCCGCGCGCACCGGGACACCCTCGGTGCACCCCAATGAGCGCCCCGGTGAATTACGATGACATTCCGGGGCAATCGGGGTGAACTTTATTGCCCCCCGGGGGGCCCACCAAGCCTTAGAAACAGCCCTCAGGAGAAGGGGGTGCACCCCGCGCGCACCGGGACACCCTCGGTGCACCCCAATGAGCGCCCCGGTGAATTACTGGCCTAAGGGCCTAAGCCTGAGGGTCTATATCAAGTTAAGGGCCAATATCACGCCGCGGTACAAGCCAGCCGTGTAATAACCTGTTTATTACATTTGTAAAACATTGATGAACATTTTAGCAGATCAGATATAGAGCAGACAGTATTTCTCAGCATGAAAACGGTGTTAAAAACTCAACTGAGGGAATGGCGCTATCCTGACATCATTTGGATGACGTCAAATTGACGGTTTTACACTATCCGAACAATGGGCGATGGAACTAGCGACTAGATGTCACTTTACTGGTATGTGCACAGTGCATTTGAATAAATCTGAATCAAATCCGGCGAGGATCGTGGTTTGGAAATTGGGGCTTATCGGTACATGTACGAGCACTTCGACAACATTTGCAGCATTGGAGCAGAATAAGAATCAGTTATTGGCCCGTCGCTAGGTCTGTACATGCCCGCTCGGAGAATTCCACTTTCGACTGATATTGGACCATTTTGAGTGTTAAAATGATACTATTTATACATGTAGTAACAAATGTAATAATTACATTTATACTGGATATTAACTGAATGTTTATAATGGCACTATGAACAATTCTGTTTTAATCATACTAGAAACTGTAGAATCGTCTAATCTTTATTATTTCATAAGCAAACAAAGCAGACCCTGATCAGAGAGCTCTTATAGACACTGTCTGATATGGATAGATGCTGTTTGCAAAGGCATTAACCCTTTCTCTCAAATAAAATTCATTTGCAAACAGAGTAGACCCAGATCAGGTTCTTCTCTCATTGCTAACCGAATTCAATAGACCTTTTCCTTTACTTTCCAAAATGTCTACAATGTTCCACCTTCCATATTTCATTACTATTTTGTTCATGAATATTCAGTAGGTATTGAAATTTGATATAAACATAGAACTGGGAAAGGGTTAAGAGGTCTATTAATGGAGTATGTATCAGTAAATGACTATAAAACATTTTACATTTAAAATTGTACAGATCATTCACCTTTTTTCACAAGTGCATATTACCAGGATAACAACAATATAGAAAGGCTTTGTACAATCCTTCTTCAGATTTCACTATGTCGATAATTTAAGCCTTTCTCTGTTTAAAATTAAATTTAACCTTTTCCCTCATATAGACACATTTTCACGCATCTGCAAACAGAGTATAGGAGCTGTCTGATCAGGGTCGGCTCCGTTTACTTGTAATAAAACTCCCAACCAATATAGATCTGATTCAACAGCTTCTGTCTCGGCCAGAATCTCATGTGTTCATATACCATTATAAAAACTAATCTTATTAATATTCATGACATCATTATTTCTTACATGAATACATTGTACACAACAGAGAAAGGGTTATGGATTAATAATGGCATATTGATATTATTAGATCAATTTTTAAAATTGCATTTTAACAAATCGACTGATTGTCTTAATCGATCATCGGATATAATCAGACAGACCACTTCAATTAATCATCGATTATACAATCGAAATGAGAAATTTCAATTTTGAGTACAAATTTAGTAATGAAAATCTTAAAATTGACAATAAAAAACCAACAGATTTTATGTTTTTGATTTTAATTGCACATCTGAAGATAAATACATACATTACTAATGTAGTAATGTGTTTTCATACATTTTATATCAGAAACAATATAGCTATTTTAGATAAAATATAATATTTTTTTTATTTCTATTAATCGATTATTTGATTTTGTAATCGATTATCTATTAAATGAGCACTTTCGATCAATCATCGGAAATAACTGATCATCGATTAAACACTAACTGTAGGAACATAGAATCTGATCTGTATAACACCATAAACAAACGGAGCAGACCCTGATCAGACAGCTCAAATAGGAGGGCTCCGCGCCATCTGATAAGGGTTTACCTTGTTTACAAATGCGTGAAAATGCGTTTATATGAGGGTAGGGGCTATGCTGAACTGTCAGTGGGGCACTACAACAGATGAGACAGAGATGTACTAACTACTCTCATCAGAATCTGTACTGTTTGCCATATACTTATTTATATTATTTCATTCATGAGCAATCAAACCAGACCCTGATCAGATGAGATCCCAGGTCGTTTCGGACCCAATCTGTTTCGGCCTTGGTTGTATTGGCCTTGGTCGTTTCGGCCACAATTGGGGCCGAAACGACCAAGGATTACGTGGAATATATCAGCAATGGACATCAAATTTTATTTAAGCAAAATCTGTTCTTTGTTTCAGAAAATTGACAATTGACAAGAAATAAAGAAAGCGAAGATTGCAATATCCAGTCAGATTGAATAGTTCCTATAATTATGTCAGAAATGTTTGTGTAGTACTATTGCACTTAGTTGTTCCTCAACAAGCCCCATCTGTTTCTACCTTATATGAAGCAAATAAACCCATGAGAATAAAGTGTTTAATATTTGCTAAAAAAATGCTGCAAATACTGCAAATTGCTTAAGTTTGTAATTATATAATGTTTTTGTAAACTCTTATTGAAATATTTTGTTGAATCCACGAAATAGACTAAAATAACGTTTCTCATTATCAAGCAACAAGGCCGAAACGACCAATGCCGAAACGGATTGGGTCCGAAACGACTAAGGACCGAAACGGATTGGGTCCGAAACGTCCCGACTCCCATCATCGGTTTGCAAAAACGTAGAAAGGCATATTTATGGAGGAATGTAGCCGAAGGGGTTTAATTTAAAGTCTCTAGGGGGGTTAATGAGTTAAAACTAAAATATAAAATAGCTCAGGCGCTGCAAATCTTCTTATCTACATGACAGACATTGTTTTAACTCGGGGATTCACCGATAATCGTGTCACGAGTGATTCTGTTAGATAATTATTTTCTTCTTGAAAGTCATAGCAGAACTATTAATAGATACTATTGTATCTTCATGTACTTACGATATTCGAGCTCGTCCAAAATGCGGGTCTGGTAAAAGAAATTCTGTGTAAAGTCAATTCTACACTCGCTTTGTTGATGGCTGACAAGTCACGTGATATTCAAAATGGCGGCGACCAATTAATCAAAAATAAATTCGTGTATAAGTGTGCATAAAAAAACCGATATAATAAATATCGCCTCATTTGAACAATATTCGTCATTTTTGTTGAAGAAATAATCCAATACAGTAAATGCTTGTCTTAAAACGCGGTCCACATTCGTACTTTTTGTAATAAATTGAGCTAAATACCGAACTACATTGAAAGTTTGAGTAAATCGTTTTGTGAGGCCCGGCTGATTTACTGTCGCAGATTCGGTAGAATTAGTGTCTGTGTTACCACACAGACACTAAAAAATCAGGGCGAGTTGAATTAATAAATAATCGGAACACTCTGTGTTATTTTTCTGAAATACTCTATAAAGATTGTTTACTCTCTTAATAAGCGTTTGGTTGAACGAGACTTTTCTAAAAATACGCAAATATGTCAATTTATCTGTTAAGCATTCTGTAAGCAATAAACACATGTATGTGCATACACTGTACGATATATTTGACACGTTGCATCTACAAAGTATGAATTCATGGATAATCCGAGGGTAGCGGTAATCTGAGCATTTTCTCAGTTCCCGACAGTCCTCGGATTATCGCTATTTTACTGTATATATATTTGTATGCTTCTACACTTTCTGCCTTGGTTAAGTTTTCCTATGATTTTGGTCTGCTCTGTTTGCTTATGAAATGATAACAGATATGACTCTATCCTTTCTAAAAATACAAAAATAAAACATTTGTGCATATTCCATTATAAAAGTTCAGCAAATAAATATTCATGATGTTATTATTATTCACATGAATGCTTGTCAGCGAAAGGGTTAATGTGTTGAAGAGAAACACAATTTACATGTATCAACATCTTACAGAACATGAATACCAGTTTTGCTACTCAATGGTAACTGGTTAAGGATACACCCCAGTCTGAACTTTTATTCAATATTGTGTTGTACCAAAGCACTTCTCCCTCAGGCCACAGTTGCCTACGCCAGAAAAATGAGTCCACCGACACTGTCAAAACTGAAATAAATACAGAAAAGCCTACTTATGTGACTGTGGACTGATTAACTCATTCCCACTTAGGCATTTTCTAGACCTAAATCTATCAAAAATGAGCATTTACTAGAGAAAAGGAATTTGTTAGAATTGTGTAGTTTTGAAACCATTATAAATAAAACATTTGCTCCGATGGAGCAAATGCTCTATTTATTTGAATGGTTTCGAAAAGTGACTTTTACAAACGTGCCAAAAGGCCTCAATATCAGGGAATGGGTTAAACGTAGGATTAAACATAGGACTGTTATAAAGCCGTTGAACGCAGGGCAAAAATAATACAGAAAATTGACAAAGGAGCATTAATGGAGCATCTGCCTCACATACTTTGTTTTAATGCTCACTTAAGACAGTTTTTAGAGCAGACACCTCTTTTGAAAAAGCATCTGATCAGGGTCCACACTGTCAATGAGAATCAGCTACATAAAGTGATGATGCAACGTTTCAAACACAGTGACTAACCAGGCTCTATAGTAGAATTTTTCTGTAACAAACAAAAAGTAATTATATTCAAATATAGGTGGCTGCCTAGTTTGGAACAAAAGCAATGTATAAACTGCCTAACTTTGTCCTGCATTAACCATGTACTCCATGAATATTTATGTCAGACATAACTGTCTGAATATCAATTAGCTGAAGTTTTAGACCAGGGAATATTATCTATGTTATTTCTTAACCCATCCCTTCATAGGCTATATTTGGATCTAACCACTTTGAATAAATCTACCGAAAAGGAGCATTAACCCTTTCCCCCATATAAACGTGTTTTCACACATTTGCAAACAGAGTAGACCTAGATCAGACAGCTCCTTTAGGAGATGTCTGATCTGGGTCTGCTCTGTTTGCTAATTAAATTTGATAAATCTTTTTCTTTACTTTCTAAAATGACCACAATATTCCACTTTCCATATTTAATTATACCTATTTTGTCCATGAATATTCAGTAGGTATTGAAATCTGGAATCAACATAGAACAGGGAAAGGGTTAACTAGGAAAAGGAAATTTTTTAGAATTTATAAGATTGAACCCATTGTGATAAATAGAGCATTTGCTCCTATAGGAGCAAATGCTCTATTTATCACAATGGTTTCAACAAGTGACTTTTACAGAGGCGTAGAAAGGCATATTTATGGAGGAAAGGGATAAACAAAGCAGATCCTATAGGAGCTGTCTGATCCAGCTCTGCTCTATTGCAAATGTGCCAAAGGAGCTTTCCACAATACTTTTCCCTGCATTGCTTTCAAGCAACCACCTATTTTTGAAGACCCATATTCTTCTTTAATCCTTTACTCCATATATATGCCTTTCTCTGCCTTTGCAAACAGACTAGACCCAGATCAGATGGTTTGTATAGGAGCTGTCTGATCAGGGTCTGCTCTGTTTGCTTATGATATGATATAGATGTTTCTACAGTTTTTACCATATTAACAAAGTATTCCTAAGTCTATGTGCCATTATAACAATTAATTGAATTAACATTCATGATGTCATTATTTCTTAAATAAATATTCATGGAGTAAAGGGCTAACCTTTTCCTCCATAAATACTCCTTTCTACGCCTCTGTAAAACTCACCTATTGAAACCATTGTGATAAATAGAGCCTTTGCTCCCATAGAAGCAAATGCTCTATTTATCACAATGGTTTCAAACTACAAAATTCTATTTTTTTTCTTTTCTCTAGTTAACGCTCCTTTTCGGTAGATTTATTGAAAGTGGTTGGATCTAAAAATAGCCTATGGAGGAAAGGGTTAAGTAGTGGTAAGATTAAAACAGGTTCTATATACATATAATCCCAAACCACTGGCAGGGCCAGTCAGTGGACATTGAAAGTACAAACCTAATAACACTATGGCGGCTGGTATTGTGATTTTAACTACTGTTGCTATGGAAACCCTTTTGGCAGCTAAATCCATCAGCAGAAGGAGCCCTAGATAGAGACAGAGTTCAAACCGGAACACCAGCATGGCCGCTCCAGACAGCCACAGGAACGAGCTATGTTCTTGTCGTAGCCAAGCTGTTAGAGCCAGCATAACTGAAAATGCAAACAATTAGACGCTACTGCATAATCCTATACTGCTTTTGACAAACAGTTTTCAATAAAAAAAAAATGTCTGCTTCAATTTTTTTTATACATGTACTATATTCATATGACAAGAACTAAGTGTCCAACACTTTGAATTGTGATGATACTACAGTTAAACCTCTCTATAACGACCACTAAATTGTGTCAGTTAGTTGGTATTTAAAGCAGGTGGTTGCTTAAAGCAAAGTGAAAGTAAAACAGAACGCTCCTTTAGGAGCGTTGTTTTACTTTCACCTTGCTTTAAGCAGCCACCTGTCTTTAACACAAAATACTTGGTGTAATTTAGTGGTCGTTATGGAGAGTTACTGTACAAGCTGCATCAATTCAATCAAAACAGGATGGCATTAATGACCCTTTCCCTCATGAACATTCATGTAAACAATAATGATATCATAAACAAACATTAATTAACCCTTTCCTTCATATAAATGCATTTTAATGCATTTGTAAACAGAGCAGACCCAGATCAGGGTACGCTCTGTTTGCTTATGGCATGATACAGATCTGATTATACAGTCTTTGTCAGAGCAAAAAATTCCCTTGAAAATTTAACATTATGAAAATTCAGCTAATAAATATTTATGATGTCATTATTTCTTGCATGTATATTAAACAGGGAAAGGGATAAAATAATTCTTAAAATGGCATATGAAAACAGGATTTCTTAGTCACAGTAGAAACTATAAAAATCAGTTTTATATTTTTTCATGAGCAAACAGATGCCGTCTGATCGGCGTCTCTATCAGATAAAGGATTAAATCATTTCTGCAGTTAATACAGAAACATTGGCACAAAGTGATCATCCAGACATAGAAAAAGTCTTCTGATCAGGGTCTGCACTGTTTGCATCACAAATTATTTCCAAAAGTCCTGTAGGAGCCATCTGATCAGGGTCTGCTCTGTTTGCTTATGAAATCATAATAGATCTGACTCTATAGATTCTACCAATACCAAAATATCCTGTGTACATAAACCATTATAAAAATTCAGCTAATAAATATTCATGATGTCATTATTTCTTCAACAGGGAAAGGGTTAACTTAGCATAAAAAACATCAGGCTAAAAGTCAATGGTAAACCTAACTCTATTTGTCTTCTGTAACAAAATGTTTTCTGCTGCAAATATCGTACTTTTCCTTTCCATTTTTCTTAAAAAAAAATCTGAGTTTTAAACATTTCGGATCCGATGAGACACAAAGTTACCTGAAGAATCCAAACTGTTTGCAAAGATTATAATGCACCACTAGTGTGAAAGAAAACTTCATGATATCTAAAGTTACCAAAAGTTACTGACAGTTACCTCTTACCTAAAACTAAAGCAAATACATTTGGCAAGGTCCTGGACATATAGAACATGAAGTGAAACTGGGAAAGGCTTATCAGTAGCAGAAACTGAGCGGTTCTGTCTCCACATCTGTCCCGTATAGCACTGCTGAACGAGAAGAGGCTCATCAAGACAATAAAACCCAGGATACCTCGGACTGCAACACAAGAAACAACAAACATTAAAATCCCTAGAAAGTTAGTAACACAGGTATAGCTAGAAAATTTTGACCTGAACCCTAGTCAATATACAGATTACATGAGAGAGATGACGCTGTATAAATAAAGCTCCATCGGTAAATCGTGAAGTCTATTCTCGCTGAAATTACGGGTGATAACCCGTGCATATGTAAACCATATGATTACGAGTGTGTTCAAGCATAGTTGCTTACCGGGACACGTGCCGAGGATAAATCCGTACAATGCCGATGATTAAAAATAGAAATGTTACGAATTTTGACTAATGCAAATTAATTCAGGAGTAAATCGGTGGTGGAACGTTAACAACTAAGGCAGATGTAGAACATGTATTTATCTGTTTTCTTTATTTACCGATGTTTCGGCACTGACAAGTGTCTTCTGGGTGATCATACAAATACATTGGAACATATTGTGCTGAAGTACAGTAAATCTGTAAAGGTTTAGAAAAAAATCCGGAAAACCTAAATTTAAGGAAAATTTCTACGTAAAATCACTGTATTTCCATGTAAAATCAATGAAGCGTAACGAAAATTCAAACTTGATCCATAACTCATTATAATAAAGCCACATACCAAATATCACTTCAATATCTGCCAAGGTTTAGAAAAAACTCCGGAAAACCTGAATTTCTGGAAAATTTCTAAGTAGAATCACTGTATTTCCGTGAAAAATCAATGAAGCGTAACGAAATTCAAACTTGATCTGTAACTCATTATAATAAAGTTACATACCACATATCACTTCAATATCTGTAAAGGTTTAGAAACAAACTCTGGAAAACTGAAAAACAACAAAGGGCAATAACTCCAAAAATACTGAAGACAGAGTTACAAACCTTGTGCACTGCACTTGCGGTCAATGTGATCTATCTATTTATGAAGTTTGAAGTCAATAGCTTTTATACTTTGGAAGTTATGATGCGGACAAGCCGGCCGGCCGGGCGGACGGACATGGTGACTCCAGTATACCCCCCAAAAAAACTTCGTTTGTGGGGGTATAAAAATGTCTGTGTCCTGTAAAACTTCACTTCTCTCATCTTGGCAGATGGTAGTGTCCGAGTCTGTTTCTTTGATTTGTAGAATTGAAGTGGCACAGAAAATGTCATCGTAGGTGATGCTTATGGTTGTGGTGTCTTTGTTAGATGTTGTAGTGTTAGGATCTTCTGGTAGGGGGCTGATGGGGCGAGGTGTGTGTACCATTTCTGTTATCATGTCTTGGATGTGGTCATACTCTATGTATGTTGATGGTCCTGGGATTAATCTAAATTTGGGAGTGGCCTCAAATGGTGGCGTCCATTTTTTCACTGGTTCTATTAAAGGTAATTCTTTTTCTAATGCTTGAAAATCATTTATATGCATAGCGTGTACCTTGTCTGCGTGGCTTTTTCTCATATGTCTAATGGTGTTGAATGGTGTTCCTCTAATGAGAATGTTGCATTTCAAACATTGTTGTAGTTTGTTTCCGATAGTTCTGAAGTTCGTAGTGTAGCTTTCCATTGCTAAATAATGTTTAGGCCTGAAGGTTGTTTAGTGCGGAATGTTTCTATATAGGTTTCATCGGTTCTGAGTCTGATATTGTTGTTTTTTGGTGTTGAAGTAACTACGGTAACGTCGAGTTCGTTTTTTGCGTGCGGTTCTGACGTGAAGTGGCGGGATAACTAGTTTAACATTGTTTGCGTTTGTTATGTCATTCAAATGTCCGAACATTCGTTCCCGAATAGTGTTTTTTGTCTGTCCCACGTAGTGGATGTTACATCTCCTGCAGGTGATTAGATATACAATGCTTATGCAAATTAAGTAGCCTAGGTGAGGGTCCAGGTCAAATTTCCCAATCTATATTATAAGTTAAAAATAGAGAAGAATAAAAATTAGGAAATTTCACCATCTTAATAATTTGACAAAAAAAATATGTTAGAATGTACCACAGTATTGCACATATAGAATAAGGTTTGTTTACAATTACTACAAGTTAGTGTTGATTCCTCATCTTGTACAAGTTGGCCCACTTCACAGGCAGCATTTGTGCAATGTAATGGAATGTTTATTTTAGTTGTTTTAACCCATTAATCCTTAATGCACCTTTTAACCCTTCACTTGCTGAATTTTAAAATACATGTCTCCTTCTTTACCCATGCCCTGCTGTATAATATTAGTTATACAGATCATTGGCGGGGTATCTGACTTTTTGTTTCCTGCTGAGGAAATTCATGTTGCCCGAGCCGTAATGTATTCATGTATTTTCCTCAGCAGGAAATAAAAAGTCAGATATCCCGCCAATGATCTGTATAACGATTTTATTATAACGCAAAGTTTAATATTTGTAGCAGTTGATTAGCGTTGTTAATGTATACGTCGTTTTGCTTCCCCTCAGGGGCCTCTTACTGTAAGGTAAGGGCTTATATATCACTCTGCAACCCTAGTTCATCGTGTATAATAACCAGTTCATTATATTTATGGATAGAAAGGGATCTTCCAAGTGCATTAGTTTATCAAAGGATTGAAAGAATCAGACGTTAGTAAAACTTTTAGCAGATCAGCGGTTAAGCAGACACAATTTAACTTAATTGAAGAAATTTTGGCGCAGTTCAGACGTCATTTGGATGACGTCAAAATGACGGTTTTATAATATTCAAACAAAGGGCGTTGGAAGGAGCGGCTATACTGCACAAGCACTTTGACAACATTTGCAGCATCAAAGCAGAATAAGACATTCGCCACATATAGGGTTCATTTACATTGTGATACAACAACTATAACAAAAATGTTTCTAAATGGATAACTTTTTTCCGCCCGAAACTCTTTATATTTCGTTTGAGAGCGGTTGTTTGAATCGAATCGACGAAGTGAAGCTGGTCGGCCATTTTTATTTTGTTATATCAAGGGAGCGAGGCCCTCGGCGGGGGAAATTCCATTGTTGCTCATGACTCCGTATATACATCAGAATTTAGAGGGATACACGGCTTTTATACATGGCTAACTGACCAATCAAAATCAAGGATTTTACTTTGCGTTATAATAATTACATATATCTTCACTGTGTACAAGTATTTCGCTGTACAATCACTGCTGTTGCGTGCACTGGTTTACAATCAATTTGTAAATAGTGCAGACCCTGATGAGACAGCTCCTGCAGGAGCTGTCTCATCTGGGTCTTCACTATTTACAGGTAGGTATATTGACGCGAATAGCAAGCGAAGGGTTAATGCCTTTGTAAACAAAGTAGACCCAGATCAGATGGCTCCTGTACATGAATATTCATGAAAATAATTAAAAGGAATCTTCATATATAACTGAATTCTGTTGATTTTAAAGTTTTGTCTTTGCTAAAATACTTGGTATTTAATAAATTGCACTCAAATTCAACAGGTCTAATACAGACATATGTACTAAATTTGTTTCCTCTGTACTTACTTAAATACTGGGCCCATATTTTTTCCAGATTCAGCAGTTTTATTACAGTTACATATGGTGACGATGCCAAAGCCACCACAGCTGGGCCAATAAATGTCCTTGGTACAACACCAGGAAACTCAAGGTGGTCATACTGAAAACAAGTACTTGAAAGGTAAATGAGAAGAATCAGAGCAACAGATAACTGCATATTCAAAAACTAAAACTGCCATTTCTCCACCAAACCCTGTGCTGTGACCATTCTTTAGAACCATCTTTGAGACGATTCTACAGAATGGCCACAACAATGGGTTTGGTGGAGAAATGTTTTAATTCACACATCTTATCTGGGCCTTTGAGTATCAATAAAATGTGAAATTATTATCGAACAGTGACAAACTCAATTATACATGTACTCAGATAAACTGTATGTTTTGTCTTTTTATTGAAAGCTTAGCATATCTTTAAGCTTTTGCACCATGAATATTCATGTAAAAAATAATGAATATTCATTATATGAATACATGTATTTATAATGGTATATGAGAAGAAGTTTTGGTCATGGCTAGGCAGAATTTGTAGAATCAGATCTATCTTAATACATTAGCAAACAGAACAGATCATGATCAGATGGCTCCTATTTATTATTATTATTATAATTATACCACATTTATATAGTGCTCTTTTCACACAGGATGTGTGCGTTCAAAAGCGCTTCACATGATTAAATTGCATGTACAGAATTGAATACATGTATATATAATGCGTGTAGAATATTTGAAACAAATGAAATTTAAAGAGGAAGTCCCTATAATGAACGCATATTTTCAATAATATCATAACACTTGGTTTTTGTTATGCTTAATCATTATTATGAAGGTTGAAAATTTGAACTTATATCGAAAAATGCCCCTAAGATACAAATAAACCGATTTCATCAAAACGTATAATTTTTGTGATACAACACAATATCATCGGTCTTTTCCGTTAAAATTTTCCGCGTTTGCCGATGATCACTTAATCCTTCCATTGTTTACGTAATATAGCTTTTCTCGGAAGTGGTCGGAGAAACGCGAATAGAGCGAACAGTTACGAAACTAAAACCCAACCCGAATAAAACTGAAACATCGGGAGTAAAGTCAGGATCAGCGATATCAAACACATGGATATTTTGTAATTATAAACGGTAATTGGATGGGTTTTCTCGCAATATACTTCTTTTCAGCATATAAACAAGATAGAGATATTGAATTAATTTAAGAATTATAGATAAAAACAAAATCATCTTTTTCTGTACATTTTTATGTCCGCAAATTCAAATTTACAGAGTAAAGGGTTAAAAGTCATACTAAATGTCCCAACTTTGCTTCATTATATATAATTACATGTACATGAATATTTATGGAGTAAAGTGTTAAGGTAAACATAGTATGTTTACTCTTCTTATCTAGTCCTAATTATATATACATGTATATTCTTTGAATGTTCATCATACATATAAATTTGCTGTATGATTAACCCTTAATGTGTAGGAAGTGAGTATATAAGAGCTGCTTTGCCTGCTTGACTTTACTACTTTTCCATATATAAGAGCTTTGCAAACAGTGTACACCCAGATCAAATGGCACCTGAAGGAGCCCTTTGATCAGGATCTGCACTGTTTGATATAAAAATCTTTTTCTTCAGAAATAAAATTTAATAAAATATTCTGTTTAATTAACCCTTTCCTCCATAAATATGCCATTCTACACCTCTGTAAATGTCACTTTTTGAAACCAGTGTGATGAATAGAGCATTTGCTCCCAAGGAGCAAATGCTCTATTTATCACAATGGTTTCAATACTACACAATTCTAATTTTTTCCTTTTCTCTAGTAAATGCTCCTTTTCGGTAGATTTATTCAAAGAGGTTTGGGTCTAAAAATAGCCTATGAGGGAATGGATTAATATTCAGAAAGGGAAGAGTTAGTTTTAACTATTCAGCAGATTAATGTTTTTATATATTAATTTGTTACCTTTGTTATTTTTCTCAATCTTCCATACTACGTGGGTTTTTTTACGTGATGAATATTCACATAAGAAATATTAATTACATGAAATTTCAGCACAACTAGCTGCTATGGAAGGATTACAAGTACCTGTGATATATTTGTACCATGAAATAATAAGTCATGGATAGCCTGCAAATTGAAAGACTCCTCAACCTTTGTGTAAGGACAGACAACTATGTGTCCAAGCATTACACCGATTGCTAAACATTCCACCCAAAGTATGCTCATGGTTACATCTATCTAGACCTTCATATGGTGAGGAAATCTGAATAAAAAGTATGCAACATAGTGAGCAATAATAATATTATAATACACGGCACAGTAGACAATGTTTGGATCTAACCATTAATTATTATGCAGCTTTATGTAACAGTTTACTTGATATTTTGTTACACATTTGCAAACATAGCTGTCTGACCAAATTGTACGCCGGTCAAATGTCTGGAAGTTGAAAGGCCATTACTCCATATCTGACATGGCATAAGTAAGGGGAGATAATTATGGAGTGTTAATGGCAATCTGACTGAGACATTATGGTAATATACATGCTGACCCATTGTGAAAAGCCTTATAGGATTCTTCGACGTATAGATACAGAACTTGGGTTAATTTATAAGGTCATGGCTCAGATTATAAAAATAAAATAATGTCCATACATAATAACTGTATCCCGGTGTAACCAGTTTTCGACGGTATAACGGATCAAAGTTGAATATTTACATTAAATAAATATTAAATGTTAAACACAACTTAACTCTAGTTTAGACTAAGTGTGCTTAATATCGGAGCACTCCTTGAAGGATGTCTGATAATTCCCTTTGTTGAGTATGTGCATCAAAGAGTCCACACTATACGTATAATATTATCTACGTGATTTCATGTTGGAAATGTTTCTATATACACTCTTACTGTCCACTCGCGTTTGCGGCAGCAGTTAACTTTATGAAAACAAGAAATATCTTTTAAAAAGATATTCAGCGGCTCTCAAATATTGACACAATGTACAAAACAATCTCTGCAATGTTTATTTCAATGTTTGGAGATTCTACCAGTACAGAGAACTAGATCTATGAAGGATTGCTTGTTATTATGCTAGCAGAGAAGCATGCAATGAAAATGACTTGGAGTAGAAGAAATATTTATTGAAATATTTCAAGTTGCTTTTATAGGAAATCACTTTTAAAATGTACGATGTCAAAGTAATGTTTTAAAACTATCTGAAGTTAGTTCTTCAGTATAATGCATTTATTATAAAATGTTATAAATTATTATAAATATAAAGCATTTATTATAAAATATTTAGCATTTATTATAAAATGTGCATGAAAGCGCTTATATTTGTATCGATATGAAGATAAGAAATTGAATACACTCACGAAGTAAATACAGATCTGTATTTACTTCGTGATACACTTTAAAGCATAAAGTTTTTGTTTGTGCAGAGTCTGTAATTCTTTAAAGAACGGTATTTATTTAGCCTAGATCAATACTTTAATCGACGTGTGTGCATCATCATTAATGACATCATTAACTGCATGAATCTACATGTAGTTTTAAAACAATATAACCTACTCTATGAGCCCAGGCCCCATGTGATAGAGCCGTAGCAGTAGCCTTCAGTAAGTAGCTTTATATCAAAGAGAGCCAACAACCAGAGCCTCGGTGCTTTGGTCGGGGACAGTAATTAATACTATTAATACCACTACTCTAATATACTAAACAACCCTTCTTCTTTATTTTCTATAGCACTGCCTGTGAATTATGGTGGTTTCGGCAAACTACCTGTTCGTCAAAGTGGATTTTATGATCAAATGTTATATTAATTGATAGCAAAATGATAGTAAAAGTTTGAAAGTTTAATAGAGGTTTCGACAAACTGGTAATATTGCTCAGCAACCATTACCATGAGGTGATAAATATCAGTACATCAGTACTTTGATTTTATGGGAATTTCCAGGTCTTAAAATCTATTTTAAGAACAGAACTTTCGACAGTCGACAGTCTTCGGTCCCATGCTAAATATCTGCGTAAATAATGATTTTCTGAACTATATGGTCTTTTGACTGAACTCTAAGAAGTTTATAGAACATGTATGTGTAACAAGGTGCCTTATATGTGTTGTGATTATGTTAATTATTGCATTGAATTCAATTGGCGAGGCCGAAGCAGCTAATTATCATAAAACATGGTGTTTGAAATAACTGCAATATCGTAATAATTACCCCAGGAAATTCGACACGTTAGCAGACTGTATATCAGAATTTTACCTAGTTTGGCAATGTGTAGAGGCATATAAAAAGGTTGTATGCCAGTCAAGGTATTTCACTAATGAAAATACAGGTTACTGTAAATACTCCTAGGTCATATGCAAATTACAATGTAACATAGTTTCTCATTGGTGGAAAACTAGAACAAAAATGAAAATAGACAGCTAGCCGCTGAAAAAAACCTCCCTTCCCGTATTTAAATAGCCGTGGTATACCGTCCTTTCGTAAGGTAGTCAATTATCAAATCCAACATGTGGATTCCCTAAAGTTAGCATGTATAAAAGATTCGTACCTATGCCTATGCTTCCCATACGGGTTGCTACAATAAATAAATAAATAAGATAAGATAAGATAAGATAAGATAAGATAATCTTTATTTAAAGTCGGTTGTTATCAACATATACAACACTAGCTCAAAGCTATTGTCCGACATAAATAGACTATCCAATTAACAAATCAAACAAAACAGCCTGAAGTTAAAAATACAGATTAGACAAAGATAAAGATATATCATGAAAGACAAGTGGCATAGATACAAGTAAAAATGAAGCAGATCTCATTATATATGCAGTTGTTGGCACATACTGCTCATAGAGACCAGATAAGGCACTGATAAGAAATTAGTAGTGAAGATATATATATATATATATATATATATATACCAGTATATATGTCAAAAGGTAAAATGGGAGTTTTAAAAAGTTGTGCCATAAAACTGGTGTATATGGGCAAGAGTGTACAAAAAACAAACACAAAAAACAAACACATGCGCATAGTATCTGAAAATAAGACATGCAGGCAATGGGGTTTGAACTAAAACATAATACATAAGAAAGCAAGCAAGCACATTAAACATAAAGCACATAAAGCACAAAGTAAAAGCAACTAAAAGAAAAAAAAAGAAAAATAAAGCATAAAGCACATTAAACATAAAGCACTTAAAGCACAAAGTAACAGCAACTAAAAAGCATGTAGGCAAAGGAAGGCAAACTAGGTACACATGGCACATCTACACTTGAAACCACTCCAAGTCCGGATCAGCCTCTTAAATTCACCATGATCTGTGGTTGTCCTGATTTCATTAGGTAGACTGTTCCAGACTTGGGTGGCCTCATAGCGGAAGCTCTTCTTACCATATGTCACTGTGTTGTATCTTGGCACATCAAGAGTGTTACTACACCTGTAAGAATAATGTTTAGATTTAACAGAGACAAGTTCCTGAACATAAATTGGTGACAGTTTCTGTAAACATTTAAAAACTTCTATTGCGATTTGCCTTAGTCTGCTGACGTGCAAAGTTGGCATATTAACCCTTTCTAACAGTTGTATGTAACTAGAGGTGAAATCGCCATAGACTAGTCTTAGAGCTCTATACTGCAGTTTTTCAAGTTTTTCAGTATTTGCTTGGCTACAAAAGTGCCATACTAGTGGGCAATAATTGAAATTTGACCGAATAAAACATTGATATATGAGAAGTTTTGTATCTTGGTCTAAGTACCTGTATAATCTTGCCAATACATTTACTTGTCTAGCAGCCTTCTTGCAAACATTAGAGACATGAAGATCAAAATTTAAAAGTGAGTCAATCTCAACACCAAGCAGTTTAACACTGGAATCACTTGCAATACTAATACTGTCAATATCAAAAGACGTTATACTATCAGAGGTCTGCTTACCAATACATATAGACTGAAATTTTTCAGGGTTTGCTTGCATGTGATTATTTTCAAACCATTTTATCAGCAATGAGCTCGAAATATAAGAGAGCCTTACAGTAGAGGATTTCAGCGATAGATTAATATCTGATAGTTGTCCGTAAAGTATATAGACTCGTTGGTTGGTTCCCTGTTCCGTCTTCAGCGCAATACAAATGGCGTTGTAGCGTAAAAAATGCAAGTCCGTAAAATCTGCAAGTTCCGGTTTCCGGTCAGACTTGTAAATTTTACGCTGCTGCTGTAAAAAGTGCAAGCCGTAAAATTTGCAAGTCTATTTTATAGTCACACGGAATGTAAACATTGAAACCTATAATTGAGAAAACAAAACGAATCTATGCGATATGAACATTTCGCCAGACATATACATGTATATATATATATATCTCCGATTAGCTTATTGTTTTAATTTTTTATAAAACAATGATTTTGGAGGGCAGAAACGAATATATTGATCAGTGTGTATACGGTCGAGGAAAGACATAGAAAAGTAAAGATGCTAACTTTTCCCTATCATTCTTGATATATTTGTTTATGTGATTTAATTCTACGGATACTAGCTGTTTTACATCTGTACCAAATAAAAATGTCCGTTGCAGGTTTTCTTGTTAATGATGTGTAAACTACCCGATAAACTGTAAAAGACAGCTATATAGCGCTGTTGCGTTATACCGGTATCTGCTTGTGGGCTGTCTAAGCGGCCGGCCTTTTCAGAGAATGGGATAGTGATTTCCATTATGTTTGCCCGTGATTTGATAATTCTCTTGTAAAATCAACAAAGACGCAGGGATTCGTTTATAGTTATTGCCATTTCCTCGAAACTTTAAAAGCGCTTGCATAAACAATACTGGAACTTTGAAATTTCGTTCCAAACGAGGGGCTGAAACATAAAAGCAGTAACCATTACTTACTTTAGTGTGAGAGTGACATATTCCAAAAAGAATAGAACACATATTGCTTGTTGCATACTCTGCAGTCTTTATGGTTATTTTAACTTGAATTCAACTCCACTTATCACATTTATAATTACCTGTTCCAAGGCAATTCACTAATAAATGAGATCAATTAAATCCTGACAAGTAAATGACAAATAACATAATGTAGCTAATAAAACAAACTGTGACAAACAACTAATCAACCACAAACCAAATCGAGAGTTACAGTATACTCTTCACAGAGTGTGGCCATAATTGAAGATGATGATGAGAACCCATTGTGCCCACAGAACTGGTTAAAACCTTGTTATTCAGTTGAATATGAGTTAGCTGTAGGTAGAGATTTATGTTTCAATATATATATAACCTCTGAAATGGCAGTATTTGAAATATAGATGCCTGACTTGCCTTTTTTCGGATACAAATATCACATTTCAACTATAATATGTGCTATGAGAACCCCTTGTGCCCACAGAACTGATTAAATCTTTGTTATCCTGTTGAATATGAATTAGCTGTAGGTAGAGATTTGTGTTTCAATAGATTTCACCATCTGAAATTGCAGTATTTGGAATATTAAGGGTAGACCTGCATTTTTTACGGGTAGAAATATCACATTTCTGCTACAATATGGGCAATGATGACTAATTATTTTCTCTAAACTAAATAAATCTTTGATATTCTGTTGAATATGAGTGAGCTGTAGGTAGAGGTTGGTGTTTCAATAGATTTCACCATCTGAAATGACAGTGTTTGGAATATTAAGAGTAGACTTGCATTTTTTACGGGTAGAAATATCACATTTCCGCTACAATATGGGCAATGATACAATATGGGCATTTCTGCTACAATATGGCCTATGATGACTAATTTTTTTCTCTAAACTAAATAGATCTTTGATATTCTGCTGAATATGAGTTGATATTCTGCTGAATATGAGTTAGCTGTAGGTAGAGGTTGATGTTTCCATACATATCACCATCTGAAATGGCAGTATTTGGAATATTAAGAGTTGACTTGCATTTTTTACGGGTAGAAATATCACATTTCTGCTACAATATGGCCTATGATGACTAATTATTTTCTCTAAACTAAATAAATCTTTTGATGTTCTGTTGAATATGAGTGAGCTGTAAGTAGAGGTTGATGTTTCAATAGATTTCACCATCTGAAATGGAAGTATTTGGAATATTAAGGGTAGACTTGCATTTTTTACGGGTAGAAATATCACATTTCCACTACAATATGGGCTATGATGGCTAATTATTTTCTCTAAACTAACTAAATATTTGATATTCTGTTGAATATGAGTGAGCTGTAGGTAGAGGTTGATGTTTCCATACATATCACCATCTGAAATGGCAGTATTTGGAATATTAAGGGTAGACTTGCATTTTTTACGGGTAGAAATATCACATTTCTGCTACAATATGGCCTATGATGACTAATTATTTTCTCTAAACTAAATAAATCTTTGATTTTCTGCTGAATATGAGTGAGCTGTAGGTAGACGTTGATGTTTCAATAGATTTCACCATCTGAAATGGCAGTATTTGGAATATTAAGGGTAGACTTGCATTTTTTATGGGTAGAAATATCACATTTCCACTACAATATGGGCTATGATGGCTAATTATTTTCTCTAAACTAACTAAATATTTGATATTCTGTTGAATATGAGTGAGCTGTAGGTAGAGGTTGATGTTTCCATACATATCACCATCTGAAATGGCAGTATTTGGAATATTAAGGGTAGACTTGCATTTTTTACGGGTAGAAATATCACATTTCTGCTACAATATGGCCTATGATGACTAATTATTTTCTCTAAACTAAATAAATCTTTGATATTCTGTTGAATATGAGTGAGCTGTAAGTAGAGGTTGAGGTTTCAATACATTGTACCATCTGAAATGGAAGTATTTGGAATATTAAGGGTAGACTTGCATTTTTTACGGGTAGAAATATCACATTTCTTCTATAATATGTGCTATGATGACTTACTATTTTCTCTAAACTGAATAAATCTTTGATATGAGTTAGCTGTAGGTAGTGATATCACTAGGACCAAACCCCAGTAGGACAATACCCCATGTATGAGTGAGTGGAGGATAATAAATAAATAATAATGTTAAACATAATTATGTATTTAATTAAGGAATTATATATACAAATGGCACTAATCATAGCAATAGAAAAGGAGAATAAAATGTTGTATGGTAATATGGTAATAACCTGATTTTCACTAAAAGCATAAGTTGTATTATCACAAGGAGGATATATTTTATATCGTTTTACAAAAAGAATAGGTCCAGATCATACAGATTCTAAAACAAAGCCATCTGATCAGGTTCTAACCTATTTGCTCACTGACAATTAATGAATATTTATTAGGTGAACCACAGGTAACTTCCCATTTCGTCTACTATTTTGACATTTGTTCCCATTTCGTCTACTCCTAATTTAACATCCTTTCCCATTTCATCTACTGCTTATATTTTATGTCTACTGCTTATATTTTTATGTCTTTGATCAATATTATACCATCTTTACATCAGGCAAAATTCATGCTTTTTAGGACTTTTTAATATCAAGTTATGTTGGGGTTTTTTTATCTTGACCCAAATTAATGATCTGGATCAAAACCCAAAACAGTTTTCTAAGATTAACTTAGAAATTATATGCAAGCAAAAGTGCAATTTAAAAAAAGCAACAAGAAACCACTTCAGTCAATCAAGGAAAATGATCATCATCTCGACTTTTGATCTGGGTCCAAACCCAACTGATGTAAGTCATGGTTATGCTTAAGAAAACTGTGAAAACATGATTATGCAATGGCCCAACTGGTATAAGTCATGGTAATTATTAAGAAAACATGATTATGCATTTGCCCCCCTAACAATGATAGGTGTCAAAAATACTACTGTGGATTAAGTCTGCTGCCCAAAAAAGCATCTTAAATATAATTCTTTTATAAAAATTGATGATAACACATTAAAAAGTCCTAAAATGTCTGAATCTTGTATGATATTAATAAAATAACTGAGTTATTATAACAGTAGACGAAATGGGAACAGGGTAAAATTTTAGAGTAGACGAAATGGGAATGAATTACAGTAGACGAAATGGGAAGTAGACTAAATGGGAATAAACCGAACCACATTCTATACAAAAAAGGCATACATGGTATAACCACAAAACCACAATTAACTAATTCCTTTTCTTAATGTCCAAACCCAAATCATTTTAACAAATTTTATGATCTGGCTCAACCATGTTTGCTTTGTTACACTTAATATAGATCCAATAGACATGGATAATGTAATATTAGCACATATTGCATATAAGCTATTATAATATAACCACAATTAATGATTCCTTTCTTAACTTACAAACAGGGTAGACCAAATCATTTTCAAAATTTTATGATCTGGCTCAACCATGTTTGCTTTGGCACACTTAATATAGATTCAATAGATATGGATAATGTAATATTAGCACATAATGCATATAAACTATTATAATATAACCACAATTAACTGTTTCCTTTTCTTAACTTTACAAACAGGGTAGACCCAAATCATTTTCAAAGCTTTATGATCTGGCTCAACAATGTTTGCTATGACTATTGAACATTGATACCGCTAAAAACAACAATTAAAGGTAAACTAAAGCTTATTTAATTATGAATTCATTCTTCATTTATTCACAATTTTGACCTAATTCTAAATATGCTTTAACTTCTATTTTTATTTGCAGATTGTAACTTTAAATTTGAAAATGTAAAAATCTTGCTTTGAATATATATTCTGATTGAGTGTTTCTTCTTCAAATTATCTAAAAGTTGATTTATAACCCAAATATGTTAACATATGGGGTTTTGTACCTTCCAGCTTTGAAAACAGTGTAGGTCCATAGCAGTCCTTGTCTATGCAGTAAAACCTCTCTATAACGACCACTAAATTGTGCTAATTAATTGGTATTTAGGACAGGTGGCAGCTTAAAACAAGGTGAATAAAACAGAACGCTCCTATAGAAGTGTTGTTTTAATTTCACCTTGCTTTAAGCAGCCACCTACCTTTAACACAAAATACTTTATGTAATTTAGTGGCCATTAAAGAGAGGTTTTACTGTATGTGTCTACACTATTATAAAAGCTCAGAATGTAAATTTCTCGGATTTGAATGAATAAACAGGAATATAAAAACGAAAACGAAGTTTGTGGTATAATGCTGTATTCAATAAATCAGTCATGTTGATATACAAACGTTTATCAAAATAGTAAAACAAGATACAATGACAGCCAAAGACTACAGGAGTAGGAAAGAGTGAAACGATATTGATGAGATTGACATACAGAATGAGCAAGTCGCAAATAATTCAATTCAATTCAAATTCTATTGGAAATATCAGCATATACAATACCTTTGGCCAAGTAAATAATACAATATAAAGATGGCAATGCATTACACAAATACACACATCAATGTAATGAAATAATTAACATAGATTGAACTAGTAAATACTGATTCAAACATAACCTGATATTTAAATAGCAATTTAAGTACATAAAGAAACCTAAAAAGCAACATTTTCTATACATTCTGTACAGTTTAACATAGCATAGTGAATATATTTCGACACATTTCTGATATAAAGTAGGGAATTGAAAAGTAAACAGAGAAACAAGTAATATTCTGAAAGCATCTGCTACAAATGTTCTATTTTAGAACACTTGTACCCAGGGCTCGAACGTGGACCCTGCTTTCATGAGCCCCAAATTTTGGTTGATTTTTGCTGAAAAAAGATGTTTAACTCTTTTAGTGCCGAATTTCTTACTGTCATCTGCAAAACTATTTTTTTCAAATCATTAGGTAAAATATGGAAATGAGATAAATAAAAAAAATGCAATTATCAAAGGAATAAACCACAAATATAGAAGTAGAGGCATAAAGTGAAAGGCGGTATCTGATCTGGGACTGCACTATTTGTCCTTTTTGCGACATTGGCGGTGAAAGGGTTAATGTTTTCAATAACTTGCTTCCTATTCCAAAAGTCCGAAAAGCCAAAAGACAATATGATAGTAAATGATCTCCACATATGAAGATCCTGTTTACATAAAACCCGATCTTTTGAATATATGTTACCCTTTATTATAGACACATGTATTAAAAACACACTCTATATAGAATGTTCGAAACATCGGGTTTTCTATGTTTAGTTAAAATGGAGATCTTTAAAAGAAGGCAAATCATGAAATCGTACTCTCACACACATCTAAAGAAATAATATAAACACGACTTGTGGTTAATCTAATCTGGATCCACGCTATATAAATGAATTCAAGAAGTATCAACTATCACTACAACATTTACATCTGTATTAGGATGACTGGATATAAATAAGACAGACAGACAGACAGACAGACAGACAGAAAGAGAGACAGAGACAGACAGTGAAATACCTTTACTACTGCTTTGTTTATTACTAGCAAAACACCTTTTCTTCTGCAATTATCAACCCATATCATGATTAGACGCTGTACAAATAGTTAATCCTTAGCCTGCTGTAATGTGGTCAGTCATCCATTCAATTAATTAGTATCACTTACAATTATGACAGCGTTCCGTGTTTGTTTTGTTAACACGTTGTAATTTTAGCAGTTTAATTATAACAGTGTCAATGGGCCCCTTGATACATTACTGTATATAATGGACAGTTGTACCATATTTTTTTTCATTCTCACTCATGGCTTTCAAAGAGACATTTTACTGGCAGAACGAAGACGGGTACCACTTTGGTATATTTGGCCACAGTTTCATACGACGACTGTGCGTCAAATGGCGACAATACCCTTTGGATGTGGATGTCCTACCATATTCTGGAGAGGCGTTTGGCACCGGCGGCCTGAAAATAGACGACTTATTGCAGCTGCTCAAGAAACAGGTCATGGGGCGATTTGACGCTGTGTTCTTCCAGATTGGGGAGAACGACATCGCCAGTTACAACAATCACGAGTTATTGTATGCAATGCTTCGCATACATGAGGAATGCCAGGCACAGGGGGTTGAGCGTGTGTGTTTTGGAACTTTGTTTTCGCGCCACGACAGAGCATATAACCAGCGTCAAAAAAGATTCAACAAGCTCATGCCTGCTATTCACCCAGACCTGGTCTGGATCCATCCTGTTGAGTTAACTTCAACGGATTCCATATCTACCAGAGACACCGTTCATCTCCAGCCACCAAAGGAGAAAGACTTTACCCAAAGCATCGCAGATGCTCTCAAGTCTTTCTTTTAAACAGCCCTTCTCAGGGCTACACCTACAACCCTTCTCACAACAGCCCTTGTTAGGGCTACACAATGCTCTGAAAGATGATACCAAGAGTTAATATAATATAATGTAATATATAATGTAATATATAATTATATATATCATAATATAATATTGCTTGTTTATTCTTGTTATAGAGAAAGCATCTGCTCCACATATAATGTACACTATATGTGCACCCAGGGCTCGGGACGTGGACCCTGCTTTCATGATGAGCCCCACAATTTAGAAAATGTATTCACCCAAAAAATGCCGGGCAATACATAAAAAAAATTTGAAGTGCCAAAAGTTTTTTTATACAAAATGGTGAAATAATATTTCATAAATAATGTATTTATAGCTCTGATATAATTTGTTCATCTCAGAATTACTTAATAGATAATAACAAGAGGGTCATTGGCCCTATATTGCTCACCTGAGTTACAGTAATATTGACATTTCTAGCAGATGACACTGCTTTCACCCTTTCACTGCTGAATCAACTTGAACTAAGATTGACACACAGTCTGGATTCAGATCTAATACCAAGTAACTGTCTGACCAAGATCTAAATTGTTTACAACTTAGGTCAAAATGCCTAAAACTGATCTTTTAGAAATTCAAATGACGACAAATCTGAAGCAGACGACATTACAGATCTCTTTGAAAGAGCATTTCAAAGCTCATTATATAAGTGAACACCCCCCCTTATACACAGTATTCTGCTGACCCTCATATAAACCTGATTTTACGCATTAGCAAACAGAGTAGACATCTGCTATAGAGGTTCCTATAGAAGCTGTCTGATCAGGGTCTGCTCTGTTTGCTTTTGACAAGATATAGATTTGATTTTACAATTTTTATCAAAGCTAAAACTTCTCTTCATGGAAATAACATGTTTTTACTCATTAGCAAACAGAGTAGACCCAGATCAGTTTTTGTCAAAGCAAACTGGGAAAGGGTTAATAGGTGTTTAGAAATAATTCCAGCTCTAGGTATGAATATCTGATAATCAGTCAATTAAACGGGCCATTAGTTATTTTAACAATTGAAATTGAGAAGTGTTACTCATTTTTCGAGTAACATTAATTATTAATTGACAATAATTTTGATTAACCTAAGACATTATTTGTTTTCAAAATCAAATTAAAATAAATACAATTAATAGCAAGGAGAAAAGTCTTTAATAAACACCTAAACTTCAACTAAATGCAATTAATAAAGACTATATTACATAATAAGCATAATTAAATTTATTAAAATAAATGACCATTAGATGATGCAATATACCAAATATCATAGCTCTAGGAATTGTGGTTTCAGAGAAAAAGATTTTTAAAGATTTAAAAAAAAAACCTTTACAAGTAGTGGGGTGGGGCCATTTTTTTGCCCGGGGTCATGATTTGAACAAACTTTGTAGAGGACACCCTAAAGTACATTTCTGTGAAATTTGGTTGAAATTCTCCAAGTGGTTTAGGAGAAGAAGTCATTTGAGTAAAAGTGAATGGACAGACGGACGGACAGACGGACGACAGGCGGTCACAATAGCTCACCTTGAGCCTTCAGCTCAGGTGAGCTAAAAATCAGGAGAATTTAAGTTTATTAAGTAAAATTGTTTTTGATACCAAAACTGATTTGGAAGTTTAGTTTGTAGTAATTTTTTACTAGAAATTAAACCCAAAGTTCCAAGAGTTTGATATGTAAAAATATATTTCAATGCTGATAGATCTATAGTTTGTTATAGGCCAGCAACTTTGAGAGTGCTACAAGACCCAAACATCTTAAATTTGGAAATATAGATCGTGGGCCAACAACTTTGAGAGTGTTACAAGACCCAATGAACTATATATAATTTTGACCTATAGCGGGTTGTGGGCTGGCTACTTTGAGAGTGCTGCAAGACCCAATGAACTATATATAATTTTGACCTATAGCGGGTTGTGGGCTGGCTACTTTGAGAGTGCTGCAAGACCCAAACCTGTTAAATTTGGAAATATAGATCGTGGGCCAACAACTTTGAGAGTGTTACAAGACCCAATGAACTATATATAATTTTGACCTATAGTGGGTTGTGGGCCGGCTACTTTGAGAGTGCTGCAAGACCCAAACCTGTTAAATTTGGAAATATAGATCGTGGGCCAACAACTTTGAGAGTGTTACAAGACCCAATGAACTATATATAATTTTGACCTATAGTGGGTTGTGGGCCGGCTACTTTGAGAGTGCTGCAAGACCCAAACCTGTTAAATTTGGAAATATAGATCGTGGGCCAACAACTTTGAGAGTGTTACAAGACCCAATGAACTATACATGTATATAAGTTTGACCTATAGCGGGTTGTGGGCCGGCTACTTTGAGAGTGCTGCAAGACCCAAACCTGTTAAATTTGGAAATATAGATCGTGGGCCAACAACTTTGAGAGTGTTACAAGACCCAATGAACTATATATAATTTTGACCTATAGCGGGTTGTGGGCCGGCTACTTTGAGAGTGCTGCAAGACCCAAACATGTATTATATATAATTTTTGAATGGAAATAAAACCCAAAGTTCCAAAAGTTTGACATGTAAAAAATATATTTCAATGCTGATAGATCAATAGCGTGTTTCAGGCCAGCAACTTTGAGAGTGCTACAAGACCCAAACATAGGAGAAGCGTACAGCTGGCCGACGGTCTTCAGGAAATGTGACGTCTGCATAGTCATTTTAGAAAGTAAAAAACATAACTTTAAAATTCTTCCTAGCAAACACAGCAGACTGATCTGACGGCACCCATAGGAGCTGTCTGATATGGGTATACTCTGTTTACAAATGCATGAATATTCCATTGGCAAACAGTGCAGACCCTGATTAAATGGCTCCAATAGGAGCCGTCTGATCTTGGTCTTCTCTGTTTGCCAATGCGTGAAAACAAGTTTATATGAGGGAAAGTGTTTAAATCATTACGTGTACATTGCTGTACAGATACAACACACATACTCCTCCTCTACCGCTGACTTTACTGAAAGTCCTGAGCACCTGCGGTGCATCCACCTCCCACAAACTGTACACTGCACCCATCTCTGTCTCCTTCTGTTAGTCGTACATCCAGGCATGTCACAGTGCGTTTCGTCCTTGGAAGTGCCACTTGACATGAGTCGGTCCCTAATATACTCTCTGTAGTTTTTGCAGTGTACCTGGCGCATCACATCCACTGGTACATCACTTGTGATACATTCAGCATTCTGTAAAAAAAGTTTCATTCTATAAAACAAACTAACATAAATTTCTTGTTAATAAAAAAATGTTAAAAATTTATTAGTGGTGCATTGGTGAAAATGCAAAACAAAGATTATAACCTACAGCATATAAGTTTGAAATATCTTTAAATAATGGTGAAACTCTTCCGGTTACCCAGTGAAAAGCATTGACAACCCTTATTTTTAATATAACAAACAAATATTGTTGTTTATTTGGCGTTTGAAAACAGACAGAAAATTTCCAAGCATTATTTTTATAATTAAACAAGAGTGTTTGCAGGAACACGTGTGTCATCTGCTCACAGAACTGTTAATCTGCTGGAGTGCGAAAATTGAAACAAAGGGGAATAACTTAAAAGGAGTATGTAGAGTGACAAACCTTAGTTACATCAATGGTCCTCAATGAGAGAAAGACTCATGTGAAATTCAAAAGCTCTATAGTGATTAGGTTAGAAATGACGGCCAAAAACAGGAATGTGTGATAGATAGACACCGACAGACACCGACAGACAGACGACGGAAAAGTGATCCCTAAGTGACACACTGCCTCTTGGCTGGGGACACAAAATGATGAAAAACAAGGGCATGTTGTATTGCTATGCAAGACATGAGTCCCCCACCGGACTGAAAAAAACCTCCACTCTCCCCACCCCACCCACCCATGGTGTGGTTGACCATGGTATATATACATGACCATCTGAATGGTATTAGTACCTACTTTCATACATTGAATCAGTAAATAAAAAGTTATTGTCCCGACAAGAAAATATGAAAAAGGGGAGTAACTCCAAAAATATTGATGCTAGAGTTATTGCCCTTGTGCATGACACTACATCTCATCACGCTTGTTCCATATGAGAAGTTTCAAATCAATTGAACCAGTACATAAAGAGTTACTAACTGGACAAGAAAATATGAAAAGGGGAATAACTCCAACAATATAGATGCTAGAGTTATGGCCCTTGTGCATGACACTATCCCTCATCATGCGTGTTCCATATGTGAAGTTTCAAATCAATTGAACCAGTAGAGAAAGAGTTATTGTCCGGACAAAAAAATATAAAAAAGGGGAATAACTCCAAAAATATTGATGCTATAATTATGGCCCTTGTGCATGACACTACTCCTGATCATGCTTCTTCAATGTGTGAAGTTATAATGAATTTGGCCTAACTTTGTAGGAGATATTGCCCGGACACGAAGTGTGACAGACGGACTGACAAGAAAATATGAAAAAGGGGAATAACTCCAAAAATATTGATGCTAGAGTTATGGCCCTTGTGTATGACACTACCCCTCATCATGATTGTTCCATATGTGAAGTTTCAAATCAATTGAACCAATAGATAAAGAGTTATTGTCCGGACAAAAAAATATGTAAAAGGGGAATAACTCCAAAAATATTGATGCTAGAGTTATGACCCTTGTGCATGACACTAGCCCTCATCATGCTTCTTCAATGTGTGAAGTTATAATTAATTTGGCTTAACTTTGTAGGAGATATGGCCCGGACAAGAAGCGTGACAGACGGACGGACAGACGGACGGACAGACGGACAGACGGACGGACAGACGGACAGACGGAATCGAGCAAACCTATAGTCCCCCAACCGGTAACCGGTGGGGGACTAATAACAGCAATCAGGTTATTCACAGGCAGTAAATACTTGGGCTATTTACCAGCAGTAAGTAATAGGGTTATTCACTGGCATTGAATACCTGGGCTATTAACCGGCAAGAAAAATAATAGGATTATTTACGGCATGTTACAATTTGTTAAAGCCTAGCAAATTAGGACAAAATCATCCAAACATATTCAAACTATGATCATTTATCAATCAATCGATTTATTGAACAGTACCGTGAGGTATAATAACTGTTATTGTTTCATACCATCAACGTAAACACACCACAGGAACTGCTGTCCTTTTGCTGGCTGCATGACATGGGCTTCATAGTCCAAGGTCCCATTGGCTCAACATCTGGTAAAGCGTTCCTTCCTTCTGTAAACTTCCTAAAATATTAAATATTTTTGGCAGTATAATATTAGTTGTTTTGTCCACTAAAAAAGATATCTCTTATTCCCGTTGGGTTGGATTTAACCCTTTCCTAAATAAATACGCCTTTCTATTCCTTTGTAAACAGAAAAGACAGGTAAAGTAAAGTACCAAGTTATAGTCTACTTTCAGTCCGAATGACCGTTCAGCCATCTGTACATTTACTCACCTGGTCACCGATTCATTCGCCTACAATATTGATCACTGTTAACATATGGCGCAATCATGCAGCCGCAGTACCGGCTAGTGACCATCACAGGTATCCATTTTAGCCCCTGGATGAAGAGGAGGTGGGGCATAATTTATATAACTTTTGTAGAGGACCTGAACATGATGCTATATGCCAAATATGAAAGTAGAGAACATCACAGTTTCAGGAGAAGATTTTTAAAGTTTTCACTATATACATTGTATTTCTATTGAAAACTTGACACTCCCGGGGCGTGGCCAATTTTGACTCCAGGGACATAATTTATATAACTTTTGTAGAAGACCTGTAGCGGTGATGCTATATGCCAAAGATGAAAGCTGAGAACCCTGTAGATTCAGAGGAGAAGACGTTCAAATTGTTGACGACGCACGACAAACACCGACAGACGACGGACATCAGGCGATCACAAAAGCTCACCCTGAGCACTTTGTGCTTTGGAGAGCTAATAACAACTATGTCATAGTCAAGGTTTAATATATCTAGAATTGACAATATGGTGATTGCTATTGTTGGTCAAATAAATAGTTGACAGTTGATATTTGGTAAATATGTAGTTGAAATTTTCAGAAATTCTAAGTCGAAAAGGGGAAATAACTATGGCAAAATTAATTTTTAGGATTACCTGCCCTTGTGAAAACAAATTTTAAACAAACAACTTTCTGACTTTCTAAGAAATGGACCTTAACAAAAAAGTCAACCAACAGCAGCGCTGATGCCGATGAGAAGGTCATGACAATAGCTACATTTTTTGATATAGTGGAGCTAAAAACGAAATTTCTCATGTATAGCTTGAATTATTACTGCTGACTTTAAAAGACCATAATTTCAGCAAAGGTAAACACTGATACGTAAATGTATGTCGACTATGAATTTTGTACAATGACATGATAACATACCTCCATAAATCCATCCACTTTTGAAATTCCTCACCATGCATCGAGTCCAAGATGGACACAGCCTTTTCAACCACATCAACAACCATGAGTATCCAGTGGTTACCATTGCTGTTGATGGGCATCAAGATGTGCCGGTACATGGAAAATGGTACCTTAAATATAAAAAAATAATTTTATTAAAATAATTTTATGCAGAGATTTTTACTTCTCCGCCCATGTAAGGTAGGAATTTTACCCATAGAAGATATGCATATTTTACATGTCACATGATGTTTGAATAACATCTTTCATGTCACATGACGTTACATGTTACATGACGTCATATGCCATTATGGAATTCGAGTTAAAAAAATTGAAAGTATGTGTCACTATTCCTCTTTATTTGTTGTTGGTTTTCACTCAAAGGGTGGCTTCACACACATGTACATCTAAACTTACGGTTACGGTCGATGCAATTTTTAGCCAGCTATTTCAAGGGTAAGGAATTCTAAGGCATGCACAATTTTATTGATCTTTACATACTTAAGTATGTATTTTACAATGCAGAATTCTTTGAATTTATGAACCTTTCGTCGGTCGGATAAGCAGTCAGATAAATGAGATAAAAATTCATACAAGACGGCCATAATGAATTATGAAAAGAACAGCACTTTGAAAGGTAGAATTTAATCCATTGTCCAAGATGGGTGAAAAAAATCCATCACTTGTAAATTCATGTAAAGTATGAAAACCAGCAGCATTAGAAAATCACCAAGGCACTTGACAAAGTCTTATGCCTGTGTAATTTACTGATACTCGAGTGAGATAATCATATCCTCCATGGATACTCATAGTGGATTGACAAAGAACCTGAACATAAATCCAAAAGAATTTGAGAATATTTTTGAAAAAATAACATAATTTTTCTGACAGTTCAAAGATTATCTGCTAAAACGAAAAATTTGAATATATTGATGTTCCCAAATGTTTCATTCAATCCAAAACATATTTTCAAACACATGTAAAAATATGTAAATTCAGAAACATTGGCAACTAATAAAAATTATAATTTGAAAAGGAAGAAACATGGAATATTACATTTCATGAATGATCAAAACACACCTTCTTAAACATCCATTGGTCAAATATGTTGTTCTCCCAAAGGACAGCTGTGTAGGATGGCAAAACAAACACATGCAGGTTGGTCAAATTCTTTTCCCGTTTAAGTAGACCCAGATAGGAGTTGATAATCTGAAAAAAATAATACAATGCATCCATGTTAATTTTGGGTTGGTATACTGAGTAGGTGGTATTAAAAATTATAAATATCGGAAGCTATGGACCGACAGACCATTATCCTCAAAGCATACTTGGTAAGTTGCAAATTTAAGTTGCTTACACAATACAAATTGTATTAACCCTTTCCTCCATAAATATGCCTTTCTACGCCTGTGTAGAAGTCACTTAATGAAACTATTGTGATAAATAGAGCATTTGCCCCATTTATCACAATGGTTTCAAAACTACATAATTCTAAAAAAAATTCCTTTGCTCTAGTAAATGCTCGTTTTGGGATTTACTCAAAGAGGTTTGGTCTTTGGAGGAATGGGTTAACATGAGTGTTCAAAGGAACAGAGTTTCTCTGGTTCTTTTTGATACCCAGTGTAAAGCACTCATATGTCGAACCTCGGTTTAGTCTCGTCCGAATGACTTGGTCAGGCGGGGGATCAAACCCGGGACCTTATGGCAATCAATACACCAAAATTGATATTGATTACCAACCCAAGGGCAGATAACCATCAGTTTTTGGAGAAGATATTTAAGGTTTTCTATATGGTTGTATAAGGAAATTTAGCCCCTCATGTGGCGGACATGTTTTTTGAGATTTCAACATGATTGAAGCAATATTTTGGTGGAAGGTAACACTAAGACTTTCGAATGATCAGATATCATTCGAATTCTGACCATTGGTTTTGGAGATGTTTAACCCTTTCCTTCATATAAATGCATTTTCACGCCTTTGAAAACAGAGTAGACGACTCTTGTATGACCATCTAATCTGAGTCTGCTCTGCTTGCTTATGGAACTGACTTAACACTCTCTACCACAACTGATCAGGTCTGCTGTTTGCTTATAGCATAATATAGATTTAATTCTCCAATTTCTACCAATACCAACAAATCCTTTGCATGCCATTACATATTCTTCATTTTGTTTCATACCTTATCATTCAGCCATTCTGAGCCATCTAATGTTGAAAGGTCTTCTACTTCCAATGTCTCTCCACCAACGGACAGCCTCTCCTTGTTGGCCAATGGTTGGCTCTTCTGCACACTTTTTAGGTGAGGGGGCTGCAGTCTTAAAGTTTGTGCTATCTCCAGGACTGGTTGGTGGAGCTGTGCTGCCCTCACACAGGTGCTTGCAAGAAGCATTGTTGTTGTTGTTTTTCTCGACAAGTCCATGTTTAAATCTTTAACGAATGGTAGAAGTTTGGTCGCGAATATGTCCATTTCATCCTCTGCATCTTTAGAAACCTGCAATAAAAGGTGACAAATAAAATAAAGAGTACAGATTGATGCCATGCAAAGAATACTGCAGCGTCTACAATGCTTTGATTAGATACTGTCACTGTTTCCGCTATTTTGGGACTATTTTGAAATCTGAGCATCAGTTTTGAAGAAGAGATTTAAATAAAAAAAATTTGGATTTGGAGAAGAGCAAATTTGAAGATCTTTTATGTTTTCTATATAGACATAGAAGGAACACAGACCTGCCGAATAGCAGCCATGTTGTTTTAGATGTTGTCACGGTTTTAGCTGTTTCGTAGACAGTCATCTATTGATTATCCCCATTTAACTATTTTGAAATCTGACCATCGGTTATGAGAAGAGATTTAAAGGTTTTTTTGGTTGCCATGGCAACCAGTTCTACATAGATCCAAACCATTGAAGCTATTTTAACAGAAGATCACACAGAGACCATCCTGGGAGAGTTTCATTATTGTTGACCTTATAGGAGATGTGGTTTGAAATAAAATGTTGACGCCTGATGAAGGATGACACTGGACGACAGACACATGATGATCACAACGTTAGCACTTTAGACAAACTAAGAGCCATAAATCTGGTGTTCCAAGGCCTATGTCAGTGAAACTTGCAGATCTCTAATAGTTTATCATACTAAACATATACAAAGTTTCAAGGTGAAACAGTTTCTCAGATGCATGCACACGCATGGATGGGTAGACACTAAAACTATATTCCTCTCCCTCTGACGGGGATAAAAACTGAATTAAACCTTTACTCCCTGAATATTCATGAATATTTAATACTTGCATTTTTACGGGTAGAAATATCACTTTTCTACTATAATTTGTGCCATGACATTGTTTTCTGAAAACTGAATAAATCTTGAGATTCTGTTGATCAGATGGGATTTACAGTTTTGGTTCTGTTTGGATAGGGGAGAAAGGCATAATTAAGAAATAAATGTGAAACCCTTTCCCCATTCTGTTTATTTCAAATTTTAAAACCTACTGAATATTCATGGGCAAAATACTTATAAAGAAATTTTGAACAGTGTAGACATTTTTTCAAAAAAGACAGAACTATCAAAATCCATTAGCAAACAGGACAGACACTGATCTGGGTCTACTCTGTTTGCAAATGCGTATAAACACGTATATATTTAAGGGAAAGGGTTAACACTTTGTAAGAATTAACTGAAATACCTCTGATATAAATGTCTGCATTGGACACTGGATCAGTTGTTGTTGAAGATTTGAAAGGTTCTTTGGTTTGCTGAACTGTAGGGTGCCAACATAGTCTAGAAGTAGTTGTAATTGGTTTGATTTCTGAAGGTCCTTTATGTACGTCTCAATTTTTGTTGTCTGGTCTGAAGCTGTATAATCTGTAATGTGTTCTTCGGTGTTCTGGTTGGTCTCCCGTTGAAAATACTTCAAATGGTCTATGCTATGATGTTTCTTGAGTATATGGCCGCTGTGTGTTTGGAGTGTTGCTGTCTTGCCGTAGATGTCTGTAATCTTGTACGGTCCTGTATAATTATTTGTTAGATTTCCTCTCTGTTTTGTGGCTGCTTTTCTTGTGTCATGAATTAGTACCTCATCGCCGATGTTGAATTTTCTGAATGTCCTAGATTTGCCAACTCTTTTCTTGTAGTCCTTTTGTTGTTTTCCGTGAGCTTGTGTAATGTTGTCTATGACCTGTGTCGATGTTGCTGGTTCCTGATTTTTCCTAAGAGATATGTGAGCTTCTATTTCTGATGCCGATGGCTCCTCCTTTACACTCTGCAATGCAAACATGGAATATTTATATTGGATGGCGTGTTGATGATAAAGCCTATTTATGCTTAACTTTAGACTTATTGGTCAAGAAATACCAATTCCATATTCACAAGCATCGTAAACCATATTTTGTCAATTATGACTACTGGCTGTGAAAGAAGATGTTCTATAAAATATTATTCCTTTGGTAGCCATGTCAACCACAATTCTATATGGGTTCTTTTAACAAAATTGATAGAGCATGATACAAAGATCATTTAATGTAAATTCTGGTTAGATTCTGTTGTGTAGTTTCAGAAGATTATAGCATTTGTTGAAGGTTTGACAGACAGACAGGTGGACAACTAACACATGCCAATCACAAAAGCTCACCTGAGCATACTCAGCTCAGGTGAGCTAAAAGGTCCCTTTTTTATACTCTCATCTGTCCAAAAACAGGACAGTACACTACAACCACTGGCTTTAGAGATTTTAATGCATTTGAGGTATTTGCAAACAGAATAGACCCAGATCAGGGTTGCCATGACTAGCAGAGTTCTACATGAATCCACATTTTTTAACAATTTTGACAGAGCATGATACAAAGATCATTTATGTACGGTTTGGTTACATTCTGCTGTAAGGCTTCACAAAACAAAATAATTGTTGCCAGATAGATGGACAGACAGACCATCAGATGGAAGGACACTGGAAGGTAGGGGATCACAAAAGCGTACCCAAGATTCCTCGCGTTAGTTAAAAAATACTATCAATTCAACATGATATTTTGTTCTGCCATCATATCAATATTTAAATTCAGAATTTTTTAATAGTATACATACATCATCACTGAAGTCATCAGGAAGCTGACTGGGGTAAACTGCCTCTCTGCCATACAGCAAGAAGAATGGACTGAACTTTGTACTGGCATGAGGCTTTGTCCTTTGAGAGAATAATGCTCCATCTATAAATTCATCCCAGTCTGTCTGATGCGTGTTAACCATTTTCCTTAATGTGCTGTAATCAGGAAACAAAAATATAAGAGAATGCTGTTTTGAACATAAAAGCAACTTATATACATGTAAACGTAAATGCTAAAAGCAAATTCTATTTCCATGGATATTCAGTAGGTATTTAAATTTTGAATAAACATAGAACAGGGAAAGGGTTGACACAAATGCTAAATGCAAATGCTAAGTCCAATTGTCCAGATAAACATTGTAGTGAAATTTGAGAAGGATCCACCTAGCAGAACTTGAGTTAGAGATGTTACAAACATATTTGCTAAATGCAATCCTAAGGCCAATTGTGTGACCATGACCTTGGATGTACCCCGAGGAAAAAGCCTGGGGAGAATAATGGGCATGGGCCTTTTTTCTCCCTTGTGAAATTATAATATTTTTTTCTAAAATTGGATGGGATTGATTTGGCCTTTTTATACAAAGTTTGGGGGGGGGGGGGGGTATACAGGAGTCTCCTTGGTGTTGGGTCTATTGACGGTTGGTTTTTTTTGGTAATTTTGGCACAAAACTATTTTGAATTGCAATCAAGGGTATTCCAGGGGAGAAAAACTGGCCTAGCCCCCCCCCCCCCCCCCCCACTTTGAAGCATAGTCACATCAAACCATAAGTTTGAATGGGGAGAAAAATAGGCTAAGGCCCATTCTTTTCTCCATGTCAAACAGTGGGGTGGACTGGACTTGGGGGAGGGGGACGGGGAAGAAAATGACTAGGCCCTTTATATTAGGGTAAACTAGAACTACCACTAAAGGTGATTAATAACCCACTAGCACATTTGACACAGAGATGGGGTTATAGAAATAAAGCTCCCTGACCGCTAAATTTTCGTTTGTTAAATTACAACAAGAGTGCCAGTGGGCACAATATACGCCCGTCGGGTCTTGTTCAATATAAACTGGGGTTAACGTATTTGCTGAACTCAAATTCTCTAAGCCCAATTTTGCGACCAAGTTTCAAGGTTGTAAATAGGCATACTTTAACAAAAAACCTTAACCAAAAATTCTAAATTAAAAAGTGCCATAATTGTGTCTAAATGCTTGACAGAGTTACATTGTATTTACTCTTGTCTACAGATGAAGCTTCTGATGGTGAACAAATGTTTCAAGTTTAAAAGCTTTATCTGAAAGGGTTATGTAAATAAGTGGACTTTAACCAAAACCTTACCAAAAATTCCAAGCTAAAAAGCGTCATAGTTATGTCAAAATGTTAGACAGAGTTATGTTCTCTTGCCTACAGGTGAAGCTTGTGATGGTGAACAAGTGCTCTAAGTTTAAAAGCTTTATCTCAAAGGGTTATGTAAATAAGTGGACTTTAACCAAAACCTTAACAAAAAATTCTAAGTTGAAAAGGGGCATAATTCGGTCAAAATGCTTGACAGAGTTATTTTCTCTTACCTACAGGTGAAGGTTGTGACGGTGAACAAGTGTTCCAAGTTTAAAAGCTTTATCTCAAAGGGTTATGTAAATAAATGGACTTTAACAAAGCCTTAACCAAAAATTCTAAGTTAAAAAGGGGCATAATTCGGTCAAAATGCTTGACAGAGTTATTTACTCTTGCCTACAGGTGAAGGTTGTGACAATGAACAAGTGTTATAAGTTTCAAAGCTTTATCACAAAGTGTTATGTAAATAAGTGGACTTGTTCCACATAAATTGAGGTTAACATTTTTGCTTAACGCAAATGCTAAACGCAAATTCTAAGTCCAATTAAGCGACCTTGACCTTGGATAAACGAGCCGGGACTTGGCAGGCTACTGTAGCATGTCTAGATAAACATTGTGATTAAATTTGGGAAGGATCCACCAAGCGGAACTTGAGTTAGAGATGTTACAGATAGACAGACCGGTTAACATTTTTGCTAAACGCAAATTCTAAGTCCAATTCAGTGACCTTGACCTTGGATAAACAAACCGGGACTTGGCAGGCTACAGTAGAATGTCTAGATAAACATTGTGTTAAAATTTGAGAATGATCCACCAAGCGGAACTTGAGTTAGAGATGTTACAGACGGACAGACGGACAGACAGACGGACAGACGGACAGACACACAGACAGCGCCATTGCATAATACGTCCCGTTTTTTCAAACGGGCGTATAAAAAGGGAGATCACTCATTCCAAACCTTTATCGCAGGTGCAGAACTTCAGATGGTGTTTAACAATACTGCAAAAAAGTTTTTGGGGGTATGACAGAAAAGCTCCGGAGTTATAACAAGCCAGATTTTGAGAAAAATAACTAAGGCCAATAACTCCAAAAATACTGAAGACATAGTTATGGACCTTGTGCACTGCACTTGTGGTCAATTAGTTCTATTTGTATATGAAGTTTGAAGTCAATAGTTTTTATACTTTGGAAGTTATGATCCGGACAAGCCAAACGGACAAACGAACAGAGGGACGTACATGGTGACTCCAGTATACTCCCCCAAACTTCGTTTAAGGGGGAATAAAAAATGGCCCGGGGGAGAAGCATGTTATAATGGGACTGGACATGCTACTGTGAGTCGGTAGTTTGAAAATAAAAATTATAATTAATTTACAGGTCAATTCTTTGAGAAAAATCCACCAAGCAGAATTCAGATGTTACAGACAGACAGACAGACAGTGCCATTCCATAATACATGTACATCCCATTTTTTAAACTGGCATTCAAAAACGCTAAAAAGTGAAATGTCATAACTGGGTTGGCAGATTCTCTTGAAAATTCTGCTTTGTTCTGCTGATCATCACTTTCTATGTGTTTTTAATTATTTGCTTTAACTGCAGTTTTATCACTTTTTCTTTTAATGGGGGTCCATCTTGAATGATCAATAACAAAATTATGCATCTTAATCTATGCACCCTAGTAATTATTTGAACAAGTTTGGTAGCAAATGGAGAGATGGATGAATGACGGATGGAAATTATGGCAATAGTTCACATGACTTCTGGTCAGCTGAAAATGTGAAACGTATGGTTCAGGTTTGCTTCAGAGATGCTCTAATCCTATCTAATACTTACTTCTTCAACGTCTGGTTGGTTTTTTCGTCTAAGCCATTGGTCTGTGGGTGGTATGCTGCTGTTACTCTGTGTTTGATGTTCCATTCTTGACAAAGTTTGGCATTGACCTGTAAATTAATTATAATTTTTATTTTCAAACCACTGGCTCACCTTAAGTGACTTTGTTCAGTCCTGTGAATAAACCCCTTCTGTAGTAAATTAAGTTAATCCTTTTCCTGATGAATATTCATGTTGGAAATAATGACGTCATGAATATTAATAAGAGTATTTTTATAATGACATACGAACTCAGGACATTTTGGCTCAGACAGAAGCTGTAGAATCAGATCTATATTTCACTGTCAGCAAACAGAGCAGACCCTGATCAGACGGCTCCCATAGGAGCCGTCTGATCTGGGTCTACTCTGTTTGCAGATGCGTCAAAATGTGCTTACATAAGGGAAGGGGTTAAATTTAAAAACAAGAGGGCCATGATGGCCCTGATATCGCTCACCAGACAATCAGGAGAAGATTTTCAAAGTTTTCACCATGTTGTATAGAAAACTGGCCACCCCTGGGGTGGGGCTTTATTTCTTAGAATGACTTGACTGAAATTAGCACACAGTTTGGATTCTGATCTGACGCAAACCTGTATGTAACTTCATGTGGTTTGTACATGAGTTAATTATAAGATTGATATGCATTAACCCTTTCCTCCATAAAAACACCGTTCTATGCCTCTGTAATATTCACTTTATGCAACCATTGTGATAAAGAGAGCATTTGTTCCATAGGAGTAAATGGTCTATTTATCACAATGGTTTCAAATCTACACAATTATGAAATTTTCCTTTTCTCTAATTAATGCACCTTATCAGTAGAATTATTTAAAGAGGTAGGATCTGAAAATAACCTATGAGGGAATGGGTTAAAAACAATGTGAACAAACAGACACTAATTCTGAAGCAGACAACTTTATAGAGTTTTGACAAGGAACTTGACCTCTGAATGCGTAAGACAGACTGAGTATCTGGGGTCCTTCTAAATCAGGTGAACCTTTATAGTGTAAAAGTCTGTTTTAAAGTATAACCAACAGGGCAATTTTTAACCTTAGAACTATGATATTAACCAATTTCAATAAGGTATACTAAGTAAATCTATACACCAAATATTTTAGCTCTGTGACATGTAGTTTTTGACAAGAAGATTTTTATAGTTTTCCCATGCCAACCTAAGTGAACCCAGCATTCTGCTACTTGTACAGAAAACAACAGTCAGCTAGAGAAAACTGGCCACCCCTGGGACCGTGGCGGGGCCAATTTTGACTCCAGGGACATAATTAATATAACATTTTTACAGGACCTATAGGTGATGCTATGTGCCAAAGATGAAAGCTGAGAACCCTGTAGATTCAGAGGAGAAGACTTTTAAAGGTTCAAATTGTTGATGACGCACAACGCACAGCTAACACCGACAGACGACAGACATCAGGCGATCACTAAAGCTCACCCTGAGCACTTTGTGCTCTGGTGAGCTAAAAATCAATATGTAAAGTCAGCTCATTATATACCAAACACTGCCATTTCAGATGGTGAAATCTATTGAAACATCAACCTCTACCTACAGCTTACTCATATTCAACAGAATATCAGATTTATTCAGTTAAGAGAAAATAATGAGTCATCATAGCCCAAATTGAAGTGGAAATGTGACATTTGTACCCGTAAAAAATGCAAGTCAGACCATTATATACCAAACACTGCCATTTCAGATGGTGAAACCTACTGAAACATCAATGTCTACCTATAGCTCATTCATATTCAACAGAATATCAAAGATTTTTTTCAGTTTAGAGAAAATAATGAGTCATCATAGCCCAAATTGAAGTGGAAATGTGACATTTGTACCCGTAAAAAATGGAATCACTAAAGCTCACCCTGAGCACTTTGTGCTCTGGTGAGCTAAAAATCAATATGTAAAGTCAGCTCATTATATACCAAACACTGCCATTTCAGATGGTGAAACCTATTGAAACATTAACCTCTACCTATAGCTCATTCATATTCAACAGAATATCAAAGATTTATTCAGTCATCATAGCCCAAATTGAAGTGGAAATGTGACATTTGTACCCGTAAAAAATGCAAGTCAGCTCATTATATACCAAACACTGCCATTTCAGATGGTGAAACCTACTGAAACATTAACCTCTACCTATAGCTCATTCATATTCAACAGAATATCAAAGATTTATTCAGTTTAGAGAAAATAATTAGTCATCATAGCCCATATTATAGCAGAAATGTGATATTTGTACCCGTAAAAAATGCAAGTCAGCTCATTATATACCAAACACTGCCATTTCAGATGGTGAAACCTATTGAAACATTAACCTCTACCTATAGCTCATTCATATTCAACAGAATATCAAAGATTTATTCAGTTTAGAGAAAATAATTAGTCATCATAGCCCATATTATAGCAGAAATGTGATATTTGTACCCGTAAAAAATGCAAGTCAGCCCATTATATATCAAACACTGCCATTTCAGGTGGTGAAATCTATTGAAACATCAACCTCTACCTATAGCTCATTCATATTCAACAGAATATCAAAGATTTTTTCAGTTTAGAGAAAATAATTAGTCATCATAGCCCAAATTGAAGTGGAAATGTGACATTTGTACCCGTAAAAAATGCAAGTCAGCTCATTATATACCAAACACTGCCATTTCAGATGGTGAAACCTATTGAAACATTAACCTCTACCTATAGCTCATTAATATTCAACAGAATATCAAAGATTTATTCAGTTCAGAGAAAATAATTAGTCATCATAGCCCATATTATAGCAGAAATGTGATATTTGTACCCGTAAAAAATGCAAGTCAGCCCATTATATACCAAAAAATGTCATTTCAGATGGTGAAATCTATTGAAACATAAATGTCTAAATATAGCTCATTCATGTTCAACAGAATATCAAAGATTTATTCAGTTTAGAGAAAATAATAAGTCCTCATAGACCATATTGTAGTGGAAATGTGATATTTCTACCCGTAAAAAATGCAAGTCAGTCAATTATATGCCCAAAACTGCCATTTCAGATGGTGAAATCTATTGAAACATCAACCTCTACCTACAGCTTACTCATATTCAACAGAATATCAAAGATTTATTCAGTTAAGAGAAAATAATGAGTCATCATAGCCCAAATTGAAGTGGAAATGTGACATTCGTACCCGTAAAAAATGCAAGTCAGACCATTATATATACCAAACACTGCCATTTCAGATGGTGAAACCTACTGAAACATCAATGTCTACCTATAGCTCATTCATATTCAACAGAATATCAAAGATTAATTCAGTTTAGAGAAAATACTGAGTCATCATAGCCTATATTGTAGTGAAAATGTGATATTTGTACCCGTAAAAAATGCAAGTCAGCCCATTATATTCCAAATGCTGCCATTTGAGATGGTGAAATCTACTGAAACATCAACCTCTACCTACAGCTTACTCATATTCAACAGAATATCAAAGATTTATTCAGTTTAGAGAAAATAATGAGTCATTATAGCCCATATTGTAGTGAAAATGTGATATTTCTACCCGTAAAAAATGCAAGTCAGCCCATTTAATACCAAACACAGCCATTTCAGATGGTGAAATCTACAGAAACATCAATGTCTACCTAAAGCTCCTTCATATTCAACAGAATATCAAAGATTTATTCAGTTGAGAGAAAATAATTAGTCATCATAGCACATATTTAAGTAGAAATGTGATATTTATACCCGTAAAAAATGCAAGTCAGACCATTATATACCAAATACTGCCATTTCAGATGGTGAAATCTACTGAAACATCAATGTCTACCTATAGCTCATTCATATTCAACAGAATATCAAAGATTTATTCAGTTTAGAGAAAATAATGAGTCCTCATAGTACATATTAAAGCAGAAATGTGATATTTCTACCCGTAAAAAATGCAAGTCAGCCCATTATATACCAAAAAATGTCATTTCTGATGGTGAAATCTATTGAAACATAAATGTCTAAATATAGCTCATTCATGTTCAACAGAATATTAAAGATTTATTCAGTTTAGAGAAAATAATTAGTCCTCATAGATCATATTGTAGTGGAAATGTGATATTTCTACCCGTAAAAAATGCAAGTCAGCCCATTATATACCAAATACTGCCATTTCAGATGGTGAAATCTACTGAAACATCAATGTCTACCTATAGCTAATTCATATTCAACAGAATATCAAAGATTTATTCAGTTTAGAGAAAATACTGAGTCATCATAGCCCATATTGTAGTGAAAATGGGATATTTCTACCCGTAAAAAATGCAAGTCAGCCCATTATATTCCAAATGCTGCCATTTCATATGGTGAAATCTACTGAAACATCAATGTCTACCTACAGCTTACTCATATTCAACAGAATATCAAAGATTTATTCAGTTTAGAGAAAATAATTAGTCATCATAGCCCATATTGTAGTGGAAATGTGATATTTCTACCTGTAAAAAATGCAAGTCAGTCCATTATATACCCAAAACTGCCATTTCAGATGGTGAAATCTATTGAAACATCAACCTCTACCTACACCTTACTCATATTCAACAGAATATCAAAGATTTATTCAGTTAAGAGAAAATAATGAGTCATCATAGCCCAAATTGAAGTGGAAATGTGACATTTGTACCCGTAAAAAATGCAAGTCAGACCATTATATACCAAACACTGCCATTTCAGATGGTGAAACCTACTGAAACATCAATGTCTACCTATAGCTCATTCATATTCAACAGAATATCAAAGATTTTTTCAGTTTAAAGAAAATAATGAGTCATCATAGCCCAAATTGAAGTGGAAATGTGACATTTGTACCCGTAAAAAATGCAAGTCAGCTCATTATATACCAAACACTGCCATTTCAGATGGTGAAACCTATTGAAACATTAACCTCTACCTATAGCTTACTCATATTCAACAGAATATCAAAGATTTATTCAGTTTAGAGAAAATAATTAGTCATCATAGCCCATATTATAGCAGAAATGTGATATTTGTACCCGTAAAAAATACAAGTCAGCCCATTATATACCAAACACTGCCATTTCAGGTGGTGAAATCTATTGAAACATCAACCTCTACCTATAGCTCATTCATATTCAACAGAATATCAAAGATTTATTCAGTTTAGAGAAAATAATTAGTCATCATAGCCCAAATTGAAGTGGAAATGGGATATTTCTACCCGTAAAAGATGCAAGTCAGCTCATTATATACCAAACACTGCCATTTCAGATGTCGAAATCTACTGAAACATTAACCTCTACCAATAGCTCATTCATATTCAACAGAATATCAAAGATTTATTCAGTTTAGAGAAAATAATTAGTCATCATAGCCCATATTATAGCAGAAATGTGATATTTGTACCCGTAAAAAATGCAAGTCAGCTCATTATATACCAAACACTGCCATTTCAGATGGTGAAACCTATTGAAACATTAACCTCTACCTATAGCTCATTCATATTCAACAGAATATCAAAGATTTATTCAGTTTAGAGAAAATAATTAGTCATCATAGCCCATATTATAGCAGAAATGTGATATTTGTACCCGTAAAAAATGCAAGTCAGCCCATTATATATCAAACACTGCCATTTCAGGTGGTGAAATCTATTGAAACATCAACCTCTACCTATAGCTCATTCATATTCATATTCAACAGAATATCAAAGATTTATTCAGTTTAGAGAAAATAATGAGTCCTCATAGAACATATTAAAGCAGAAATGTGATATTTCTACCCGTAAAAAATGCAAGTCAGCCCATTATATACCAAAAAATGTCATTTCAGATGGTGAAATCTATTGAAACATAAATGTCTAAATATAGCTCATTCATGTTCAACAGAATATTAAAGATTTATTCAGTTTAGAGAAAATAATTAGTCCTCATAGATCATATTGTAGTGGAAATGTGATATTTCTACCCGTAAAAAATGCAAGTCAGCCCATTATATACCAAACACTGCCATTTCAGGTGGTGAAATCTGCTGAAACATCAATGTCTACCTATAGCTCATTCATATTCAACAGAATATCAACGATTTATTCAGTTGAGAGAAAATAATTAGTCATCATAGCACATATTTTAGTAGAAATGTGATATTTCTACCCGTAAAAAATGCAAGTCAGCCCATTATATACCAAACACTGCCATTTCAGATGGTGAAATCTGCTGAAACATCAATGTCTACCTATAGCTCATTCATATTCAACAGAATATCAAAGATTTTTTCAGTTTAGAGAAAATAATGAGTCATCATAGCCCATATTGTAGTGAAAATGTGATATTTCTGCCCGTAAAAAATGCAAGTCAGTCAATTATATACCCGAAACTGCCATTTCAGTTGAGAGAAAATAATTAGTCATCATAGCACATATTTAAGTAGAAATGTGATATTTATACCCGTAAAAAATGCAAGTCAGACCATTATATACCAATACTGCCATTTCAGATGGTGAAATCTACTGAAACATCAATGTCTACCTATAGCTCATTCATATTCAACAGAATATCAAAGATTTATTCAGTTTAGAGAAAATAATGAGTCCTCATAGAACATATTAAAGCAGAAATGTGATATTTCTACCCGTAAAAAATGCAAGTCAGCCCATTATATACCAAAAAATGTCATTTCAGATGGTGAAATCTATTGAAACATAAATGTCTAAATATAGCTCATTCATGTTCAACAGAATATTAAAGATTTATTCAGTTTAGAGAAAATAATTAGTCCTCATAGACCATATTGTAGTGGAAATGTGATATTTCTACCCGTAAAAAAAGTCAGTCCATTATATGCCCAAAACTGCCATTTCAGATGGTGAAATCTATTGAAACATCAACCTCTACCTACAGCTTACTCATATTCAACAGAATATCAAAGATTTATTCAGTGAAGAGAAAATAATGAGTCATCATAGCCCAAATTGAAGTGGAAATGTGACATTTGTACCCGTAAAAAATGCAAGTCAGACCATTATATACCAAACACTGCCATTTCAGATGGTGAAACCTACTGAAACATCAATGTCTACCTATAGCTCATTCATATTCAACAGAATATCAAAGATTAATTCAGATTAGAGAAAATACTGAGTCATCATAGCCTATATTGTAGTGAAAATGGGATATTTCTACCCGTAAACAAGAGGGCCATGAGGCCCTGAAGGGCTCACCTGAGATACCCCAAGGGCTGGGCCATCATTGGTACAACCTTGGTAGAAGCCACAAGGCAAAGCAGTATTCTATTAATTAAAGGTCTAAGCAATATGGCTTCAGAGAAAAATAATATATTTTTCCTATGAAAAACTGATAAGCCAGGGCCAAGTTTCGCCCAGAGGTCATGGTCGTAAGTTGAACAATCTTTGTAGAGGACCATTAGATCATGCTACATGCCAAATATAAATGTCTAGGCCTTACAGTTTCAGAGAAGAAGATTTTTAAAGATTTTCCTATGAAAAACTGATAAGCCCTTGGACGGGGCCATTTTTGGCCCGTGGGTAATAATTTGAACAATCTTTGTAGAGGACCATTAGATCATGCTACATGCCAAATATCAAAGGTTTAGGCCTTACAGTTTCAGAGAAGAAGAATGTTAAAGATTTTCCTATGAAAAACTGATAAGCCCTTGGGCGGGGCCATTTTTGGCCCGTGGGTAATAATTTGAACAATCTTTGTAGAGGACCATTAGATCATGCTACATGCCAAATATCAAAGGTCTAGGCCTTACAGTTTCAGAGAAGAAGATTTTTAAAGATTTTCCTATGAAAAACTGATAAGCCCTTGAGCGGGGCCATTTTTGGCCCGGGGGTCATAATTTGAACAAAATTTGTATAGGATCATTAGATCATGCTACATGCCAAATATCAAAGGTCTAGGCCTTACAGTTTCAGAGAAGAAGAATGTTAAAGATTTTCCTATGAAAAACTGATAAGCCCTTGGGCGGTGCCATTTTTGGCCCGGGGGTAAAAATTTGAACAATTTTTGTAGAGGACTATTAGATCATGCTACATGCCAAATATCAAAGGTCTAAGCCTTACAGTTTCAGAGAAGAAGAATGTTAAAGATTTTCCTATGAAAAACTGATAAGCTCTTGGGCGGGGCCATTTTTGGCCCGGGGGGTCATAATTTGAACAATCTTTGTAGAGGACCATTAGATCATGCTACATGCCAAATATCAAAGGTCTAGGCCCAACAGTTTCAGAGAAGAAGATTTTTAAAGATTTTCCTATGAAAAACTGATAAGCCCTTGGGCGTGGCCATTTTTGGCCCGTGGGTAATAATTTGAACAATCTTTGTAGAGGACCATTAGATCATGCTACATGCCAAATATCAAAGGTTTAGGCCTTACAGTTTCAGAGAAGAAGAATGTTAAAGATTTTCCTATGAAAAACTGATAAGCCCTTGGGCGGGGCCATTTTTGGCCCGTGGGTAATAATTTGAACAATCTTTGTAGAGGACCATTAGATCATGCTACATGCCAAATATCAAAGGTCTAGGCCTTACAGTTTGAGAGAAGAAGATTTTTAAAGATTTTCCTATGAAAAACTGATAAGCCCTTGAGCGGGGCCATTTTTGGCCCGGGGGTCATAATTTGAACAAAATTTGTATAGGATCATTAGATCATGCTACATGCCAAATATCAAAGGTCTAGGCCTTACAGTTTCAGAGAAGAAGAATGTTAAAGATTTTCCTATGAAAAACTGATAAGCCCTTGGGCGGGGCCATTTTTGGCCTGGGGTCATAATTTGAACAATTTTTGTAGAGGACTATTAGATCATGCTACATGCCAAATATCAAAGGTCTAAGCCTTACAGTTTCAGAGAAGAAGAATGTTAAAGATTTTCCTATGAAAAACTGATAAGCCCTTGGGCGGGGCCATTTTTGGCCCGGGGGTCATAATTTGAACAATATTTGTAGAGGACCATTAGATCATGCTACATGCCAAATATCAAAGGTCTAGGCCTTACAGTTTGAGAGAAGAAGATTTTTAAAGATTTTCCTATGAAAAACTGATAAGCCCTTGGGCGGTGCCATTTTTGGCCCGGGGGTAATAATTTGAACAATTTTTGTAGAGGACTATTAGATCATGCTACATGCCAAATATCAAAGGTATAAGCCTTACAGTTTCAGAGAAGAAGAATGTTAAAGATTTTCCTATGAAAAACTGATAAGCTCTTGGGCGGGGCCATTTTTGGCCCGGGGGTCATAATTTGAACAATATTTGTAGAGGACCATTAGATCATGCTACATGCCAAATATCAAAGGTCTAGGCCTTACAGTTTCAGAGAAGAAGATTTTTAAAGATTTTCCTATGAAAAACTGATAAGCCCTTGGGCGGGGCCATTTTTGGCCCGTGGGTAATAATTTGAAGAATCTTTGTAGAGGACCATTAGATCATGCTACATGCCAAATATCAAAGGTTTAGGCCTTACAGTTTCAGAGAAGAAGAATGTTAAAGATTTTCCTATGAAAAACTGATAAGCCCTTGGGCGGGGCCATTTTTGGCCCGTGGGTAATAATTTGAACAATCTTTGTAGAGGACCATTAGATCATGCTACATGCCAAATATCAAAGGTCTAGGCCTTACAGTTTCAGAGAAGAAGATTTTTAAAGATTTTCCTATGAAAAACTGATAAGCCCTTGAGCGGGGCCATTTTTGGCCCGGGGGTCATAATTTGAACAAAATTTGTATAGGATCATTAGATCATGCTACATGCCAAATATCAAAGGTCTAGGCCTTACAGTTTCAGAGAAGAAGAATGTTAAAGATTTTCCTATGAAAAACTGATAAGCCCTTGGGCGGTGCCATTTTTGGCCCGGGGGTAATAATTTGAACAATTTTTGTAGAGGACTATTAGATCATGCTACATGCCAAATATCAAAGGTCTAAGCCTTACAGTTTCAGAGAAGAAGAATGTTAAAGATTTTCCTATGAAAAACTGATAAGCTCTTGGGCGGGGCCATTTTTGGCCCGGGGGGTCATAATTTGAACAATATTTGTAGAGGACCATTAGATCATGCTACATGCCAAATATCAAAGGTCTAGGCCCAACAGTTTCAGAGAAGAAGATTTTTAAAGATTTTCCTATGAAAAACTGATAAGCCCTTGGGCGTGGCCATTTTTGGCCCGTGGGTAATAATTTGAACAATCTTTGTAGAGGACCATTAGATCATGCTACATGCCAAATATCAAAGGTTTAGGCCTTACAGTTTCAGAGAAGAAGAATGTTAAAGATTTTCCTATGAAAAACTGATAAGCCCTTGGGCGGGGCCATTTTTGGCCCGTGGGTAATAATTTGAACAATCTTTGTAGAGGACCATTAGATCATGCTACAAGCCAAATATCAAAGGTCTAGGCCTTACAGTTTGAGAGAAGAAGATTTTTAAAGATTTTCCTATGAAAAACTGATAAGCCCTTGAGCGGGGCCATTTTTGGCCCGGGGGTCATAATTTGAACAAAATTTGTATAGGATCATTAGATCATGCTACATGCCAAATATCAAAGGTCTAGGCCTTACAGTTTCAGAGAAGAAGAATGTTAAAGATTTTCCTATGAAAAACTGATAAGCCCTTGGGCGGGGCCATTTTTGGCCTGGGGTCATAATTTGAACAATTTTTGTAGAGGACTATTAGATCATGCTACATGCCAAATATCAAAGGTCTAAGCCTTACAGTTTCAGAGAAGAAGAATGTTAAAGATTTTCCTATGAAAAACTGATAAGCCCTTGGGCGGGGCCATTTTTGGCCCGGGGGTCATAATTTGAACAATATTTGTAGAGGACCATTAGATCATGCTACATGCCAAATATCAAAGGTCTAGGCCTTACAGTTTGAGAGAAGAAGATTTTTAAAGATTTTCCTATGAAAAACTGATAAGCCCTTGGGCGGTGCCATTTTTGGCCCGGGGGTAATAATTTGAACAATTTTTGTAGAGGACTATTAGATCATGCTACATGCCAAATATCAAAGGTATAAGCCTTACAGTTTCAGAGAAGAAGAATGTTAAAGATTTTCCTATGAAAAACTGATAAGCTCTTGGGCGGGGCCATTTTTGGCCCGGGGGTCATAATTTGAACAATATTTGTAGAGGACCATTAGATCATGCTACATGCCAAATATCAAAGGTCTAGGCCTTACAGTTTCAGAGAAGAAGATTTTTAAAGATTTTCCTATGAAAAACTGATAAGCCCTTGGGCGGGGCCATTTTTGGCCCGTGGGTAATAATTTGAACAATCTTTGTAGAGGACCATTAGATCATGCTACATGCCAAATATCAAAGGTCTAGGCCTTACAGTTTGAGAGAAGAAGATTTTTAAAGATTTTCCTATGAAAAACTGATAAGCCCTTGGGCGGTGCCATTTTTGGCCCGGGGGTAATAATTTGAACAATTTTTGTAGAGGACTATTAGATCATGCTACATGCCAAATATCAAAGGTCTAGGCCCAACAGTTTCAGAGAAGAAGATTTTTAAAGATTTTCCTATGAAAAACTGATAAGCCCTTGGGCGGGGCCATTTTTGGCCCGGGGGTCATAATGTGAACAACGTTTCGTTCCCCCTAGCCACTGATGCTTCTGACAAAATTTGATTAAAATCGGGTCAGCAGTTTCAGAGGAGATGTCGTTTGAAAATGTGGACGGACGACGGACGCCGGACGGACGCCGGACGCCGGACAAATAGCGGTCACAATAGCTCATCCTGAGCCTTTGGCTCAGGTGAGCTAAAAATGCAAGTCAGCCCATTATATTCCAAATGCTGCCATTTCAGACGGTGAAATCTATTGAAACATCAACCTCTACCTACAGCTTACTCATATTCAACAGAATATCAAAGATTTATTCAGTTTAGAGAAAATAATTAGTCCTCATAGCCCATATTATAGTGGAAATGTGATATGTGGAACCTCTACCTACAGCTCACTTAATATTCAACAGAATATCAAAGATTTATTCAGTTAAGAGAAATTCATATGTCATCAAAGCTCATAAACATACATTAGAATTATCATTGACTTTTTTTGCATTTCTAAATGTTTAAACAAGAGTTAAAATTTGCAAATGTTATTAAGTTTTAAATCTTTGAATAGCTCTTGACTCTATAAACATTCATGTAATAAATAAAGACATCTTACATATTCTTTTTTCATATCAACACTTTTAAAGCGTTGGCAAGCCAGAAATTGTAAAGACTCATATATCACATCATAAGCAAACAGAGCAGACCCTGATCAGGAGCTGTCTAGTCTGGGTTTACTCCATTTGCCAAAAGCATTGGAAAGAATATTTACCGAGTTGACGGTTAAGGGGTTGGTAAAGAATATTTTTAGTACTGCCTGTGTCTCAGAATATATATTAAGTTATTAGGGTCACATACCGTTTAAGAAGAATTTCCTTGATTTTGCTTTAAAGTTGTCCCTTCTGTTCCTGTCTGCTTTTGAAGATACTTCTTGGAGATGATCTGGGAAACGACAAGTTGTTAAAAAAGTAACAAACTGTTGATATTCAGCTAACTTCATTTTGACAATCAACGGAGTAGATGATACAATTTAATATTTAAGATTGTGTTTTATAGTGCATGTACCAGTATCTCTTGGAGTCACACCCATAAATTCTTATTGGTCAGTTAGAAAATTTGGACATAGGATTTTCACACCTCTGTGACCACACTAAAACAACAGTTTTGGTTGTGGATTGCCCTACCCCTGACAGCTTGTCATATTGCCCCTTGACCAGGATTAATTGATGTATATATCTATGTTTGATCCCCATGCTGAACCCATGTACCTGGGTGTAATAAAACTTAAAGGTATGTTATGTAATGTCAATAATTGGGTCAGATTCAAAATTGAAACATCACATGACATTTTCATCCATCCTCAATATATTCAGTTCGGTTTTCACACCTGTAGGTCTCCTCAGAAATAACATTGTAATTAATTAGAAGCCATCAACAACTGACACTTAAAAGATCATGTAAATATACGAGACCATAATTGGTCTCGTATATTTACATGATCTTTTAAGTGATTAAAAATTCAGTAATTAAAAGGCAAGATTGAGGTATTGGAACCATACACTTTAAAATAAATGAAATATGAAAAAAAATGAAAAAAAAAAACCCACAATTATTCAGAAAGATGTATACGTAAAAAAGTTTATGGACAATCAATTTTAATTTCATATTATGCAATCCTTTGCTGAAATATTATTATATAGAAAAAAGTATATTTAATCATGAATGTTTATCCCATAAGGGTTATACTAAAATAGATGTTCAAATAAAATACACGATTACAATTCCATTATTGTAAAACGTAAGTTTAGATTAGTAATAAGCAGATTCAGTCCAGTGTCATTGATTAGTATAATACACATAGTTATAGTATATAGCAAATACAAACAAATTAAAAAATAAAACCCAAAATAAAGTGTTTTTTGGTGAAGCCTGGACTTCTTTTATTCCATATACCAAATATAACATGGGCAAAAATTATTCAGCTGGTAAAAAAAAGTTGGATCTGATGTTTGTTTAAATAGAAATATCAGAATTGAAAAAAATAGCCTACACTGTTGACATATGGATACTTATATTTCAAACTCATTACATACTCAATTTTTAAATTAAATGCATAAGTATAAATATAAGTGGATTAATGCCCTAGTGGGCTCTTGTTCCAATGGTAATTGGTCAAATCTGACCACAAGCAAATTGGACCCCAAGTCAAATCAGATTAGATCCAAATCGGACAGGGTCAAATCGGACCAGTTTTTATAATGGTAATTTAAGTCTACACTGTTGACTTATGAATACTTATGTTTTAAACTCATTGGGCTCTTGTCCCAATGGTAATTGGTCAAATCGGACCACAAGCAAATTAGACCGGAGTCAAATCAGATTAGATCCAAATCAGACAGGGTCAAATCAGACCATTTTTATAATGGTACTTCACTAAAATCTTATATATTTGCAACTATTTTTGCTTGTGAATACCAAAGTATGATATTAATATGATTTTAATCATGAATTGAACATTGAATTATTCTAAAATAGGCTTGTTTTGTGCACATTTTAGTCAAATTACATATAACAATTTATCATATTTCTCTTTTATTCGAAATCATTAGTTGATTAAAGCGGGGTACGGACAAAACCCCAGTAGGACAAAACCCCACAGGACACAACCCCATGATTGCCGAATGTAGCAAGGCAGACGAAACCCCATATGTTAACATAAATGGGTTATAAATCAACTTTTAGATAATTTCAAGAAGAAACCCTCGACCAGAATATAAATTCAAAGCAAGATTCTTAAATTTTCAAATTTAAAGTTACAATCTGCAAATAAAAATACAGTGTAGTAGTTAAAGCATAATTAAAATTAGGTCAACTTATGAATAAATGAAGATTACATTCATAGCTAAATGGGCTATAATTTACTTTTAAATTTAATTTCTAATGTACTAATGAGGTTGTGTTTAGCTGTATCAATGATCGGAATATAAATTCAAAGCGAGATTTTAAAATTTTCAAATTTAAACTTACAAGGGATTGATTTGGACAAATACTACCTGTTGTGATAGTGAAAAGGTACTTGGTTTTGTTTCAGTACATACATGGTATTACATCATTTTGCCTCAACATTTTAGGTGGATTTATATTCTAAAATAAATATAACTATCATTGACAAATAGTGTAGATCCTGATTAAATCACTTCCTTAAAAGTAAATGATTTGGACAAACAGTAACACTACCTGTTGTGATAGTGAAAATGTACTTGGTTTTATTTGGTACATACAAACAGTAGTGAAAATAATTTCTAATCTTAACTTACAAACAAGGTAGACCCAAATCAGATTATCAATTTTACAAACCCGACGGCTGATCTGGTTCTACTCTTTCTGCAAATGTCATTTGGCCTTACAGACATACAGAACTAGGTGAGCAAATTACGAGGGATCTACTGTGTGGATATATGGGGTGGGGGGGGGGGGGTTAATATGCATCTTGAGGGGTCTAGTATCCGAGTGGGCTAGTGTCTATACAGAAATGATGATGATTGTTTAATATTTAAATATTCATGTCTTTGTCAACACCACGAAGTAAATCTGTATTTACTTCGTGGTATTAGTGACCAAAAAGTAATGTGGCAAATGATCATGAGGAGTCAAACGAGACACGAGTACTTTGTGAACTAAGGGGGCCAGTTGCAACCCTTTAACATGCCGGGATCCATACGGGTTTCTGCAAAGTATCGCTATAGCAAAGCTTTACAACAAGATATGGGTTGCTGGTGTTTTAGTCAAACCGGTGTATCAGTATATTTTCACTTCCTGGAGATTGTAAACATTTTCATTATATTCGGACGAATAAGTCACATAGAAGCGGTTTTGAAATAGTAAGCAGCCAAAACTAAATATGAATGGTGAAATAAACGATGAAGAATGATAACGGTTGTTTGAATGAAAAATAAGCTTGCGTGAATGTCAAATGATTTGGACTAAGAGCAGACCCTGATAAGACGGCTCCTGTAGGAACTGTCTGATCTGGGTCTACTGTCTTTGCAGATGCGTGAAAACACGATTACACAAAAATATTTGTATCTAATTCATCTCACAGGTGTTTGGCGCATGCTATATCTACACCATTCACACAACCTTATACAATTAAACCTGTACAACACTGCCCCAGAGTGGGATCTGTACAATTATTGGTCTAACTTGCCATCATACAGTATAGTTTATGAAACTTTTTACTTATTTTCATTGCGATAAGTATGTGTGCCAAACATTCTTCGTATTCTGATGGCTTGACTGTGCAGTATGTTCTTTTTTTGTGGTGAGGATAGAAAGAGTTAAAGTGGAATATATCGAGGGCTTAGTACAAAACTATTGTAACTCCTTCACAAAGTGAATATATATTTGATTGTTTTATGATAACTATTTCGGGTTGAGATGAAGGATTATAATCTAATTCCTCTCGAGTCGACTCGAGTGTGTGCCCAGATCATGAACATGCCACCACACAAGTGGTTTCTTTTGTCTGGGGATTTTTTTTCTAACTTGTCCATGAAGTAAGATTATGGCATAGCTTGATGCACATTTCGTACTCATATAGTTGTTCCGGATGTTTGTTCATAAAATTTCCCATTGAATATAAACACAGTCTTGGTGAGTAAAAATCTTACTAATATCAAGGTTTTTGAAAAATTATGTAAGAAGTGTAAATAAAATGGTACCCATGCAGTTGGTGATTATTTCTTATAGGATAATTAATTCCTATTTCTTTGCTCCATGTTTCATACCATAGCTTTATTATCATTTTTTTTACTAATTAGATATTAGATTTCTATAGCTTAACCCTGTACCTGATAAAGATGTCTTTTTTCATGCCTTTGCAGACAGAGCAGACCCAGATCAGATAGTTTGTACAGAAGCCGTCTGATCAGATAGTTTGTACAGAAGCCGTCTGATTAGGGTCTGTTATGCTTGCTTATGAAATGATAAAAATCTGATACTATAAAGTTTCTGCTGTGGCCAAAACTTCCTACATTCATAGGCCCCTTTAGAAAATTGATCAGATTAATGGTTGATACTTAGCTGGTTAAATTTCAGTAATTTGATTCTTTCCAGATTGTGAACCTTGTATCGTGCAGGAATTATAAAACAAATAATGGGTCAGTATGCCAGTTTATTCTTTGCCCCAGAAACTCAAGCAGTTAGTAAGGTGACTCACCCATCCAAACCAAACTGGATAACAGCACATGCGATACATGCTGAATGTAAGTACTAAGTACATCTTTATTTTGTTTATTGTCATTTTGTTTCTGTTATTAAAGGCTTTCTTATTGTTTACTCTATAGAGGCCTTTTGACACTATTGCAAATTAACATAGAAAATCATGATCAGACAGCCAGCTCCTGTAAGAGCTGTCTGATCAGGGTATTCTCTGTAGATGCTTATGGAATAATGATTAATAAATATAGATCTGATTCCGAACTTTCTGTCACAACCCAAAATTGTCTTAATTAAATTGTTAATTGTAATTATAAAACTTCAGTCCAAGAATATTTTTGCAGTAATCTTCATGAAAGGGTTAAAGATATGTTTTTTTACATTGACAAAGACTATTTGAGTCAAATAATAAAGGGAATGTTATACATACTCCTTAATTGGTATTTTACAACATTTTTCTGTTTAAGTATTTTTGTTTTAAACCTGAGCATATTATGAGTGACTTTATGGTATGAACAACAGTTAGATCCAGGATGAAATTTCATGATAATATCTACTGACAAGTATCATTAGTGCTGCAGTGTACATATTGCACTATATTTTTACAGTGAGTATAGCCGAGGTTGAGAGATTATGGGTTAGATTCCAACAACTAGGCTGTAACAAAGATGGAGAGCTGACTGAGGAAACAATTAGAAAAGCAGACTTCAGTAATGATGTGTTCATGAAAAATGTATGTGCAAAGAAGTGGAGACTTTTAATCCATTACTTCATAATAGGCCCTTAATGCGCCTTTGCAAACAGAGTTGACTAAAATCAGATGTCTCCAATAGGATCCATCTGATTATATAGGTCTTCTCTGTTTGCATACAGAATTAAAAAGGTCTGATTCTACAGTATCTGCCATGGCCAAAAAGTACATGTACTGAGTTTTTTTTATAATGGCAATATTAACAAGTAAGAATATATTTGGCTCCTATGTACAGGAGTCATCTGACATGAGTCTGTCCTGTTTACATTGAAGGCATGGACAGGTCTCTGTGAGGTAAAGGTTTAACCATTTCCCTCATATGAGCACCTTTTCACACATCTGCAAACACTGAGTAGACCCAGATCAGATGGCTCCTTCTGATCAGGGTCTGCTCTGTTTGATAATGGAATTTGATAGATCTATTTCTTTAGTTTCAAAAATGGCTACAATATTCCACCTTCCATATTTCATCATAAGTATTTTGTCCTTGAATATTCTGTAGGTATTGAATTTGGAATAAATATAGTACAAGGAAAGGGTTAATCATTTGAATGCTGCATGACTATTCAAAGTAGAGCAGCCATTCAATATGGAAGGCTAGAGGATTTTGACAGACAAAAAGTGCAGATCGAGATCAGAGGGCTCCTCTATTACCTCTGTGATCTTGGTCTATACTGTTTGCAAATGCAAGTATACACATTTTCTACATTCATGGATTAAAATAAATATTCACAGAATTTGTTGAGTGTCTATGTTTGGAAATACACACTGTAATTTTTTTGGCTCCTTTGTGTTCTAATCTTCTGACAAGTATGACATTCAATGTCGTCTAGCTTACACAGGTAGCAATATTACCTTTAATCATCTGACAGAATGCTGTCACTTAACCCTTTCCCTGTTCTATATTAATTCCAAATTTCCATTACCTACTGAATATTCATGGACAAAACAGTTATAATGAAATATGGAAGCTGGAACATTGTAGCCATTTTAGAAACTGAAGAACAGATCTATCAAATTCCATTAGCAAATAGAGCAGACCCTGATCAGACGGCTCCTACAGCATCTCTATCAGTAACAGATTACTGGTATATCAAATCATTCAATCTGACATTAAACCATTTCTTAAATACTTAACCCTTTCCCTGTTTAATATTCATGTAAGATATAAAGACATCGTTATTAGTTGATTTTTAGCTCACCAGAGCACAAAGTGCTCAAGGTGAGCTATTGTGATACCCCTGTGTCCGGCGTCCGGCGTCCGTCTGTCCGTCTGTCCGTCTGTACGTCCTACCGTCTGTCTGTCCGTCAACAATTTCAAACGACTTCTTCTCTGAAACCAACAGCCCAATTGTAACCAAACTTGGTCAGATACATACTGTGGGTGGGTGCTTCAAAAGTTGTTAAAAGATAGTGGGTGGGGCCATGGGTCTTGTTGCCATGGCAACAGTACACAATATCTAGAAAAATCTTCTTCTCCAGAATGAATTGTCCGATTTGAATATAGTTTTCACCAAAATGTTTCTCAGTTGATAGACTTCAAAAGTTGTTAAAAGAATTTTGATCCGGCAAAAAACATGGCCGCCAGAGGGCGTGGTCATTTTTTCCATATATGGTAATATGGAATTTTCATAGGAAAATCTTTAAAAATCTTCTTCTCTGAAACTGTAAAGCCTAGACCTTTGATATTTTGTTTGTAGCATGATCTTATGGTCCTCTACGAAGATTGTTCAAATTATGGCCCCTGGGCCAAAAATGGCCCCGCCCAAGGGCTTATCATTTTTTCATAGGAAAATCTTTAAAAATCTTCTTCACTGAAACTGTAAGGCCTAGACCTTTGATATTTGGTATGTAGTATGATCTTATGGTCCTCTACAAATATTGTTCAAATTATGACCCCCGGGCCAGAAATGGCCCCGCCCATGGGCTTATCAGTTTTTCATAGGAAAATCTTTAAAACTCTTCTTCTCTGAAGCTGTAAGGCCTAGACCTTTGATATTTGGTATGCAGTATGATCTTATGGTCCTCTACAAATATTGTTAAAATTATGACCCCCGGGCCAAAAATGGCCCCGCCCATGCGCTTATCAGTTTTTCATAGGAAAATCTTTAAAACTCTTCTTCTCTGTAGCTGTAAGGCCTAGGCCTTTGATATTTAATATGTAGCATGATCTCATGGTCCTCTACAAATATTGAACAAATTATTACCCCCGGGCCAAAAATGGGCCCGCCCAAGGGCTTATCAGTTTTTCATAGGAAATTCTTTAAAAATCTTCTTCTCTCAAACTGTAAAGCCTAGACCTTTGATATTTGGTATGTAGCATGATCTTATGGTCCTCTACAAATATTGTTCAAATTATGATCCCCAGGCCAAAAATGGCCCCGCCCAAACGCTTATCAGTTTTTCTTTGGAAATTCTTTAAAAATCTTCTTCTCTGAGACTGTAAGGCCTGGACCTTTGATATTTTGTATGTAGCATGATCTTATGGTCCTCTACAAATATTGTTCAAATTATGACCCCGGGCCAAAAATGGCCCCGCCCAAGGGCTTATCAGTCTTTCATTGGAAAATCTTTAAAAATCTACTGAAACTGTAATGCCTAGACCATTGATATTTGGTATGACTAACATGATCTAATGGTCCTCTATAAATATGTAGCTGTGGCTTGTGGTCCTCTGCCAAGAATGTTTAACTTAAGACCCTGACCACTGGGCAAAACTTGGCCCTGCCTCAGGGCTTATCAGTTTTTCATGGGAAAAATACGAAATATTATTTTCCTCTGAAACCATAAGGCTTAGACCTTTAATTAATGGCATACTGCTTTGCCTTGTGGTTCTCTACCAAGGTTGTCCACATGATTTCTTGTGGTCAAAAATTGCCCCGCCCCTGGGGTTATCTCAGGTGAGCGCTTCAGGGCCTCATGGCCCTCTTGTTTTATAATGGCATATGAACATAGGATGTTTTGGCTATGACAGAAACTATAAAATCAGATCTATATAATGCCACAAACAAACAGAGCAGACCCTGATCAGATGGCTCCTATAGGAGCCATCTGGTCTGGGTCTTCTCTGTTTGCAAATGCGTGAAAAAGCATTTATAATTATGAAGGATAGGGTTAAGAATTGTTTGTCTGTAAAACTTGTCATAATTTTTACTTTATTTCTGTTCAAGAATAATATCACAGTATCAAACAGTTTGGAGTCTTGATATTTAAAACATTTTGTACCATTTTGAAATAAAGCTTACTTAAAAACAGACATAGGAGTTTGATATTGCAAATCTAATCAATACATTATATTCAAGAAACACATAAGCATGCTAAAACAATACCATCGCCACTTCCAATTGGATTATAAAACTGTAAGACTTTATATAATTATCTACAGATCAATTTTAGACTTTTTATTTTTTATACTCCCATCTTCAGACGGGACGTACGTATTATGTCGTGGCACTGTCCGTCTGTCTGCTCTACCATCTACGACCAAGGGGCCAGGTCATGATCAGCAGAACAAAAGAAAACCATTGAGTTTGTTCCGTAACAATAGAACAAGGGGCGATGACCATTTGTTAAACAATAGAAAATAACAAAAAGATTGACCCCTTGTTCTGATTGTCCATTGAACTTTTGCTTGTCAACTCTCTAACTCATACAAATGTAATCCAATCCTTTTCAAATTTGGTCAGCATGTGTATTACCATAATGTCTTGGTAAAGGTTCAATAACCAGGAAGATTGCATCTGACAATCCAGAATTATCTTTATGATCTTTATGAATATCTGTGAACTTTTGCTTGTTCGTTCTCTAACTCAAACAAATGTAATCTAATCTTTTTTCAAATTTGGTCAGCATGAATATAACTATAATGTCTCGATCAAGATCGATAACCAGCAAGATTGTCCCAGGCACTCCAGAATTATCTCCCTTTACTCTATGAGTTTCTGTGAACTTTTGCTTGTCCACTCTCTAACTCAAAACAAATTAATCTAATCCTTTTCAAATTTAGTCAGCATGTATTTAAGAGCCGACCATTGATATGTATACTATCATAAAATATTAGATTTTACAATAGAATTTCTTCCCGCAATAGTTGTGTTTCAGGAATATATTTTTGCAAAATCAAACTCCAATTTTATATACCATTTTGAGCATGATCGAGATTAAACAATTTTCTTTATCTTTCAGATTATGAGGAAGTATATGAGTGCTAGTACAAAGAAAATTACATTTGAGAATTTCTTGAGGGCATTAAAATGGTCGGAGCAGGCTTCAGTTGATGATAAAATGAAAGGTAATTCTGGCATGTTCAATACTCAACTACTTTAATCCTTTACTCCATATACACACCTTTCTACGCCTTTGCAAACAGAGTTCACCCAGGGTCTGCTCTGTTTGCATTTGAAATGATATAGATATGAGTATGGCCTAACATTCACGAATATTCATAGAGTAAAGGGTTAAAAAATATGTATATACCATTGATTAAAAAATCTTGAATAACTGAGCCAACTCCAAACTGTCCTTTACATGTAAAACAGTAGTTCCTGTAGTTATTGCCAGTAATTTTACAGTATACATAACAGTACAATAAAACCTCTCTATAACGGCCACTAAATTGTGTTAATTGGTTGGTATTTAGGGCAGGTGGTTGCTTAAAGCAAGGTGAAAGTAAAACAGAACGCTCCTATAGGTGCGTTCTGTTTTACTTTCACCTTGCTTTAAGCAACCACCTGCCTTTAAGACAAAATACTTGATGTAATTTAGTGGCCGTTATAGAGAGGTTTTACTGTACTTACCTGTTTTACCAGAACTGGTAGAAAAGTCAACATTTTATTTACAACTGTTATCAAATAAATGAACAATGTTTATGCACATTCATTTTCATCAAAGAGTCATACTAGGTGATTATAACCTTTCACTTCATGAATATTAATATCAGAAATAATGACATCATGAATACTCATTAGATTAATTTTTATAATGGTATATTTTGATTAAGAATCAGATGTACACGTATTTTATTTCATCACTGAATACATTTTGCAAAGGCATTAAAATAACCCTTTACTTCATATATATGCCTTTTCAAACAGAGTAGACCAAGATCAGATGCCTTATGTAGGAGCTATTTGATCAATGTCTGCTCTGTTTGCTTATGAAATAATATAGACATGATTCTAGATTCTGCCATAGCTAAAACTTCCAGTGCCCCTGACATGTGTCATTATAAAAAATGATTTAAAGGTAATCTATCTATAAATAACCAATTTATTTAGATACCTCATTACCATTTAAATATTGTTGTTTGAACCATATTATGAAGATTTCCTTGACTAACTTATATATTTTAAAATGCATTTGTGAATCATATATTGATATAGGACCCGTCTGATCTAGGTCTACTTTCTTTTGCAAATGCGTGAAAAAGCATTTATTTGAGAGAAAGGGTTAAATTAGATTGAAAAAGAAGCAAATGGTTTGATCAGGAGTCTGCACTATTTGCCTATGTTTATCTGTCGAATATATAACCCTTTCCTCCATAGACTATTTTTAGACCCAAGCTCTTTGAATGAATCTACCGAAAAGGAGCATTAACTAGAGAAAAGGGTTATTTTAGAATTTTGTAGTTTGAAACCATTGTGATAAATAGAGCATTTGCTCCTATAGGAGCAAATGCTCTATTTATCCCAATGGTTTCAACAGGTGCTTTTTACAGCGGCATAGAAAGGTGTATTTATGGAGGAAAGGGTTAAGGTAATTAAGGGTATGTACTATTGTAGTTATCTATGTCGAAAGAGATCATGCCTTCTTTGCAAACAATATAGACCCTGAAACAGGCCACTTTGATAAGACCCTATTTAACAGGCATTGGCATTTGCAGTATTTTGTTATCCTAAATAACTTAATCCTGATCTAATGTGGCAACTGTTGTATGTCTGACCTGACTGTCAAACTCTGAAGTGACCTTTTCTCATAGAGTGACTCATTTCTAGTTTATTGATACCATATATACCTAAAAAAATGGGATGCATAATCTTCTCTCTCTCCTGGTTTTGTCAAAACTTTATTCCATGAATATGAATGCACATGAACATTAATTAGATTAATTGTTATAATAGGACATTGGCATGGGAGGTTTTGGCCATGGAAGAAACTGTAGAATCATATCTATATTATATCATAAACAAACAGAGCAGACCCTACAGGAGCCTGTCTACCTAGTAGGAGGCATCTGGGTCTGCTCTGTTTACTTATGAAATAATATAGGTATGATTCTACAGTTTCTGCCATGGCCTGTGTTCACGTGCCATTATAAAAAATAATCTAATCATTACCCATGATGTCACTTTTTCTTACATGATATATATGGAGTGAAGGGCTAAGCTGAATAAGTCAGTTTGGCACCATTATGATCATTTGGAATTAACACTTTCCTTCATATAAACACATTTTCAAGCATCTATCTGCAAACAGAGTAGACCCAGATCAGATGGCTCCTATGGGAGCCGTCTGGTCAGGGTCTGCTCTGTTTGCTAATGGAACTTCAAATGTATGTTTCTTTACTTTCCAAAATGGCTACAATGTTTCACCATCCATATTTCATTATAACTGTTTTGTCCATGAATATTCAGTAGGTATTGAAATTTGGAATAGACACAGAACAGAAAGGGTTAAACTGATGAAGCAACTAATAGTGTAGCTCCTGAGCAAACTGCTGCTTCAGAAGCAGTTTTATCTGCATGGTTGTGCCCTAGTTGCATCCAAATATTATGAGTAATTAGAGTACATTATACATTTAAATAAACATTTTTCAACAATTTTTTGCAGCAATTTACCAGATGCTGAATAATGGAAATCCTGTAAGTCCAGATCTGTGCAGTAAAATTCTGGAAAGGGTTTATCCTGGAGATAAAGGGGTAATTAGCTAGTTATTATATTTCAAATACATGTACTGTCAAAACTTTCTTTAACCCATTCCCTCATGTAAACCTGTTTTCACGCATTTGCAAACAGAGTAGACCCAGATCAGACGGCTCCTAGAGGAGCCGTCTGATCAGGGTCTACTCTGTCTGCTTATAGAATTTCAAAGATCTGTTTCTTTAACTTTCTAAAATGGCTACAATGTTCCACATTCCATATTTCATTACAACTATTTTGTCCATGAATATTCAGTAGGTATTGAAATTTGGAATGAACACAGAATAGGGAAAGGGTTAAGGATGATCCATCCGTAGGCCTTTCTTTAGTAGACTATGAGCAAATCCTTGTTTAGATTACTATAGTATATAGTTTAAAATCAGATCAGTAAGTCGGCGTCACATTACTCATCAGGATCTACAGTAGAACCTGTCTTAAGCGGCCATCAAAATATTATCTGTTTTTAAGACAGGTGATAGGTTAATGTAGGGCAAAAGTAAAGCAGAAAGCTCCTGTAAGCGTTACCAGCTGCTTTTTAAGACTCCTATATTCAATAATTGAATGGCCACTTAGGACACGTTCTACTGTACACTATTTGATATCCTGATTACATATTTGATAAATGGAAGAAGTGACACCTTTTGATGCCCTTGCAAACAGAGTTGACTTAGATCAGACAGCTCCTATGTGAGTCATCTGATCTGGGCCTACTCTGTTCTGTTTTCCAATGCATCAAACGTTACTAGTACAATAGTACGAGGCAGGTAATGTAAAGGTTTTTTCATTTCTTGGTCTTATTATTTTATAAGCTTGTCTAGGAGCTATATAATATGCTTTTCTTGGCATGCAATCTTGACTATGACAATAAAAACGTACTTAGAATCACAAACTAGGAAAATGAATTTGTCTGCAACATCTAGAGCATTCCTACAGTTGCATGAAATAAATTCATTACAGGGGAAAAGTCTCCTTACAAAGAACTACCAGTTATCAGTGCATTGCATATTATTGAAAGCCCTAATCAATTATGTTCTGGAGAAATTGGTGTTTGCTTCAATTTTCAAGTAAAATTTCATTCACCTTCAATGTCTTTCAATGAATTTGAATTCTGACTATTTTTAAACTTTAAGAATTTGCCTGCAGCAGTTGCAAAATTGTTATAGAACCTCTCTATAGCAACTCGTCAGTATTCATGATGTCATTATTCGTATGTGAATATTCATGAGGTAAAGGATTAATGGAAAAAACATGGGTGTCTGCAAATACAGATGGCTGCTAAATGCAAAAAAAATAACGCAGAAAGTTCCTATGGATGCTTTCTGCACAACGTTTGTTCTGCCTTTACCCATCCCTCATACTGATGCCTTTTGAAACCTCTGCAAAGTTCACTTTTTTAATCCATTGTAATAAACAGAGCATTTGCTTTATTTATCACAATAGTTTCAAAACTACACAATGCTAAAATTTTCTTTTCTCTAGTTAATGCTTCTTTTCAGTAGATTTATTCAAAGAGGTTTGATCTAAAAATAGCCTATGAGGGAATGGGTTAAGCTGTCACCTGTCATCAAGATACAGACTTATTTATTTGAGTGTTTTTTTTTATTTGAGTTGTTGTTATACAGCAGTTTTATTGTATATCTTTCTCAGGAACCAATACAAAGAATAGTGGAGATTTTCTTTCAAATAATGGACAGAGAAAGAAAAGGTAAAAGTAGTCTTTGTATCAAAGATTTAGTCAGCATAATTATACTGTAACCCCTTGAATGTTGAATTTTCAAAGTAAAATGACCAATCATTGTTTAGTTTAACCCTTTACTCCATGAATATTCATGTAAGAAATTATGACATCATAAATATTCATTAGCCAAAGTTTTTCAAGGAAATGTTTTGCTGTGACAAAAATGTAGTATCAGATCTTTATCATGCCAAAAGCAAACAGAGTAAACCCTGATAAAGTTAACCCTTTACTCCAGGAATGTTCATGTAAAAATAATGACATCATGAATATTTATTAGATGATTTTTGTGTCACCTGCGAAGCATGGCAGACACATAGGGATCACTTTGCCTGTCGTCATTGTTGTCATCTTCGTTGTCGTCATCGTCGTCACACTTCTTGTCGGCCCGTATCTCCTATTCTACTGATACCTGATACGACTGCAGTCAACCTTCCCACATGAAACAGGCTTGATGAGAGAAAGTATCATACACAAAGTCCAAAACTATGCTATTTTCTATCCACAGGGGTGATAGATGAAGCTGGTTTTGTATATGGTGTTAAGAAGATACCCCCAGAGGTCCTCCAGAATCTTCTGAATTTTCAGATTCTTCCAGACCAGATGAAGCATAGACTTCATCAAAACCTACAAGAGGTACTACAGATTCTTTAACCCATTACCTCATATGCTATTTTTAGATACAACCTCTTTGAATAAATCTACTGAAAAGGATCATTATCTGGAGAAAAGGAAAATTTTAGAATTTTGTAGTTTGAAACCATTGTGATAAATAGAGCATTTGCTCCTATAGGAGAAAATACTCTATTTATCACAATGGTTTCACAAAGTGACTTTTACAGAGTCGTCAAAAGTCGTCAATATGAGGGAATGGGTTAATGCTATCAAGATAACCCTTTATTTGTTGACAATTCATGCAGTACTCTATACATTATGAATATCAATTTCTTGTATTAACTATATAAAATAGGAAAATTTATTGCTATGAGAAACAGTAGAGAAATTATAAGCAAACATAGGAGCTGTCTGATCTGGGACTACTCTGTTTGGAAAAGCAGGACTTATCAAGTAAATATGTGTAACTTTCTGCGTTTTTTTCATTCAGAATGTATTATCACTTTCTTTGTTGTGAAGAATTTTTAGATATTTATGATTCACTCTTTATGCACATACATTATACAGTATTTGTATCAAACAGTATCACAAAAATGAAAAACCAAAGTGCGTCACATTTTGTTGATTTCTGTTAGCAGCTCCTAGCTATGATCACAGTAGCTTTATACTGTTTACCATTTAATTCCTTTACACAATAAATATACCTTTAACCCATAGCCAGCCAGTCACAAATATAGTTGCATTTGCAAACAGTGTAGATTAAGATGAGAGAGCTCCTATAGGAGCTCTCTCATCAGGGCTGCACTGTTTGCCATGGAAAATTCATACCTGCATGATCTATGATTTTGTCTTAGAAAAATCATTTCAACATATCCTGTATATTTTTGTAAAGATTTGCCCAATTCATATTGCAAGATGACAGAGTGATAAAAAATATGTGGCAGGCTAAGGGTTAATGCCTTTGGTGATGAGCATATTTCATAAAGTGAAGACAAATTATTCTTGGAAATTGGAAACAATGGAGACTGGATCAATCACTGCTTTCGACACGTGGCATCTAGCTAGGCTGTGCAACTGCTTGAATCAGTATTAAACAAAAATGCTGATGATTAGCGCAAAACAGTGAAGATCCTAATCATGCACTGCCTTTCAATACAGCTAATTTTGATATGCAACTATTGTCCACGTTTTACATTCATTTCTCTTCAAAACCATACATTTGCTTGATGTTTTATCTGGATCCAAACTGTTTAGGATATCACAAATTCACTGCTAGTGGGCAACAAGCATAACCCTTTACTCCATGAATATTTATGTAAGAAATTGACTGATAAAGACAGTGTGACAGACATATGAATACATGCATTTTTATATGCCCGTCTTCAGCAGGACGTATAATGTTGTGGCTCTGTCTGTCTGTCTGCCTTTCCATCTGTGAACTTTTGCTTGTCCACTCCCTAACTCAAACAAATGCAATCCAATCCTTTTCAAATATTGTCAGCATGTACATTACCATAATGTTTCAGTCAAGTTTGATAACCATCAAGATTGCCCCCAAACACTCCAGAATTATCTCCCCTTACTTTATGAATTTCCTTGAACTTTTGCTTGTCCGCTCTCTAACTCAAACAAATGTTATCCAACCTTTTTCAAATTTTGTCAGCATGTATATTACCATAATGTATCAGTCAAGTTCGATAACCAGCAAGATTGCCCCGAAACTCCAGAATTATCTCCCCCTTTTTTATGATTTTTTCCCTGAATTTTTGCATGCCGCTCCCTAACTCAAACAAATGTAATCCAATTCTTTTCAAGTTTAATCAGCATGTATATTACCATAATGTCTATGTTAAGTTCAGTGATCAAAATATTGCCTTAGACACTCCAGAATTATCTCCCCTTATTTTATGAATTTCCTTGAATTTTTGCTTGTCCACTCTAACTAAAACAAATGTAATCCAATCCTTTTCAAGTTTTATCAGCATGTATATTACCATAATGCCTCAGTCAAGTTCGATAGTTAGCAAGATTGTCTTTGACACTGAAGAATTATCACCCCTTACTTTAAAAATTTTGGTGAACTTTTGCTTGTCCGCTCTCTAACTCAAACAATTGTAACCCAATCCTTTTGGAATTTGGTCAGCATGTATATCACTATAATGTCTCAGTAAAGTTCGATAAATTGCAAAAGTGCCCTTGAATTTCCACAATTATCTCCCTTTACTTTATGCCACCTGATAAGGAGTAATGGTCTTTCAACTTCCTGACATTTGACGGGCATATATTGTGACATTTTGGCACTCTTGTTCACTATGGAATACCCTGTAGTGACTGTACAATCAAATTTATATCATTTCATAAGCCAACAGAGCAGTCCCTAATCAGATGGCTCATACAGAAGCTGTCTGATCTAGGTATTTTCTGCAAGTGCATTAATAGGCTATTCTATGAAGTAAAGGGTGAACTGTTTGTGCTTTTTTTACCCATAATGCGCCTCACTTTATGAAGTATGCTCATCAGTCACTAATTGCAATGGTTATACAGTAAGTTCTTGCTAATCCAAACACTTAAATAAATATCATTATTGCAAGTTTTGTGTTTAACCCTTTCTCTTTTGTTAATGAATATTCAGTAGGTATTGAAATTTGGAATAAACACAGAACAGGGAAAAGATTAAAACATGTGCCAGCTTTAATATAGGGTGAAAGTCTACATGACAAGTCTCCATTCAGCAGCCACCTACCTCAAACATTACCAAATCTTCTTTACTTAAAGTTCGGATTAGAGAGGTTTTACTGTATATGTTGTGTTCATGTGCTTTTTTCAGTTTCGGGCAGACAGTGCCAACCCTTGGTCCCCTACAGGAAATGCCCCTCCCCCTCAGGCCAGATTGACCCCGGGGCGAGCAAAACGTGTGCCCCCAGATGCTGCTCTCAGAGAAGTGGCAGAAAAGATACACAAAAGGGATTGGCCAAGAGTGGCTAACAAACTGGGATTGTTTGGAGACGACATTGAAGAGATTGACAGAGCCTATCCAAATTCCCAACACAAGGTACTCTTTTGACCTATCAAGAAGTTATATATCATATATTATATATCGTATATATAGAACTAATTTGATTTGCTTTAATCCTTTACTCCATGCATACCCTTTTTAACGCTGCTGCAAACAGAGCATATCCAGATCATACAGTTCCTATAGGAGCTGTCTGTTCTGGGTCTTCTCTGTTTGCTTATGAAATTTCATAGGTATAATTATAATAGGTCTAATACTTCTGCCATGGCTAAAACTATGATATTAACTCATTCCTTCATATTGATGACTTTTGATGACTCTGTTCAGTGGCACCAGCAATTAATATTTCTAAGACTGTTCAATATGGAAAAAACAGTTTGAGGCATGCGGTTAGAAACAGAAAGCAAGAGCCCCGCATGTAAGTGCTAACACTCATCTGTTATATTGTAATCCTTGTGACAGTTAACAAGTGAGTGAAGGTTCATAAGATTTGCATGAACAATAAAGATTCTAAAAAAACCTCTAATGAGTACAAACAATAAACTGTGTGACAGAGAATAGAGAGATTTTGATAGAACAGTACAACTCTAATTTACTGGGTGGTGAATGTTTATATTTTGTTCAGGCATACCAGATGCTGAAGCAGTGGAAGGAACGGGAGGGTAATTTGGCTTATGCTGAACTGCTAGAGAGGGCATTACTGGAGAGTGACATGACAGATGCTGCAATCATTATCACTAGCTACTGACTGACCTCACATGTCATCAAACTAGTCACCAGTCACAGCTGCAGGTTCTCCAGACAGCTAGGATGCAAAACCTGTAACCAAGATCAAAGTTCAATGGGGTCTTATTAAGTTAGACCACAAATTCAAGTAAAACTTCTCTACAATGGCCACTCAAAGGAAGTTTTAGAGGCAGATGGTAGCTGAATGTCTCTGATTGCAACGCATTTTAAAAATACCTCAAAGCTATTTAAATAATTTATTTACATGCTGAAAAGAAGTATATCATACGAAAACCAACCAAGTAAACCCTAAAGAATGGCAACTTTTTCATTTGGTTTATATTGAAGATCCTAACGTTGTTTGCCAATGTATTGATATTTATTGAGGTTGCTTTTTAGTTGTGTTACTGTTTGAAATAGGTGGGTAATATTTTGTTGTACAACACAACGTTAGAAGTATTGACAAAAACACTTTATTTTGTGTCATAGGAGCATTTTTCGATATAAGTTCAAATTATCAATCTTGAAAATTGAAACTTAATCACTTGGTTAAACGCCTATTTTTGCAAATAATGCATTCAATTGCATTGTACATTGACAAAAAAAAATCAGATAGAAACAAAAATCGAGAGAGGATATATAGTACACAAATATACATTTAAGAAAGCATAAAAACTTCTCCATAAGAATAGTTGAACATAATGAATATAATGGTTTGTGATTTTATTGAAAATATATGTTGAATGTAGAAACTGACACAGTAATGGAAAACTATGCAGAAAGTTCCCATTATCTAGAGCATTCCGCATTACTTTTATCCTTCATTTAATAGCCATCTGTTTTCAGAGAAATCAATTTTTATTAAATGGTCATTAAAGAGAGGTTCCTCAGTAGGGATGGAAATTTCAGGTTCACAAATCCTGTATTTTTTATGGAACCAGTGACTTGAGATTTATGAAACACAATGGTAGTTGTGTTGGCTGATCTTGAACTATGCAGGGTCTATGCAGTAATTTATATATGCACAATGTAAGAGAGGATGGAATGCTCTAAAATTTTGTTAAAACCATTTATGGGTGGATTTGTCAGCTTAAATCACTTGTTGTTGTGAAATCACAGTAGTGTGTTTGTAGAATTTTTTCAATGAAGTAAATATTCCCAAAAGGGAATTAATATAATACATAAATACTCGAATTGCTCTGATCTAATATCAGATAATCTTTGAAAAAGGCCCTTAGTGGTCGAACTATTAGATCAGAGCAATTCGAGAATTGTTCATTTACTACAAAAAAGTGCCTGTGGGCATTCATGAGTAAACTACTGATATTTGTAAGTGTTCTTCCTGCACAGGACTCATCGTGCAAAAAGGACCCTTGAGGATACTTGGTACATTATAGAACAATACTGCCATAAAGCAGACTCCTGAACAGGGTCAACACCATTTGTAAGCTTTTTTACTTTTTACTTCAATTTTGCTTATAAAATACTGTACATGCCGAGGAGTGTCAGACAGTGTAGACCTGGATGTGTATTGCTCCATGAATATTCATGTAAGAAAAAATGACATCCTGAATACTAATTAGATGTATTTTCATAATGGCATATGAACACAGTTTGGACCTTGACAGAAACACAAATATCATATCTATTGCATTTCAGACAAACAGAGCAGACCCTGTTCAGATGACTCCTGCATCTGATCATCAGCCGTCTGATCAGGGTCTATTCTGTTTGTGAAGACATTAAAAGACACATCTATGAAGTAAAGTGCTAAATGAAGTTTTATTGACTAAACAAAGCAGTCTGAAAAAGAGAGTGGTTGCTTAATCCAGGGCAAATGTAAGCCAATAAGAACCTGTAGGAGTATTCTGCTCTACTTTTTTCTTGCATTGAATCCCCAGAATGGTAGCCTTTTTGAATGGTTGACTTAACACAGGTTTTACTATACCATTTATTATATTGCAGTAAAACATCAAAGCAATAACCACTCAAAAGAAGTATAGTTGTCTGTCTTATAAGGCATAGAAGGACATATTTATGGAGTAAAGGATTGAGATAGATGATTGCTTAAAACAGGATGAAAGTAATGCAAAAAGCTCCAATCTAAGCTGATTCCATAAGCAAACAGAGCAGACCCAGATCAGATGACTCCTACAGGAGCCATCTGATCTGGGTCTACTCTGTTTGCAAAGGCATAGGAAGGCGTATATATGGTGTAAAGGGTTAAACAACCACTTGCTTTTAAACCCTTAAGCTTCATAAATAGCTCCTATATTTTTATAATAGTATATGAACAAGGAAATGTTTGACCATGGCAGAAACTATAGAATTGACCATGGCAGAAACTATAGAATCAAATCTATATTATTTCATTAGCAAATAGAGTAGACCCAGATCAGATGACTCCTACAGGACCTTTTCAATTCTTATGTCAATCTTAACAACTGTGTTTGTGTGTTTACATGATAATCTTGGTGAAACGTGAGTTCTCTAGGTAGACACATTAAAACTTTCTTTCACATAAATGCATTTTCAAGCCTTTGCAAACAGTGTACATCCTGATCAGATGATTGCTGTAGAAGCTGACTGACCAGGCTCTGCTTTATTTGCTTATGAACTATTGCTTTGCAATAGCTCTGACTACAGTTTTTATCAAAACCTCGTATGTACATATGTCATTGTTTAACTTCAGCTGATAGATATTCATGATGTCATTAATGATTATCTTTACATGAATGTTCAACAGGGAAAGGTACTTTATTTACATGAATGTTGATATTGATAGGGGGATTTGAAAATAAGTTAGATCCTACAAGAGATGTGATGAATCAAATAGATTTTGAAGAAGCTTGTGCATTCATCTGACAGCTAGTGGATTTTGTCTTCCATGCTGATTATACAGACGTTTTGATTGGTCAAACCCCTAGATAATGTACTTGAACTGAACATATTCCACAATGAATTCATTATATTTCTATCAAACCATATGGTGTGACGATTCATCAGAATCTCTAGTTGAGACTATTCAAACAAGTAGTCACAACATATAGTTTTGTTTAGAAAATGAATGTCATAGCATTTCTATACACTTTATTATCATGGGCTATGATTGGTAATAGTTTGACAAGTATTTTATAAAAGAGCAAACAAACATACAGTCAAAAAACGATTTCTCACACTTCAAGTGACCGTACAAATTGCTCCGAGATAACAGAAGTTCGAGTCTTTCAATTTCTAATCTGTACAATTTCTCAGGTTCACAGCTTAATGCAGGTCTAAAGTAATGCTGAAAGCTCCTGTAGGAGCTTTCAGCATTACTTTCGACCTGCATTAAGCTCATAGTAACAGTCACATGTTTCTAGATATGCGCAATGGTACATTCCATAACAATTCTGTATTGTAAATGTTTGAAGGACCGATCTTTTACTTCGAGTTCTCCCGAACTTTTAGTAATCGGAGTTCCAGATATTCAGGTTTCACTGTAAATGTTTATCTTTTTTAAATTGTTAATTTTACTGCTCATGAACAGACTCAATAAAACCGAGTCTGCAATTTTCTCTTTTTGTGTTGCAATTTTTGCTTTCAGGGGATCACCACCCTTCAGAATTTATAATCTTCACAACAGCAGGTGTTAAGTGCTTGTGTGGCGGCCGTAAAACGTCGCCCCGTACTTCATTATCATCGTTGTTATACCATCTGATCCTTCGAGATCATGAATTTCAGTACTTCTTGTTCTGAAAATTGAATACCGCTTAAGCCGGTGCTAGGGGGGCGTGAGCAGGGTTGTACTTTCAATTACTGCTCATGAACAGACTCAATAAAACCGAGTCTGCAATTTTCTCTTTTTGTGTTGCAATTTTTGCTTTCGGGGGATCACCACCCTTCAGAATTTATTATTACAGCTTGGGAAGTTTGAAAAAAAATATGTCAACCAATCTGAGGTTTGACTTTTGAGTTTTAAGTTTGATGTTGACCTCGACAGTGCAAAAGTTACAGCTTCATCAAATGAGTAATTGTGGTAAAATAGATGTGGTATAATTTTAAGTGTGTCAGATATGAAGTCTCTATCTCGAATAATTAAAAAATTATGGCCAATGTTAAGTTTTTATTAATTTTACCACTTACCTTGAACTTTCACATTGATGTTTGCATAGTTCTTCTGAAATGGTGCAGCTTCATGAGATGGGTATACATGCCAAGTTTGAAATCAGTGAAGTCTATCCCTACTAGTTCAAAATTTATAGCCAAAGTGAAAGTTTTTGACATAATTTGCCTTTAACCTTTAAGTTTGACCTTAACCATTCACCTACTGAACTCAAAATTAAAAGGGGTCATCTACTCACGATGACCAACCTTCCTATGAAGTACATGTATGAGGATTATAGTGAAATGATCGATGAAATATTGATATGAAACCATTTGGTATACGATTTGACATTAAAGTTTAACCTTGACATTTTACCTGCTGATCTCACAATCAAAAAAGGGATCTCTACTCATCACAGCTAACCACTCTACCTAGTAAAAGGATTCAAGATAAAGAAGTTGATATGTTATATACTAGAAATCATTTGTCTACCGACCAACCAATTGATGTACATGTATCAACAGACCAATATACCGAAATGGCATGTGCAAAGCAATATACCCCCTACATTTTTAAAGGGCAGCATATATATTAGTACGAGTGTACAGCATATTTTTTATTAAATAAACTTCACAGAAAAAGAGTTAATTTTTTGTTTGTATTTTTTCCACCTGTATAAATTCCTTCAAATCATTTTCAGCTAAGTAACTGACCCTCTCATCTGTTTCCCAAATGAGATCACATTTTTGTATTAATGATATAGCAGGCTAACATGCATTTGTGCATAATATCTCACAAACAGAGCAGGCCCTGATCAAATTGCTCCAACAGGAGCAGTAGCAGTAGATCTAGTTGCAGTAGTAGTAGTGTTAGTAGTAATAGACTAATAGTCATAGTAGTAGTAGTGGTAGTAGTAAACCAGTGGTGACATTCTAAATTCCTACTTCAAACTTCCCTCTCCCAAGTTCTTACCTCCAAGATAATTTGCTATATGGTTATTGTATATTGTTTACGCCCGAGTTCCGAGTTCCAACTTCTTAGTTCCGACTTCCAAGTTCCGACTTCCATGTTCCAACTTCAAACTTCCATGGTCCAAGTTCCGACTTCCAAGTTCCAAGTTCCGACTTCCATGTTCCAAGTTCCGACTTCCATATTCCAAGTTCAGACTCCTAAGTTCCGACTTCCAAGTTCCGACTCCCATGTTTCAAGTGTTTACATCAAATGCCTCCAGTATTATCACGTGACACATAGCAGCATCATGCTATTTATATCAGAATTTCTACTTTTGGTTTGTTACAGTTTCAAAACACCAGTTTTAGTGATTGAGGCCTGTTTTCAACATTTCAAAGATCGCCATGAAGTATGATGTTCAAACATTGCTATTAACCTTTGTTGTATTTCAAACATTTTAAAGAAGGTCTGATTACGACACACGACGGCCACAAGTAAAACAGACATGCGTGGAGTAAAAGGTGCAAAAAATATGACGTCAAGATAAAACTTAGAACTTTGGAGTCGGAAGGTCGAAGTTGAAAGTCGGAACATAAAAGTCGAAAGTTGGAATTTGGAACATGGAAGTCGGAACTTGGATGTCGGAACATATGGAACTTGGAAGATGGAACTTGAAGCTTTGAACTCGGAACTATGAAGTAGGAACTTCTAAAGTCACCACCGGGCTTTCGTAAGTAGTAGTAGTAGTACCGCTACTGCTACTACTACTAGTAGTAGTAATAGTAGTAGTAGAAGTGATAGTAGTAGTAATAGTACTACTACTACTACTATTAGAAGTAGTAGTACGCCACACTTCACACATAGTGTAACAAAGTGCACTTGAAATGTAAAGTTAACAGAAGGCCTACTTTGGGTAACATCGGAAAAGTACCGTTTGGCATGTTTAGGACAACATACTTCACACACAGTGTAACAAAGTACACTTGAAATGTAACAAAATGTAGAAATACAGTACCATGGTACACATTTACATCAACAGAAGACCTACTTTGGGTAACATCGGACACTTATAGGAGGACAAAGTACGTATAATTGCTAACAGAAACGTCCCGCTTGTAGGGCGCCATACTTCACACATATTGTAACAAAGTACACTTGAATTGTACCAAAATGTAAACATACAGTGCCTTGTTACACATTTACACTAACAGAAGGCCTACTTTTGATAACAATGGGCACTTATAGGGCGACAAAATACACATAATAGCTATTTGAAAACTTGATATCACTTGGCATGTTTAGGGCGCCACTGTCACAAGGGCTACAGTCTGACCAAGGGCCCAACTATGCCCGTTTATGGATAAGATTTCGTTATACTATGCGTCTGACGTCGTTGAAGCACACATAACAGTCATAACACACATTACAGTCATAACACGCATTACACCAAGCAATAACATGTGCTTGTACTGTCTGACTTCGTTGCAACACAAAGAACACAGTTAGAACACGCATCACATCATGCAATACGACGTGTTTATTTAACCCTTTCCCTGTTCTATGTTTATTACAAATTTTAATACCTATTTGATACTCATGGACAAAACAGTTATAATGAAATATGGAAGGTATAACACTGTAGCCATTTTAGAAACTGAAGATACATATCTATCAAATTCCATTATCAAACAGAGCAGACCCTGATCAGACGGCTCCTGTAGGAGCCGTCTGATCTGGGCCTACTCTGTTTGCAGATGCGTGAGAACGCATCTATATGAGGGAAATGGTTAAACTGTATGTCTGTTTTCATTGCAACACAAAATACACAGCCAGAACACGCATTTCATCAAGCAATAAGAAGTTTATACTGTATGTATGACTTTACTCGGACACAAAGGCAACAGTAAGAAAATACGCATCAAATCAAGCAATAAGATGTATCTATACTTTATGTCTGACTTCATTAGAGAACGATGAACTTTCGATATTATATATCATTTAACCAATTTGATATTGGGTAGTATTCTTTGATACTGAAATCAGAGAACCATGAACTTTTGATTATATATCGATAAACCCACTTGTTTTTCGGTAGCATTCTTTGATAATGAAAGAGATTGGTGATTTTTCAATATTGTACATTTTTTAACGGAAATGGTGTTTGAGTTCTTTAATAGTGAAATCAGAGAACGATAAACGGTCGATATTATGTATAAATTAACCCTTGATATGGGTTGCATTGTTTAGTAATGAATTTAGAGAACTATAAACTGGCGATATTGTACAGTTTTGTATCATTTAACCCACATGGTATTCGGTAATACTTGATGGAGCTTTCTGCATTACCATTTCTTTCGTTCTGCATCAAACAACCACCTACTCTGATAGAGCACGACCTGTCGCCGAGTTGAAAAGGGGACGTCTAATGTATTATTACTATCATACCCATCAGCATATATAGATGTACTTTATTACTTTCAATAACAGTGAAATTAACAGTGAAATAAATCAACTTTGACAGTGTTACGACAACAGCTAGTTTAATCATTTACTCTATTTATGTTATTCCTTATTACTATAAGGTGTTAAAGCCAGTTGAAACTAGGTATGGTAAATATAATGACTAAAATAACAACACAATAGATAAAACTGAGTTGAAATAGGGCATTTATTATAATGCCGGAAAAGCAATAAAAATAATTGCTTAACCAATAAGCTCACAAAAAACATGAATACATATAATGAAAAACTATTTACCATATTCGGGCGTTCGCAACCGCTTACTCTATAAATGCGCCTTTCTATGCATTTGCAAACAGCAGACCATGATCAGAAGGCTCCTATATTGCAAACACAATAGACCCAGACCAGACGGCAGATTGTCTTATCAGGATCTGCTCTGTTCGCTTATGGAGTAATACAGATCTGATTTTATATTTTCTGCTTTGGCAAAAATCGCCTGTGTTAATTAATGTATCATTTTAAAATTAATCCGATTAATATTCATGGTGTCAGCATTTCTTTCGTAATACTCACGGAGTAAAGGGTTAAAGACTTAAAATGTTAAATAACATAGTCTACAATCCTGCACTCAGCGCACAATAACGTAGTAAAAAAAACCTACAATGTGACACCTGATGAATAAATATTGATGTCTTTAAACAAAAGTGGCTGCTTAATGCTGGACGAAAGTAATGCAAAACGCTATGTGCACGTGTCCTGCATTAATCTACCATTTGCGTTTACGACCCATAATGAGACCTGTTTTTGGTTACCACTTTACAGGGATTTGCCTGAATACTGCACGTTCTGATGTTGGTATCAACGTATGGCCTTTTTCTTGAAAATAATATATTGAGCGATTCTTAAAGAAAACATTTGCCTGAAATTATTTAGGGAATGTAATTGTTAAAAAAGTATGGATTCTAATGATACGCGTAGCATGGCAATCTAAACATTTTGTGAAGTTGAAAGTATAATTCTTACGGTTAAACAATAATATATGTCATTACACTCAGCTATTGTGAATACAATCGTGACTACAAATAAGTTCATGTAGTCCCATATTATAGAACAGTACATAGCTTACCCAAAACAATACAATAAAACCTCTCTAAACCGGTCTTTAACTCTTTCGCTGCCATTATCTGTCGTCTGCTAACTTTGTCGTCTGATACAAATTTTCATTCTTTTGATTTTCTTCATTTTTGTTACAAAAACATAGTAACAGTAACAAACAGTTTGGATCCTGATGAGACGCCGAGTAACTCGATGTCTCATCTGGATCCAAACTGTTTGCATAGATAATCACAGATCCGGCATTGGCAGCGAAAGGGTTAAGTAAAAAAGAATTTAGACTTTTTGAGCAGGTGGCTGCTGCTCATTTGCTCTTCGTGTAGTAGTATTTTCATGGTTTTCACTCTGCATTTTGTCACTTGTCATACCTCGCTGTCAAAAAATTAATGCCTGCTCAAATTTGAACCTGTTAAACCTTTCAATCATATAAATGTGCTTTCCCGCCTCATTTGCAAACAGAATAGACCAAGATTAGACGGCTCCTATAGGAGCCGTCTGATCTTGGTCTGATCTGTTTGCTAATGTAATTTGAAAGATCTGTTTCTTTACTTTCTAAAATGGCTACAATTGTTACCTTTCATACCTTGTTATATCTATTTTGTCCATGAATATTCAGTAGGTATTGAAATTTGGACTAAATATAGGACAGGGAAGGGGTAAATGTCCAAATCGATTAATGCATTTAAGAAACTACTGGACGAAAGCTATACAGATATAGGAGTGTTCTGCATTACTTTTGTTCTGCATTAAAATCTCTAGTTAGAGTACAGAACATTTTAAGCGAATTCGTGATAAGCTTTGCAAATAGTTTAGTACCTGCTAAGACTAAGAGTCGGATAAACGCCATTTAGCCATTTCCCTATTACTGAAGCCTTTTGACGCCTCTATAGGTCATTGTTTTAAACCATTGTGATAAATAGAGCATTTGCTCCTATGGCGCAAATGCTCTATTTATCACAAAGGTTTCAAAACTACACAATTCTAACTTAAAACGCATAATGACCACACGATTACCGGACATGTACAGGAAAAATAACGGCCAATTAATGGACATCGCCGTACAATTAACGGACAAGTACCGGGTAAAACGAAAGTGCAACGCATGAGAAACTGACAAGACGTTCCTCGAATGACGTTGTCCGGAACACCCCTGGTTCACCCGTTGCATGTTAGGTAGTAGTCCGGCCGCGAAACAGATCCACCGGACATCAACGGATGCGAACTGGACAAGTCCAGGAGTAGGAACGCAAGTCCAGGAGAGGAACGCAAGTCCAGAAGAAGGAACGCATTAATCAACCATCTGTCTTAAAAATCCATTCTTAGACATATGTTTGGTATTTGCTGTAGACAGGTTTTACTGTACACTGATTTTACAAGTCCTGTGAGCAGAGTCCCCCGTGTATAAATTAGACAGACTTGGATAACTACAACATGGAAAACAAAGGTGTCATAATCAAGCCTGACAATGTTTCATACTTCAATATCAACGATGGTGAAAATGGGTGCAAGGATTTGCACAATCAGGAGTACACGAATGATGCGTTCGTTGATGTTGACATTTCTTATCATCACCAAAACAGGACTGAATATGAGGTAAGTAGCGTGGCTGATGTCTTGGAAGAAAGGGGCATTCAGACATTAGAAGACAGTATGTACCAAGAGCAGTGTACAAGAGCGGTGTACCAAACCCGATACTATGACCACTCCGCAGTTCTAATAGTCTCTTCGAGACGATTCTAAAGAGTGGCTACAGTACAGGGTTTGGTGGAGAAATTACGATTTTAATGTTTAGGTACGCACCGCTATCTGTAGCCCTGTCACTACTTCTGATTTAATCAAGGTTTAAGAAAGTTTTGACAGCGTTTCAATTAGATTCTAATGAGACACCAACTCACTTCTCTTTACGTCTCATCTTGTTTGCAAAAGCGTGCCATTTTAATCCTTACGGTGCGGGAAAAGAGTCACTTATGTCCTTTGCAAACAATGTAGGCCCGAACGGGAATGCTCACCCGGGTCTAAACTGCTTTATCATGTTACACTTTTCTTCAGAATAAATCCCTAAATGTTCACCATTAGCTTGACCTGTTTGAAATTTGGAATAGTACATTCAGCGTTGTAAGGGTTAAGGCTTGATATTAGTGATACCGCCTCGCTTTAATGTAGGCCTGATTATATATAAAATAAAAAGAACGAATTTTTCAAATAACCCTATATATTTTTTGCGGTTCAGCAGAACCTAGTATGATGTTTCACATTTTCATGTTTATACAACGCAATGTCAGATTGATAGAGCTACCTGTGAGTCACTGTCTGATTCGTTAATGTGTGTAATAAGAATATTCATTAAGATAGTTTCTAAATCTTTCACCGGGCGTTAAATTTGTTGGTATACCCATGGGAACAAATTCTGCCACTCTTGTTGCAGATTTGCTTTTGTATTGCTATGAAAGGGATTTTATGCTAAGCTTAAAAAGTGATACACAGGCCGATATTGTTAATGCTTTTAATAAAACTTCAATGTATTTAGACGATATTTTGAATTTGGATAATCCTTATTTTGAAAACTATGATTTCTTCAGAAGAATTGTCTTTAAACAAAGCGAATCGATCTGGCATTACGGTTTCCTTTTTAGATTTGAATATTTTAATCACAAATGATAAAGTTTCGTCCAAAATATACGATAAAAGGGAAGATTTTAATTTTAAAATTGTTGATCATCTTTTTCTAGATGGAGATGTGCCCGTTCTAAATCCTATGGGGTTTTATATTTCTCACTTATTCGGTTTATCCGAGACTGTTCTTTGCTAGAGGATTTTAACAGTCGTAATTTAGTTATAACTGATTATAACTGATACATATTTTGAGCAATGTTACAGATATCGCAAACTTCGGAAAAACGTTTTCTAAAATTTATCATCGAAATTTACCTCTCATTAGTAAATATAATTACAATCTATTGACGTTACTGCAACAAGGTATTTCTCACCAAGAATTTTATGGCGATGTTATCAGCTTAGGAAAAATCGGGACGATATCCATTTTCATGATTTTATAAAACGTATTAAAACCCTTAGGAAGAAAGGTTATGTCCCCGTTATATTGCAACGCTTTGTATGTTTGGTTACTGACACCTTTACATTCGGTAGCTACATTTCCCTCTTTGATTTTGCGATGACAGGCGGAGGGTAGTACTCTATGATGGTATACTCTTAAACTCAGAAACGGGATGAGCTTAACAGACTCATGTATTACTTTTTCCCTACCGTGCCCTTAACGGCTTCCCTGCAGTTGCTCTGACTTCAGCAAAGTCATTGAGTACATATTTGACGGACTTTTCACAGTTGTTATGCTATGTTTTAATGTGTTTATCGTCTTCTACGTTGTTGGAAAGTCCGGCGGGGATACCTTTATTTACGATATTTGTTAAGCTAGGGTGACTTTGATATAAGCGTGAGATTAAGACGTCCGTAAACCAATTTAAAACCCGTGGTGATTTTGCCACAGACCGTTCCAAGGCCGTACTCTCTTTGTCATCCTTACTTTTGTTTGTCTTGTGTCTTCGTACTCGTGCTTTTGTTCATGTTTGGAATGTTTATCTCTAGTACTTGTGTGTTTGTTAATGTGTTCTGTGTTCATCCTGTGTATGTGCGTGTGTTTGTGTGTGTAGTTGTGTGTGTATGTGACATGCTATCTATCGATGTTTTGGTGGTAGTTGCGTCTTGTATGTGGATTTACCGGCTTGACATTACTACTTTTTCATAATTATCAGTCTTGGAGACAGATGAAAGGTTAACGTAGGGTGGAAGTTTTGCAGAAACTCCTCTATGCACTTTCTTCATGACTTTCACCATGCATTAAGCAGTCACCTGCCTAAAAGTATCTAAATTATTCTCTACTAGAATTCCGGTTTAGAGGGGTTTTACTGTATTCCTGTTTATACAACGCAAAGTCAGATGGATACCGCTACCTGTGAGCTACTTCTGATTTGCTTATATGTATGTAGCAAGAATATTCATTGAAATTGGTTTCTAAATCTTCCACCGCCGATGTCGCCGAAATGCGCCACAACAAACAGTACACACACTGCTGTTTATTGGTAGCCTCCCTCTGACTCTAGTTCTATGTCTGCCGTTTATTCCTTTGAATTTTGCATTTATTTAACTCAAATCTCCATTTTAGAAATTTGGGAGCGAAAGAGTTTACGACTTATGGGATGTTGGGTCATTTAAAACCTACTTAAACATTTATTAAATCGATAGTCAATACTTGCAACGAGCTTTAAAATGCATAAAATACATAAACCATTGGTTTATATGCTGAAAAGAAGTACATCGCAAGAAAGCCAGTCGAATAAACACTAATAAAGACAAAACGTCCATGTGTTTGATATCGAAAACCCGATGTTATTCGCCAATGTATTAGTATTTATTCGGGCTGTGTATTAGTTTTGTAAGTGTACAACGTAGGCCGATACGATTTTGGTTATAACATTATAAGTATCGAAGAAAACGGCTTATTTTGTATTACAGGGTCATTTTTCGATTATAAGTTAAAATTGACGATCTTCATAATAATGACTGAACATAACAAATACCATGTTTTATGATGTTATTGAAGATATGTGTTTAATGTAGGGAATTTAATCTAAATTTACTGAATACAGGGAATATTTCCATATACCCTTTAACACTATTTTTAACAGCAATCAATGTAAATTATAAAATTACACTTTCTGGACGTTTTACTCATTAGATGCTTTCATTTAACCTCTTGGAACAAGACTTTCGATTAAGTTTGTATGATCGAATAAAATGGAATAGTAAGGTTGTTTTGTATATCATTACTTATAGTATTAGGTTTTAAGATAGCAGTATATTGTAACGATCAACATTCCCGTTGGTCTTGTGTTTCCTATATCCAGTGATGAGAAAGGGTATTGTTTCCCACTGTTCGATTTAATTGCTCTAAATTAAAACATTCGTCTGCATCAGGATGTTTCTGAAATACGTGCTGTATCGGGTCTTGGGACGATACCAACGTCAGAACCGGTAGTCACTATTGAGAAAAGCACTCCGGGAGAAGCCACCTACAAACAAAGGCTGACAAACACCATCGTAGTATTCTGGAATATGGCAACAGCGGTACGGGTTTGTTATACAGTCAAATACTGCGGTCAGATATTCCAGGTATCCATCCTTTGTTAAATATTTCCACAGCATGAATGCATTTGTGATGCCCTTTACTTTCTTGACAATATCAGATGTTAGCGGGGGGATTCACCAATATAAATACTGTAAGACACCCAACTGTCATTATTTAACGCTTCCCGTCATAGATATGCATTTTAACTCTTTGCTCCGTAAATATTCAGGTAAGAAATAATTTTGTCATGGATATTAATGAGATTATTGGGAGATTTGAGGACCCCAGCTGTCCGGCAAGGGGCCATGAGTGAATGCTATTCAAACAATGTGATGTCCTTTGTACTAACGCACTATTAAAGTCAATCTGCAATGCCTGTCCGACATGACAACTCTGCATTCACCCATGCTACCTTGCCGCATAACATCCGGCAGACCTAACAACAACAGACAACAACTTTCTATCATAACATTGGTTTATTTACACATTATGTACAACTAAGGTTCAGGTTTGGCTCTGTTGGGCATGGTTCCCGATCCCACCTTACTAGCCCACTTGGCTAGCAGGTACCACGGACAACTTGCTGTCAAGGAGCGACCTTTGACAGCCAACCGCAGCAGTATCCCAAATTTATAATAATTAGGCTCAACAGCCACAAAATATGGCCCACTAGGCTTCAACATATGCCCAACTAGGCTTCAAAGTATGCCCCACTAGGCTACAAAATATGCCCCACTAGGATTCAAAGTATGGCCCAATAGGCTACAAAATATGCCCTAAAAACCTTCAAAATATGTCCCAACATGCTTCAAAATATGCATCAAAAGGCTTTGAAATATGCCCCACAAAAGGCTTGAATTGAAAATATGCCCTAGAAGGCTCCAGATTGGACAAATCACATGCAAATTTGACATAAGCTTGTTAAACTGAACTGCAACCCCAAAGAACGGATGTATCGCCAATTCAACTAGCGCAGAACCTGGGAGATCAGTAATCCAGCCATCATCTACAATGGCAACACTTGCCGTACTTTTAAAATTATAGTTTAATATAAAATTATTAAATATGTACTTAAATTGCACACGTAAATGTTTTGTTCGGATTTCGCTGTCGGCCATTCGCCCCTTCATCATTAAGCAAGTTGTAGCCCAATGGCATTAATTACAATTGACTTCCAGGAACCGCGCCGTTACTGTAATCGATGTAGGTGGTCCACAACGGTAGCTGGAACGTTGCATATCAAGGTAACTAAAACAAAATAAGATCAAACAGCAGAAAGCGGTATCTTACACAATAGGACATACAAAAAGGCAATAGGAACGTGCAACAGTAAAATGAATTAACATACATGTATAATGATATTATATAATAGGCTGGCGGTGGTCTAGTGGTAATGCGCTTGACTATCAGTCCGGAGGTCCGGGGTTCAAATCCCGGTCCCACCCAGAACTTTCAGAGACATTTTTCCGTGTCTCCCACCTGCACATCCTCTCCACCCAGGGGTTAAAATGGGTACCTGTGAGGGTCACTCGCCGGTACTGCGGCTGCATGATTGCGCCAAATGTTAGCAGTGCTCAATATTGTAGGCCAATGACTCAATGACCAGGGGAGTAAATGTACAGTCGGCTGAGCGGTCATTCGGACTGAAAGTAGACTATAACTAGGTACTTTACTTTTTTTAATAAAAAGATGACAGTCATGGTGCTAGTCACACATATACCTATCCTAATTTACAGAAAATTACAAGGCATGTGACCGTATAAAACAATAACAGAATGGGCATGTGGTAGGTGGCATTTTAGTCGTCTACAATGTACATTTATTACATCATCATCCCACTCACCTTTGATTACTTACGAATCAGAGGACAATGGAACATAGGGGTTTTAGGCAGTCAAGCACCAGAGCATCTATGTCGCTTCTATCAATTATAATTCGGTGTGCAGCATGTCGCTTCTATCACATACAAAATTCACAAATACGAGAGAGCTCAAACTCCAATAACAAGCGATTATTATTGAGCAATAATCGCATTTAATTTGTTATAATAGCTCATTGATATGAGAACGTTTGGCCATGGTAGAAATTGTACAATCACATCTAGTTTATATCATAAACAAACAGAGCAGACCCTGATCAGACGGCTCCTAGTATATGAGTCGTCTGATCTGGGTCTACTCTGTTTGCAAAGGCTAGAAATGCGTATTTATGCTGTAAAGGGTAAATTCTTTGCAATCAGAGTAGACGCAGATACGATATGATCTGTTTGCTTATGAAATTATATACATATAGATCTAATTCAACAGTCTCCGCAATGAATATTTGTTTCTTTGTTCGTTTGCGTTATCAAAAAGCATATAAATAATATCTTCATTTCTTAAAAATAATATGCATGGTGTAAAGGGCTGTAAGAATCGGAGGAACTCATATATTTATATATGATGCAAACAAAAAAAGTATGCAGACAAAAGGTAACCCTAACAAATAGTTTGGACCCAGATGAGTAACTCTTGATACATCAAGAGTCTATCCGTTTTGCACTCTGATAAATTGCCTTTGAAAATATAGAGTAAAATATAGATAATTTTCCAATAAAGAGCTACAGACAAAGGAGCGTATCCAAACAATGTTATCCAGTTTGCAATATACAAACGCATTAAGTATATCTACATTGCATCGGCCGTGTGAATCCTTTGTCGGGCAAACAATGTAGATCCTGATCAGCCCTTCGCTAGGGGACTCTACACTAATTACTATTCTGAATAATATCTTAGAATGCAATATTCCTGTAGAAGCCATCTGATCTGGATGTACACTGTTAACATATATCCTTATCAACGGACAATACATAAATGTATATCTAAATGGGCTGACCCTTTAAAACATAAATACGCCTTTCTATATCATAAGCAAACAGAGGAGACCAAAATCAGACGGTACCCGTGTGAGCTGCCTGATCTGCTCTGTTTGCTTATGATATAATATAGATATGATTCTACAAATTCTGACATGACCAAACATTCTTGTTTCCATGTGCATTTAGTATTATTAATCTAATTTATAGTTATGATGTCATTATTACTTTCATGAATATTCAAGGGTTAAAAGGTGATAGTTTGACAACTTAATCCACAGACACATCCTTTAGTAAATTTACAACTAGAGAAGAACAGAATTGGACAGTCCCTGCTGTAGCCGTAGCTGTCTGATCATGATCTGCTCTAGTTACTTATACAATATCTTAGATATGATATTGTACTCTTTGGCATATCCAGATATCCAATTATTTTATACAACAATATAAATTTATTAGTTGATTGATATTCATAATGGGTGGATTGATTCTGCCATGAATATCCAGGGAGTAAGCGTTAATAGCAATGATATGTTACAGGGTATGGTGTTTGGTCAATTAGGCCCTGTTCTGCCAGATCTTCAGCGTATTACTGGCAGCTCTCTCCAGGAAGCGGCGTGGATGCTCACGGGGTTAGGAATTGGATATACCACCGGCTGCCTAGTTGCGGGAATAAGTAAGAGCCCCAATGATGAACATTTGTAAAATAGATGGCTGCTCAAGTTGATTATTTTTATTTTTCTGCAAGTATTTCAATTCAACAACAATGATCAGTTTAAATCATGGAGGTACGCCTAGACAGATAGAATCTCATTTGGACTGAAATTGTTTTCAAAGTTTATCAAACGACCAACTATAGTTTACAAATGTGAACGTTGCTTTGTTTTATTGGTTGTAACTCATGAATATTAATGTAAGAAACAATGACAGTCTGGATATTAGAACAGCTGTTTGTAATGACTTGTTAACACGGGCAATTTTGGATTTGGCAGAAATATAAAATTATATCTAGTAAATTATTCCTTCTGTGTCTATTATGATTTTAAGTTTTAAACGGTGTCTCTATTTTAACCCTTTCCCTAATATAAACGCATTCCACGCATTTTCAAACAAAGTAGACTCATATGAGACGGCTTCTATAAGAGCCGTCTGATCAGGGTCTGTTCTGTTTGCTAATGGAATTTGATTCTAAAATAGCTACAGTGTTTCATCTTCCATATTTCATTATAGCTAAATTGTCCATGAATATTCAGTAGGTATTGAAATTTTGAATAAATATAGAACAGGGAAATGGTTTAGTAACGGATTTGGCAGAAGTGACTTGTTAACATATGCAATTTCGACTAGGGTAGAACTATAGAATCATATCTATAGTATTCCTTCTGGGTCTATTAAGTTTTAAAAGGTGAACCTCCCCCTCATATAAACGTGTTTTCACACATGTGCAAGCAGAGTAGACCAAGATCAGACAGTTTTATAGGAGCTGTCTGATCAGAGTCTACTCTGTTTACTAAAGTAATTTGATAGATATGTTTCTTTACTTTCTAAAATAGCTACAATGTTCCATCTTCCACATTTCATTATAACTAGTTTGTCCATTAATATACAGTAGGTATTGAAATTTGGAATAAATACAGAACAGGGAAATGGTTTAGTAACGGATTTTCAGAAATATAGAATCATATCTTTATTATTCCTTCTAAGTCTACGACGATTTCAAGTTTTAAAAGATGCACCCATTAAGTAACGGATTTGCCGTCCTCATCAGTGCCTTATCTGTATGAACATTTTTTTGTAAACGCAGTTCAAGTTCAGATTAGCACTTTACCTCACGAACATTTAGAAATAAATATACACATCATGATATAATTAGCTGGATGTTCATAATGACATTATAACCAAGGGGATATTTTACTGTATACTTATATTTTTATTATTCATTAAACAAACAGAGCCAATCCTGACCAGATGGTTCCAATAGGAGCCATCTGATCTGTGTTTACCCTCTTTGCAAAGACGTGGTAGTGTGTTTATATGAGGGATGGGGTCATCCCTTTATAGCAGGAATATTTGTGTAAGGAATAATGACTTAATGAATAGTATCTATAGTATATCATAAACAAAACGAGTCTGATAAGGTTTTGATTATGTAGTTGTTGACATAGCCAAACAGGGGATATCTTTCTTAACTCATTCTCTCTTATACTATCTTTACCGAAAAGGAGCATTTACTAGAGAAAAAGGAAAATGTTATAATTGTGCAGTTAAGAAAACATTGTGATAAAGAAGCATTTGCTCCTATGGAGCCAATGCCCAATTTATCATAATGGTTTCAAAACATCGGATAAACGTGCTTACGCAAACACTAAAATCGCCCTTTCTCCAACAAACCCTATGTTGTGGCCATTCTTTAGAATCGTTCTAAAGAGTAGTCACAGCATAGATTTGATGGGAAAATAAATAAGTTATTCTCGAAAACACAATTTATAATTTATGTATCTTTTCCGGACCTCTGTTAACCCATTGCCTCATAGGCTATTTTTAGATACAACTTCTTTGAATAAATCTACCGAAAAGGAGCATTAACTTGAGAAAAGGAAATTTTAGAAATTTGTAGTTTGAAACCATTGTGATAGGAGCAAATGCTCTATTTATCACAATGGTTTCACAAAGTCACTTTTACAGAGTCGTCAAAAGTCGTCAATATGAGGGAATGGGTTAAATAGATCCGATTTCAAAGCATTTTAAACGTTGCGTGCATTCGTAACAATGCAGTGTCAGTATAACACGTTGATTTAGAGATAATCATTACATTGTCCTTTACAAATATCCACCGTGGAAAGTATTCCATATATGGCGAATCCTTGATAACGTTTGCAAACAGTCTGGGTCAAGAAGAGCCGTCTTATCAGGATCCGGACTATGTGACAGTTTGGTTATGTTTTAACTAAACCTTAAGAAAATTCCACTTTGAAATTTTTGCTTTAGTGATGGCTTCTTCAGTGTACGTGCACGCTTGTGACGGCGTTAACAACAGTCGTGTTACCATGGGTACCGATACTTTATGTTTCTGTAGCCGTTCGTGTTGTTCAAGGTATTGCCATTGGATGTCAGGGAACTGGTAAGTATATACCCCCCTTAACCCTTTCCCTCATATAAACGTGTTTTCACGCATTTACAAACAGAGTAGACCCAGATCAGACGGCTCCTAGAGGAGCCGTCTGATCAGGGTCTGCTCTGTTTGCTTATAGAATTTGATAGATCTGTTTCAGTACTTTCTAAAATGGCTACATTGTTACACCTTCTGTATTTCATTCTAACTATTTGTCCATGAATACTCAGTATATGAACACAATATATTGTGGTCATAACAAAAGAGTCGAATCAGATCTATACAACCCATAAGCAAACTGGCCAGACCCTGATCAGTCGACCCCTTCAGGGGCCATCTGCTTGCTAAGGCGTGGAAAGGCGCCTCTGATCAAGGGTTAACCCTTTGCACACAAGTATCCTATGTCGTCTCTTGGCACAAGCTTCGATTCTATGCTGGAACTAATGCCAGTGTGTCAGCCAGATTGGCTCCTAATATGATGCCGAATTGGTGTGCGTCTCGTCTGGGTGCTTACCGTTTGCAAATATATTCTACACTCTGTCCATATACTTTAACCCTTTCCCTGTTCTATGTTTATTACAAATGTCAATACCTAATTAGTTGTAATGGACTATGGAAGGTGGAACATTGTAGCCATTTTAGAAAGTATAGAAACAGATATCCTGATCAGACGACTCCTATAGCTATCAAAATCTATTAGCAAACAGAGTAGACCTTTATCAGACGGCTCCTGTAGGAGCTGTCTGATCTGGGTATAACCTGCTTGCAAATGTGTGAAAAGGTGTTTATATGAAGGAAAGGGTTACTCCATTTACTAATTCATCTTTCGCTACAACTATTATTCATTCCAGCTGACAATCCATATGTACATCGCTAATCCGAAGTCTTAGTAATGAAGAATTGAACAGTTTTAGCTTAACCCTTTAGAGACCCTGGTCTTTTCAGGGTTTACACTGTTTGTCAAAATCCTCTAGCAAGTTTAACCCTTTCACTGCCAATGTCACATAAATGCACCAAGACAAATAGTGCAGTCCCAGATCAGACGCCGTCTTTAAAGGCGGCGTCTAATCAGGGACTTCACGTTTTGTCTCAATCTCTATTGCTATATCTTTGCTTTATTCCTTTAAAATTTGCATTTATTTATCTCATTTCCTCATTTTACCGAATGATTTGACAAAATTGGACTGCAGACGACATTAGAAATTTGGCACCGAAAGGGTTACACCTTTCAGACTGTGTGAACTCTACATTTATACATTGGAATGCTGTTTAATTCTGAAAATTCAGCATTGAAATGTTATGCAAGGTGAAAGGTATACAAAACTCTCCTAGAGGAATTTTCTGTATGGCATTTACCTTGTGTTAACACATTATCCCCTAGTGACGCATGTTTGCGCATCTATAGAAGTCACTTTATGAAACCATTGTGATAAATAGAGCATTTGCTCCTATAGGAGCAAATGCTCTATTTATCACAATGGTTTCAAATTACAAAATTCCAAATGTTTTCCTTTCCTCTAGTTAATGCTCCTTTTCGGTAGATACATTCAAAGAGGTTGGGTCTAAAATAGCATAGGAGAGAATTAGTTAAGGACCGAACTTCATACCTATTTGAGTGTTCGGACTGAATAGACTTTACTATAATTACAATAATTCTGTATCGCCTGTCTAATATTTGTTTCAGTGGACCACGCAATGATATTCCAAATCTGGACGGTCAGAAGCAGACCTTACATCCAAGTGTTGTATACTGCTTTAGGGATCGGCGGATTAATTTCACCAGTGTTCACCAAACCATTTCTCCGAAATGCACAAGCCATAGAAGGTAACTAGTCCGACTGCTTTATGGGTCGATGGAACACTGTCACCGCAGTTCACCCAACCATTCCTCCGAAGCAACAAAATATAATTAAACATACTGCTATAGCGATCGGTGGATTACTTTCACCACTGTTCACCATTTACTTTCACCATTTCTCCGAAATAAAGAAACCATAGACGGTAACTAGACCTACTGGTTTTGGGTCATTCAACCATTTTCCGAAATGTAGCAGCCGTAGAAAGTAACTAAACCTACTGCTTTAGGGGTCGAGGGAATATTTTTACCAATGTTCACCCAACCATTTTTTCCGAAATGTATCACCAAAAAAGAAATTTAACCTACTGTTTTACGGGTCGGTGGAATGGCACCATTTACTTTCACCATTTCTCCGAGATGTAGCAGCCATAGAAGGTAACTAAACCTACTGCTTAATTGGGTTAGGTGGATTACTGGCACAACTTTCCCATCCAACCATTTCTCCAGCACTATAGAAGCAACTGAAGGTAACTATACCTGCTGTTTTGTGGTCGTTGAAATACTGTCAACTCTGTTCAACAAAACCATTACGCCATTAAGGTAGAGGCCATAGAAGGTAACTGAACGTACTGTTTTGTAGGCAAGTGGAATACTGTCACCATTTTCCACCCAACCTTTTGTCCGAAATGTACACGCCGTAGAAGGTAACTTAACTCAAAAAAGTAAAACTTGTCAGAAATGATAGAGTGTAACTAAACCAATTAAACATGAAACTTATTAGCAGGATAAGTTAAAAAAAAGTCATGACAGGTAACTCATCCGACGGTTTGAGCATAAACTGATTATCAGCCACAGGACTCATAAAAGGTAACTGAACCAGATAAACACAGTGCTAAGATGTCAACAAATACAGGTACATGTACAAGTAAAATGTTGAGTTAATTAATCTTGACCCGAATTTGCAAACAGCTTCGATCCAGATCGAGGGCCAAGTACCTTGGTAACTCATCACGAGCCCAGCTTTTGGTCATTAGATTTATAATATCTCAAAGGCTTGATTGATTCAGAAATAGCCGATTTAATTGAAACATATCCATACATTTTGAAAAGACATTGTTTATGTACAGTGGAATTATGGTCAACCCTTACAACGCTGACTTTTAAAATGGACTATTAAAAAATCAAACAGGTCAAGCTTATGGTGAATATTTAAAGATAATTCTAAAGAAAAGTGTAACATGACAAACAGTGCAGACCCTGAAGAGAGGGGTCCTCTAAAAACCCTCTGATCTGAGTCTGCACTGTTTGCAAAGGACATTAGTGACTCGTGTCCCGGAGATTAAGGGTTAAATCAACATTTTTTGCTTAACGTTGTACTTTTGTAAAGCATGTACACTATAGGCAGCGCATTCGTCATACTTGAAATTGTGTTCACTTAATCCTTTACCGGATGAATATGTATAATGACTTTGTCACTTTCAGTTAGCTGAATACCAGTGAGCAAATTAATACATAAGTACAAATAATAGCATTAGCCATTTGATCTCGGGCTACTATGTTTCATTCTTGGTTTATTCTGTTTGATTCTGTGCTTCAGGTCTGATTTTCTATTGTTATGGTAATTACTTTTGTTTTTCTATGTTTGATACAATTATTAAACCAGCTAAAATAATCAATATAGTCTTTATGAACAACCTCTCTAATATAGTCTTTATGAACAACCTCTCTATAGCGACCACTTTATTATTAAAAGATAGATGTCTTTAAAAACAGGTGGTTTCTAAATGCAAGGCGCCTGCATAATAGCTTTCTGTATATATTTTGTACTGCATTAAGCAACCACCTGACTGTAAGATCCAGAACTTGACCTCTTGTCGGTAGTCGCTTTAGAGATGTTTCACTGTACTCGTGATGTAAAGGGTTAACATTGTAAGACCGGACCTATTTCTCAACCTTATCCTGTCTTGCTGGTTCTCAGTAGAATCGATTTAGGTAAGAGGTTCTAATGGGTAGCAGTTAAGTAGGATTTGCCAGACATTTTACTTAGATACCTAAATAAGTATTGTTTTATTCAGAATCCTACGTTGGCGACTACGAACTTGTAGAAAATGCAACGGCTGCATCACCGGCCAGTGCCACCGTATCTGCATTTAACACTATAACGGACCCAAGACATCTAGCAGTGGACGATCGTGTTCATTATGCATTCTTAATCAATGCAGCGATGTCCCTATCATCTGCATTGTAATTGTTTTTTTACATACGTGCAAATTTACAGAGGCCTCGATGTCAATGCCTGATACACATGAGCAAAAGGAAAGAGCAACGTCACTAGCAAAAATGAAACTTTTCACGCTGGTTTTAATACATGGAGTTTCGTTTATTGACAGCGCATACATACTGACTTTCCCGAATTTACTCGCAACGTTTGTCATGCGGCAACTAAATTGGAACCAGCAGTCAGCATCGACATTAACCTCTATTTTTTATGCCATGTACGCTGTTGGAAATTTACTCGGCGTCGTTTTGTTTAAGCTTTCTTCAACGAGTAAGCTTAGAGTAGCTGCTTATGTCAGTACGTTAGCATGTCTAGCTGGCTGTATTGTTGGTTCTATTGTTGGACAGACTATTGCTGTGTGGGTCACTGTAACTGTAGCTGGTCTGACAATGGCCTTGTTTTTACCTATCCTGTATACATGGTTGGAAGAAAATATTACCCACGTTACAAGTAGAATAGCTTCTACTATGCAGGTTTCGGGCTCAGTCGGAATTCTGCTATATCCACTCCTAGCTGGTTTCCTGATGGATAAGACCAGTCCGATGTGGTTCCTATATCTCCCATTTGGTGGTTCTGTACTATCTGCAATTACTTTTGCCGTAGCCTTTACGTTGACAAATGTATTCTTTCAAAAATATCCAGACAACTAATCGAACATTAATTGAAATGTTTATCTTGGTGTGGCTGTGGACTCCTAATTGTCTGCCTGATTCCTGTACTATTTTTGCATACATACAATCCTTTTATCGGACAAAGACACCTTTTATAATATCTTTGCGAACCTAGTGCGTACTATCATATGAAAATGTGTTTAACCATGTTCATTCATAATCTATCAAAAGGGCCGTCACACCATAACGTTCTGGTCAACGTTCTCTGAACATTTCAATCGTTCAATTTTTTAGCGTTCTAGAGTGAGTATGACACATCTGGCGTATGATAAACGTGTACCTAACGCATGACTAGCGTGTGTCTTACGCGCGAGAAGCGTGTAACAGCGACCAAGTAAGATACCCCTGAAAACCATTAGCGTGTGCTGACGTGTCACTGGCGCACAACGAACGATTTCTGAACGTTAGACGATCGTGTTGAGCATGTGACTAACGTGTGAATAACGACAGAATAGCGTTTTGACGATTGTGTGACTTTAGTCACACGCTGTGTGCGCTAGGGGAGCAAAGCAAACGATAAGTAGCAACCAAGTAACGCTAGAGTAACGACTGACTAATGATATCCGAACGCGTGCAGCGCTCATCGAGCGTTTGTCAGTGAGAACTTTTGTGCATGTTCAAATAAAACTTTCCGGACCAGCGTTCTCCGCCGATTCCCGGCGATCACCGACGTTCACTAGCGTTCACAAGCGTTCACACAACGCTCTTCTGGTGCTATCCCAGAGACCATGGGCGACTACCAACGTTTCCTCAACGCTAGAGAACGCTGACCAGAACTATAGGCTGGGCCCTAGTAGTGGTTACCGTAGCACCCCCCCTTTAGACTTTTTTTCATGGGTACCAAATTGTTCGTTGGGGTCCTCAGAATACATTTTGAGCATGGCTTTTAGAAGCAATAGAAGGACAAAACAAGTACCAAAGTAAAGCAGAGACATTTAGCTTGAATATGATATATGAATTAATTAATATTCATAAATGCATTCTTATGAATATTAATGAGGAAATAAAAAAAATGCGGGGTTTTTTTTAGAAAAAAAGGAGTTTGTTGTTTAATCTGATAGGCTTATTAATGCATAGAAATAATTGAATTTCGGTTTAAGTTGTTTGTTGGGGTCCTCAGAATACATTTTGAGTATTTCCCCAAATAATTTTGTCCCATCTATGTTTTATTTAACGGTTTCCATGGTAACCCGAGGTAAATTTCGAAACATCATTGGTTCAGAAAATGCGTCATAACTTTGCTTTTAGAGGCAATAGAAGGACAAAACAAGTACCAAAGTAAAGCTGAGACATATAACTTGAATATGATATATGATTTTAATAATATTCATAAATGCATTCTTATGAATATTAATGAGAAAGTAACAAAATGCGGGGGTTATTTTTAGAAAAAGGGAGTTTGTTGTTTAGTCTGATGGACTTATTAATGCACAGTAATTATTGAATTCAGGTTTAAATTGTTCGTTGGGGTCATCAGAACACATTTTGAGCATGCCCCCAAAGTAATTTTGTCCCATGTATGTTTTATTGAACGGTTTCAATAGTAACCCGAGGTAAATTTCGAAACATCATTGGTTCAGAAAATGCGTAATAACTTTGCTTTTAGAGGCAATAGAAGGACAAAACAAAAACCAAAGTAAAGCAGAGACATATAACTTGATTATGATAAATAATTTTAATAATATTCATATATGATTGCTGATGAATATTAATGAGGAAGTATAAAATAAATCCGCTTTTTTAGAAAAAGGAGTTTGTTGTTTAGTCTTAGAGGCCTATTGATGCACAAAAACTATTGAATTCAGGTTTAAATTGTTCGTTGGGGTCCGCAAAACACAATTTGAGCATTTCCCCGAAAAATTGTGTCCCTGCTATGCTTTTTTAACGGTTTCCATGGTAACCCGAGGTAAATTTCGAAACACCCGTGGTTAAAAAATGCGTCGTAACTTTGCTTTTAGAGGCAAAAGAAGTACAAAACAAGAACTTAAATAAAGCAAGGACATATAACTTGAATATGATATGTAATTTAACTAATTTTCATAAATGTATTCTTATGAATATTAATGAGGAAGTAAAACAATCCGGTTTTTGTTTAGAAAAAAGGGAGTTTATTGTTTAGTCTGAGAGGCCGGTTAATAAACAAAAGTTATTGAATTCATGTTTCAATGTTTTCATGTGATCATACAAGGCAAATAAACTATCTTTGTTTCAGGTAATATTTCTATAAAACATGCATATTTCAGCTATTTTGCTTATAATGTGCGCAAAGGAATAAGCACTTTTCTCTGATCATTGTATTTAGTATTATTTTGAGTATAATATCTTTTCTGTGATTTATTTTACGTAAAATACCAAAAACAAATTGTACCAAAACAGACGAGAGCAGAAGATCATTACTTTGTGTATATAATTGATTTGTTCATGTCTTTTGAATATAAATGCCATATTTATGAATATTAATGAGATGTAAAAATAAACACACTTAAATCAGCTGTTCTTATCTGTTATTTAATTAAAATCTAAAAAGTTATTTAGTAGAATCCCCTCTCTCTGGAGAGAGGAGGCTGTCGACCCAGAGGGACGCGATAGCCCTCCTCTACAATAGAGAGGCTCAAAGGGTCCTGAGTGATAGTGCACAACATTGATGAAGGGTCGGATCGGAAGGGGCAGAAAGCGTGTGTCCCTAGGGCTGGGCCTAGAAGCCCCAGAACCCCTAGGGCGGGAAGGGGAGGAACCCAGAGATGCCAGTCCTGAGTTAGGGGGAAAAGGGAAGGGTCATAAACGGCTCTTGGCCGGCCCCGCTGAGAGCAGAATAGGGTCTGGTTGTCTTACCTTTCTTGGGAGGTCCCGTAAGAGGCTTTCATTCACCCTTAGGATTTTTAAAAACAAAACACAGACCCGAAGCGGTAGGGTTCCTGGTAGTAGCCCTGTCAGCTCTTTCTCCTTAACGTTGCCACCGAAAAGTAGTTCGGAGGCAAGGAGATACGCCCACAGCTCATCCTTCGACTTGTCCTGCAGACCAAAGGAAGGTGTCACGGCGACCGCGGAGCATATTCGCTGTCGATGTGAGCCATTGACCCAAGGCCAGTTGGGTCGAACGGCACAGATGGTATGAACGGCACTTAGTAACTTCGGATTAAAGCTCCACAAAGAAGGCCGCAGATAGGAGGTCAATGTTTGAAGCAAACCCCATCTGTTGGATGCAACTCCCGATGCTAAAGAAGTAAATGAGAGAGAGAGAGAGAGAGAGAGAGAGAGAGAGAGAGAGAGAGAAATCGGGAGAGGAAGGCCTAATGTCCGCCCTTGGGCTGTCAGAGCGAGGAGATCTGAAAAAAAATCCCTGGTCGATTTTCAATTGAAGCCAGGAAGTCCTTGCCCGTAAGAGTTTAGCGGAAATGATCCACCCAGTTGCCTGGCTGGCACAACAATCTTCGTCCAGGTAAGGCAAACGGGAAAGAAGTCCCCTGGAAGGAGAAAGAGACTCCCTAGATTTAATTAGGTTAGGGAGGTCCACTTTTTCGACTGACACTAACACGGAAGAGGATAGAGGACCCCTGTGAATAGGATTCAGGGGTCTAGGGCAGACAGAGGGTGGGGGTTCTAAAACAATCTTCAAACACATTCTCAATAGAAAAATATTGATGTTCAGAATCATCTAAGGACGAAGAGGACTAAGCCCCGTCTAAATCTGAGTGAGAGGGTTCCACAGATTCTTATTCCCTTAAAAAATAGGATCATCCCTAGGAGCCATAATGGACAAAGTGTCTTCCAGCTCTCCCTCAGAATCCGCCCTGGTGAACACCACGGATGACAGCACCTGGGAGGCGTGGGACCCGCCACAGACATAGAAGTGTGAACTGTGGGTTCACGTGAGAGCTATTCTCCCTCTAGGGATGAACACACAACATGCCCTGAGTGGGGTGTAAGACCTCGTTCTGCGCCTGCAATGAGAGCGGTGCGAGTGCCGGTTCCCATTAGAAGAATAAGAAGGGTTTTTTACGCCTCCTGCGGGGTGGGGTGGGATGGGGCTGGGGAGTACGAAGTGTACTCAGAAGATGAAGAGTAATTGCAGAGTCTAGACGACTATGAACGTCTAGACTTAGCCAGAGCAGCTTCCTGTTGACTTTCACCACTGTAATGCGGTGTAGAGACAGAATGCCCAGTAGAAAAGATTGGACTGGTAGATTTACCGGTCCACTTTGGTATCCCGGTCCAAACGACCAAAGAATACACAGAGACATCTTTGAGCCGGGTCTCGGTAGACCGGTCTGCCGGTGACGTCATGAAACGGAAGCACTAACACCAGGACACCGGGGACAGGTGACGGATAACTGGGCCTAGATTCAGCGGGACCAGGCAAAACTCTCCACACAACAAGCGGACCGGGAGACCTGGCAACAATAGTACCTGGGACCAGACAAAGGGCACCATTCAAGTGGTAAACGGGGAACCCGCACCCGGACCAGCAGTTGGGTGCCGAGCTGCAACTAACAACTGGGGAATCGACTTGCACCACAGGGGCTGTTGACGAAAGAGATTTTACAGAAAAAGCAGGCTTCTTCTGAGCTTTAGAAGACAGTGATTTGTCTGTTGCTAGGGAGTCGTTGACCAAAGAGAATAATACTTCTCCCGTCGGGCAGCAAGCTCCCACGTCTCCCATGCCCAGAGGGATGAAACTGGACAGGGAGCTGAAGCGGAGCATCCGCAGCAGGCCAGATACACTTAATGAGTTGTCCAGCCTGCCGCAAGAAGCCTTGCGTTGCTCTGGCATGCTGTGGAATGCATAAGACATCGCGAGTAAGTTCGAAGTCACGCAATGCTAATATGGGTAAACATAAGCTGATGATTGCAGCCGAGATGCTATATATTTTCCATTGTATTACAAAACATTCATAAAAGTAATATTCCTCATAAAACATGCATGCGGCTCAATTCCTCCGCTGTATTTTCTTACAAGAAAGGTATTGTTCACATACATGTATATTGCAATATAATAGAAAAACTTACTTTCCTACAACAGTTTACATTCTCATTAATATCTACATATTTATATACATGAACATCAATATCTCTGTTTCAGTCAGTATCAAGCTCTGTACTGGTTAACTAAAATAATCTCAGATAAAAATAACAGCTCATTCAAGTGCGTTTATTTTTACATCTCATTCATATTCATAAATATGCATTGATATTCATGAACCCAAAGTAATGACCCTCTGCTCTTGTCAATCTGTGTTCAATATCTGGTATGTTACGTAAAATAAATAATAGAAAAGATAGTGCACTCGAAACAATGCTACATATAGTGCTTATGTTAAATTGCTTATTCATATACGCACGTTATATGCAAATTAGCTTAAATATACATGTTTTTAGAATTATTACATGAACCAAAGATGGTTTTTTTCTTTGTATGATGATATTAAAACATTTAAACCTGCATTCAATAACTCTGTATATTATTAGGTCTCTCAAATTAAAAACAAACTCGTTTTACTAAAAACGCATCTTTTACTTCCTCATTAATATTCATAAGAATACACAATGAGTATTAATAGAATTACATATCGTAATCAAGCTATATGTCTCTGCTTTACTTTGGTTCTTGTTTTGTCCTTCTATTGCCTCTAAAGGCAAAGTTATTACGCATTTTCTGAATCAATGATGTTTCTAAATTTACCTCTGGTTACCATGGAAACCGTTTAATAAAACATAGATGGGACAAAATGATTTGGGGAAATACTCAAAATGTATTCTGATGACCCCAACGAACAACTTAAACCTAAATTCAATAATTTCGGTGCATTAATAAGCCTCTCAGACTACACAACAAACTCCTATTTTCTAAAAAAAACCACGCATTTTTTACTTCCTCATTAATATTCATAAGAATGCATTTATGAATATTACTTAAATCGTATATCACATTCAAGCTATATGTCTCGGCTTTACTTTGGTACTTGTTTTGTCTTTCTATTGCTTCTAACAGCAAACTTATGACGCATTTTCTGAACCAAGGTAGTTTCGAAAATTACCTCGGGTTACCATGGAAACCGTTAAATAAAACATAGATGGGACAAACTTATTTGGGGGGGCATGCTTAAAATGTGTTCTGAGAACCCCAACGAACAATTTGGTACCCATGAAAAAAGTCTAGGGGGGGGGGGGGGGGGGGGTGCTGCGGTAACCACTACTAGGACCCAGCCTAAACGTCATGGTGTGACGGGCCCATATACTCTGAAAGTAGCTCCTTGCAAATTGTAAATTGCAGATTCAGTTTTATTAAGTCTGTTCATGAGCAGTTATTTAAAGTTAATTCTTTTAAAAGGTAATAAAATATATAAAACATATAACGAAAACATAATTATTGTATATGCATTGAGTACACTCAGTTTTGTATATGAAATTTATTCATGTGAAGCGCTTTTGAACGCACATATCCTGTGTGAAAAGAGCGCTATATAAATGTGGTATAATAATAATTATGCCAGAACTATATGTTAATTTGTTTTAAATAAAACAAATTGCTATATAAACATATTCGTGTCAAAGTACTCCTTACAGTAGAGCATTATTAACCTATTCGAAATTTAAAACAGATCAAACTTACCGTGAATATTCAGGAAATTTGTTAAATAAGTGTAACATTACAAACAGTGCAGACCCTGCTAAGTGAGAGAGCTCCTCTAGAAACCCTATCATCTGAGTCTTAACTGTTTACAAAGAACTTCAATAACTCGTTTCCTGCACTGAAAGGGTTAAGTAAGAATTCGAACTGTTTAGTAAACATACTGATTTTGAAATGACATTTTATCCCTTTGTAATGAAACAATATGGCAATTGTTACACAATATACTTTTGCTAGATTTGTTCATCACTATCTTGTGAAATATAAAACAAAAATGGCAGGCCGCCATTTCTAAATTTGAGTGAAATAACAGTTTTATTGATATCTTATGTAAAATTCTTAAAATGATCTCTTTCGGGTTATAGAAGAGTCAACTTTTTATCAACTCGTCTTCCCTAATAGTTATAATGTTAATCAACAGGAAATCTAGTTAATTGCAAGTGTAGTCGGGGACCCCTCTTTTTATACTACGGACATAGATACCACTGTCTAATCTACGGTACAGTATAACCTCTCTAAACCGGAATTCTAGTCGCACAAAGACTTACTGCCACCGGTACTTTGCAGCCGTAGCTCCGAAGCTGTGGGACGCTTTCCCGGCAAGAATCGGGGATGGTAAAACACTGTCTGTCTTCAAAAACTCATTCAATACTCGCATTTTTGTTCAAGTATATGGTCAAACAACCTGAATCAATAATACACATAAAGAATAAACTAAACAAGGTGTGTAATTTTACATGACAGAAAACATTTCTTAGATTTTAGATGTGTGTCGTAACCATTCAGTATCATTTAATTTAAATGTGTATTTTAATTTTACTGAAATTTCTTTTCAGTGAAAGATCTTAGATTCTTATGACTTTTTGCAAAGTTTATGTGTTGACTTTGTCTCTGTAAATATAAGTTTACCTTTAAGTGCCATTCCACTTGACAACAGTGTCATTCTATTTCCCAAAGGGCATATACGGGCTACAATGTATCAAACGTACGTCATTTTGCATATAATAAGTCTCATTTCACCTTACAACAGTGTCATTCCATTTCTCAAAGGTCATATACGGGCTACATTGTCTCAAAAGTATGCCATTCCACCTACAGTGGGTGGCATTCCATTTCCCAAAAGGAATATATGGGACTACCGGTATAATGTCCCGAAGTATGTCATTCCACCTATAATCAGTGTCATTCCACCTTACATGTGTCATTCGATTTCCCAAAGGGCATAAACGGGTACTTTACAATTCTATGTCATTCTATGTTCTAAAGTTTTGGTGTTTTGGGGATATGATGACTCTGTATATCTTAACCTTGTCAGTCCACTTTGTGACACACTAAATGACAATATATTATTTATAGTAGAAAAATATTACCTGTCATTCGTCATAACATTTCATTCGTCATTCACTTTAGGGAGTGTCCTGAAGCATCTGTATATTATCTAGTAAAGTCTAGTGTCATCAAGGTGCCTTTTTGTCGCACTCAACTTTACGCCGGACTATTTCTTCCATCAATAGTAGTCGCCTGGATTGCAATTCTAGGTCAATTGCTTCCTTTAAAAATGGACTGAACTTCAACAATCTAGCAAAACCGCCTGTTTATCATGCTGTTGACAGAGAAGCACAAATATACCATACACGTCTTCTAAATACAGATTATTTTCAAAGGAATATTGTTGTTTGTCTCTTTCTAATTACGGCGAGATTGAAACCACTGAATACCAGAGGTCCAGATAAGATGCGTAAATTTCAACATTTTCAAGAATATTTCCTTTATTTTTCCATAAAACCTTATACTGAGACCACACTTTAGAATCGTCTCGAAGACCTTCCTACAGTATGAGGTCAATATTCTCAGCAATGCCTGATCTGAGTGAATGCAACTTTCCTTCTGTATTACTACATATGCTGTAGTTTAGGAAAATAAAAGAGACGTTTTGTTGCAATTAGTCCGAGGCAAAATGCTATGCAAGATTTTTAGCTTAATATTGGACGAAAGTAATGCAAAAAGCTCCTGTAGGATCTTTTTACAAATACTTCCGTCCTACCTTAAACACCGGACAATGATTATTACTTTAATGGTCGTTATAAGGCAGTTCTTCTGTATAAAACGCGTTTGAAAAATATTTGTCGTAAAGTAACAGCCATTTGTCAAGATAAATGATTAGGTTTCCTTATTTAAATATAAAACAAGTTTTTATCATTGTGTAAGGGAGGTAATTGAAAGTTTTGAGTCTATGAAACAACATGTGGTTACTTCCCTCTGCTGTTAATTCTATCCGCAAGCCAGGACGCGAGCTATTTGATATGGTCGAATCGAATGTTAGCAAAAACTGTTCAAGATCAGATTTTTTGACGGACATCATTTATTACATAAAGATTAGGGTAAATGATGACGATAAGTTCTAATCAAATACCAATTACAGTAAAACCTCTCTATAACGGCCACTAAATTATGTTAATTAGTTGGTATTTAGGGCATGTGGCTTAGTCTATTTCTTAATGCAGGGTGGAAGTCACGCAAAAAGCTCCCAGTGGAACTTTCTGCATGTATTTTATCCTGCATTGAGCTGGCACATGTCTTGAAGTTCATTAATGAAACGTATTTGAGTGTTCGAATAATCGAGTTTTTACCGTATTTACAATGCCAATATAATATGCGTGAAGTCATTATATTTATATTAATATTCATGAGGTGAAGTGTTTAATTGTATAGAGAGCGCTTTTAAGTAATACACGTGGGTACAGAAGCCAAGCAGGTCTCACAACGTCAGTCTCCACGCTGAGGTCACAATAGGGTAATCACACTACCAGGAAGTAAAACAAAACTACGTATGTTTATCCTTTAATCTTTTTTATTTACTATTATATAATGAAACCCGTCCAGAGTTTAGTTTTGGAACTCATCCATTATTCATGTTGAAGGGTGGTGGTTATGGTGGTGGTGGTGGTTGTGTTTGTGGGGGTGTATTTGCCGGTATAAATCATTGACATCGATGGGTTCAGTAACCAGTGTTCATTCTGATATGAGTCTACACTGTTCGCCTATTTGCATTTCTAAGGGATAATAAGCATCAATGAGCTAACATTTAGCATAAGTACATAGTACAGTTTCAGTTTCTCCCTACTCAAGTTTCGTATTACTTTACAAGTAGTACTTTAGCTATACAGTGTAGCCCCTCTAATACAACCACCGAAAATGTACCGTACAAACTGTCTTAAGCGGCTATTCGTTTACTGGACATGGGCGTTTTAAATCAAAGTACTGACAGTACTGAAGGTTTCGGACATAATATATATTTATTATATTGATTGTTTGCTGTGGATTTTTCTGAAAATCATGTCAGTAGTTTGGAAGACATTTAAAGATTTTTTTTATGAACATGTCACACACAGTGCGATTCCAATAGCTCAACTTGCCACTTTGTGCCAATAGAGCCAAAATTGATGTTTAATGTAGTATAGAGCCATCACTGCATTATTTGAAAGTAAGGGTCATACTTCTGCTACTATCTGGTGGACCATAACAGTAATTAGCAAGCATCATTCACTTATCCATATATACACTTCCACCAATTTTAGACATATTCCTTATGATTCTAAATACCCTACACAATAATTGCCAAATATACTGTGGGGTGATATTAACAATATGACAAATTATAAAGTAACAAATATATTTCAACTTAGCATGGCAGGATACAACAGGGAAAATAAAATTAACTAGAAAATTGTTTCTGATGCACTACTCCCCCTAACAATAGTGTCTCTATATCAAGCACTTTTGACTTTGTGTTATACAGTGAAGAAAATTTCAGAGTCCCATAACCCTGGTAAAATGGTCAGAGCAATAATTACATTCTTTAAGAAAATTTTCACATTAAGGTTGACAGCTTATCATGGGTGAAAATTTGAAGTAAAACCACCCATTGGTATATGGGTTGTTAGACACATAATATTGTTTCACTTTATATTATATAGTGAAGACGATTTCAGGGTTCCATATCGGGTACAATTTGTCTGAGCAAAATAAGCCTTTCTGTGCTTTTGCAAACAGAAAAGACCCTTAATAGTTTATCCATGCCTTTACCTTGTCTTTTTGTGTGATTGTGTTGTATTTTCTTACTTCTTCCTGAGGAGACTGCGAGTGTGAGTCTGTTCAGGGTCAATTTGTGAGTCTGTGCTGCAAACAATACATACCCCGATCAGTTACCACAACTGGCCAGGGTCTTTGCTATTTGCAGCATCATACATGTAACAAGTATATCAATAAATGATATAATTAAAAATAAATTATAGTCATACATGCAAATTACAGTTAGTGCTGTAGTAAACACTACAGACCCTGATCAGTAACCGGCGTCATAGAAATAAATGATATGAATTAGAAATAAATTACATACATTACTATAAGATACTATAAGACACTATAAGATACTATAAGCCTGACACGTAAATCAATAAATGATGAAATGTATATAAATTAAAAGATAAGAAAGTGCTTTGTCTCATTTTGTTTGTCTTTCTCCTTTTTTTCATTTTAATGATTTTTTAATAATATAAAGGATACAAAAACCCTTGTTTCCTTTTAATAGTAATTGTTAATACTACCATCCAAGCTACTTAAACAATAAAGGCTGGCAGAGTGGGACACCCTGTTTGGATTCAGATCTAATACCAAGTAACTGTCTGACCAAAATCTAAACTGTTTACAACTTGTGACAATTTTGCCTTAGGTCAAAATGCCTAAAACTGATCTTTTAGAAATTCAAATGATGACAAACCTGAAGCAGACGATATTACAGTCTCTACAGCTTGCTTAATCCTTATAATGCTGAGTGATGTTTCGTTTGCAAAAATTGACGTCTGCTTCAATTCTTCAATAAACTTTCTTTCATTTTATGCAAAAATATGATCAAGATGACAAACAGTTTGGATCCTGATGAGACGCAGAATTATGTGGCCTCTCATCTTGATCCAAACTGTTTGCATAGGTAATCACAGTTTCGCCGCTAGCGTGCAAAGAGTTAAGGTATGACCTCTAGAGATTTTAGCATGATATAACAGTTGCCCTGCACTACTGACCACCAGTGCGCTGTAACCGTTATACTGTAAAGGACGTAAAGAACAGAAGACGTCTATTTAACCCTTATTTCTCCATATAAACTTGTTTTCATGCATCTTCAAATAGATTCGACCCAGATCAGACAGCTCGCTCCCATAGATTCAGGGTCTGCTATGTTTGCTAATGGATCCACCTTCCATATTTCATTATAAATATTTTGTAAGATTCCGGAACCGGATTGTAAGCCAAGCACTGCACATGCGCGTATTCTCTTAGGGGGATTCCCGCTAGGTAGCGCTCGTGCAATAGGGTTTTCCGCAAAAGCCGAAACCCTAAAAAAAGTAGGTGGTTGCTGAAAACAGGAGAAAAGTAATGCAGAAAACTCCTATAGGAGCTTTATATATATCACTTTTGACTTCCGTTAAGCAGCCACCTGTCTCATGGACCAATAACTAGACCTCTTTTCGATGGCCGCTTAAGACAGGTTCTGCTGTATACATCTGGGGCTTGAAGACAGGTGGTAGCTTAATGAAGGACGGAAGTTATGTAGAAAGCTCTCATATGAGCATTCTGCATTACTTTCGTCCTGCATTAAGCAACCACTTGCTTTAAATTGCACATACATGTATTTGATTAAGTGGTCGCGTTAGAGAGTTGTTACTGTGTTGTAGTTTCCTTCAAACATACAGTCAAACTAGTCTAGTAGTGTTGTTCCAGATGAGACGCCGAGTAACTCGGTGTCTCATATGGATCCAAACTGTATGCAATGGTTTTATCTTAACCTTTAACTTGCATGTAGCGTCCTGGGTCCATGCTTATAAAGCTTTTTAGTTGAGTCTGGGCTCGTTCTCAAGCTTTTGATTGGTCAGATTTGAGCCTAAGGCTCAAATCTGACCAATCAAAAACTTGAGAACGAACTCGGACTCAACTAAAAAGTTTTATAAGCATGGATACAGGTTCGCATTTCGAAACAAAACAGCTTGGATCCAGATGAAATGCCGAATAACTCGGTTACTTATCAAGATCCAAACTGTTTGACACTTGTTATATACAGATAGTTTCTCAATAATCGACCGACGAGGAAGTAGTCCAAACTGCACCAGGTTCAAATTTGAGCGGGTTATTATGGCGGATATTATTTTTCACATCGGGGGAAAGGTTAAGTGTCTACTCGAACAAGAAATATCAGCGTAACAAACAACCCGTGTTCTTGAACGTACAGTAATTAACTTTTCGCATGGTAAGCGCGACCAGGCAGGCATTTGCAAACAGTTTGGATCCAGATGAGGCATCGAGTCATCAGGACAGTAGGTAAAAAACTTTGTGAACAAATCGGAGGTAAGAAAAAATAGAACAGTTTAGGGTTTTAACAGACTTTAACTTATCAGCATGGGAATGGTTAACCATTTCCCTCATATAAACGTGTTTTCACGCATTTGCAAACAGAGTAGACCCAGATCAGACGGCTCCTAGAGGAGCGGTCTGATCAGGGTCTGCTCTGTTTGCTTATGGAATTTGATAGATCTGTTTCTTTGCTTCCTAAAATGCCTACAATGGTCTACTTTCCACATTTCTTTACAACTATTTTATCAATGAATATTCAGTGGGTATTGACTTTTGGAATAAACATAGAACAGGGAAAGGGTTAACGATACCTCTTAGTCACATGACGTAATTTGCTTGATGAAATGTTAACAAAAACAGCATTTTTGGCAGTGGAACCTCGATAACTCGGAAAACTAGAAATTCGGGAAAATTCGAACTAAAAGTTCTGTTTTTAATACAGAACAGGTTCTAAAAGGTAGCATGCATCTCTAGGAACATATATGACACCTTAACCTATTCCCTCATAAGCTATTTTTAGATACAACCTCTTTGAATTAATCTACCGAAAAGGAGGGTTAATTATAGACATGGAAAATATTTAGAATTTTGTAGTTTGAAACCATTGTGATAAATAGAGCATTTGCTCCTATAGGAGCAAATGCTCTATTTATCACAATGGTTTCACAAAGTTACTTTTACAGAGTCGTCAAAAGCCGTCAATATGAGGGAATGGATTAATGCAGGTCGAAAGTAATGCTGAAATACAACTTTTAAATAATTGGCAGGCTACAGGCGAATTGTGGCCCAAAACTTTACTCTATACCCCAGCCAGTTTGATTAATCTGTCATTCAGAAATCTTTTTGACACGGTTACCTACGGAACGAGTGCGTGTGAACACAGTTAATCCCCTACCTGCTAAACGCGATCTGACTGCTTTGATCCAGATGAGGTCAAGCTGTTTTACACTCAGTATTTCTCATGGTGGTTCATTCCACTTTGAAATTGATTAACACTTATTTTCCCCAATCATTTTAAGAGTCATCTGTATCTTTTTGTAGTCTTGCTGCAATTGCAAAATACATTATAATTGTACAATCAAAAGGGCATAGTGCTTGAGACTAAAAACCGTGTAGAGTCCGATTAGTTGTCACTACAAAGACGCTGTGTCTTTTCAAAGTCAAAGTTCTTCAGATTCTATTGTAGGTCTATAATTATACAGTAGAACATCTCCAGGCTGATGCTTTATTTAAGGCACGCGGTAGTGTAGCGCAAAACGAAAGGGATACAAGAAGCTCCCAATGGAGTGTTTTGCATTGGTTTCGTTCTGAATTAAGCAGCTGTATGTCTGATCTCCGTGTGTATGCCGTATGTCTGCTGTTAAAGATTCCCGTGTTTAGACAATAAGTAGTCGTTACGAAGAGGTTTAAAAAAACTGAATTCGTGAATTCGAAAATGATACAAAATTCTCAGACCACTTCTTTGAAGGGCGGTGGGGAACTTCACATTCCATTACCTCCATTGACGATACTTCCTGCCCGCACGACACAGCGATAGGGCAGACACTTTGTGCTCGGCAACGCAAAATTTTAATCGTTAGGGGAATCTGGCATAATATACTTTTTTAAATAGTTTTTTAGGGAAAGCTCTAGTCAGCGGTCCGTTGGGCTCCATTGCTAGCCAGTTATTTACATAGTATATCATTATTTTAGATATGGTGGACTTCTATACATGTACATTTGCTCAACTGTCTTTGCCCTACTGGTTTTACGAATGAATAATTCTCAACTGAGCCTGTTATTTAAGTCGTTCAACTTCTTGCTAGACATGGATGACATCAAATATGATTTAACATCCTGCTAAATTAAATAATTTGTGGACAATTTTATTTAAAAACGTCCAATTTAAGTATGTAAAAAGTAAAATATTGCTATGAGCCCGATCAATAAATTTGAACATATGTGCGAGTACATATCTTTTTTAAACATTTCAGTGCGTGAAAGGAGTCTCCAGTGTCATTTACAAACAGTGTAAACCCGTATGTGAGGACTCCTAGAGGACCCCTCTCACCAGGGTCTGCATAAACCCGTATGTGAGGACTCCTAGAGGACCCCTCTCACCAGGGTCTGCATAAACCCGTATGTGAGGACTCCTAGAGGACCCCTCTCACCAGGGTCTGCATAAACCCGTATGTGAGGACTCCTAGAGGACCCCTCTCACCAGGGTCTGCATAAACCCGTATGTGAGGACTCCTAGAGGACCCCTCTCACCAGGGTCTGCATAAACCCGTATGTGAGGACTCCTAGAGGACCCCTCTCACCAGGGTCTGCATTGTTTGTCGTGATACACTTTTCTTTTTCAAATATCTGAAGATCCACGGTAAGCTTGACATGGTTGAATTTTGGAATAGTCCATTTGTATGAAAATTCAGCGCTGTAAGGGTTAAAGCTCTTTTCAACGAGCATTGCCAAATATTGTATATATGTATGAACATGACAAATGTTTAGGTGTATATGTTTAGGTCGCATACATATATAGTAATCCCTTACCTCAAATATCTATATATATTAACCCTTTACTCTATGAACATTTTTGTAAGAAAACTGTAACAGTGTTAACATAGGGGAAATACATACTACATGTTGTAACCTTATTTTATGTAACCCTTTCCTTCATATAAACGCATTTTCAGGCATATGCTAACATAGTAGACCCAGATCACTTTAAAAAAAAGTTTGAATCCAGATGAGATGCCGGGTAACACGGTATCTCTTCCGGATCCAAACTTTTTTACACTAAGACACAGTGATGATGACATGGAGAAAATGTACTTTCAGAATAGTAGCAGACGACAGTTTACGCAGAAGTTATTCGCAAAGGTTAACGGTTTCAATTTTCCCTTAATGTCGTAACAGACATTTGTATATCATTTTTTTGTCTAATGACAAAAACGCATTAACTGAATGTATGTAGATAATAATCTGCTCGCTGCGGGTAGCCTCATGCATGGGTGTCACGGTTTGTCGTCTGCAATATATGACGTCTGCTATTATTGTCATTTTTAAAACAAATCTTCCATTTTGTGTACAAACATAATCAGAGTATCAAAGCAGAGGTCTACTTATGAGTCTGTTAGGCAGGTGGTAGCTTAATGGAGATCAAAAGTAATGCAGAAAGCTACTATAGAAACGTTTTGCTTTACTTTTTGCCCTGTATTAAGCGACCGCTTGCTGTTAAACGTTCCTATGTTCAATAAATGAATGACCGCTTAAGACAGGTTCTACTGTAAACACTGCTAAAGCGACCACAAAGTATGGTCTTATTTTTGGTCTTAAAGGCAGGTTGTAGCTTAATGAGCTCAATATATACAGAGAGCTCCTGTGGGAGCATTCTGCGTTACTTTCATCCTGCATTAAGCAGCCACGTGTATCTATAGACTTCCATGTTCAACTATTATAAGGGATTATGTTGTACAGTAAAACCTCTCTTATAACGGCCATAGAGGACCTGTGGCGAGTATAACGGCCATAGAGGACCTGTGGCGAGTATAACGGCCATAGAGGATCTGTGGCGAGTATAACGGCCATAGAGGACCTGTGGCGAGTATAACGGCCATAGAGGACCTGTGGCGAGTATAACGGCCATAGAGGATCTGTGGCGAGTATAACGGCCATAGAGGATCTGTGGCGAGTATAACGGCCATAGAGGACCTGTGGCGAGTATAACGGCCATAGAGGATCTGTGGCGAGTATAACGGCCATAGAGGATCTGTGGCGAGTATAACGGCCATAGAGGACCTGTGGCGAGTATAACGGCCATAGAGGATCTGTGGCGAGTATAACGGCCATAGAGGACCTGTGGCGAGTATAACGGCCATAGAGGACCTGTGGCGAGTATAACGGCCATAGAGGACCTGTGGCGAGTATAACGGCCATAGAGGACCTGTGGCGAGTATAACGGCCATAGAGGACCTGTGGCGAGTATAACGGCCATAGAGGACCTGTGGCGAGTATAACGGCCATAGAGGACCTGTGGCGAGTATAACGGCCATAGCGGACCTGTGGCGAGTATAACGGCCATAGAGGATCTGTGGCGAGTATAACGGCCATAGAGGACCTGTGGCGAGTATAACGGCCATAGAGGACCTGTGGCGAGTATAACGGCCATAGAGGATCTGTGGCGAGTATAACGGCCATAGAGGACCTGTGGCGAGTATAACGGCCATAGCGGACCTGTGGCGAGTATAACGGCCATAGCGGACCTGTGGCGAGTATAACGGCCATAGCGGACCTGTGGCGAGTATAACGGCCATAGAGGACCTGTGGCGAGTATAACGGCCATAGAGGACCTGTGGCGAGTATAACGGCCATAGAGGACCTGTGGCGAGTATAACGGCCATAGAGGACCTGTGGCGAGTATAACGGCCATAGAGGACCTGTGGCGAGTATAACGGCCATAGCGGACCTGTGGCGAGTATAACGGCCATAGCGGACCTGTGGCGAGTATAACGGCCATAGAGGACCTGTGGCGAGTATAACGGCCATAGAGGACCTGTGGCGAGTATAACGGCCATAGAGGACCTGTGGCGAGTATAACGGCCATAGCGGACCTGTGGCGAGTATAACGGCCATAGCGGACCTGTGGCGAGTATAACGGCCATAGAGGACCTGTGGCGAGTATAACGGCCATAGAGGACCTGTGGCGAGTATAACGGCCATAGAGGACCTGTGGCGAGTATAACGGCCATAGAGGACCTGTGGCGAGTATAACGGCCATAGCGGACCTGTGGCGAGTATAACGGCCATAGCGGACCTGTGGCGAGTATAACGGCCATAGAGGACCTGTGGCGAGTATAACGGCCATAGAGGACCTGTGGCGAGTATAACGGCCATAGAGGACCTGTGGCGAGTTGTCTTTTACGATCACATGTTCCTAAACGAGCCTTAGAAAATGTTATTAAGCGAGCCTTCGGCGGGCTTAAACAGAACCGCGCAACATGCATTTTGCATAGATCTAAGTACAAAGAATTTGAACTGGCTTATTTCACATACACAGATGGTTATAAACAGGCCTTTGGGAACATCATCGACCATTAACCTCGTTTGATAGCATTTACATACAGTTTAGATCCAGATGAGACGCCGGATAAGCCAACGTCTTCTCAGGAATCAAAATGTTCGAGATAGTTCCTTGAAAAGTATTAAAGAAGAAATTAGATTTGGAATACAGTAAAATCTCTCTAAACCGGAATTCTAGCAGAGAAGAACTTAGATACTTTTAGGCAAGTGGCTACTTAATGCAGGATGAAAGCTCATAGAGGAGCTTTCTGCATGACTTTCACCCTATATTAAGCTGCCACCTGTCTCCATGACCGATATTTATACTAATTAGAACATCTGGTTTAAAGGGGTTTTACTGTAGATACAGTGGTTCGTTGCTAACATGAGTAATGATCTGTTAAAATATCTTATTTCTTAACTAAAACTCTATCTAACTACTTCTTATAATAATGATCTCTCGAAGTAATAGCAAGATATAATTTTGTGGAGAAATATAAACCTAACTTAACCTTTTCCCTCACATAAATGTTTTCTCACGTCTTAGCTAAAAGAGTAGACCTAGATCAGACGGCTCCTGTAGAGTGTGCTCTGTTTAATAGATCTGACCTTACAGTTTCTACCAATACCAAAGAAAATCCCGTTCATATGCCAAATATTCATGATATCATTATTTCTTACATGAATATTCAACAGGAAAAGGGTTAATTCGATTTTCTAAAAACGTCCTTTTATTTAAATTCCCCTCAAGATTATCAACAATTCTACATATACATGCAGTAAACACCCTCTAAACGGAAACTCTAGTAGAGAAGGAATTAGGTATTTTATGCATGTGAAAGCTTAATGCAGCGTGAAAGTCAGGAGCAGGAGCGTTTTGCATGACTTTCTCTCTCTGCATTAAGCTGCCACATGCCCCCAAGACCGATATTTACACTTAATTGAACGTCCGGTTTAGAGGGGTTTTCCTGCATACGGTAAGTTCTGTCGACAAAGTTAACCGGTTAAAGTAGTGCCTGCCTCCGTGTTTTTCTTCGAATATAGGTCAAAGATCTTACTTTCCGGATATGTTGGGGTGTAAGTAGAACAGCAAAGTTGTGCAAGGAGCTAACCCTAGCCAATGACCTCACTGTGACGTTATTTGTTTACAAAACTCACGAGCCAATCACTGAACATAGTAAACAGAATCCACACACATTTATAACCTGAGAAAGCGTGCTACACACATACTCACATAAGTTGTTAAACTTGGACAGACCTGTTTGAACCGTATGTTTACTAAGTAGCCGTGATTAAATCAAGTGTGATCTGGCAGATATATAGGTTGCTAGTTGCTGGACCGTATCTGCGATAGAGAATACGCTCACTGCTGGAGTCGTTTATAAACTTTTCGGAAGAAAATGTAATACTCATTGCTTTGTGTACGCGTGCTTTGTTGGACTTAGGCTGGAAACGCTAACATTCTCTCCATATAGCTAGCGAGTAATTGTGAAATTCACCTGATCTTGAAAGATAAGGTTGTGGGCATTTGCGGCGATAAGTCAGTCATTGTGGTGCGTTCATCTTGGATAGACAGTGGAACTATTAGAACTCTAAACATAATGTCCTACAGCTTTCAGACTCGCCAAATAGCCCCATTTACAGTCCTTGACTATGTGCTGTTCGGGCTCATGTTGGCCGGGTCGGCGTCCATTGGGATTTTTTACGCCATCAAGGACCGCCGCCGAGCCAACACCAAAGAGTTTCTGCTCGCCGGAGGTAATATGAACCCTATACCGGTGGCCCTTTCGATCCTGGCCAGTTTCATGTCGGCCATAACGTTACTGGGGACGCCGGCGGAGATGTATAATTACACGACCATGTACTGGTACATCGGGCTCGGGTACTTGCTTGTAGTGGCTTCAGCAGCCCACCTCTTCATACCTATCTTCTACAAACTGCGGGTTACCAGTGCATACGAGGTAAATTATCAAATTCAACCTATACCAACGATACCAACGAACTCTTCAGTTATTTTTTAATGGCTAGAACACTAACCCTTTCAACCCTGTATTATCATAGTTCACTAAGTACATGTATATTTAGCGTCCACTAAGTACATTTAGCGTCCACTAAGTATAAAACAGTAAGCTTGCAAGAGTATTATGAATGATTAACAGTGCAGTCCCTGATCAGGAGGCTCCTCTAGGAGATCTATGATTTGCGTCTACACTGTTTGCAAATTACAATACATAAGTGGCGCGGGTTGAAATGGTTAATAACAATGCTAAATGGTAATTGTATGCAAAAAACCCAACCCATAAGTCACCAGTCAATAATAATTTTCTTCAAATTTTAACTTCTTATTCTGTTATAAAACGTAGGTGGGCCGACTGCTTAACGTTTTACACGATGAGCGAAGTTTAGCCATTAGTATTATTTCATATGCAAACAGAGCAGACCCTGGTCAGACGGCTCTTGGGTCGTCTAAATTTTGTCTACCCTGTATGCAAATGCGATAAAGGAGCTAGGGGCTCAGCTAGCGATCAGTCTTAAAGGTGTTAACATTTTTAGGACCAAAACGGAACGAAAATAGAAGGTTCGGGGGAATAAACTTTAATAAACGTTATTTAACTTTAATCCATTCCCTCTTACTGGCGCATTTTGACGCCTCTGTAAAAGTCACCTTCTGATACCATTATGATAAATAAAGCATTTGCTCCATAGGAGCTTCATAGGAGCTCCATAGGAGCAAATGCCCTATTATCACCATAGTCTCAAAACTACGCAATTCTAAATTTCCCGGGGTTGGGGCCCCTATAGGCATGGTGCGTACATTACATTTTGTTTTAGCTAAGCCCCTGGTTGGACACTATTACAGAGTATATCCTGTTCAGTTTTTCGTACAGTAACGTACAGTAACGTCCGCAAATACGAACAATCAAAAGAAGTCAAATTCTATTCAAAGCAGGTGGTAGCTCAATACAGGACAAGTTTAGCAGAAATCTTTTATGGATGCAGTGTGTGTCACTTTTGTCCTGCATTAAGCATACACTTGCTTTTACATAAATTATGTCGTCGAGTTAGCGAGAAGGCTTCCATCTTAGAAAGTAATAAAGAGACAGATATATCAAAATCCATTTGCAAACAGAGCAGACCCTGATCAAACGGCTCCTATAGGATCTGGGTATACTCTGTTTACAAAGGCGTAGAAAGGCACATTTATGGAGTAAAGGGTTAACAGCTACTTGAATGTTTTGGGATGAAAAATAGGTCAAAGGTCACGCCCTCATCAGCTGACACGACCCTTAGTGTGTTACATTAATGTAAAATTAATGTCTATGAATTAAGCTAGAGTAATTGATTTAGTGAATTAATTAGAACAAACAGTTGATATATGGAAGAAATGAAAAAATGACACAGCACCGTATCTGGAACGCCAGTCTTACGCTGACTTTTTGATTTGGATCCAAACTACCTGTATATACAAATGTGGATGAAGCTGCGAGTAAAACAATTAAATCCATATGTTAACTCCTATCCCACTATAAAATTGATGTCTGTTCGAATTTGGATCTGGTTGAAATTTGACGTCTTCCGATTCGATTGAGTTTTAGAGAAACTATTGACCAAGCTGTTCGCAGATCACGAGTAGCGGGATAAGGGTTACATCCTTCTTCTAAGCGCCACTTGATTGGCAAGTTCCGTTGTCTTGTTTCATGTACTCTGCGTCTCATCAGGATCCAAGCTGTTTGCAACCATGTTTAACCCATTCCCTCATATTGATGACTTTTGACGACTCTGTAGAAGTAACTTTGTGAAACCATTGTGATAAACAGAGCATTTGCTCCTATAAGAGCAAATGCTCTAATTATCACAATGTTTTCAAAGTACAAACTTCTAAAATTTCCTTTTTTCAAATTAATTCTCCTTTTCGGTAGATTTATTCAAAGAGGTTGTATCTAAAAATAGCATATGAGGTAATGGGTTAATAAAGCAGTAGTTTCAAAAGTGCAGCTGGCAAAATTTTGACTTGACATCTTTTTTTACAGTAGGACCATAGTTTATTTTGCGTTTATCTCTATACGATTGTTTTGATCCAAACCCGTCATCGTTGTTCTCTATATCTGATCAATTTCATATTGTTTGTATAGAACCCTTCATGCCACGAATACCCATACATGTACAAAACAATGACACCATGATATTATTCCATAATCAAATAGAACTGACCCGAATCAGCTGGCTCCTACAGCGGACGTCTGATTTGGGTCTACTCTGTTTGCAAATGCGTTACATCGCGTATCTATGGAGTAAAGGGTTTACCGGAATATGACGACTAATTCAGCAGACGACATTTCAGATTTATACAGTTAACAAGGCATATAGTGTTTCAATCACAAAATGAATCCTACCCTTAACCAGACTTAACAAAATCACGTACTACACTTGCAAATGATTGAAATACAGACCAAACGTTAACTGGCTCGTACATTTTTGACAAGTTAGACCTTAGTTGGTTGTGTTTTAAAAAAAATAATATAAAAAATAAACCCACCATAGAAATTGAAGCAGACAACAATTTTGCTGACGACAGTTTCACAATGCTGTAGTAAAAGCTATAATGATGGATAACTGGTCAGATCATGTAAATTGTACACTAGAACCTCTGTTAAGCTACCACTTCGCGTAAGAACTCATGTGTCTTTAAAAACAGGCTGTCGCTTAATGTAGGAAGAACGTAACGCAGAAACCTCATATTGCAGCTTTCTGCATAACTTCCATCATGCATTAAGTTAGCGTCTAGCTTTAAGACCCGGAATTAGGCCCCGTTTTGTTTGTGGCTTTAGAGGGGGTTTACTGTATATAATATGTCACTAGTTTACATCATATGTGGTTTACCGCGGTGTTTTGTCCTATCATTATTTCATTTTTTCTTTCTTTTTAATGAAATTTTACAATGATACATGTACATGTAATAGCATTTGCTGATTTCCATTCTGGATATTCACAAACTATATAGTAAGACATCTCTGTATAATTGACATGGGTGTGTTTAACCCTTCACTTGCTATTCACGTCAATATACCTACCTGTAAATAGTGAAGACCCAGATGAGACAGCTCCTGCAGGAGCTGTCTCATCAGGATCTGCACTATTTACAAGTTGATTACGCAACCGGTGCACTCCACAGCAGTGATTGCACAGCGAAATACGTGTACACAGTGAAGACATATGTAATTATACAACAGGGCATGGGTAAAGAAGGAGAAATGTGTTTTAAAATCCAGCAAGCGAATGGTTAATGCGGAACGAAAGTACTAGTGTATATTTTACTCGAACTGAAGATAGGACCTTCTGATCGACAGTCAGTCGAACTATACATGTATACAATTATTTAAATATTCGTTTGTCCTGCCCATGTTACTTGGAACTATGAGTCACTCATTGTTTATTATTAATATGTTAAGATAATTATGAGAACACAAGTTGTCGGACATCCGGGAATATCAGTGATAGAAGTACACTCGGTGATTTTCGTCATATTTCAGTCAGGCCGAACAACAATTTAAAGTATGGAGCGTTTTGTAGACTTGCTACCTAGCTTAGAAAATTACACACGTTTGTTTTATATATGAAAAACAGAATACAGCTCCACGTCTCTAGTTGCGAAGTGAACAGTCGTGCACTCAGCAATACGTTTGTAAACGAATTATAGACTGGCTACAGGGCTAGAAGATATAGCATGCACTTATTTAGAGTGTTACACCCTTGCTATGTGAAAAAACATGGCAAGTTTCTGGTTGCAACCGATTACAAACGGTATTTACCACAGACGTGACCCAAGCCGACATTGAATGCATGTTGACAATCAGTCATATCTGATATCTTGAGAACTTCATCCTCTATCAATATATGTTGAACGGGTTTATGAAATAAGTCTTATAATTGTTTCATAGCACGAACAGAATTATTTAACATGAATAATTTTGACAAAGCGCGTCAATGTCTAGCAAATAATGTATGTTAACCTTTTGTACGCTTCAATCTGTCGTCAGCTAGAAGTGTCGTCTACTAAGTTATTTTTTCTTCCTTTTATCTTCAATATTACACCCATACTGACACTCTGGACCCCGAGGAGACGTGGTTTAACTTACATGGATACATTTTTTCTTTCGTAAGTTTATCAAGACTTATTTGCAGCTGGCGAAAGAGTAAATCCATTATGAGATAACAATAACACTCAAAAATATCCGTGTCTTGGCGTTTGCTATAGGTGGTAGCTTAATGCAGGGCAAACGTTATACAGAAATATCCTATAGGAGCTTTCTGCATTACTTTGACCATGCATTAAGCAACCATCTGCTTTTAAAGACCCTTATATGAATAAAGTATGTGGTCGCTTTAAGGTGCTTTTGCTGTACAACATAAGCCACGATTTCAGTAACTTGTTTTTATTTAAACTGTCCTTTGTAAACAAATAATGCATGGTGAAGTTTTAACTGACAGTCGTTTGCATTATCCTGACACTGAATGTTCATTGTACCAAAGATAATTACGCTGAATCAGAGTATATAACAAAAGATTTAGTGACCTAAAAAACAATAGGGGTCATCTAATGGCCATGACCAACCACCACAGCAAGTTTGAAGATCCTAAGCACAGCCCTTGAACAGTTATTGATCGGAAACCATTTCACCAGTCGAGGTTATGGTGACCTTGACTTTGACCTAGTGGCCTAAAAACAATAGGGGTTATATATTGGTAATGACCAACCACCGATCCTAAACCAAACCCTTTTGCAGTTATTGAATGGAAACCACTTCACCAGTTAAGGTCATGGTGACCTTGGCATTTGACCTAGTGACATCTAAAACAATAGGGGTCATCTAGTGGTCATGATCAACCACCACAGCAAGTTTGAAGATTCTATGCCAAGCCATTTATTAGTTATTGATTAGAAATCATCGATCTGCCGACCGACAGACCGACCGACCGACATGTACAAAGCAATATAACCCCATTTTTTCAAAAGGGGGATATAATTAAGATTTACTTATGGAAAGTGATTTTGATTATTGTCCAGTATTTTTTTTATTTTAGCATATCTAGTATTTTAGTAAAGCTTAATGCAGGTCAAAAGTAATGCAGAAAGCTCCTATAGGAGCTTTATACCTTACTTTTGCCCTGCATTAAGCAACCACCTGCTTTTTAAGACTCCTATGTTCAATAAATTAATGACCGCTTAAGACAGGTTTTACTGTACAAGACACTGGAGAATAATGTTTCAATGCAGTTACTTGGTATAAAGTTAGATACATTCACAACAATTAGAGGGAAAACAAAAATATAGCAGTTATTTTCGTTCACGACCGGTCTTCATGTCGCATATACTGCTGCAAATCACAAATCATTGCACAGGGATTTTGCTCGTCACAATTTCAACACAGATATTTTGAGCCCATATATCTCCAAACCATATACTTTTTATTTCTTTTTGCCTTTAGCCACACTTTCTGACAAGGTTCTTTTACAGAACATGGAAATGCAAAAACAAATTCCATATACCAACCCCTTGATAAGACTTAAAACAGGAAGTGCGATTTGGAAAAGCATGTCAGGAGTAAAGCTGAAATTCGAAGCCTATGTCAACATTGTATTGTTATAAACAAGCTTAGTAGTGCATGTCAAATGTAAGCCGATGATCCGTATATAGTGTACTTTTCAGACATACCAAATATGCTGTATTGTGCAAAGCGCAGCAAAACAAAGGAAACAATACCCATTTAACTGCAATCTGATCATGCAGGGTGCATATACAGCAGAACCCTTCTAACCCGACTGATGAATGTGTAGACATGTGTGTCTTTAAAAGCAAGTGGTTTCTCAATGCAGATCGAACGAAACGCAGTTTCTGCATAACTTTATGACTCAGTAATAGGCCAGTTGTTTGTTTGTTGGTCGCTTTAGAAGTGTTTTACTGTAAAGAGCTACAGATAAAGGTGCGTACACAAATACTAAAATCGTCATTTTCCCCAAATTCTTTGTTGTGACCACTCTTTAGAATCGACTCGAAGAAGATGTTTTAATTTATGAATCCTATCTGGACCTCTACTGTAGTTTGTTATGCTCAACTGCCCTTTTGACTGCCATGTACTGGGTCCATGCTTATAAAGCTTTTAGTTGAGCCTGAGATCGTTCTCAAGCTTTTGATTGGTCAGATTTGAGCCAAAGTCTCAAATCTGACCAATCAAAAGCTTGAGAACTCAAATCTGACCAATCAAAAGCTTGAGAACGAAACTCAGACTCAACTAAAAGCTTTATAAGCATGGACCCAGATCTCTTCGGCTTTGCCAATACTTTGGGTCAAGGCGCCATTTTATGATGGTAAATTCATACTTCATAAATGCATATTTATAGTTGTACTCCAGATCTAGCGTAATAACTGTCAAAACATACCTCCTGCCTGGTGATAGCTATTACGCACGATTTAATCCATTAAGATGCGATAAGAATCGGAATAATCTTGCTAATATCAGATCCTTTGTGTAGGCTACAATTTACCCCTGTCAAAAGTCACGTGATGGACTAGATCCCTTCGGCCGCTTTTCTGCAGAGAGTTACAATTTAGAGTTAGACAAAGAAACACGTGTTTATGCCATGCTAGATGTCTAGTACTCAGGATATCCTGAACAAATAAGTATGTCTCCTCCATTCATAATGGGGAAACATATTGTTTTTGGTCGAGATGTCCGTCCGTCCGTCCGTATGTCCGTTTGTCTGTCACACTCGTGTCCGCTCCATATCTCTCACGAATATGGAAGGATTTCAAAATGCTTTGGCACAAAAGTTCGACTCAACAAGACGATGTGCAGAGCATTCGATTCAGGCACGTGGGTAAAAAGTCTAGGTCATCATTCAAGGTCAAATGTTTGTAGCCACACACTTCGTGTCCGCTCCATATCTCTTTACCCCTTGGAAGGATTTCAAAATGCTGTGGCACAAATATTCTCCATAATAAGACGATTTGCAGACAGCAGGATTCAGGCACATTCTTCAAAGGTCAAGGTCACAAAAAACTAAATTCAAGGTCATGATCACAATTCAAGGTCAAGTATTCACACTTTCTTGTCTGGACGATAACTCCTACATGACTAATGCCATTTGATTGACACTCCATACATTGTCAGAGCATGGTGAGAGGAAGTGTCTTGCAAAAGGCCATAACTCTGGCTTTAATACTTTTGGAGTTATTGCCCTTTATTACATTTTCTTGCCCGACCAATAACTCCTGCTCTACTGGTGCTATTGGACTGATATTTCATGTATGGAAAAAGCATGATGACGGAAGTGTTATGCACAAGTATCATAACTACGTTTTCAACAATATTGCAGTTATTGCCTCCCATATTCTGCAGAGTTATGGTAATTTTTACATGGAAATTTTGTCTGCAAGGTTTCTCCAAAACCTTTAATTGGATATTCATTAAATTTCATAGGATTGATTAGCATCATGCCTAGTTGTGCATATATTATTCCTGTTCCGGTTTGATGAATTTCTGCGGAGTCTGTTTTCATTAATATTGCAGTTATTGCCTCCCATTTTCTGCAGCGTTATGGGACTTTGAAATTTTTACATGGAAAATTTTGTCCGCGGGTTTTCCCCAAAAATCTTTTATCAGACGTTCATGAAGCTTCATAGGATTGATCAGCAGCATGCCTTGTTGTGCATACTTTATTCCTTTTCCAATTCGATTATTTTCTGCAGAGCTATAGGACTTTGGAAAAATTTGTCCACGCGCTGGGGGAGACATCAGTTTTTGTATCAAAAACAATTCTAGTTTATTTCCATATAGTTACTTTTTACATTTGGACTTGCAATTTTATTGTTTATGGATTAGTCATTACCACTGTTATACATTACGAACTGGAATTCCAGGATACATAATAAATTCATACAAATACTGTCGGAGCAGTTTTCAATCTACCAACTCCACAACATACAAACGCTCTTCAATTCTGTAAAGTTCTACCACAGCTCTTCTACTATTCTACAAACGTGTTCTGCACTATACATCTCAGCGTTACTACAACAGTCTCCAAACTAGTTGATACTGTCACACTGTGAGTGTGTGTTTGAAGCTAAAGTGGTAGACAATTAAGCAGATGGCAAGTTTTCCGACGTTAATATGTGACCTCGAATGGGTAGTTACATGTACAAGATTGCACAAGACAAATACCTTCTTTCATAAGTCATTAATAAGTCCTTTCACTCCATATCAGAAACTATAGAATCATATCTATAGCAATTCATAAACAAACGAAGCCGACCCTTATCAGAAGCTTCCTACACAGGAGTCGTCTGATATGGGTCTACTATGATTGCAAAGACGTAGAAAGGTTAAATACATGTACAATAAAACGTCTCTAAACTGGAATTCTAGTAGAGTGGTTGCTTAATTCAGGGTGAAAGTCATGCCGAAAGCTCATAGAGGAGCTTTCTGCATGACTTTCATCCTGCATTAAGCCGACACCTGCCTCCAATACCGATATTTATACTAAAATTTACATCCGGTTTAGAGGGGGTTTACTGTATAACTGCATTGTCTTTGTTCTACAAACATACACTTCTAGTGTCATCCAGTTTGGATTATGATGAGACACCTAAATGTAGTTACTCAGCGCCCCGTACAGATATACACTGTTTGTAGATCCACCATGGCGTGCTAAAGCCTTTACACCATTTTAAAGTAAACCCTTTCTAAACCGGAGCTTTCCGCGTGACTTTCACCCTGCATTAAGCAGTCACCTGCCTAAAATATTTAAATTCTTCTCTACTAGAATTCCGGTTGGGGTGTTAAGGATTTATCAATAAGGGGCTGTTTTGACCCCGACACATACTGTAAATCAGATTGATATTACTTCATAAGTAACCAGAGCAGACCATTATCATGGGAAGGCATATCTGTCAGGTAAAACTATAAGTACATCTATATGCAATGTCATTGAAGCTCTCACAGCCCCTTCACTTTCTTATCTCAACATGTTTGACATCAATAGCATGTCTTAAATTACACTGTTGAACCGTCATACTGCTGTGAAAGCTGTGTCTGATCAAACTGTGATCTACTACATGTTAACTAATTTTCGATTCGGTCAAGGTGCTTGGGAAACTACTGACCAGTTTTCAAACATATTTCTACATGTTTTTGCATGGAACATTAGAGACTCGTGTCCCGCACTGTAAGGGTTAATACAATGTAATACATGTAGTTATATTTTACCTGACATAGATATTTAAAATATTTGCAAACAGGGTAGACATGGGCCAAGGGTCTTCTCTGATTGCTTATAAAATAACATAGATCTGATAGTACAATGTGTGCCATGGTAAAACTCCCTTAGTTCATAACGCCATTATGTGTGTGCCATGGTAAAACCCCCTTAGTTCATAACGCCATTATGTGTGTGCCATGGTAAAACCCCCCTTAGTTCATAACGCCATTATGTGTGTGCCATGGTAAAACTCCCTTAGTTCATAACGCCATTATGTGTGTGCCATGGTAAAACCCCCATAGTTCATAACGCCATTATGTGTGTGCCATGGTAAAACTCCCTTAGTTCATAACGCCATTATGTGTGTGCCATGGTAAAACTCCCTTAGTTCATAACGCCATTATGTGTGTGCCATGGTAAAACTCCCTTAGTTCATAACGCCATTATGTGTGTGCCATGGTAAAACCCCCTTAGTTCATAACGCCATTATGTGTGTGCCATGGTAAAACTCCCTTAGTTCATAACGCCATTATGTGTGTGCCATGGTAAAAACCCCTTAGTTCGTAACGCCATTATGTGTGTGCCATGGTAAAAACCCCTTAGTTCATAACGCCATTATGTGTGTGCCATGGTAAAACTCCCTTAGTTCATAACGCCATTATGTGTGTGCCATGGTAAAACCCCCTTAGTTCATAACGCCATTATGTGTGTGCCATGGTAAAACTCCCTTAGTTCATAACGCCATTATGTGTGTGCCATGGTAAAAACCCCTTAGTTCGTAACGCCATTATGTGTGTGCCATGGTAAAAACCCCTTAGTTCATAACGCCATTATGTGTGTGCCATGGTAAAACTCCCTTAGTTCATAACGCCATTATGTGTGGCCATGGTAAAACCCCCTTAGTTCATAACGCCATTATGTGTGTGCCATGGTAAAACTCCCTTAGTTCATAACGCCATTATGTGTGTGCCATGGTAAAAACCCCTTAGTTCGTAACGCCATTATGTGTGTGCCATGGTAAAAACCCCTTAGTTCATAACGCCATTATGTGTGTGCCATGGTAAAACTCCCTTAGTTCATAACGCCATTATAATATACAACTAACAAGTATTCATGGTGTCCTTATTATTTGCATGAGGTGAATGATAAAGGCATTCCAGATTATCACTATTCTGTATTACTATCGGCTTATCATGATTCGGTTTGATTTGCATTCTGGTTAACCCATTACCTCATAGGCTATTTTTAGATACAACCTCTTTGTATAAATCTACCGAAAAGGAGCATTAACTAGAGAAAAGGAAAAATTTTAGAATTTTGTAGTTTGAAACCATTGTGATAAATAGAGCATTTGCTCCTATAGGAGCAAATGCTCTATTTATCACAATGGTTTCTCAACGTGACTTTTAAAGAGTCGTCAAACGTCGTAAATATGAGGGAATGGGTTAATGTTACTGATGTTAGCAGGGGAGATAAATAAGATACAGTAAAATCTCATTGGTTGGAACCAACATTTACCGAAAAGGAATATTTTCTAGAGAATAGGAAAATTTGAGAATTATGTAGTTTTGAAGCCATTGTGAGAAAAAGAGCATCTCCTATGAAACAATTGCTCTCATAGTGGTTTCAGAAAAAACATAATAAGTTTAAGTAAGTGTATGCCATTAACGGTCCATATGACAAGTGGCAGCTTAATGCAGAGTGAAAATCACGTAGCAAGCTCTTTAGGAGCTTACTGTGTGATTTTCATCCTACATTAAGCAGTCACCTGCCGAAAGATATATTAATTCTTCCTTACTAAAAGTCCGGCTGAAAGGGGTTTAACTGTATAATGAAGCGAATTATACAGTATTAGTTTGATTTTATAATTATAAGCACACAATCTATATCCACTCTGTAAAATGCAGTCTAAAACATTCTTCTTTACAAAAAGTTTGGATTGCTAAGGATTTACTTTTATTTGAATTTCATAGAGGATTCATACACAAGCATATTAGGGTTGCGCACCAAAACCTGCAAAGGCAAAAGCATTTAAGTACTTTTTTGCTGAGGCTGCACATGAATGAATAACCTTGAACCAGAATACTATGGATGTTTTGCTAGACGTGAAGATGACTTTTCAAAACGAGTCACGTTCTCGTTACGATAAAATGCATGATGTCGCTTATTGAATTTGCCATAGACCAAAGTCGCTGATAATGAACGTTAATCCTGTCCGTGTTAAATATTCATGTAAGAAATAATGACATTAGGAATATATTTAGCTGGATTTTTAGAATATAAAATGTTTAAGGGTTGTTTCTGTTTTGACACAAACTGTAGGATTAGATCTATATCATGTCAAAATCAAACAGAATTGGGGCCGACTGATGTGGGTCTACTCTGTTTGCAATATGTGAAAAAGGCGGTTATATTAGGGAAATGGTTAACCCTTTCCCTCATAGAAACGTGTTTTCACGCATTTGCAAACAGAGTAGACCCAGATCAGACGGCTCCTAGAGGAGCCGTCTGATCAGGGTCTGCTCTGTTTGCTTATGGAATTTGATAGATAGAGCTGTGTCTTTACTTTCTAATATATCTACAATGTACCACCTTCCAGATTTGATTTTGTTCATGAATATTCAATGGGTATTAAAATTTGAACTGAACATAGAACATGGAAATGGTTAACACGCGCAGTATTTTGGATAATCCGTGACATGGACATGTTGTTAACCCTTACCTCGCTGCAAAAAAAGTTCTGCTCAAATTTGAATTCAGTGCAAGTTCAACTTGGCCATACTTCCGATTCGATTAAGTTTTCTGAGAAAATATTGTCCGAGTGGCAAACAGTCTGCATTCTGATGAGACGCCGAGTTCGTCCGTGTCTCATCTGGATCTATGCTGTTTGTAAATGCGAGTCAAGTCGATGATAGCCGGATACTTGGAGTGAGATGTAAAATAAGAAAAGTTAATTGAATATCGCCGCCAAATCATATGTCTTCGAGCCGAATATCTCCGCAAAGCCTATCTCTTCAAACCGATTGTCTCCACCAAGCCCTTTCTATTCCAGCCGAATATCTCCGCCAAACCCGATCTCTTCAAACCGAATGTCTTCACCAACCCTTTCTATTCGAACGGAATATCTCCGCCAAACCCTATCTCTTCGAGCCGAATGTCTCTACAAAACCCTATCTCGCCAAGCGGAATATCTCCGCCAAACCCTTTCTCTTCGATCTATATATCCCCGCCAAACCCTATCTCTTCAAGCGGAATATCTTCACCAACCCTTTATCTTCGAGCCAAATTTCCCCGCCAAACCATATATATTCGAGCGGAATATCTCCGCCAAACCCATTCTCTTCGAGCCAAATATCCCCACCAAACCCTATCTCTTTCGATCCGAATGTCTCGAGTAACAACAAAATAGGGCTTTACTGAGATATACGAGACATGGAAAGATCAGTGCGCATTTTATCTGCAGTCTATGTTCCAGTAAGAACAGTGCCAATATTACAAAATCAAATGGTCTCTTGGTCTCTGATGAGTATTTACCCTTACAACGCTGAATTATGAAATGGACTAGTCCAAAATTCAAACAGGTTAAGCTTACGGTGAATATTTAGGGTTTTTTCGATAAAAAACGTGTAACATCGTGTAACTCCTCTAGGAGCCCTCTCATCTGGGTCTACACTGTTTGCAAAGGACATTAGTGTCACGTGTCCCGCACTGTGAGGGTTAATCCGCTATGCGCGACAGAAATGACGCGCTATTAGCGTGAATGCAGATGATCCTTCGAGTAAGACTTCTATGAAATCTAAGTTGGATTCTAGCTATTTGTCACTAAGTCGATACTTTCTACAACATGTATCAGCGAATCGAAACAAAGTTAAAATGCGCAAGAAATGAGTTTGAGTTGGACTCATTTTTTCATCACTGCCCGGTCTTAAAATAGCAGCCCCCCTATCTAAACCGGACTTTGGAAGTAGTATCAATAGTGGTCTTTATAACAGATGACAGCTTAATGCAGGGTGAAAGTCATTCTGAAAACTCCCAAAGGATTTTTCTGACTGATTTTTTCATCCTGCGTTAAGCAACCGCCTGTTTGAAAAGATCTTTACTAAACATCCGATTTAGAGGGGTTTTACTACAATTACAATATACAAATTTTCAATATTCACGTTTTTATTACGATAAAAGTGCACGCCGTCGCATATACATGTATATGGTTTACATTTTGGACATGGTGCGCTGAAGATGAACATTAACCCTTACAATGCTGAATTTTTAAATGGACTATTCAAAATTTCAAACATATCAAGCATATGATGAATATTAAGGGATTTGTACCCGCATGACAAACAGTGCAAACTCTGGTGAGAGGGCTCCACTAGGAACCATCTCATCTGGGTCTACACTGTTTGCAAAAGACATAAGTGACTCATGTCCCGCACTGTTGGTTTAGCATGCACTGTGTTTAGAGTTACCCGTGATATTTTCACATGAGCCGCATCAAATCTTAACCCTTTACATCATAGGCACTGTTTTATGCCTTTTGGCAAACACTGTAGGCCCAGATCAGACTATATTGTATTGTAGGTGCTATCTAATCAGAGAATGCATAGCTTGTGCTCAAGATCTTTTAAGTCTGAGTTTACCCTGCCTTTCTTTCAAAATACAATTTGAGATACTTATTGTGCAAAAGTGTGGAGCATAAATCATCAGTATCCATTGAATAGAGGGTCTAACCAATTCTCTCATATTGAGGTCTTTGGACGCCTCTTTAAAAGTCACTTTTTGAAACTATTGTGATAAAAAAATCATTTGCTCCATTAGGTCAAATGCTCTACTGATCTAAATGGTTTCAAGGCCACACAATTTTAAAATGTTCCTAATTTTAGCTCACGTAGCACAAAGTTCCAGGTGAGGTATTGTGAGGGGACAGTGTCCGTCGTCGTGCGTCGTGCGTATGTGCGTCGTCAACAATTTACTTAAACATCCTCTTCTCTGAAACCATAAGGCTTAGATCTTTGATATTTGGTATGTAGCATCATCAAATGGTCCTCTACAAAGATTGTTCAAATTATGACCCCGGACCAAAAATGGTCCCGCCCCATGGCTTATCAGTTTTTCATAGGAATTTATTTTAAAAATCTGCTTCTCTGAAACCATAAGGACTAGTTCTTTGATATTTGGTATGTAGCATCATCTAATGGCCCTCTACAAAGATTGTTCAAATAATGACCCCCGGATCAAATATGGCCCCGCCACAGGGCTTATCATTTTTTCATAGGAAAATCTTTAAAAAGCTTCTTCTCTGAAACCGCAAGGCCTAGACTTTTGATATTTGGTATGTAGCATCATCTAATGGCCCTCTACAAAGATTCTTCAAATCATGACTCCCGGACCAAAAATGGCCCCACTCTGGGGCTTATCAGTTTTTCATAGGAAAATATTTAGAATTCTTCTTCTCTGAAACCTTATGTCCTAGACCATTGATATTTAATATATAGCATGATCTAATGGCCCTCTACAAAGATTGTTCAAATCATGAACTTGGGCCAAAAATGGCCCGCCCCGGGGCTTATCAGTTTTTCATAGGAAAATCTTTAAAAATCTTCTTCTCCAAAACTGTAAAGCCTAAACCTTTGATACATATGTATTTGCTATGTAGCATCATCTAATGATTTTCTACAAAGATTGTTAAACTTGTTACCCCCAGGGCCAAAAGTGGTCCCTCCCCATGGCTTATCAGTTTTTTTAATAGGTAAATCTTTAAAAATCTTCTTTTCCGAAACTGTAAGGCCTAGATCTTTGCAATTTGGTATGTAGTATCATCAAATCGTTTTCCACCAAGATTGTTCAAATAATGACCCCAGGACCAATATTACCCCGTCCCTGGCATCATCTTAAGTTCTTTTATTAAGATTATTCAAATGTTAACCTCCAGGCCTAAAATTATGGCCTTTGGTTTAATATTGGCCCCAATCTGAAGCTGATTTATTTTTACACAGAAATACAGTGCATGCATAAGTCTATAATAACCAGGTGAGCCATTTAGGGCCATCATGACCCTCTTGTTAGTAAATGCTCCTTGTCAGTAGATTTGTGCAAAGAGGTTGGGTTTAAAATAGCCAATGAGGTAATGGGTTAACTGGTATTCTGCAAACACGACCTGTTTGGCATGCCGTATGTCGTCAGGAGCCAAGCTGTTTGCCACTAGATCGACGATTTAGCGAATCGAAATAGCACTAAAATGCAGAACACGGGCGTGTGTGGTTGACACGATTCCAGTGAGTAGCAGCAAGACAGTGTTTGTTGAAGAAATATAGCGGACTATTTACTTCGATTTCATAAACATGCATCTTATCATTGATAAGGATTAATAATCCATACGGCCCAGAACAACAGACAAATGTGCCCACTCAATTACTAAAATCGCCTTTTCTCAGCCAAACCCTATGTTGTGACCACTCTTTAGAATCGTCGCTAAGAGACGATTCTAAAAAGTGGTCGCAGCATAGGGTTTGGTAGAGAAATAAAGAAGTTCTTTTTTAAAATAGTTTAATTTATGCATCTTGTCTAGACCTCTGTACGCTAATCAGGTATACCCAGCATGGAGTGCTCTAGTACTCTGTCAACCTCGTTTTCGTCCGTGTTGACACTTGTCTTGTTTGAATAAATTATGTTTTCGAAAACATTTTAACCCTTCGCTAGCTATTCACGTCAATATACCTACCTGTAAATAGTGAAGACCCAGATGAGACAGCTCCTGCAGGAGCTGTCTCATCAGGGTCTGCACTATTAACAAGTTGATTGTGCAACCAGTGAACTCCACAGCAGTGATTGCATAGCGAAATACTTGTACATAGTGAAGATATATGTAATTATACAACAGGGCATGGGTAAAGAAGGAGAAATGTATTTTAAATATCAGCAAGCGAAGGGTTAACTGACAAATGTAAAGATGAGCGTTTGAGAAAGAATTGTCTCGAGTGTCAAACAGGGTAAAGCGTCCAACGCACTTCCTTGAACGAATTTGTGGGAATCTACCCTGTACTGGCTTATGTGTTTTTATGTGATAAGAAGTCATTTAGGACATGCTGTTTATTTAACATATTTTTAACAATGTCGCACATTCATAAATTTGTTGTAAGGCTAACCTTTATCTGGTTCAGGGCGATCTGACCGACATTTAGAAACTAGATTTTAGCCATGGGAGACGGCGAGAACCCCATCGTCTTATCAGAATCCAAACTGTTTGCTACTTGGTCAATGGTTTCTCAACACATTTAAACGACTTTGAAAGTAAGTAGAAGCCGAAAAAGTTCAGAGCTTGAGCAGACATTAATTTTGGCAAGATAAGAGAAAATCTGCGCGAGTACTGGAGTACTCTTTGCACAACGAAACCTGAATTCATATTTGTAGACGGTTGGTTGGATGAAACAAGAACTCAATTTGTTCGATTTACCAATTCTCTCATATTGACGCCTTTTGACACCTCTGTAAAAGTCACTTTTTGAAACCATTTTGATAAATAGAGCATTTGCTCCGTAGAAGCTCCAATGGTTTCAAAACTACACAATATAAAACAAATTCTTTTTTCTGGTAGTAAATGATCCTTTTCGGTAGATTTATTCAAAGAGGTTGGGTTTTAAAATAGCGTACGAGGGAATGAGTTAAAAATGAATGTTGTGAAGATGTTGGTCGTTGTATTCAGAGATATCCCATTGTAGTGAGAATGTCTGCTCAAGTTTGCATCTGGCGCAGCTATTACTACAGTAAAACCTCTCTATAACGGCCACTAAAGTGTAAAAATTAGTTTGAATTTGGTACAGGTGGTTGCTTAAAGCAAGGTAAAAGTAAAACAAAACTCTCCTATTGGAGCGTTCTGTTTTACTTTCATTTTGCTTTAAGCAGCCACCTGCCTTTAACACAAAATAATTTATGTTATTTAGTGGCCTTTATAGAGAGGTTTTACTGTACTTCCGATTCGATGGAGCTTTTGAGAAACTATTAATGTAGTATCATGACATCAGACGTTGAGATTATAAAACGTTTTGCTTGAGTCTGAGATCATTCTCAAGCATCTGATTGGTCAGATTCTTCAACTTGCTCAGAATCTGACCAATCAGATACTTGAGAATGATCTCAGACTCAGACTCAGGGTCAGGGTCCATGCTTATAAAGCTTTTAGTTGAGTCTGAGTTTCGTTCTCAAGCTTTTGATTGGTCAGATTTGAGTTCTCAAGATTTTGATTGGTCAGATTTGAGCCAAAGGCTCAAATCTGACCAATCAAAAACTTGAGAACGAACTCAGACTCAACTGAAAGTTTTATAAGCATGGACCCAGAAGTTTTATTACCTTGATCCCAGTTTTTGAGAAACAATTGATGGAGTGTCAAACAGCTTGGATCTTGATGAGATGCCGAGTTAATGTAATAAGATATTGGTTCAAATCCAATAACTATACATAGTGTGGTGTGTTCTTCATAAACTACAATTTCGGACAATGTTTTCACTCTACATCCTTCATTTTTGCTTATCAAAATAAATCCATAAGAGAGTTTGCTCAGTCGGCTTAAGTATTAGCTCAATCCCATGGATATGTTAAGAGGTATATGTGCCTTTAATTTTTCAAAAATAGTAGTTTCAAACTTATTTACATTCCACCACCTGTAACTTCTTACTGATACTTACAATATCTAAACAAGGATCCAATGTTATTAAACTTCTGAATCTGAGTCTGAATCTGAGTTAATTCTCGAGTATCTGATCAGTTAGACGACTGAGAATGAACTCAGGCTCAGGCAAAAAGTTGTCTCGGTATATTTCGACCAATGTTTTATTACTGGCAATATCAGACATTAAAATATATATTCAAGTTTGCTTGAGTCTGAGATCATTCTCAGATACTTGGAAATGACCTCAGACTCCGACTGGTCCTAGTGTTAAGCTATGTTATTTAAATTTGTTTTTGCAAACAAGCTCCCGTTTTCGATACTTTATGCTTTTCGTCATTAGGTACATTTTGCGTGAGTCTGACAAAGATTTGGCCAATTACGCAGATACTTGAAAATGAACTTATATGTTTTATAACACTGGAGCCATGATTGTATGAGCTACTGTAGAGACGAAAACAATGTCTCCAGCTGCTGAAATGTGAACGTGCCGGTGGATTTTGCAAAGAGCAGACTGATTTCAACAATCAGCAATTATAAAATAACACTTGACAAACACCAAAACGCATTTATCCATTTGTACGAAAAGTGTAAATAATATTAGTACGTGTAAACCATCAACGAATTGAAAACCACTTTAAGAAAAAAGCTAAAAGCGATACGCATAGTGCGCCGGGTTTCCATAGAAATACGAAATACAGATTAAAATTACCCAAAAACAAATATGGATATATTTTCTGTTTTGAGTGGTTAACCATATAATGTCCCAGGCCCTCTTACCTTGTCAGGGTTGTTGGGCTTAAATTTCACTACCATGTTTTATTTGCTTTTGTGATAACTGAATAATTAAAAGAGACTTAGGCCTATATTAGAATGTGAAAAGACGAAATAAATTTCATCGACTTCAAATTTATTATGAGAGGGGGGGGGGGGGGGGGGAGAGACGGGGAGGTGAGAGAAGAAAGCGACACACTTTTGATCAACACTGTTGGCCAGTATTTAAAAAAGAATGAATAGTCATGGTCCTCTGAACAATAGAAGATCATCTAAGGTTTGATTCGAAGGATATGACAATGTCTGTTTGGCCCTGCTCTTTGTGCGTTGGTTTTTAGGACACTTCTACTGACTGAACTCTCACCAAATGTCAGAGGAATGATCTGTAGGTAACCCTCTATCAGATGTATATACTGTCAACCAAAGATCTGTGGCATCTGCTTTTAACCTTTTCCCTCATATAAACGTGTTTTCACGCATTTGAAAACAGAGTAGACCCAGATCAGACGGATCCTAGAGAAGCCGTCTGATCAGGGTCTGCTCTGTTTGCTAACAGAAATTGATAGATCTGTTTCTTTGCTTTCTGAAATTTATACAATGTTCCACCTTCCATAGTTCTTTATAACTTATGTGTCCATAAATATTTAGTAGGTATTGAAATTTGAAATAAACACAGAACAGGGAAAGGGTTAAATCGTCAAATGCATTTCCACCAAGTTTCACAGGGATTATCTGCAGATTATCCTTTATCAGATTTGTAGAACTCATTCTGGGCCGTTGCATAATTAGGTCACATGAGCTAAATATATATTTTAATGAACAATTTCTTACATGAAATCTCCTCCTAAAGCATTGATTGGATTTACACCAAATTGCACAAGAATGATCCTCGGGTGACCCTTTATTGAAATAAAATGTTTCCAATCGGTGAATCCCCTGCACAAAAGTTGCAACTGTAGTTAATTACAGATTTTTACAAACAGTTTCTTACCACTGAATGGGAATTAGCAAAACTTTATCGAAATGGTGCTTAGATGGTCCTCTATCAAAGTTTCATAACCGGTTTTGATTGGCTGTATAGGTATGCCACATGAGCAAAAATAGATTTCAATGCACCCTGAAGCTGCGGAAAGAAAGATCATCCTAAGATGGTATTCTGTCAGTGAAATACAACGGGCTGAACAGTTATTTGCAAATCTACATAATAGAGCAGTTGACCTATAAACCAGGTGATCGATATAGGACCATCATGACCCTCTTGTTTGACTATTACAGGCAGTGACAGATGCTGAATATTCAACGACGAACTGTCCATCAGTGTAACGATAGAATCTACACAGTACGAAGAGCTAGCGAATTATGAATGACAAACTGTGCAGACCCTGATCAGAGGAATAGGAAGCTTCTGGTTTTGGTCTACACATTTTGTAAATGCCAGTACACTCGCTTCAATGAGTTAAAGGCCGGGTGTATCCAGCGTAATTGTTTATCCCTTATCATCCCGCTATGGGCAACATGCCTAGCCTTTGCAAACAGCTTGGATCCAGATTATATACCGAGTAAAGCGACGTCTCACCAGGACCCATGATGTTCACTTGATCAAGAGTTTATCAAAAGTTTGAGTCATGAAACTTGGTCAATATTTTTTCTCAAAAGCTTCATCTGGTGAGAAGTAGTCACTTGAGCAGATCAAAATTTAAGCAGACGTAAGTTTCTTCACAGAGGGGTAAGGGCTAACTACTGCAAGTATTATGCAATAAACCCTCTCTAAAACGGACGTTACGTTTAGTATAAATATTTCTCTTGGATATAGGTGGTAGCTTAATGCAGCTTAGGCGCTTTCTGCATGACTTTCATCTTGCACTAAGCAGCCACCTGTCTCAAAGTATCTATATTTAAATTCTTCTCTAAATTCTCCAAATTCTTGTGTCATGCTGTCTATCGGTGTTTTGGTGGTGGTTGCGTCTTGTATGTGGCTTTGCCTGCTTGACTTTACTACTTTTCCATCTACTAGAATTTCGGTTTAGAGGAGTTCTACTGTACTATTATGAATTCATTGTACTCGATTAGGCGAAAACGTAGGGGCGTGTCTCTTTATTGTTTTATAGGCGTCAATATAGAATACGCACTATATCAACGTGCATACATGTTTATTGTATCTTTAAAATATTGCTTTGTAGGTATACGCGCATCAATATACTTTGTAGTAGAGACGTACATACATGTATGTATATGTCTCTTTTTGCAGGGATTGTTTGGTCATTTCAGAAACTAGATTTCCACAAGCAAGTAGATAAGACCTTGATCAGATGGCTTCTATAGGAAGTGACGTTTTATTGACTGCATGTAGGATCTTAAAAACACATGGTTGCTGAATGCAGCACAGAAGAACACAAAGGACTCTGTGGGAGCTCTCTGCATTATCTTCTCCCTGTCATTAAAGCCCACTTGTCTGAAATACACAGTACTGAAATTTTACTGAATTATTTTTAAATTAATATCGTGCTTGAATTTGATTTAGGGTAAACAGTTAAATGGTTTTAACTCTTTCGCTGCCAATCCCGTATCTGTGATTACCTATGCAAACAGTTTGGATCCAGATGAGACGCCGAGTAACTCGGCGTCTCATCAGGATCCAAACTGTTTGATACATTTACTATGTTTTTGAAACAAAAAATGAAGAAAATCAAAAGAATGAAATTTTGTAGCAGACGACAGAGTTTGGCAGCGAAAGGGTTAAAACGTTGTTTTGGGGGAAACGATTTTATTCAGTTGAAGGTTTTAGCTAGTACGAATCACGTTTATGAAAATCATGCATGGAAAATCGTCTATGTTTCAAAGTGAAGAGAACGTGCCCTCTATGTGAGTCTCATCACTTGATCTCATCCATTGTAACAAAGGCTTGACCTATTTCCATAATTGGCATGTCTAATCTCTTCATTTCCCTGTTAACTTGAGCAGTCATCATTGATACATTGTGCCACATGCTGTTAATCTTGATAAGACATGCGTTTGTCTGAGTTGACTGTTATCGCACTATGTGTATAGAAACAATGCAATGCATGTTATAATATGCCGTTAAATGAGAAATGTCCTGATAAAGTCACTGTCTGGCATTTTTGGTGGAGTATACCCAACCTGACTGCCATACCAGGTCACATCATACATCACTGGAGATGTTGATAGGTATAGTGCTGTCCAGTAGTGTCCAGGCCATTCTCAGAGACCGCGACTGCTAGTCTGGATCTTCACTGATTGCAAAGCCAACGTTTACAAACAAACATGTAGAAATTGTCTGACACTGTAACATAACTATCTTAACCTAACTCGTACAACCCTACTATTCAAAGTCAAACTTATGGTGGATATTATGGGAGCTTTCTAAAGAAAAGTGTAACATGACACAGTACAGACCCTGGTGAGAGTGCTCCTCTTGGAACCCTCTCATCTAGGTCTACACTGTCATTAGTCATTAAGGGCATTAGTGGCTCGTGCACTGTAAGGTTTAATTATTTGGGCACCTAATTTTCTCCCCTCAGCCAGTTTGTAAAGCTGCACAATTCAGTTCGGCACCTGATAAAAATAGAACAGATTTGGAAATGACATTCGAAAGTCCCCAGCAACACCAGAAGCATACATGAAGGAAACACTCTTATATATATATATATATATATATATGTAAATTAGACTGGCATATTACCCAATAGTAAAGATTGCTTCTGGAGCGGTTTGATCTGGATCAACACTATTTGCCTTAGTTTGTCTGTCCGAAAACTTCAGGTAGTTAGGGTATTTGGTATATTCTGCACACTGCAGACGTGCATTAGATGGATACAAAAACGTTTGATAAGATGGCGTTCGGAAACAGTCATGGTATTATGCTATACAATTTCTCACATGAAAATGCTTCGTAACATTGGCTTTGGTTTAGTTTGTGCAATAAAATCCACAAAATATAGCAATTTGTAAGAAGGGCGCACGGGTATACAAATATCAGTCACATGACGAAATCACCATGACCATACTATGAATGAAAATATTCTCAAAGAGGCAGTTACTCAATAGAGAAGTGCGGGTCGGATTAGGTAATCACGTCCATAAAATGCAGGTGGTCAGCATGATAAGAAGCATAGCGGGAAACGGCTGAAGTGTCAGCTGCAGATAATTACCCCTGGAAAAAGTGTTAATCCCCCCCCCCTATAGTTACGCAATCTAATTCATGCCCAAGCGCATTTATATTAGTCGATATCAGAAATTTGATTCCAATGCATAGAATACTGCAGCGTCAGCAATCCTTTGATTCATACTGATGGACACTGTTGTTAAACGTAGGTTTCACTGCAAAGTCAGCGGTGAAAGGGTTGATAGTGAATGGGTAGTATGTCTTACCCCTGCTATGAAAATAATGTCTGCTCAGATATGCATCTGATACAATTTTGATTAATTTTGATTCGATCAAGCTTTGGGGAAATATTGATCGAGGATCAAACAGCTTGGATCCTGATGAGACGCTGAATTATTCGGCGTCTCATCTAGATCAAAGCTGTTTGCAAATGCGAGGCATGTCGTGGATATCGGGATAAGGCTCGCGACCATTAACCCTTCTCTTGCTGAATTTTAAAATACACTTCTCCTTCTTTACCCATGCCCTGTTGTATAATTACATATATATTCACTGTGTACACGTATTTCGCTGTGCAATCACTGCTGTGGAGTGCACTGGATGCACAATCAACTTGTAAATAGTGCAGACCCTGATGAGACAGCTCCTGCACGAGCTGTCTCATCTGGGTCTTCACTATTTACAGGTAAGTATATTGACGTGAATAGCAAGCGAAGGGTTAAAATACAGTAAAACCCCTCTGAACCGGAAATCTAGTAGAGAAGAATTTAAATACTTTTTTTAGGCAAGTGGCTGCTTATTACAGGATGAAAGTCAAGCAGAACGCTCCTAGATGAGCTTTTTACATGCCTTTCACCCTGAATATAGCTGCCACCTGTCTCCAAGATCGGGGTTTATAGTTTATTTAACTATCTGTTTAGAGAGGATTTACTGTTAATGTAATGTTGGGTATGTAAGACAGATAATAGATTCATGAAGGACTTTTGTAAATTCAAGAAACACCCTTAGGAACTTTCGGCATTATTTTTGCCCTGCATTAAACAACCGCCAGCTCTTTGATATGTAAGTGGCTGCTAATAACAGATTGAATTGTACTCACTCTATTGAGTATCCGACCATCTTATAACCATTCTCATTGGCTTACTGCGACCTGACTCAAATTTGCAAACAGTTATGATCCAGATGAGACACCGATTAATTCGGTGAATGGGATCTCAAACGTTTGTTCGAATCGGAAGTAGTCAAAGTTACACCAGATAAAAATTTCAGCAGACATTATTTTTTTACAGCGAGATAAGGGTTATGAATTGATCCGTGTATATGAGAGAAGGGTTCAAGAAGGCGGTACAACTCTATTTCTAAAGTACCTGTTGGCATGAAACTCTATTTCTCAAGTACCTGTTGGCATGATCTGTTCTCTTTTAACCCTTCTCGTGTTGGAAACATAATGTCTGTTCAAACTCTGATCTGTTGATTTATTTTACTGACATAAAATTTGTCCAAACTTTTGAGAAACTACAGAAAGATAGTCAACAAGCACGGATTGTTATGAGACGCCGAGTTACTCGACATTTCATCTGGCTTCAACTTGTTTGAAAATGACACTCAAGTCGAACTTAATCCTTTCAACACCATCAAACTTTAGTCTGAACAAATAATAAAGCATTTCATTCCTATGAATCCAAACAGGTCATCACAAACTGGTTGATCACCCCCAGAAGGGGGCTATCCTATGAAATGCGTTTTCCATTTGTGATATGGACAAGGGGAAGTGGAAAGTTTCTCCTATTACTGATGATAAGTGTAGCAGCGAATAGTTTTATGCATAGTTTTACAATTGCTAATAGCATTTATTCTCTGGATCAAGAAAGTGAAGAGGTTAATTGTCATAATTAAGCATGAGGTTAAGACAGTTTGGATTCTGATCAGACGAGTTACGTAATGTTTGCACGATCAGGATCCAAATTGTTTGCAAATATATAACTTTTATATTCAGGATCAAGTCAATGAAGGTGTTTATTATCCCAATTTAAGCACAAGGTAAATGAAAAGTGCAGGGGTATCTAGTCCAAATCATTTGACAGTTACGCAAGCTTATTTTTCATTCAAATAACCCTGTTATCATTCTTCATTGTGTTTTTCATCAGTCATAGTCATATTAAGTTTTGGATGCTTGCGTATTTCGCAGGAATGACAAAAGTGATGTCAAAGGTGTTGAGTAACTATTGACCAAGTGCCAAACGTCTGGAAACTGATCAGACGCCAAGTCACTCAGCATCTAGTGTGGGTCTAGACTGTTTGCAAGTGTGGGTTATGTCGCGATAAGCGAGAGAAAGGTTAACCCTTTCGGCGTTAAATTTTTAATTGTCGTCTGCAATCCAAGTTTGTTAAATCATTCAGTAAAATAAGGAAATGAGATAAATAAATGCAAATTTCAAAGGAATAAAGCACATAAATAGAAATAGAGATTGAGACAAAAAGTGAAGTCCCTGGTCAGACGCCGCCTTGAAAAGGCGGCGTCTGATCTGAGACTGTACTATTTGTCGTGGTGCATTTATGCGACTGCGGCGGTGAAAGGGTTAATACATTCTACAACACGAAGTAAAGAAGATATGAAGTGTTTGTTAACCCTTTACACCTTTACAAGACATACTTAAGTGTTTATGCATAAGTGAAACCTTTTACATGTTATTTAATTCATTCACCTATTAAGTATTCAAATCACCGAATAAGAATTAGAATTGAGGACAATGGTGTGTTAATGATAATTAATAAAACAACGTAATTTACTTTATGTATTGTCATATCAGTATAAGCGAGTCTGCACAATAAGGTGCAATTATTAATCCTTTATCTGAAGAATATTCATGAATGAAATTATGAGTTTTAATTAGCTGAATGTTTTGATAATGTCATATGAACATGGGAATGTTCGGCCTTGGCAGAACTGTAGAATCATATCTACATGCAGTAAAATCCCTCTAAACCGGACGTTACATTTGGTATACATATCGGTCTTGGAGACGGATGGCATCTTAATTCATTGTGAAAGTCATGCAGAAAGCTCCTCTAGGAGAGGTTTTTGAGAGGTTTCACTGTGCTGTGGTGGATTATTTCACTTGTTAGTTCATAAAAAATAAAATTTCAATCTCTATAATGATACTAATTGACCCTACATTGACATCTTTATAACTGAATTGAAGAAATGAAAATAAAAATCCTTAGCCAGGTTGAATAAGGACGGCTTCTGTTGTAGCACTGTAAAACAATTGGGTTAAGAAGTTACCTCATATCAATCAAGCACGAATCGTATTTCTTATCCTGTAAGTCTAAACCTTTCTTCTACGTGTACATGTATTTGCAAAACGTTTGCGTCATAATAAAGTGCCAAGATAATTGACATCCTATCAGGATCCACGCTGTTTAACACTCAGTCAATAGTTACTCAAAAGCTTTGATGGAATCAAACGCAGCCAAACTTGCATAAGATCATAACTTTAAGCATACATTGGTGTTTTAGCAGCGGAGTAAATGTTCTGTAAGAATGCTCATAAAGCCACAAGCACGCCATCACACGATGACATGTACCTGATTCGATGTGGATTTACCCGGTGGCATCTCATAAAAAGAACACACAACAAACGTTTGCTAAATGTTAACTAAAAACTGCCAAGGGTATCGCGGAGATTTACGTTATTAAGAATGTTTGAAATGATTTTGAGCTTTCGGATTCAATGACTATTTTATAATCTAAAATAAGCCTTATTATTTAACCATTTCCCTCTTATAAAAGCATTTTCACGCATTTGCAAACAGAGTAGACCTAGATCAGACGGCTCATATAGGAGCCGTCTGATCAGAGTCTGCTCTGTTTTCTGTCGACAGGATATAGATATGATTCTACAGTTTGTGTCAAAGCAAAACAAATCCTTGATAAAAAAAATTATTTTATACAAATTCAGCTAATAAATATCCATGATATCATCATTTCTCATATGAATATTGAACATGGAATGGGTTAACTAAGATCACTGACGGTACGAGTTTACTAGATTTGGTCTTTACCCCGCTGTAAAGGAGAAAAAAATGTCTGCTCAACGTTGAATCTGGTGCAATTTTGACATCAAATTCGTTCAAACTTTTGAGAAATCAAACAGTTTGGACCCTGGTGAGACACCGAGTCTCATCTGGATCTCGGCTGTTCGCAGATGCGGGTCAGGTCGCTGATTGCGGGAGAAGAGGAGTGTACTCAGTATAAACTCCCCAAACCCCTGTAGTCATACTTATTACTTGTTCCAAGAACACATCTGCATTATATTTATTTCTCCTTCCAACTTATTCACTGTAGGTATTTTTGCAACATCATTGTTCTATTTAGAATTAATCTGGTGCATTTCTGATGTTTAACCCTTTCCCTTATGTAAGCGCATTTTGACGCATAGATCTGCAAACAGAGTAGACCCAGATCAGACGGCTCCTATAGGAGCCGTCTGATCAGGGTCTGCTCTGTTTGCATATGGTGCAATAAAGATCTGATTCTACAGCTTCTGCCTGAGCCAAACTGTTCTGTGTTCATGTGCCATTATAAAAAAAATCATATTAATATTCATGAGGTCATTTTTTCCTACACGAATATTAATCAGGGAAAGGGTTAACCTTCAGTCTGTTGAGTAGCTTTTCCACCTATCAACCCTTGGTCTATTTCGAATTGAAAACTTAAGACAGCTTGGTTTGGTGGAATATAGTACATGTAATCGAACTGTCCGTGTATGTGTATGTATGTGTGTGTATGTGTATGTATGTGTATGTATGTGTGTGCATGTGTGTATGTGTATGTATGTGTATGTATGTGTGTGTATGTGTGTATGTATGTGTGTGTATGTATGTGTGTATGTATGTGTGTATGTATATGTGTATGTATGTGTATGTATGTATGTGTATGTATGTGTATGTATGTGTATGTGTGTATGTGTATCCGTATGCCCATGTACAGCCTGTCAAATTTGGTGAGTACATCTTTGGAATATAGGTCACACTGTGCATCACACATGTCAATGTCATTGTTTTGCTTTGGGGACATGTATTCACTTACTGTGGCACATTTCTTGTTCTTTTCTGTAGTATTGGTTAATGAGGCGGGCGGTGGTTTAACACTTTGGGCCATGAATATTCATGTTAGATATTATGACATCATGAATATTAACTAGGTTAATTGTTATAATAGTACATGGAAACAGGGATGTTTGGCCATGGAAGAAACTGCAGCCTCATGTCTATAGAATAAGCAAACAGAACAGATCCTGATCAGACGGCTCCTATAGAAACCGTCTGATCTGGGTCTAGTCTGCTTGCAAAGGTGTAGAAAGGTGTATTTATGGAGTAAAGGGTTAATACAGGACGAGTCATTACTATTGTTCAGCATTAACCCTTTACCTGACAGAACCTGTTTTTCACGATTTTGTAAACAGAGTAGACCGAGATCAGATGTCTAAAATAGCTACCGTCTGATCAGAGTCTGCTCTGTCTGCTTTTGAAATAATATAAAACTGATTCTACTGTTATTACAGTCGCTAAACATATCCTGTGTTCATTTGCCATTATAAAACTTCATCTGATTACTGTTCACGGTGCCTAGTTCAGATAGGAATATTCATGAGGCGCAGGGTTTAGCATCCGTTTCAAAGACACACGCGTTTATTTACCAAATATAGTCGCTTAATCCTTTATTTGATGAATATACATTACATGTATACGGTAAAATCCCTCTCAACCGAAATTCCAGTGGGGAAGAATTAAGATATTTTAGGCAGGTAGTTGCTTAATGCAGGGTGAATGTCATGCATAAAGGGATGCATACGGAATTTGACGTCTGGTTTAGAGGGGTTTACTGTATATCAAATAATCGCATCATGAATGTAGCTTAATGTAATGTCAATAGTGTTTCTGAATATGTTTTGGATACGTTTATGTGACTGTAGATAGATGTGTACTGGGTCCAAGGTCATATAACTTCTGAGTCTGAGTCTAAATTCATTCCCAATTATCTGATTGCACAGAATTTGAGCAAGCATAAAAGCTGACCAATCAGATGGTTGAAACTGGACTGAGACTCGAGCAATAAGTTTTATAACCCCAGTGCCTGATTTACCAACAACTCGTGTTTCTTAGCCTAAACCTATTTTGAACATACGATTCTAACGAGTTACAGCCAGAAAGGGTTTTTGCGGAGAAATATAAACATATTTCAACCAGACCTAAAGATAAACGTGCGTACTCAAATACTAAAATGGTCATTTCTCCACAAATTAAGGAACTATTCTTTAAAATGTTTAGATCTACACATCTTATCTGGACCTCTGGTTCATCGAATATTTCCTAAATACGACTCTTGATCTTAGAACTATTTCTGCCATCACTAAACATGAATATACGTATAGCAGTAGAAATGGGGTTCTATTAGTAATATACTTCTGTTACACGTTGTGGACATATTTGTGTAAGTCTGGATACATTATATAAATTACGATCATTTTGAGTTAAATGAAGATAGTTTATTACTACAGTGATAATGCCCAGAAATAGTTTGTGTTAATGATAACGTATTTTCTTAATTAAATACAGTAAAACCTCTCTATAACGGCCACTAAATTGTGTTAATTAGTTTTGGTATTAAGGGCAGGTGGCTGCTTAAAGCAAGGTGAAAGTAAAACTGAACACTCCTAAATGAGCGTTCTGTTTGAATTTCACCTTGCTTTAAGCAGCCACCTGCCTTTAACACTAATTACTTGATGTAGTTTAGTGGCCTTTATAGAGAGGTTTTACTGTATCTTTAATCTCACAATAAATTACATTGCAGCATGCTGGTGTTTATAGGTTGGTTTTGTTTATATAGATATGTGATCGAAAGTATTTAACCTTTACTCCATAAATACATTCACTCCATAAATTAGTATAGCAACCGTCTGATCAGAGTCTGTTCTATTGCCTACAGAATGATAAATATCCGATTCTACAGTTTCTGCCATGACGCGGTGTTCGTATGCCTTTTTAACCCTTCGCTTGCTATTTACGTCAATATACCTATCTGTAAATACTGAAGACCCAGATGAGACAGCTCCTACAGGAGCTGTCTCATCAGGGTCTGCACTATTTACAAGTTGATTGTGCAACCAGTGCACCCCACAACAGTGATTGCACAGCGAAATACTTGTACACAGTGAGGAGATATGTAATTATACAACGGGGCACGGGTAAAGAAGGAGAAATGTGTTTTAAAATTCAACAAGCGAAGGGTTAAAATCATCTTATTAATATTCATGATGGCATTATTCTTTCATGGCGTGTGGATTAATAAAAAAAATCAGTAGACATGGTAACATGCTAACAACAAATTGCTGAAAAACTGTTCCAATCGAGACCAACATTTATTTTCCTCAAAAGTTCCTCGAATAATTTAATACCGGTTCTAAATCTATTTCTGGAATCCAATGATACCTTTATCAGTACAGATTTATTGTACAGACCTGCATCAACCATACTGTGTAGCCTTCAGTCATAACTTAATACAGTAAAAACCCTCAAAACTGGGCGTTAAATTTAGTATAAATATCGGTCTAGCAGACAGATGGCAGCTTAATGCAGGATGAAAGTCATGCAGAACTCTCCCCTAGGGGATTTCTGCATGACTTTCACCATGCATTAAAATGCCACCTGCCTTAAAGTATCTAAATTCTTCTCTACTGAACTTTTGGTTTAGAGGTGTTCTGCTATACATGCATCACACTATCTAGAGCAGGTATTCGTGTTATTCTCTTGCTGCGGCGTATAATGCTGTCTACAACATTTGTAGCCTTCGTCAATTTTCTTTGATTTTTATTTTATTCTTTTTTTGGTTAACTCATCAGAGCACAAAGCGATCGTCCGATGTCCGTCGTCAGTTGGCATGCGTCGTGCGATGTGCGTCGTCAGTCGTCAACAATGTGAACTGTTGAAAAATTTCTCCTCTGAATCTACTGGGTTCTCAGATTCCATCCTTGGCACATATCATCGTCTGTAGGTCCTTTACAAAAGTTATTTAGTGATTGAAATTATGTTTTGTTCGCAAAATGTCGCGCACCCTATGTAATAAACATACCTGTCACCACTCGTCACCTCTTTCATAAGAGTATCGTGCGGCAAACGCTTGTATATACATTGTACCTGAGACGCGATACATTTCCGACAGCAACACCACAGTTTTCCGAGAATAGCAGTGGATATTCAAGCGAATTATAAATGGAGGATTTTGATTTATTGAAATACATTTGTATATATATGAACCAATACTGTCCAAACATGAGGTCACGGCAACTCAAGCTCTCAATAACCGCTTCAGAATGATACTAATAAAACCGGTAGGTGATTACATTGTACTTTGCAGAGATTTCCCGTGATTTCGATTGGATTATCAAGAATGATTATCTCTTCATTTTCGTCAATGCACATGTCTACAAATCGTTTAACCATTTACTTCATATAAACGCGTTTCACACATTTGCAAATGGAGTAGACCAACGTTTACAAGTTTATTTGTATAAATGCAAGAACAGACGACTTCTATAGGCAGAACTTGGTGGCCCCATCAGCGAAATTGGCAGCAACACAACTCTGTCTATATTCGATCGAGGAAACACCGGTCTTAACCCTTTCCCTCATATCAACGCTTTATCGCAAACATAGTAGACAAAGACCAGACGTCTAATATCAGTGTTCGCTCTATTTCCGTACAAAAGTATATAGATCTGATCTGATCCTAGAGTTTTTGTTTGAACCAAATGTTCCCTTGAAAAGTTTACATTATTAAACAAATGGGTTATTAATATTCCTGAATTGATCAATTCGTGTAGATCTATAAATGTTCCTTAGAGAAAGAGCTAAACACTGCTTCAAACCGACCTGGCTCCAAGTTACAGCTAAAGACTCACAAATCCCCTTTAACAACCAACTCACACAATGTTTAGTAATTCAAATCTCTGAGAGTGTCATAAAACATTGTTTTCGTTAAGAGACAGCAAAAATGATTACTGTTTTTAATTTATTTTTCATTTACATGTATGTTTAATGCTAACGTCCAGCATGATGACTTCAAGAGTTATAAAAATCATTTAAATATTTATTGTGATAATTGTGTCTTCTGTATCCCCCTTCTTTGAAATCATTTCAAAAGCTTGAATCCACATCAGTTGCTAAAAAACTGTCCGGAATATCGAGGCGTCATGTCAATTTCATTTGCTCCAACAGGCTTCAGTCGCTAGCCGCCCTGAACTGATTCTGGACGCAGGTGCAATATAAAATAGACCGACTTACTGGGTAAATTGTGACTTACATCGGTAAATAGACACTTACTAAATAAATGGCCAGTAACGGCTGATTTACTAAAATAAATCGCCGAAGAATTTGAAAAATACTGCAACGCCACTGGATAAAATATAATTTCAATCACTAAATTGCACCTGCGTTCAGAATCAGTTCAGGGACAGGATACAATAGCGGCTAGCGGCTGAAGCCTGTTGGAGCAAATGAAATTGACATGACGCCTCGATATTCCGGACAGTTTGTTTTAGCAACTAATGTGGATTCAAGCTTTTAAAATGATTTCAAAAAAGGTGGATACAAAAGACACGATTATCACAATACATATTAAATTGATCTTTTAAATTATAACTCTTGAAGTCATCATGCTGGTAGTTAGCATTGAACATAAATGAAAAATAAACTAAAATAAAAAACAGTAATCATTTTTGCTGTCTCTTAACGAAAACAATGTTTTATGACACTCTCAGGGATTTGAATTACTAAACAATGTGTGAATTGGTTGTTAAAGGGGATTTGTGAGTCATTAGCTATAACTTGGAGCCAGGCCGGTTTGAAGCAGTGTTTACTCTTTCTCTAAGGAACATTTATAAGTCTACACGAATTGATCAATTCAGGAATATTAATAACCCATTTGTTTAATAATGTAAACTTTTAAAGGGAACTTTTGGTTCAAACAAAAACTGTAGGATCAGATCTATATCATTTTATACGGAAATAGAGCGAACCCTGATTAGATGTCTGGCCCTTGTCTACTCTGTTTGCGATAAAGCGTTGATATGAGGGAAAGGGTTAAGACCGGTGTTTCCTCGATCGAATATAGACAAAGTTGATAAACTACTGTTGCTGCCAATATCGCTGATGGGGACACCAAGTTCTGCCTATAGAGGTCGTTTGTCCGTTTGCATTTATACTTGGAAACTTGGAAACTTTGGTCTACTCCGTTTGCAAATGTGTGAAACGCGTTTATATGAAGTAAAGGGTTAAACGATTTGTAGACATGTACATTGACGAAAATGAATAAAAAATCATTCTTGATAATCCAATCGAAATCACGAGAAATCTCTGCAAAGTACAATGTAATCACCTACCGGTTTTATTAGTGAAAGTCTGAAGCGGTTATTGAGAACCTGAGAAGCCATGACCTCATGTTTGGACAGTATTGGTTCATACATATTTCAATAAATCAAAATCCTCCATTTATAATTCGCTTGAATATCTACTGCGATTCTCGGAAAACTGTGGTGTTGCTGTCTTATGAAAGATGTGACGGGTGGTGACAGGTATGTATATTACATAGGGCGCGCGACAGTTTGTGAACAAAACATAATTTCAATCACTAAATTGGTTAGTATTTGTTAGTCAGCATTTACAAAATAAATCGGTCGCGGGGCTGCGCTCCGCTAGACCGATTTATTTTTGTAAATGCTGACTAACAAACACTAACCTATACATAAAGTATTCCCTGGGGTCAAAATTGACCGTATTCCAAGGGTGCCTCGTTTTATATAGAAACATATAGTGAACTCTTTGAAAATATTCTCTGAAACTGGAAGGTTCTTAACCTTAATATTTGGCACATAACATTATCGACAGGTCCTCTACAAAAGTTATATAAATTATGCCCATGTGGTCAAAATTGGCACCGCCCCAGGGGTAGCCGGTTTTCTATAGAAACATATATTGAAAACTTTGAAAATATTCCCCTCTGAAACTGGAAGGTTCTCAGCTTTCATATTTGGCACATAGCATCAACTTCAGGTGTTCTACAAAAGTTATACAAATTATGCCCGTGTGGCCAAACTTGATCATGCCCCATGGGTGTCTTGTTTATTATGAAACATATAGTGAGATTGGAAGGTTTTCAGCTTTCATATTTGGCATATAGCATCATCTTGAAGACCTCTACAAAAGTTATATGAACTACATGTATGATGTATGTCCCTGGGATGAAATGAGGTCCCGCGCACGGGATGACCAGTTTTCTATAGAAACATAATTATAGTGGATGTTTTTGAAAATCTTCTCGTCTGATGTCAGAGCCATGGTGGCCGTCTTGTTTCAACACAATCAACGTAAGAAATATTTTGGAACATCATAAGACTCCAAGTGACTCATCCTAAATTGTTTTCATATTTCATCACAAATATGCCACTGGCAACGAATTGGCCCATTACCTCATTATCCATGTAAGAAGTAATGAGATCATGAATATTAATAAGCTAGACATATGTACACATGCAGCTACTTTTGGCCACGGCAGAAAATGTATATTATTTTCTATACTATTTCATAGGAGCCGTCCGATCTGAGTCTACTCCGTTTTCAAAGGCATCAAAATGCGTCTCAAGGAAAAAAAGATTACCTTGTCTTAAATACATTTCCACGACAGAGTAGACCCAGATTAGATGGCTCATATACGAGTCGTCTGATCCGGATCTGCTATGTTTGCTGGGGCATGATACAAATCTGATCCTTCAGTTTTTGGCCAAACAAAAAAGATCCCTTGGAAATTGTTTATAATATAAAATGTCAGTTAATAAAAAATACTAATATCATTGTTTCTTGTATGACTATTGAACAGGTAAAGGGTTAAGACAGGTGGTGGCTGCTAAATGCAGGGTGGAAGTCAGACAGAATGCGCTTCTGTATGATTTCACACCGCATTAAGCAACCACCTGTCTAAAACGTTCTCAATTCTTCTTTACTAAATTTCGGATTTTTCTAAAAACTTTTCTGTTTTCGTTTCAGTTATTAGAACTCCAGTTTAACCCATTCCCTCATATTGACGACTTTTGACGACTCTGTAAAAGTCACTTTATGAAACCATTGTGATAAATAGAGCATTTGCTCCTATAGGAGCAAATGCTCTATTTATCACAATGGTTTCAAGCTAAAAAAATCTAAAAGTTTCCTTTTCTCTAGTTAATGCTCCTTTTCGGTAGATTTATTCAAAGAGGTTGGATCTAAAAATAGCCTATGAGGGAATGGGTTAACAGGGCCGTTAGGACTTCTGTAATGTTTTTTTTGTATTTTCGTTTCAGTATTTACAACTCCGGTTCAACAGGACCGTTCGGACCGCTGGTTCTCTTACCTTCTGTACACAAATGGTAAGTGTAAGGTTGTCATGTATCTAATAATTTCAATATACATAATTCCGTTTGAATGTTTTGATGAACCTCAATGCATATGTTGTTTTTCAGTATTTCGTTTTTGCCATAACAGAAACTATAGAGTATGCTCTTCATATCTCTCCTTGGAACTGTCTGTTTGTTTTTACTATATACAGTAAAACCCATCTAAACTGAACATTAAATTTAGTATTAATATCGATCTCGGAGACAGGTGGAAGTTTAATGAAGGATGAAAGGCACGCAGAAAGGAGCTTTCTGTATGACGTTTACCCTGCATTAAGCAGCCGTCCTGCCTAAGAGAATCTATGTGTTTCGCAACTAGAATTAGAGTGTTTTTACTGTATTTGCAAATGCGTTCAAATTGCACGTCTATGAACCCTGGTTCCCTGTTCTGTATTTAGCACAAATTTCAATACCTACTGAATTCATTAACAAAATAGTGATAACGAAATCTGGAAGATGGGGCATTGTAGACATTTTAGGAAGTAAAGAAACAGACCTATCAAATTATATTAGCAAACAGAGTAGACCCTGATCAGACGGCTCCTCTAGGAGCCGTCCGATCTGGGTCTACTCTGTTTGCAAATGCGTGAAAGCACGTTTATATGAGGGAAAGGGTTAAGTAGAATGGTTACCAAAACCTCAAGTACTTAACTTTCTGAAATTCAAAATTCTGACAAACTGTATCTAAAAATTGTCTATCAAGAAAATGTTAACTCGCTCAAAGATGACCTTCAGCTTATCTTATCCATAACAGGGCTGTATATAAGACGCGGGCTGATATATCAAAATCTCTTATATCTCAGCGACGAATACTATGAGTAGCAGCAACATAGGATATGGTGGAGAAATAAAAATGTTTTACTTGCACACATATAGACCTAGAGCTTTTTAGTTTTGATCCTGGTGAGACGCTGACTGTCCGCATAGCGCAGTGGATAGCACACGCGCTTCTCTGCTTCGATCCCCAGGTGCGAGTAATGTATGAGAGAGCGTTCTGTTTTACCTTCATCTTGCTTTGAGCAGCCACCTGCCTTAAATACCAACTAATTAACAAAGTTTAGTGGCCGTTATAGAGAGGTTTTACTGTATAATTATGTACCACCATGCGCGTCATCGAGAGTTAATCTATACATACGAGGGCTGAGCGTAATTGTCCTCTTATTCATTCTAAAAACGATGTTTACTTTCAATTTATTTCTAAAGGCAAGGTCAGTGTTTAACTACATGAATATTCATGTAAGAAATAATGACATCATGAAATTAGTTAGATTAAATGTTACAATAACACGTGGACACACGAATGTTTAGCCATGGCCAGAAAATTGTAGAATCCTATCTACAGTATATCATTAGCAACAGGGTAGACCCTGATCAGACGGCTCCGACATGTGTCAACTCTGTTTGCAAATCGTAGAAACACGTATTCATGGAGTAAAGAGTGAATAGTTTGGAATCTTGATCCAGATTGTTTGCAAAGGTGGTCACGTTTTCGCTCCATATATTGTAGTTAGTCACAATAGGTTTGCTCTAAACCTTCATTTGTTTTCATAACCAGTGTAAATGGACTAGTTTAAACTTTGTGCACAGGTATTTACAAATTTGACCGTTTTGTTAAACTTTATGCACGTTTACCCTTACAGTGCGGGGCACAAGTCACATGTCCCTTGCACGAAGTGTTCACGCAGATGAGAGGGCTCCTAGAGGAATCATCTCATCAGGGTCTGCACTGTTTGTCATGTTTCACTTTTCGTTGGAAAATTCCTAAATATTCACCGTAAGCTTGACCTGTTTGCATTTTGGAATACATGTAGTCCATTTGAAAATTCAGCGTTGTAATGGTTTAACTCGTGAAATTCTAAACGTTCGAAGTGGAATGACCCATCATCGTTAAACAGAGCGAGTCAATTTAGTATAAAGGGAACCTATATACGAGAGGATTTTGAATGACAAACAGTGCATACTCTGATCAGAAGGCTCCTCCAGAAATCCTCTGATTTGGTCCTATACCCTGTTGTCAAATGCCACTACAAGTAATATCGTTTCCCGCATTCAAAATATTGACCTTGTTTTTTTTACGGAGAATGAACTCGTTGCCATGACCCACTTTCAACTGTATCAATCTTTTCAATCGTAATTATTTTTTCCCCAAATAAATATTGTCTGCTTCAAATTTAAAAGTGGATTTTCTTCAATTTCTATACAAAAACACAATCACAGTATCAAACAGTTTGAATCTTGGTGAGACTGTGTTACTCGGGGTCTCATCTGGATCCAAACGGTTTGCAATATCACGGATTCGCGTAACGGTGCAAGAATTAACCAAGAAACAACTCAACAGAGCGACTCCAATTTATATAAGAATTTAGAGGTCTGTCTGATACGTTTTATGTCAGAATCGTTGAAAAATTGCCGGAAAACCAAGAAATTATGTCATTAGATGTCCGTGGGAAACTAAAATATCTTTGAATAGCTGTGCATTCATACTTGTCGGATTTTATAGTTTTCCCCCGCAATGCCTAATATGCAGCACTGAGAACGTAATCAAATTTACATACGCTTGATGTGTGTTTTACTAAATGTATCCTGTAAAACCAACTGGGGTTTCTGTAGACCCTATGTAAGACTCCGGCTTCAACATTATTAGAGTAAAAAGACAGAAACTTAATGAATTATGATAATATTGCAGAATGCTTAAACTGCCACCTGTTATTAACCATTATCAGGCTAAGCGAGACATCATCCACACTTGCAAACAGCTTGGGTCCAGATGAGACGCCGAGTAAGAAGAAGTTTTGTCTCCTATAATTTCAATTAGGTAATAAGACTTTGACTTGAAACATTTTCTGTATAGTCACGGTAGAACTCCAATATCTGGAATGTCAAGAGACTGTACACATTACATCGAGATAACAGAAGTTCGAGTCATCCGTTTTCTAATCTTAACAATTTCTTAAGTTCACAGCTTAATGCAAGGCTAAAGTAATGCTGAAAGCTCCTGTATGGACGTTCATTATTACTTTTAGATCAACTCTGTATTGTAAAATTGGAAGGACCGAGCTTTTACTTCAAATTATCTCAAAGTATTCCGAGTTGGAGATATCGAAGTTTAACTGTATGATAATTATTGTCTTTTCAGATCCTGTATATGGCAATCGTCTTGTATGCTCCGTCTTTAGCATTGAATGCTGGTAAGTGTAGTGAATGCATATATAGCGTTATTATGTAGTAGTTATGATCTATATATCTACAGACAAGTGTGAGTGAGACATATGCACTAGGGATTAGATTTATCCGTTACTCCATGAATATCCATGTCAGAAGTAAAGAGCGTTATGAATATTCATTAGATGATTTTATGACGGCACATGTACACACGAAATGTTGGCCGGGGCAGAAACTGTATTTCTATCAATTCTATAATATTCCATTTATTATAAGCAAACAGAAACGATCCTGATCAGACGGCTTCTATAGGAAACTGTTGAAAGGCTGATATGCACAGTTAGCTGTGTCTAGTCAGAGAGAAAGAGAGAGGGGGATAAGATACGCTTACCGTGAACGACATATGAAAGCAGCCATAAATGTCTATAATTATATGTGGAATATGTTTATTGCAAAACACCTGCGCTAGCCAGATGTGTTGGTCGAAGTCTGTGAGACATGTTCACATTGAACGAGCTTCGCTAGCCAGAGGTGTTGGCCATTGTACCGAGATATGCTCACCGTGACTGAGCTTCGCTAGCCAGAGGTGTTGCTCACAGTATGTGATATATGATCACCGTGACCGAGCTTCGCTAGCCAGGTATGTTGGTCATAGTTTGTGAGACACGTTGATAGTGAACGAGCTTCGCTAGCAAGAGGCGTTGGTCACAGTATGTGATATATGCTCACCGTGAATGAGCTTCACTAACAAGAGGTTCTGGTCATGGCATGTGATATATACTTACCGTGAACGAGCCTCACTAATAAGAGGTTCTTGGCATGGTATGTGAGATATACTCACCTTGAATGAGCTTCACCTACAAGAGGAGTTGGCCTTAGTATGTGAGATATACTCACCGTGAACGAGCTTCACCTTCAAGAACGAGCTTCACTTACCAGAGGAGTTGGCTTTAGTATGTGAGATATACTCACCGTGAATGAGCTTCACCTACAAGAGGAGTTGGCCTTAGTATGTGAGATATACTCACCGTGATCGAGCTTCACCTACAAGAACGAGCTTCACTTACCAGAGGAGTTGGCTTTAGTATGTGAGATATACTCACCGTGAATGAGCTTCACCTACAAGAGGAGTTGGCCTTAGTATGTGAGATATACTCACCGTGAATGAGCTTCACTTACAAGAGGAGTTGGCCTTAATATGTGAGATTTGTTCACCGTGAATGAGATTCGCTAGCCATAGTTTGTGCGATCGCGAAATAACTTCTGGCAACTACATACGAAAAGAACGTTTTATCCGAGAACAATCTTCACTTGACTCAAAGGCTGGCAAATGGCAGAAAGACATGTTCAAGTCAAACGATGTAGTCTCTTTTCATAAGTCCTTGCCCTTGGGTGTCAGATATGTTCAGCGGGCCATGATTTAAAACAAATATATGAGATAAATGTTCAATGGAAACTACATTCGCCAACCAAATATACTGGACTTTTTATGTAAAATAGTGGTTTTTTTAATTGAATATGGGTGGTTTTTTTCACCGTAAACGACCTTCGTTTACTATTGAATGTTAGCGATTGTGTATATATTGGCTATAAATAGTTGCCATTGATATGAAGGCAGATGTCCACATAAGGTGCGTAAATTAAACCATTTTTATTTTCATTATTCATTTCTCCACCAAACCCTATGTTTGGACCACACTTTAGAATTGTCTCGAAAAAACGATTCTAAAGAGAGGTCGGAACATAGGATTTTGTGGAGAAATAACGATTTTAGTATTTGAGTACGCATGTTTAACTGTTCCTCTGTACTATGTGGATGCTGAACGTGAATACTTTTTCGCAAACTATTATATACATCGAGGTAAATTTGTATGAGATACACATCCGTGAATATTCATTTATTTGATATAACCAAACGCTTATAAGTATATGTGAGATGATATGTATAATTAAACCATTGAGTGCGCGACACTCATGCACCGGCATTTGCACACAATGTAGATCTAGAAGCTCTTTTTAACCTTTAGCATGATATGGGCTGATGAGTGAATACCTATGCAAACAGTTTGGATCCAGATGAGACGCCGAGTAACTCGGCGTCTCATCAGGATCCAAACTGTTTAACATCCTGATTGCATTTTAATTGGTAGACAAATTGATTATAGCTTGAAATTTGAAACTGTAGTAGGTGAACCATTCTGTAAAATTAATTTGCTCAGCAGGCTAAAGGTTAAGAGGGTTAAACACGCTAGCATTGATGATTTTAAGTGGGGATACCACTAGTGTATGAGTGACGTCATTAGTGTACTAATGATATCTTTCTGTGAACAACTATTGTTTTCTTCTCCAAGCAAGAACTTGTACTTGATAGTGTTGCAATTATGAAAGTCTATGTGCATTATGTGAAATGACCTTGGCAAAAGATGAGTTGCAACTTCCTGCTGGCTGTTTTGACACTTCAACCACTTTTCCACTGCCAACAATTTGTTTTATAAAGGTGCGTACACAAATACAAAAATTGTCATTTCTCCACCAAACCCTATGCTGTGGCCAGTCTTTAGAATCGTCTTGAAGAGACGATTCTAAAGATTGGTCGCAACTTAGGGTCTGGTGGAAAAATAAAGAAGTTAATGTTTTAAATTTACGCATCTTATCTGGACATCAGAATTAACCCTTCATTCTTGGAGGCTAAGTGTAATACCCTTGTATATTCTTTACAAACGCACTCTAATTCATAAACTTGTTTGACTGCCCGTGTATCTTTTAGGATCTACGTAATTGTGTAGTTGTCTTTTTTTTCTTTTATATTTTTATACTAGACTTTTCAAATCTTCAATGGTTTAATGTTAGGCCCATCACCGTGGTTACAGTGTCATGTTATCATAATGTTGCCGGTTGCATATTTGTTGCATGTTGTGGTTGTCTTCTATGTTATTTTTCGTTCGGTTCCTGTTCCTGTCTCCACGCCTTTGTATGAACTTGTTTGTTGTGCGTGTTTATTATATGGGTTTGTTATCTATTTTGCGTTTGTTGACAGGCTGCTATTATTGATATTCAGACCATAAACATGGAACAAGTCGATTTTGATACGTAAACATGTTTATCAGGATTTAGCTGGTAAACTGTCAACGACTAGCTGTGCATTACACCTTTTCAGTGCCCGCATTGTCGTCTGCTAGACAAAAAATAAATAAAAATAAACCTAGTCTCAGGCAGTTTGGATCCTGATGGCTCGACGAGTTACTCGTCCTCTCATCTGGATCCAAAATGTATGCATATACTATCATTGGGCTGAAGGGGTTGAGCACACTAAACCTGAATCCTTTGCAGATGTCATTGACTGGTTCACAATATTGATATAGACCTAACAAGGATGTTAATTAAAATGTAAAATGAACCCATTACCTTAACTCCATGAATATTAATGTAAAACTATTATGACCTCGTGAATCTAGATTATTTTTATAATTGCATTTGTTCACAGGGATTTTGATATCGATAGAAACTATATAGAGTCAGGCCTATATTATTTCATATGTAAACAGAGCAGACCCAGATCAGACGGCTCCTATAACAGCCGTCTGATCTGGTCTACTCTGTTCGTAAAAGCGTAGAAAGAAGTATTCAATTGAGTGACGAGTTAAATAGTGTAATGGAGATGCTGAGAAAATTAAGTTTTAAATTTGGACAGACAACCATGGCCAGGTCCCCGCGGGAGCCGTTTAACCAGGGTTTTCATTGTTGCCACTTTTCAGAAGCCGGTGATAATACAGACGTGTTTCACATTTTAACCACTGCTATTTTGTAAATTTCAGTGACGGGGTTCACTCTCTGGGGCGCAATCATCTCTGTTGGGATCGTGTGCACCTTCTACACCGCCTTGGTGAGTTCAGACCCTGATGAAACACTGGGGTAACTCTTCACCTCATGAATATTTAGTAACAAATAATGACTATGAATATTGATTAGCTGAACATTTTACAGTGACACTATGAACAGTGGATTTTTTCAGAAGACTCTCATCAGACAGTTCCTACAGGAGCCATCCCATCTGGATCTACTCTGTTTGCAAATGCGAGATTTAATGTTTGTATGAAGGTCAAGGTTGAAGAGAGACAAGTCTAAATTCGAAGTTGTCCTCAGTTACATTAACACTCACTTGCGTGAAATGATACAAATTCGCTGTTTGTTAACCCTTTTTCTGTTTGATATGCATGTAAGAAATGATAACATCAAGAGTATTAATTACGTAGAGTTCCGTCTATATTCAATTGAGATAACAGTATAACCCCTCTAAACCGGGATTCTAGTAGAGAAGAATTTAGATACTTTTAGGCTGGTGTCTGCACAATGCAGCATGAAAGTCATGCAGAAAGGTCACAGAGGAGCTTTCTGCATGACTTTCACCCTGCATTAAGCTGCCGCCTGTCTCCAATACCAATATTTATACCAAATTAGCGTGCGGTTTAGAGGGGTTTTACTGTATATGTGTTTCACCACTGACAGTCTCTCAATTTGCAAACATTCACTATAGTGTTTCGCTGGCAAATACTGTCGTCTGTTAAGATTGTCGTCTGCTTCAATTTTCGTTTGTTTAATTCAAGATTTTGTTTGTTTAATGTTCTTCCTTTTTTCAAAATCATTAACACGGTGAAAAACAGTAGATCCTGACGAGACGTCGAGTTACTCGGGTGTCTCATCTGGATCCAAACTGTGTGTATAGATCTAGGCATATCTAGGCATTCACGGGTTCGACATTGACAACGAACGAGTTAAATCATTTACTCCCGTGTCCCCCATTGTACAGACATAGTAACAACAGTGTAGACACAGATTTGGGGGGACCCTGAAAGATCCCTCTGATTAAGGTATTCACTGTTTACTGAACCAATCGATGTCAGTTGGTTTATACCAGCATATTCAGTAGAACCATCAAAAGGAGGTCAAATTATGGATGTTCAGGGCATGTGGTAGCTTAATGCAGGTCCTATAGGAACTTTCTGTATTACTTTTGCCGTGCATTAAGCAGCCACCTGCGTTTTAACCCTTCGCTTGCTGTTCACGTCATTATACCTACATGTAAATAGTGAAGACCCAGATGAGACAGCTCCTGCAGGAGCTGTCTCATCAGGGTCTGCACTATTTACAAATTGATTGTGCAACCAGTGCACTCCGCAGCAGTGATTGCACAGAGAAATAATTATAGACAATGAAGATATATGTAATTATTCAACAGGACGTGGGTAAAGAAATGTATTTTTTTAAATTCAGCAAGAGAAGGGTTAAGACTCCTTTGTTCAGTAAATGAATTGCCGCTTAAGATAGGTGCTACTGTAATTTTCTGGACGCGTACTCTCAACATGAAAATTGGATTCCAAAATTCAATTTGAACGGATAAATGCTTATATGGATAACGCAGGTAGAATGTAAGCCTCGTTTCTTCAGATTTCAAAATAAAATAGTAATTCAATGATTCATAAATGTTCATGCATCAATTGTTAAATGACAAGTTGTTGTCAAGATAACATTTGCTGTTACCATACACATGAATACATGATCATCTCCCATAAAACTAGATGGATGACACACTATAACCTCGCTAAAGTGACCGCATCAACTGTCAACATAGGGGTCTTTAACCCTTTACTCCATGAATATTCATCTAAGAAAAAGTAACACCATGAATATTAATTTAACTTTTATAATACCACATCTGATCTCAGTCTTCTCCGTTTGCATAGGCATAGAAAGGCTTATTTATGGAGTGGGTAAATGGTTAAAAGAATGTGGTAGCTTACTGCAGGACAAAAGTGGTACAGAAAGCTCCTATAAGAGTTTTCTGTAGAACTGTTGTCCTGCATTAAGCTACCATCTGTATGGAGAATCTAGAATAAGACCAGTATTGAGTGGTTTTGTTTGAGCACATTGACTATTAACTACTTTCAATGTTACCGATTAAAATGGTATCATTTCTGATTTACATGAACATTTGCTGACAGACGTGTTTTTTGTACATATATTCTTCGCCACACATGAATTATTGTCCATATATCACGCATTATCAAACAAACATAACAATGAATGGTTGTATAATTTACATAAGCTTGTTGGTGTAGGCGCTGTATACAGCAGTCAGTATGTCTCATCAGAAATATAAGTAGTCCGCTTAACCACTTCCTTCATATAAATGCATTTTCACACCCTTTGCAAACAGAGCTGTCTGATCAGGGTCTGCTCTGTTTGCCTATGGAATTATATAGATCTGATTCACAGATCTGTCACAGTGAAAAATTCCTGTTAATAATGCTTTGATATAGATCAGCTCCTTAATACCCATGGCAGGGAATGGGTATCTTCTTTTAAACTTTAGCCTGTTGTTAAAATGATGTTTGCTCAAACTCTGATCTGCTCAAATGTTTACTTACTTTCGATTCGTTAAAACATTTTAAGTAACTATTGACCGTGTGTCAAATGGACTGGATCCTGATGAGAAGTCGAGTTTCTTGACGTCTCATCAGGATCCAAACTGTTTGCAAATGCGAGTCAGGTGACGCTTAGCAGGCAAAGGGTTAATTTGAAGATTTTCCAGTAAAGTATCAATCTACCTGTCTTAAATATGACCGATGAATTAGTATTTTGAGTGAATATGATTTTCGTCCGGCGTCCGTCCATCTGTCCGTTATATTTTCGTTCAATCGACACCTCCTCTAAAACCAATAGTTTGGAGTTGATGAACCCCTTCCCTGCTCTGTATTCGTGTTAGAAATAATGAAAACATAAATATTTATTAGTTCATTTTTTATAATATAAACTTTTCAGGGGAATTGTTTGCTTTGACAAAAACTGTAGAATCAGATCTATATCATTTCAAAAGCAAACAGAGCAGACCCAGATCAGACGGCTCCTATAGGAGCCGTCTTATCTGGGTCTTCTCCGTTTGCAAATGCGTGAAAAGGCGGTTATGTGAGGGAAATGCTTAAATTCTTGGCTGGTACTATTATATAGCTATAGAACTCCTTTGAACCCACTGATAAGACCATTATATTTTTGCAGGAATGTATCATAGATGACTGTTCTAATTATAATTGTTAAAAGTCGTTGTGATTGGTTACCACTTTACCTCATATGACTGTGAAGCAGGTTTTAAACAGATATTTACAAACGACAAAATGTTTGTTAGGCTACCTTTTACCGAAATTGTTCAAACCGCTGCAAAAGTTGGGGTTTACTATTATAAACCAATGATATATAACAGTAAAAAATGCAACATATCGCATTTGATTTGTTATGCATATATTTATGTATATCTAATTTTGACAATATTTCGAATTAATCTGGTGTTTATGGTCATAGTTGTGACTTTAATTTGAAGTTTCTGCACGTACTGGAATTTTTACCTGTATGGTCATTGAAAACTAATTTGTAAAGTAAACATAGCAGCTCCTGATCAGAGTGGTCATTTAGAAGCCATCTGATGTCTATGTCTACACTATTTACACATGTCTCTTGAACCTTTAACCTGCACTAACTCTTACTATACCGTAGCAAACCGCTGTTCATCCACAGTGCACACGCCCTGACACGTGTCGTTCCGTATTAAACCGTGTCATTTTCGTATTAATGTCTAGGACACACATTCTACTACGGATTAAATCTCACGGACGACCCCAGATAAGCCAATTTCGTTAGTGTGATACGGATGCACACAACGGTGTGACTACGGGTTTTGACTTACCTATGGTGAGATAATGTTGGAATGGGTCACGAGGGATACGGATTGTTACGGTACGACACGGTTTGATACGGAAATGACACGGGTTGATACGGAACGATACGGTTTTAGTACGGACTAAAACGGGTCCGTACGTTCTAATGCGGTTTAGTAAGGATGTACTACGGTTGTTTTATCCGTGGTCAAATTTTGAACATTTTCAAAATTGTCACGGACATACATGTACTGCTATGTATGACTCGGTATTGCTACAGATAAAATACGGAACGCTACGGACCAGTACAGATTGCCACGAATGATGCCGGATCGTATCCGTAGATAATCCGGCGTCAAATCCGTGAATGTGTGACCGCAAAGCCCGTTGCCACACTATTGTGTGCATCTACGGAAATAGGCATATCCGGGGTCATCCTTGAGATTTAATCCGTAATGGAACCGGCGAGGTGATCCGTGAATGTGTGACCTATGCATAAGATAAAAAAAGTGATTGATTTGAAAGGTTGAAAAACAGTGTATAGTCTGACAAACATTTTAACACGGCATCTATTCTGGTATACAGGGCTTGCAGTCGAGTGTCTTTTCCCCTTAACGGAAACCATATACAGAAAAAAAACACCTCTAAACCGTAATTCTAGTAGAGAAGAATTTAGATACTTTAAAGGCAGGTGGCTGATTAATGCAGGGTGAAAGTCATGGAACTTTCTCCAAGACTGATATTTATACTAAATTGAAAGTCCGATTAAGAGAGGGTTTATTGTATATCAATCGTGATCGTGTTAATCACAGGAGTTCAATAATTGGAACAAAATGTGATAACAGGACTGTAAGAGGCGTACTTAGGACATTTAAACGAAGGTGTTTTATTTTATATTTTCCCGCCAAACTCAATCGTTCTGCTACTCAGAATTGCCTCTTCGGGGCGATTCAAATGAGTAGCACTATGATAGGGTTTGGCCAGACCAGTATGCGTCTTATCTACAGCTTTGCTAAATATATGTACAGTAAAACCTCTCTAAACCGGACGTTCAATTTAGTATAAATATCGGTCTTTGAGACAGGTGGCAGTTTAATGCAGGATGAAAGTCATGCAGAAAGAAGCTTTCTGCATGACTTTGACCCTGTATTAAGCAGCCACCCGCAGCAAGCCAAATATTTGCTGGAATAAGTCATTGGCATTGATAGGTTCAGCAAACAAGACAGACCTTGATCAGAGAGCTCCTTCAGGAACCCTCTCATCTGGGTCTACACTGTTTACCTATATTATTTTTAAGGGACACTAATGTGTTAACAGTATTACAGTCATATCGCGAAATCCAGCTAACTACACATGGAGAAACCCCCACATGTTTTCCTGTACATGAACCAAATTGCATCGTTTCGTGTCCAGAACATCACATGAGTAGAACCACCGACCCATCGCAAGATTGCTGGAAGACGTCCTCATGTGAAAAATCCGAATGCAGATTTTAGTACCGATTGACAGACAGAAGATTAGTCTTGAGCTGTGAATAAATTAATCATATAATGCAGAGAAAGCAGGTTTTATGGCCAGCTGTCAATGTATTAGATTAGTGAGTTTTCTGGTACATTATCACAGTTCATGTAAACACTTAACGTCTTCACTGCCGAAGGGGGCGTTTGTAAAGAGTTTAGATCCGGGTGAGACCCCGAGTAACTCGTCGTCTTATCAGGATCCAAACTGTTTGAGACACCACTTACGATGAAGGGAAGAATTTGAAGTTTAGTCCACTTTGAAACTTAAAACAGACGGCATTAATTTTCTTGATGAAAATTATTTGACGCCAAAAGAGTTATTGTACTGAATTACCTTTACTGTAACAACTTACCAGTAGTTTGTCAACCTTGATCCGAGTTTGGGCAAGCATGATATTCTTACAGCAGGATAAGGGTTCACTGAGATAGACATGCACGATTATTCGATCGTGATGAAGCATGCCCGATTATTCGATCGTGATGAAGCATGCTCGATTATTCGATCGTGATGAAGCATGCTCGATTATTCGATCATGATGAAGGAACGAATGACATGTATGGAATAAAATATGTGTAAAGTAGCTAAACTCATTTATGCCTCGTGTCCCTTAAAAAGGACAGGCAAATATTGTAGACCCAGATCAGAGGGCTCCTGAAGGATCCCTCTGTTTAGGGTCTACACTGCAGAACCCATCGATGTTAATCGCTTATACCCGCTAATGTAATATATGCTGTGTTCCCTCGACATGAAAAATGGATTGGTTCCAAAATTAGATCTGGACGATCCTTAAATAATAAGGGAATATATAAATGGGTTAAAATTATTACATTTTTTATTCTTATTAAAGCTCTGATCAGGGTCTGCTCTGTTCCTTACGGAATTACATGAATATAGAGCCCATTTTATAGTTTATTTCATAGCCAACCATTTCTTTGGTAATGTGATATTATGAAAAATATTGCACTAGACTGCTATGCGGAATGGCAGTTGTCAGGTAGGCGAATGTACTATGGGTTCGACTGTGCCCCGGGGTCGCCACCTTTGTATTCTATTGCTACGCAGAGAATACAAAAATAGTTATGAAATACATGTAGTTATGAAATTGTCACTATTTACATAAATATTCATGAGGGAAAAAGATAGTGTAGTGTATGTTTGAATCTCCATTTACAGTAAAACGCCTCTAAACCGGGATTCTAGTTCAGAAGAATTTAGATACTTCTAGGTAGGTGGCTGCTTAATGCAGGGTAAAAGTCATGCAGAAAGCTCCAAGAGGATCTTTCTGTGTGACTTTCACCCTACATTAAGCTGCCACCTGTCTCCAAAACCGATGCTAAATTAAACATCCGATTAAGAGGTGGTTTTTTTTCTATACATTATATTTTTCTGTTTTAGGGTGGGTTAAAGGCAGTGTTGTGGACTGATACGTTCCAAGTGTTTGTCATGTTTGCTGGTCTCTTTGCCATTGTCATCAAGGGAATGTCGGACGTCGGTGGCCTAAGTAAAGCCTGGGAGTATTTTGACGACAGTGGGCGTGTCGTATGGGACGAGTAAGAACTATCTTGTTTGGACAGAGACATATAATACAGTTCCTGCCGAAATAAATGTATTTATGTACTCTTTCACTGCCGAAGTCGCATGAAAGCGACTCACGGGGTTTGCTACAATGGGCGAACTTTTGTAAACAGCTTGCTCGGTGTCTCGTCAAGGTCAAAACTGCTTGACACACCACTTACGTTATAGAGAGACAATTGAAGGAATATCCACTCTTAAATTTAAATTTGGAAACATTGTTTGCAGGCGATCATTAATTTAGTTGGTGTCAAAAGAGTTAAAAAGTAAATACATGTAAGCATTATATTATAAACAGGTTTGGGTTGCTGGTGTTGTTATTGTTGTCGTTACAGTGGAACTTGTCTTAAGCGGACAGATGGTAGCTTAATGCAGGTCAAAAGTAATGCAGAAATACAGGAACTTTCTGCATTAATTCTGCACTATATTAAAGAAGCCTGCTTTTTGAGATTCCAATGTTCAATAAATGAATGGCCGCTTAGGACAGGTTCTACTGTATTTCTTTCAATATGGATGACAGATGTGTTTACATCCGTATTTGTATTGTACAGTTAAGCCCATCTAGACCAGAATTCTAGTAGAGACGAATTAAGATACTTCAAGGCAGGTGGCTGCTTAATGCACGACTTCCCCCTACAATAAGCTTCCACCTGTCTCCAAGACCGATATTTAAACAGAAATTTAACATCCAGTTTAGAGAGGTTTTACTGTATATACATAATTCAAATGGTCCACTTCCTTCCTGTTGCTTAAACATTTCATTTTGTTTTGTAGTTTTAGTTTTGATCCAAAGACTCGCCATTCTGCATGGTCACTTGTGATTGGTGGATGGTTTACCTGGGTGGCCATCTACGGGACAAATCAGGCACAAGTGCAGAGGGCTTGTTCGTGTTCCACCTTGAAAGAAGCACAAATGTAAGACTTGCTCTTCTAAACCTTTTCCCTGAGACTGTTGTACCTTTATTCCGAATTTCAGTACTTAGTTAGTTTAAACATATTTTATTGCCAATATACAATGCATAAACAATCTGATAATACATAACATAACCATGCAATAAAAAACAAATCACATCAATGTCATGTATACTAGCAAAAGGGTCGGACCACAAGTTCTGACAACATTAATTACGGCCCTCCCCGAAATTATTTCAGTACTTAATGACTGCTCATGGAAAATAGTTGCAACAAAATATGGAAGATAGAATATTGTAGCCAGTTTGGAAAGTAAAGAAACAGATCTTTCAAATTCAGTTATCAAACAGAGCAGATGCTGATCAGATGGCTCCTCTAGGACCCGTCTGATCTGGGTCTACTCCGTTTGCAAATGCGTGAAAACATGTTTATATTATGAAAAGGGCTAAACTGATAATAGTAAAAACGTTCAAGATTGCATATCCAGTACAAAACATTAACCTTTTTTTAAGTCTTTACTCTATGTATACCTTTCTAGGCCTTTGCAAATAGAGTAGACCCAGGTAAGCCCGTTATCTTGTTTATTACATAATATAAATTAGATTGTACAGTTTCTGCCATGGTCAAACAACCATGTTATCAAATGGCATGACAATCATTTAACTACATGTCATTAATATTCATGATGTCATTATTTCTTAAATGAATATTCATTGACTAAAGGGTTGAATATAACTTTGGTTGTTTAAAGAAAGATGATTTACGATCTGTCAAAGACGAACTGTTCTGTAAAAAGTTCAACATATTCACTGTCAGTGGATCATTTTCGGTTGAATCATAAAACAAATTGGCTTAACCATTTCCCTGTTCAATATTTATTTAAGAAATTATGACAGCATGAGTACATATATAGCTGAAGTTTTATAATACAAACTTTTTAAGGAACGTTTTTGCTATGACAAAAAAACTGTAGAATCAGATGTATATCAATATGAAAAGCAAACAGAGCAGACCCTGATCAGACAGCTCCCGTTGGAGTCGTCTGATGTGGGTATACTCTGTTTGCATATGGCCTGAAAAGGCATTCATATGAGGGAAAGGGTTAAACTTTCTCATGTTGAATATTCAAATGTGAATCCATCAACTATGCATATTGATTATCTCAATCATTAATAAAGTTGGGTCAGTTGTAACCATGTATTACATAGGCAAACAGTGCAGACCCATTTTAGAGGAGCTGTCTGATATGGGTCTGCACTATTTGCAAATATACAGTTGTGGATGTTAATAGCATGAGAAGGGTTAATGGAATTTCTTCATAGATTTAGATTTTTTGCCTCAGTGGTAAATAAAATTACATTTGTCCAAAGAATAATTTGGAACTCCTTAAAGTATTATTCATTATCTTATGAGAAGACTTATGATGAGCGGTAGCTATGTTTGTCATACAGTAAAGTCTTGCTAATACGAAAAATCAAAAGATATATAATTCTGGATTTTTAAAACATGTGGTACATTAATGCAGGACAAAAGTTATGCAGAAATTTCCCTGCATTAAGCAACCACATGCTTTTACAGATCCCCTTAGTTAATAAATTATTTATTGAATTATTATACCTATTTGTACTACCAAAAAATGAATAATTGCTATTTACCATCCATTATTTTTTCACAGAGCTATGTGGATCAACTTTCAGATCATTGCTACTTACCATTCATTATATTTTCAGCAGAGCTATACAGTAGAGCTTTCCAATCATTGCTATACAGTAAACCCCCCTAAACCATTATTCTAGTAAAGGAGAATTCAGATACTTTTAGGCAGATGGCTGTATAATGCATGGTGAAAGTCATGCAGAGGAGCTTTCTGCATAACTTTCACCCTGCATTAAGCTGCCACCTGTTTCCAAATTTGATGTTTATGTTAAATTTAACATCTTATGATCTATTTTAGAGGGGTTTTACTTTATGCCATTCGTTATATTTTGGCAGAGCTATGTGGATCAACTTTCCAATCATTGCTATTTACTGTTTATTATTTTAAGGCAGAGCAATCTGGATCAGCTTTCCAATCATTGCTATATATCATTCATTATATTTTGGCAGAGCTATGTGGATCAACTTTCCAGGCCTGTGTCTTATACTTTACCTCGGATGTTTCATAGGCGTGGCTGTATACACCCTCTACAGACAGTGTGATCCAATCAAATTTGATCTCATCACTGCAAGTGATCAGGTAAAAAGCTACTATAAAGGGCAACGAATTTTGTAACAGTGTAATTGTAGGTATGCTCTAATTTGCATATGGAAAACTGAGACATATACATATACAGTAAAACCTCTCTATAACGACTACTAAATTACATCAAGTGTATTGTGTTAAAGGCAAGTGGATGCTTAAGCAACCACCTGCCCAGAATACCAACTAATTAACACAAGTTTAGTGGTCGTTATAGAGAGGTTTTATTGTATATACATACAGTAAAACCTCTTCTAAATTACATCAAGTATATTGTGTTAAAGGCAGGTGGATGCTTTAAGCAACCACCTGCCCAAAATACCAACTAATTAACACAAATTTATAGGAGCCGTCTAATCTCGGTCTACTCTGTTTGCAAATGCGTGAAAACACATTTATATGAGGAAAAGGGTTAAGGAAAATCCCCATCCATTTGTCATGTGGAGGGGGCGCAACAAACAAACTATTTGCTGGTATAAGCCATTGACATTGATAGGTTCAGCAAACAGTGCAGACTCAGGTCAGAGGTATCCTTCAGGTGCACTCTGATCTGAGTCTATACTGTTTGCAGATGTCCTTTTAAGGTACAATCTGCACTTATGGGTTAATCTTGGTAGGTATGAAACTAAAACGCTCCTGTTACAAGCAATGATATGTATTGTCTTTTGTCCTCATTCATAATCTCAACTTCCTTGTTTCAGTTATTGCCCCTGTTTGTGATGGACACTCTTGGCAACATACATGGAGTTCCTGGACTGTTTGTTGCCTCCCTTTTTAGTGGAGCTCTAAGGTACAAAACTGTAGCATGGCACATTATAAGAAACATCCAAAACCAGTGTTGTTTCCTTTCTTGTAATATTCCATGTGTCTTTATCTGTGCAATATCTATGACTCGATGACTGTACATACATGTAAGTAAATATGTGTATTTAGGAAATCTTATCAGAATGTTTGTTTACATATCTCCGTGAATCTCTATCTTTCTGTCTACTACTCTTTAGAATCATCTTAGGGAGGCTATTTTAATGAGTAGCATCAAGATCTGAATGAGAAATAAGAGTTTTGATAAATCAGTATCACTTATCTATAATCATGTGTGTGTTCCCTGTTGAGGTGTGATTGACTTTGCATAGCATTTAGGTATTCTACATATACAAATTGAAATGTTTACCTAGTGTTCATTGTTTAACATGCAGGGCACACAAATCTAGACTCACCATTCCTTTTTTTTAATCGATCTTACAAATGAAGGACTCATAACTAATCCAACAAGTATAGGTAATTGCCATACATATAGGTAATTGCCATACATATTTTTCTAAGTATGATAATGATTCATTAACCCATTACCTCATAGGCTATTTTAGATACAACCTCTTTAAATAAATCTACCGAAAAGGGGCATTAACTAGAGAAAAGGATTTTTTTTAAATTTTGTAGTTTGAAACCATTGTGATAAATAGAGCATTTGCTCCTATAGGAACAAATGCTCTATTTATCACAATGGTTTCACAAAATGACCTTTACAGAGTCGTCAAAAGTCATCAATATCAGGGAAAGGGTTAAGACAGAAATGTGTAAGAGTGAAAAACATTCAACTTTTGACAAAAAAGAGCACAAAACATTAGAACTACTGGTCAGATTTTGCCCATAATCCAACTTGACAGAGATCTTGTGGCTCTACAGTAAAACCTAACTAAACTGGAATGTTAAATTTAGTATAATTATCGGTCTTGGAAACAGGTGGCAGCTTATTGCAGGGCGAACGTCATGCAGAAAGCTTCTCTAGTAGCTTTCTGCCAGACTTTTACCCTACATGAAGCAGTCTCCTGCCAAAAAGTATCTAAATTCTTCTCTACTAGAATTCCGGATAAGAGGGGTTTTACTGTATACAAATATACATCATATGTTAACCTTTTTAATGCGAGAAACAAGTGCACTGTCATTTGAAAACAGTGTAGACCCAGATGAGAGGACTTCTAGAGGAGCCCTTTCATCAGGGCCTGCACTGTTTGTCATGATACACTTTCTTTAAAAACATTCCTGAATATTCAGGGTAAGCTTGTCCTGCTTGAATATTGGAATAGTTCATTTCAATGAAATTTCAACATTGAAATGGTTAATGTGGTTTGTTTTACTAACTGTCTTATGACCAAAATTATCTTAAGTCTTAATTAACGATTATGGGTACTACTTGGAAATTATCATGCATTCTCATATCCAGCAATTAATGTTAACTTCATACAACAGAAATTATCATAAATTCAAATATATGAAGATCGCAACTTTCAGTTGCACTCATCGTATGTTAAAACTTATAATAATAATTCAATTGTATGATCTATAGTGAGGCTTGTCCAGGTGAGTGACATAGGACCATTATGGCCCTCTTGTTTCTGTCATAAGTGGTTATTGTTGACACATCCTCTCCAGATTGCGCCTGACACAAGTACTTTCTTTGTAGTGCTGCCCCCAATCAAACCAAAGATTGCTGTATCATTTGACATATCTAATCCACGGAAACCCATTAGAATGATAAATGTCTTCTTTGTCAGCAATTTATTTAGAACTGGAACACACAAAAGCTTAACCCATTTGTGCCCAGTGTCCCTTAACCAATTCCCTCATAGAGTATTTTTAGATCCAACTTCTTTGAATGGAGCGTTTACTAGAAAAAAGGAAGATTTTAGTTTTGTGTAGTTTCGAAACCTTTGTGATATTTATCACAGTGGTTTCAGAAAATAACTGTTACAGAGTCGTCATAGGCTTCAGTATGAGGGAATGGGTTAAAAAGGACACAAGTGAACAGTAAAGACACAGATCAGAGGGCTTCTGATGAAGACATACTGAAGCCATTGATGTACACAACATGTAAAAATAGACATTCATCAGGTAAAGGGTTGAGCTGGAGATCATGAGTATTAAGCTTTCCATGAATATGCTTTGTTCATAACCTTTAAGCACTTAACCCTTTCAGTGCCAGCATTGTCATCTGCAGTTGGTCTGCTACCAGTTTAATAGTTGACGCCTGTTCAATTGCTTTAAAAAAAAAAGATAAACAGGGTGTCAAACAGTTTGGATCCTGATGAAACATAGAGATACTGAACGTCTCATCTGTATCCAAACTATTTGCATATCTCACAGTCTCGTCTTTATGGCAGTGAAGAGTTAAAAGGACAGAGGACTCAGTTCAAGTTTTCTTTGTTATTGGGTCCTACTGACGCATATATCAAACATACTGTCTTTAATATCAATCAATTTGTATGCTGGCATATTTTAATACAAAACTCAAGGATTATCACCAAATTTTACCATATGTACAACCATAAGCCACTTAAGCATTGCCAACCTGTTACACTTTTAAATGGAGAACAAAATTCCTCGTTTTAATCTTTGAAATTTGAGGTTACCCTTTGCATTTCATTACTTTCCGAAATGGCTACAATACTCCACCTTCCGTATTTCATTATAGCTATTTCATCTATGAAATATTTAGTAGGTATTGAGATTTGAAATAAATATAGGACAGGGAAAGGGTTAAGGTCCTGATTAATTATTAATTACTTTGACATCATGTACAAGTGATGACTTCACATGGATGATAATGTGGAGAAAGTGATTAACCGACATCATGAATATTGATTAGCTGAATTTTTATAATGGCATAATTATGTAAACAGGACATTATGGTATTGGTAGAAACTGTAGATTCAGATCTATGACGATTTCATAAGCGAACAGAGCAGACCCTGATGGGACTTTTTCCTATAGGAGCCATCTGATTCTGGGTTTATTTTGTTGACAAAGGTGTGTTTATATGAAGGAAGGGTTAAGCGACAGGCACTCATAAAGCAAGATTGGCTTATTTACTGTTATCTAGACCATAAACCCGTTATTGTATGAATGTTCATGTAAGAAATAATGTATTAATGAAGATTAATTAGCTTAATATTAATAATGGCAAGTGAACAAGAAACATTTCGGTCCAGGTGATAACTGTAAAATAAGACCTACAGAGCAGATCCTGATCAGACGACTCCTACAGGAGCTGTCTGATCTCGGTCTACTATGTTTGCAAAGGTGTTTAAATGCATATCTTTGGAGTTAAGGGTTAAATGTTATGCATTACAGAACAGGATTCTGCATATATTAATTATACCATTTAAAAGACTACATTGCTATAATGTAAAATAAATCAGGAGATAATGATAAAAACAATATATTAGCATTAGAACATGACAAGACAGAGAAAGACTTCAATGCAAATTTCTTCTGATATGTTTCTCTAAGTAATTGTTTGTGTATCCATATAAATGTATTTTAAATACTTTAATACCCTCTAACACGTTTGCCTTTGATTAAAAAGTGTTTAGTAATAAAGATAAATGATGCTTTGTTATGATTGACACCTTAAACCTTACCCAGTTTAATATTTATTGAAGAATTGATCACCTCATTATTATTCATGACCAGAATCAATAATATGGAACTTGGAAAAGTTGTTTTTTTCATCATTGGGGAAACTGTAAAATCAGATCTATAAAATTCCAAATGCAAATGGAGCAGACCCTGATCAGACAGCTCCTTCAGGATCTGTTTAATCTTGGACTCTTGTTTACAAAATGCATGGAAATGTGTTTTTATGAGGGAAAGGGTTAAACCATTTACCCCACTGTTGCTCATCTTAATGTTTTTGCAAACAGAGTACACCCAGATCAGAGGATCTTATCAGAACGTACTCTGATTGCTTAACCCTTTCCTCCATGAATACGCCTTTTGACGCCTCTGTAAAAATCACCTGTTGAAACTGTTGTGATAAATAGAGCATAAATTTTGCTCCTATAGGAGCAAATGTTCTATTTATCACAATGGTTTCAAACTACAAAATTCTAAAATGTTCCTTTTCTCTAGTAAATGCTCCCTTGTTCAAAGAGGTTGTTTCTAAAAATAGCCTATGGAGGAATGGGTTAAGAAATAATTCCGCCTCAGCTATAATTCACATGTTCTTAGGCCATTATAAAATTCTGGGTAAATTATATTCATACAGTCATTATTTCTTAAATGAATAAAGAGTTATTTAATTAAATATATGTCACTATAGTCACATATGACGATGCTCCAAATCTGATATGACTGTTTTGTCTTTCAGTACTCTGTCTTCAGGCCTCAATTCCATAGCAGCCTGTATACTGCAAGATGTTATCAGGGAATATTTTGTGAAGGACATGTCTGAATCAAGGGCTACAATGGTGTCTCGGATTATAGGTACGATTCTACAAATGATGAACCATTTTACCCATTCCTTCATAGGCTATTTTTAGACCCAACCTCTTTGAATGAATCTACCCAAAAGGAGCATTTACTACCCAAAAGGAGCATTTACTAGAGAAAAGTAAAATTTTAGAATTTTGTAGTTTGAAACCATTCTGATAAATAGAACATTTGCTCCTATAGGAGCAAATGTTCTATTTATCAAAATGGTTTCATGAAGTGGTTATTACAGAGGCATAGAAAGGCGTTTTTATGGAGGAAAGGGTTAACTGATGGAAACTTTTTGTCTGCTAAAGAAATGTCTGCTCTAATTCCCATGATGCATTCTTATTCCATTCCTTTCAAAACTGCAAACAAAGTGTCTAACAGTTATAGATATAGAGTTACAATTTTTATCATTTAAGTATTACTATTTGTCAAATTTGCAGACAAATTGTTATCACAGATAGACTTTAGTAATGACACATATATCACAGTATAAATCAGAAATACTGTACACAAGTATTAAATGTTGATATTAATAAAAGATAAAATCTGACTGTTCAGCATTTTTCATATTTTCCAAAAGCTGTAGTTTCAAACATTTGTGAAAAGCATGTTTATTTTTTAAAACCTTTATTTCTCGTGGCAGAATTTTATTTCCCATGGCAGAAAATGGAGCATATGCTCTATTTAGCACAATGATTTAAAAAAATGACTTTTACAGAGGTGTCAAAAGGCGTTAATATGAGGGCATTGGTAAATAGAGGTCACCTGTAACCAGTGTCCAACAAATTATTTTTTTTGTTGGTAGCCCACTGGGCTACCAGATTTATTTTTGTACTAGCCCAGTGACTACCAGAAAAAAATATAGTAGCCCAGAGATTTTTTATTCACTTTCCAGATGGTAAGACCTTTCGTCTGTGTTTGGTGTATGTACTCATTCAAACCTAATATCCCTTAAGAATAATGACAACATAATCATGAAACTATATCTATATTACATTTTTCTAAAATTTAATTATTTTATTTTAAATTGCCATTCTTCCGCTTATTTTGTTTTAAATTTCCATTCTTCCGCTTGTTTTAACTGCTAGGGGTTGAAGTAATTCTGACAAAATGTGTTCCATACGATGTACAGGCTGTAACACATGTAATTTTCCAGGGCATGTAACTTTAAGCCAAACAATACTCATATTCGTACAATGAGCCTTACTCAGAAAATAATTTCATATACATTGTAAAAATTCTCTTCTTCTGTCACTTAACCCTTTCCTTCATGTAAATACCTTTCCATGCATCTGCAAACAGAGTAGACTTATATTAGATGGATACTATAGGAGCTGTCTGATCAGGGTCTGTTCTGTTTGCTAATGCAATTTGATAGATCTGTTTCTTCAGTTTTCAAAATGGCTACAATGTTCCAACTTCCCTATTTTATTATAACTATTTTGTCCATGAATACAACTTGTATAAAATTCCACCCTATGCTGACACCAATAATTTTATATGGAGTTTTTAGGGATACTACATGATGATTTCAGAGTTGTATTGAAAGGTGTTAGCTTTTACTACTTTTATTCTTTTATCTTTAGCGGTGGTGTTTGGTGTTATATGCTTAGGTCTGACCTATGTAGCTTCAAAGTTAGGAGGTGTGTTACAGGTATGTATTACAAAACCGACTTATTTTAAACTTCTAAGCACTGGACTAATTTAACCCTTTACTCCAACAAAAATCATGTATGAAATCATCAATATTAATTAGATCAATTGCTATAATAGCACATGGACACGGGCAGCTTTACCCATGACAGAAACTGTGGAATTATGTCTTATATGGTATTATACCATTCCCTTATGGGCTGTTTTAGATCCAACCTCTTTGAATAAATCTACTGAAAAGGATCATTAACTAGAGAAAAGGAAAATTTTAGAATTTTTTAGTTTAAAACCATTGTGATAAATAGAGCATTTGCTCCTATAGGAACAAATGCTCTATTTATCACAATGGTTTCAACAGGTGACTTTTTCAGAGGTGTCTAAAGGCGTCAATAAGAGGGAATGTGTTATATCATAAGCAAACAGAGCCTACAAGGTCCATCTGATCTGGGTCTATTCTGTTTGCGAAAGTGAAGAAAGAAATAGGGTTAACCCTTGACTTCATAAATATTCATATCAGAAATAATGACTTTGAATATAAGCAAGCTGAGTTTGTATGATTGCATAATAAACAAGAGACTTTTTACAATGGAAAAACTGTAGAAATCTGTTATTTCATAAGCAAATTTAGCAGATCTGATCAGACAACTCCTACAGGAGCCATCTGATCAGGGTCTACTCTGTTTGAAAATGGACCAAAAGGCATCTCCATGGAGAAAAGCTTTATGAAATGAGTCTAAATTGGAATAGGAATCATATTAATACACATGTACATGGATAAAGACTTTTAAGCAATAAAGACTTGTGAGACACTGTATATTTTCCAGTCTGCTCTCTCTCATCTGGACTGGACCATATTGAACAATGTAAAAAAATATTCAAGTAAGAAATAATGTATATATAAATATTAATAAGCTTAATTTCTATAATAGCATATAAATAAGAAATTTGTTTTGGCCATCAGAGAAACAGTAGAATTAGATCTGTATTATTACTTTATGAAGACACAGAGCAGACTCTGTATAGATGGCTCCTACATAAGCTGTCTGATCTAGGTCTACACTGTTTGCGAATAATGCCAAATAGTGTATTTACGGAATAAAATATTATGGAGTTTGTCATTCATTATTTGCAGGCAGCCTTGTCTCTATTTGGAATGATTGGTGGACCTCTGCTAGGGTTGTTTACACTTGGCATGATGTTTCCATGGGCCAACAGCACTGTAAGTCATTACATCTGTGTTTTTCAAGAAACACTCTATTTCCATTTAAGTGAATTACTATTATAAGGAAACAGAGACGACCCTGATCAGACATCTCCAACAAGAGCCATCTGATATAGGTCTACTCTATCAGGTAAAGGGTTAATCATATCAAATAGATAACACAAACATGATGGTGTGTAAAATAGAGGATCTTATATGAGTGTTCATTACAAATTGTTTTTATGAAATGAGTTTACTTTAATAATATTACATGAGCTTTAGAGATATTTATATTGATTATAGTAAACGAGTTTCATGAGAACAATTTGTACACGAACACGAATGTAAGATTATTTGTATCACATAAGCCTTAAAAATTCCATAGAAAATGAAACAGGCTATAGCTGATGTCTGTTTCTGCTATTGCTTACAACCAGCATAGTAATACAACGGACGATGCACATGGAGCGCTATGATTAGCTAATGCTTAAATGAGCGCTTCGATTGGCTAATGATTGCTAATTTGCATAAAAAATGCACTTGTGCATTTCCACGATTTACAGCACTCTCACAAGGCAGATTATGTTATAAATATCTTACATAATATTATTGTTTGTTCATCCCCTGCTACAAAAGAAAGTCAGTAACACCTGTTTAATCCTTTCCCTCATATAAATGCATTTTCACACATAGACCCAGATCAGACGGCTCCTATAGGAGCGGTCTGATAAGAGTATGCTCTGTTTGCTAATTGAATTTGATAAATTTGTTTCTTTACTTTTAAAATGACTACAATATTCCACCTTCCATATTTCATTATAACGATTTTGTCCCTGAATATTCAGTAAGTATTGAAATTTAAAATAAACATAGAACAGGGAAAGGGTTAAACCATGGATTCTCTCCTAGACTACTTTTAAACCCAACCTCTTTGAATAAATATACTGAAAAGGAGCATTTACATGTACTAGAAAAAGGGACTTTTTTAAATTATATACAAACTGTTTCCAGATGAGATGCTGAGTAACTCAACATGTTCACAGGATCCAAGGTGTTTGATTCTCTGAGTGTATTTCCTACAAGAAAAACACTTCAAAATCTACTTATGGTATTGTAGCAGACAACAAAGTTTGCAGATGACAATTGCTTAAGAGTGCTAAAAGTTAAATTACTATTTCCTAAGTACTCATTTACTTACAAAGCAGGTGGCCGCAAAATCAACTTATGGTATTGAAGCAGACGACAAAGCTTGCGAATGACAATTGCTTCAGAGAGCTAAAGGTTAAATGACCATTTGCTAATTACTAATTTACTTAAAAAGCAGGTGTATGTTTAACGTAGGATTTCTTTGGCGGGTTTCTGCATTTCTTTCATCTCTCACCTGCCTCAGAGACCAGAATTAGACTACAATTTAATGGCTACCGCTTTAGCTGATGAATAATTAGTTATAAATAATGACTGTATGAATATTAATTAGCTGATTTTTTTTATAAAGGCATTATGAACAAGAGAATATTTACCATGGCAGAAACTGTAGAATCATATCTTTATTATTTCATTATCAAACAGAGCAGACCCTGATCAGACGGCTCCTGCAGGAGCCTAATGACCTGGTTCTACACTGTTTGCAGAGGCATGAAAAGGTGTTTGTATGATTAAAGAGTTACAGGTTATATTGTCAACATCTTTTGCTATTTCAGGGTGCGTTAGTGGGTCTTATAGTGGGTCTGGTGTTTATGTTCTGGATTGGTATTGGTGCCTACATAACTAAGCCTTACATTCCAAAGTCTGTTATTGACACAAGTTTGTGTGGTTCGGCACTGACCACTGCAGCCATGAATACCACTAATATCACCACAACAGCAGTTTCCATGACGACTATGGTGACCAATACAACCATTGCTGCAGTCACAAAGAGTGCAGCACAAATCCAAGAAGAAAAGTAAGTTAAGATTAACATCACAATAATTATTAGCTTTTGAATTTAACCTCTTGAATATTTGATTTATATAAGAAATAATGTATGTATGGCTATTAACCCTTTACTCGATGAATATCATGTAAAAAGGTGCAAAATAATATGCAAGTTATCCTAATGGCCCTCAGTGTTAGGTTTAAGGCTAATAGTGCAGACCAAGATCAAACAGTTCCTGAACAGTTTGATCTGGGTCTACACTATTTGCTACTTTTTTACCAGTCCGAGTAAAGCCTTGGAATTTGATAGGTCAGTTTGCCCAAATCTGCCGGGGTGTACAGAACCGTATTCGACGGCTTCCAAGGAGAATACAGAATTCAAATTTGACGCATGTTTTTAGCGCCGATTTTTCGAAATTTCATATCGTCCTTACTCCATTAGTTTTGGACGGATTACGACCAAATAATCTATAATAAACGTAAAAAACTGTTCCTAATATGTTCCTCAATTTGACACTTTCAACTTCGCAGTGCAACATGTTATCGTTTAAAATCATATGTTTACAAGTGAAGTTTGAATTCCTCTTTTGCAATTGCTCTGAGACGACGTCGTATTTGCTCTGTGATGTCATGTTTTCTTTGACATGTCCTCATATAATTATGTCTCCCCCCATATTTATATGGGGGAGACATATTGTTTTCGTGAGAGTTGTCTGTCTGTCTGTCTGTCTGTCTGTCTGTCCGTCTGTCCGTCTGTCTGTCTGTCTGTCCATCACACTTTTTGTCCGGACGATAACTTCAATATGCCTGATGCCAGTTGATTGAAACTTCATATATGGAAAGAGCATAATGAGAGGAAGTGTCATGCACAAGGTCCATAACTCTGGCTTCACTAATATTGGAGTTATTGCCCTTTGTAAAAAAAAATCACACTTTTTTGTCCGGACGATAACTCCTATATGGCTCATGCCATTGGATTGAAACTTCATATATGGAAAGATCATGATGAGAGGAAGTGTCATGCACAGGGTCCATAACTCTGGCTTTACTAATATTGGAGTTATTGCCCTTTGTAAAAAATATCATAATTTTTTGTCCGGACAATAACTTCAATATGCCTGATGCCAGTTGATTGAAACTTCATATATGGAAAGAGCATAATGAGAGGAAGTGTCATGCAGAAGGTACATAACTCTGGCTTCACTAATATAGGAGTTATTGCCCTTTGTAAAAAAAATTCACACTTTTTTGTCCAGACGATAACTTCTATATGGCTCATGCCATTGGATTGAAACTTCATACATGTATATGGAAAGATCATAACGAGAGGAAGTGTCATGCACAAGGTCCATAACTCTGGCTTCACTAATATTGGAGTTATTGCCCTTTGTAAAATAAATCACATTTTTTGTCCGGATGATTACTCCTATGTGACACATGCCATTGGAGTGAAACTTCATACATGGAACGATCATGATAAGAGAAAGTGTCATGCATAAGATCCTTAACTCGAGCTTCAATAAATTTAGAGTTATTACCCCTTGTACATTTGTTTAATTCTTTCTTGTCTGGACGATAACTCCTACATGGCTCTTGCCATCGTATTGAAACTTCATACATGGAAAGAGCATGATGAGAGATAGTGTCATGAACAAGGGCAATAATTCTGGCTTCAATACTTTTGGAGTTATTGCCCTTTGTTACATTTTTTGGCCGATCAATAACTCCTGTTCGACTGATGCTATTGGAATGACTTTTTTTTTTTGGAAAGAGCATGATGAAAGTAAGTGTCATGCACAAGGGGCATAAATCTGGTATCAGTATTTTTGGAGTTATTAGCTGTTATCATTTTCTTCTTGAAAAATGTAGTGTGGAAAACGCATAAGGGGAAGTACCATTCATCAAGACCATAACATTTTTAGTGATTTCCCTTTACATATTGTTTTTATTAGAGGGGAGACATCCGTTCTTGTGACAAAAACCTCTAGTTAGAGATCTAATGTCAGCAAAAATAAGAATTGTTGTAAATCGGATCTCTGACTGGTAATGAATTCGTTACACGGTAATTTGGCAGGGTGTACAGGCTGGTATGACTGGGTTAGATCACGTATTTCCTACCCGGTCATACCAGCCCGTACACCCTGCCAAATTTCCGTGTAACAAATATTATCACTCTAATTCAAAGTCATCAAATTGGTGTCAAATTGATTTAATCAGCTTTACAAATTAGTGGAGAGGGGAGATTGTGTGTTCAAATGGTTAGGGTAATTAAATTAAACCAAAAACAGTTCGGATCCAGTTGAGATGCCAAGTTGCTCAGTAACCAATCTGGGTCCAGACTGTTTTCAAACATAATCACAAATTGGTCATAGTTTTCTAAGGGTTAAAATCTTTTATAGTGTAAACTTTTCAAAGAAATGGTTTGCTTTGACAAAAGCAGTAGAATCAGATCTACATCATGTCAAAAGCAAACGGAGTAGACTCTGATCAGGGTCTGCAAATGTGTGAAGAAGTTTACATGAAGGAAAGGGTTAACCCATTACCTCATAGGCTATTTTTAGATACAGCCTCTTTGAATAAATCTACCGAAAAGGAGCATTAACTAGAGAAAGGATTTTTTTAGAATTTTGTAGTTTGAAACCATTGTGATAAATAGAGCATTTTCTCCTATAGGAGCAAATGCTCTATTTATCACAATGGTATCACAAAGTGACTTTTACAAAGTCTTCAAAAGTCGTCAATATGAGGGAATGGGTTAATAGTAATTTTGTGTTTTTCCTGTGTTTAGTGGCGGACCATTCTACCCTCTGTATTCCCTGTCCTACCTTTGGTATAGTGCCACTGCTGTGGCTGTGGTGTGTGGTGTGGGTTTGGTTGTCAGCTTCATAACAGGTAATCAACTCTTTCTTAACTCTTCACTCCATATATGCCTTTCTACGCCTTTGCAAACAGAGTAGACACAGATCAGACAACTCTTATAGGAGCTGTCTGATCAGGGTCTGCTCTGTGTGCTTATGATATAATATAGATATGATTCTACAGTTTCTGCCATGGCAAAAACATCTGTCTCCAGGGTTACTGAATCTACTCTGTTTGCAAATGCATGAAAATTTGTTCATATGAAGGAAATGGTTAACTTGTTTGATTAGTTACTTTTATTCCACACATTTACAATATCACATTCCGTCTAATGATTTACATCCTAAAGGAATGCAGAGAACTTTTGGATTTCATTTGAGTTCATCCTTTTAATAAAGTTGATCATAATACACTTATGGCAATATGAAAAAAATATCAATAACCCATGAGTTGATCACTGATTTGCATTAAGCAACTAAAGAGTTAAAGCAAAACATCATCTTTGTTAGTTAGCAATAGTGGGTATAACTAGTCACTACTATTGATTGATAATAGGACAGCAATTGTTTTGTTTATTCAGGGCCGTCTAAACCAAAGGATTTGGATCCTCGTCTACAGATCCCTCTGTTCGACATTATTTTCCCATTTCTTCCAGAGAAAATCCTAAAACCCCTGCGTTTTGGTGTGAGATATGACTTGGTAAGTACAGCTCAGAACTTTTAACATCTTTCTATTCCAGAAACAAAACAAAAACATTCTTTGACTGATTCAATGTTTTTAACCCTTTCCCTGTTTCATTGAAGAAATGATGACATCATGAATATTAATTAGCAGTATTTTTGTAATGGCATATATACATAGGATAATTATTAGGATTTGTTGGTATTGGTAGAAACTGCAGAATTAGATCTACATTTGTACATGTATATTATTTCTTAAGCAACAGAGCAGAACCTAATCAGACAGCTTCTATAGGAGCCCTCTGATCTAGGTCTACTGTTTGCAAATGTGTGAAAATGCTTCCATATGAAGCAAAGAGTTAACCCTGTTTCTGCCATTTTATGCCTTTGCATACAGTGTAGACCCTGATCAGACAGTTCATATAGGTGTCTTATCAGGGTCTGCTCTGTATGTATGCAAAATGTTATAGGTCAAATTCTACATTGCCATTCGGGGTAAAAAAAATATGCATTCAGTCAATCAATATTTATAAATGATAAATCCTTGCACAACTATTCATTAACCCTGTATTCCACAGATAGACCTTTGCAAACACAGTAGACCCAGACCATATGGCTCCAGTAGGTCCTGTCTGATCAGCATCTGCTGATTGCCTTTTAGATAATAAAGATCTGCCATGGCCAAATAGTCATCATGACATTATTTCTCACATGAATATTCATTAATCAAAAGGTTCAAAGCAGTAGCATTGTATGTATTTTAGCTGTAGCAACATACAGTAAAACCTCTCTATAACGACCACTAAATTGTGTAAATTAGTTGGTATTTAGGGCAGGTGGCTGCTTAAAACAAGGTGAAAGTAAAACAGAACGCTCCTGTAGGAGCGTTCTGTTTTACGTTCACCTTGCTTTAAACAGCCACCTGCTTTTAACACAAACTACTTGATGTGATTTATAGGCCGTTATAGAGAGGTTTTACTGTACATTGTAGTAATTCTCTGTTGAAATGTTTTCCTTTAGTTTGGCCAACTGAAAAGAAAGCTGTTAAGTTAATATTCAAAATCACACAAACCTCAATGATGTATACAAAGTTTATTCTGGTCAAATTCATCAATTCAAGACTAGTATAAATTATGTTGGTATGGTTTTGACATTCATTTTCCTGTCTTTGATAACTATTTTACCCCATTACTACATGAATATTCATGTAAGGAATAATGATGTCATGAATATTAATCAGAATCATTTTTTATAATAGCGTATGGACACAGGAAATTTTGGCTATGGCAGAGTCTGTAGAGTCATATCTTTAATATTCCATTAGCAAACAGAGCAAACCCTGATCAGATGGTTCCTACAGGAGCTGTCTACTCTGTTTGCGAAGGTGTAGAAAAATGTATGTATGGAGTAAAGGGTTAAGAATACAGAATAAATTATTTCATGAAAGATTCTGTCATAATATTGATAAATAAAATTCAGCCTTTAAATTCTGAGAATGCCATGAATGAATTCATGAGAACTTTGACAATAGTATCGACTCAGACCTAGTACAGAGGATTAGAAAAGATGCATGAATTTAAACATTGTCGTGAATAGCATTATCTCTCCACCAAACTCTGTATTGTGACCCCTCTTTAGAAACATCTCTTCGAAACAGTTCTAAAAAGTAGTCACAACATAGTGTTTGGTAGAGAAATGATGATTTTAGTATTTGAATACCCACCTTTGAATACACACATCTGTTGTTCTGCCTGGTAATTTGGCTTTAAATATCATTTAAATGCCGACACTACTCTACTCTATGGATATGCCTTTTAATGCCTTGCAAATAGTAGACCCATTGATGATGTCATTATTTCTTACATGTATATATTCATGGTGTAAAGGGTTAAATTAAAATAAACAAACAGAAACAAATTTCTCAAAGATAAAAATGTGTTTTTGCCAACAGCAGATTTTGGTACGCTAATAATAAAACTGTTTCATTGTAGTTGAAGGAAAAGGAGCAAGACATCAAACATACAGCTGCAGATATGGATCAAGGAGAAGTTAACAAGTTCTTTGATATAGAACTTGAAGCCAATATGAACCATGAACAGAACAATCCCACTTCTATATCAAATGGACATGCAGTTGAACAGGAGCAAAACAAACAGACAGAAAATGGTCTACCAACTCAATTTGTCACACATATCTAAACTATCTGTGATGCAATTGACTGACATTGATTTGTGATATAGCAAACTGCATAGATTTACCATTATATCATTCAACATTATATAACCTGGAAATCAAATTATGTGTACAGTAAATTCTCTCTAAACTAGATGTTCAATGTAGTATCAATATTGGTCTTGGAAACAGGTGGAAGCTTAATGCAGGGTGAAAGTCATGAAGAAAGCTGTTCTAGGAGCTGACTGCATGGCTTTTATCCTGCATTAAGCAGCCACCTGCCTAAAAGGATCTAATTTCTTCTCTATTTGAATTTCGGTTTAGAGGGGTTTTACTGTAGATATATTTTCTACATTATTTTCACATACAAATCTATATGCGAGATTTGAACTACCTTTATTAACCCATTTATTCCATATTATTTCAGGTAAACACGTCCACATCTTATTTTGGAACCTATCCATTTTTCAAGTTGAGGGGGCACAGTAAACAAAATATTTGCTGATATAAGCCACTGACATCGATGGGTTTAGCAAAGTGTAGACCCTTATCAGTGGGCTGCTTCCAGAGCCTTCTGATCTGGGTCTGCACTGTTTGCCTATGTCCTTTTTAACTTGTTATCTCATTACTGAGTTAACCGAAGTATTAGGATGGACAACCTTAGGCAAATAGTGCAGATCCAGATCAAACAGCTTCTGGAGGAGTCATTTGATCAGGGTCAAATATAGATCAGGTACATATAGATCTGATTCTATTGTTTCTTCCACAGCCATTAAACCCTTTGTTCATATGCAATCATAAAATCACCTTATGATGTCATCATGTTTTGCATGAATAATCACCAGGTTAAAGGAAACCAGTAGTGAAAGGTTGAGATGTGAACTATGCAATATTTCATGCAGATACAATCTAGTATACATGTATACTGTTGATGGAACATGTAAATATAACTGAGTGAGTGAGCAAATGATTGAGAGTGAGACAGGTGAGAGAGACAGGAGAGAGTGAATGAGCAAATGAGTGAGGGATTTAAGAGATGGAAGAGAGAGGAGAGGGAGTGAGAGCTGGGGAGAAGGTATGAATCAGGAATATTCCTTAGTTCTTATGATATACCGTAGGTAACTTGCCCTCTCATCAGGATGAAACTTCTTGGACATTGTTTTAATAAAGATATAGTTAAAAGAATTATTGGTATTGTAGTTAAAATGCTACCCAGGGTTGAAAACATGAGTGACCAAAGATTTTTTACCTCGTTTGTTCTTCAAGGAAAACAAGGTATTGCAACTGTGTATTGCCATGACCTTGATTTTGTTGTTATCATTGGTGCTGTACATAAACTGTAAGTGTACAACTATCCCTGTTTTTCTCCAAGGAATCTTTTGGCTTTTATTCACTGTATTTATATTGCATTAGGCCAATTTGTTTAGCCCGTTACCTGAAAGAAACACCTTTTCAGAGTACAGTTGAACCTGTCATAAGTGGACATCAAATCAAAAAGGTGTAAATACGGGTATATAAGGCAGGTGGTAGTTTCATAGGTGCTTCTGCAATTACATAGCAGCTGGTAGCTATAGGAGAGCTTTCTTTACTTTTGCCCTACATTAAGCAACCCCCTGCTTTTAAGATTCCTAGGTTCAATATATTATCAGAATCGTGGCTTAAGACAGATTTTACTTTTAATTTTAACCCAATCTGACGGCTCATTTAAGAGCCATCTGATCAGGGTCTGCTCTGTTTGCTTATTGTGTTTAATATGTGTAGATCTGATTCAGTTTCTGTCTTGGCCAAAATTCATGTGTTAGTATGCCATTTTAAAAATTCTGCTAAGAAGTATTCATAATGTAATTATTTCTAACCTGAATGATCATTAGGGAATGGGTTAATCCTTTACTCCATGAATAATCATGTAAGAAATAATGATACCATGCATATTAATTAGATTAATTACTATAATAGTACATGGACACAGGAAGTTTTTGCCAAAATAGAAACTATAGAATCATATCTATATTATATTATAAGTAAACAGAGCAGACCCTGATCAGGTGGCTCCTATAGGAGCCATCTGATCTTAGTCTACTCTGTTTGCAAAGGTGTGGAAAAGCATATTTGAGTAATGGGTTAACAGTAGAGTTCATTTACAATATTTGTAAATTGGGAGTTGTTTCACTATATTTAACCCTTTCCTTCATACAATACAATAAAACCCTTCTAAACTGGATGTTAAATTCAGTATAAATATTGGACTTTGGAGACACATGGCAGCATTATGCAGAGTGAAAATCCTCTAGGAGCTTTCTGCATGATTTTCACCCTGCATTAAGCAACCACCTGCTTTTTCTCTTCTAGAATTCTGGTTTAGAGTTGTTGTTTTTTACTGTATACGGTTTCTGCCAATACTAAATAATCCCGTGTACATATGCCATTATAAAAAAAATAAGCTTATCATGATGCCGTTTTATATCACATGAATATTCAACAGGGAAAGGGTTGAATGATTAAACAACATCTGGTTGTTACTAACATAATTTTAACCCTTCTCTTCAATGGATACTTTACACAAGCTTGCTGGTGTTGAACTATGGATGGCAATAACATTGTGAATATCAGCGTAGAGTCATATAGCTTTATGTACCTTGTGTCTATTGTAATTATGCCTTCTTGATTTTGTTTGCTTTATTACTTAATATTTTAGCAATTATCTCCGATGCTTTTAGATAGATGATATACATACATTTTGTACAAAGTCTTTTCACTTTTACAATGTTTTATTTTCTCTAGCCCCATGATAACTCTTTGCACGCCAGTTAAAAAACAGTGATTACTTATTCAAACAGTCTGGATCCAGATGAGATGCTACATAATTTGGCATCTCAGCAGGATCCAAGCTGTTTGACACTTTGACCACAATTTTACAAAGAAATCAGAGAAATTCTATTTTAAGAATTGAAGCAGATGACAATTGTTCCAGACAAAAATTTAATTAGCGTTCGAAGAGTTAAAATGTATATACATTTTATGTGATTAGAAAACCATTTCTTTACTTTATTCTCTACGGAGACTTGTGGTGTTGAGTATATATATTAACCAATAGCTGTACAAGCATTCTGATCAGGCTCTGTTTGCTTGTAAAATGTGTATGATCTGATTATCTACTATTTGTCATAGCAACGTATTCACTTATCCTATTTAACAATCCAAGAAAATTAGTTACAGTAGAACCTGTTCTAAGCAACCATTTATTTATTGAAAATAGGAGTCTTAACAAGCAGGTGGTTGTATAATGCAGGGCAAAAGTAATGCAGAAAGCTCAAACAGGAGCTTTCTGCATTACTTTTGACCTGTATTAAGCTACCACCTGCCTCACAGATCCATAATTTGACCAGAATAATCATTTTTTTGATGGCCACTTAGGATAAGTTTAACTGTAATATATATTCATAATGGTTGAAGTCTGCCATGAATATTCAGGAAAGTGAATATTGATGATAGTCAGTCTGCCATGAATATTCAAATAAAGGAATTAATATTCATAATGGTTGAAGTCTGCCATGAATATTGAAGTACAGGAATTAATATTCATAATGGTTGAAGTGTGCCATGAATATTGAAGTACAGGAATTTATATTCATAATGGTTGAAGTGTGCCATGAATATTGAAGTACAGGAATTAATATTCATAATGGTTGAAGTGTGCCATGAATATTGAAGTACAGGAATTAATATTCATAATGGTTGAAGTCTGCCATGTATATTGAAGTACAGGAATGATATTCATAATGGTTGAAGTGTGCCATGAATATTGAAGTACAGGACTGATATTCATAATGGTTGAAGTGTGCCATGAATATTCAGGTAAAGGGTTAGTGCAAATTTGTCTCCTTTTTGTAAATGGTCTCAGTCTTAGTTATTGCCAGAGTCCCTTTTATCCAGAATGATTTGGTTTGGTTTTCATCGGGTTTTACATCGCTTTTACAGTATTTCATATATTACAAAGTCCAGCTAATAACTGCTGGAGGAAGACCCAAGAGCTTCTTCCGTGCATGGCAAAAAAAATTGCATTATTTCGTGCACAGAACATCTAAGTAAAACCACCGGCCTGCCGCAAACCAGCTGGAACGCTTCCTCACATGGAAAATCCAAATGCCCAGACCTATAGGAGCCATCTGATCAGGGTCTGCTCTGTTTGCTAATGGAATTTAAAAGATGTTTTTTCACTTTCTAAAATGGGTACAATTTTCCATAACTCATTATATCTACTATGTCCATGAATATTCAGTAGGTATTGAAATTTGTAATTAACACAAAACAGGGAAAGGGTTAACCCTATCAAATTTTATGGTCTGCTGCAATTTTCATTATTTTCTCCCCATTCCTTTCAAAAAGAAGTATCACAGTAGCAAACAGATGAGATGTTGAAATTACTTGGTGTCTCATCTGGATCGAACTTGTTTGCATAGTTAATCACAGATTCACAGTGCGATTTAACCCTTTATTTCACAAATATTCAAGTAAGAAATCATGATTTTATGAATATTAGTTAAATGGATTGTAAACTTAGGACATTTAGGTCATGGCAGCAATTGTAGAATAAAATTTATATTATTTCATAAGCCTCATCTTGTTCTACTCTGTTTGCAAAAGTGGTATCTATGGAGAAAAGGGTTAAAACTTCACTCCATAAATACGCTTTTCTACACCTTTGCAAAACAGTGTACACCTAGATCAAACGGCTCCTATAGGAACTGTCTGATCAAGGTCTGCTCTGTTTGCCTATTGAAGTATATAGATCTGATTCTAGTATCTGCTTTAGAAAAAAATCTTGTTAATGCCATTTTAAAAATTAATCTAATTAATATTCATAATGTCATTTCTTTCATGAATATTCATAAAGTGTAGGGTTAAACTTACTGAAATGTATCATATGCATCATCATTTAGCGGAGTTTTATCATAATAGCATACCATGATGACTGGAATGCTGGTGGCGCAATCCAAGGTTACATATACATGTATACATGTATATGTTTATATTTCTTGTTAGGTAAAATGTCTATGAATGTACAGCAGAGAGGAAATACATATTTTTAATTTGGTTAACTTTTGTTATGTATGATTTTCCAAAACAGTCTACATCCCTTTATGTTAGTTTTGGCCCCCTTCATAATAAAATTGAAATCCTTTATCCCTTTCCCTTTTTGAATATTCATGTAAAAAATAATGATGTCATGAATATTTATTAGCTGAATTTCTATAATGGCATATGGGCACATAATCTTTTCCTATTGGTAGAAATTGTAGACTCAGATCTTTTATTACTTCATAAGCAAACACAGCAGACCCTGATCAGACAGCTCCTACAGGAGCCGTCTGATCCGAGTTTACTGTTTGCAAAAGCGTGAAAAAGCATTTATGACGGAAAGGGTTAACTTCACTGAAGCAAAACAAAACTTTCAGCATTGTAGCAGATGACAATTTTATGCAGACAAAAACTATTTAGCATGAAAACAATTAAGTGAGTCCTTAAATAAGTAAATACGAATAAAAAGAGAGCAATGATGAGTTATAGCAACACTGGTTTGGATACTCTTTATTTTCAGTGATACTGACAAATTAAGCATAAATACAGTGTGTAAGGCAGCACACCGAATCATTAAACTGTAAATGCCATTAAGACCTTAACCCTTTACTCCATACATACACCTTAATATGCCTTTTCAACCAGAGAAGACGGCTGCTACAGGGTCTGCTCTGTTGGCATATGACATGATATTGATAAGATTCTGCAGTTTCTGCCATGACCCAATATTTCATGCATTCATGTGCCATTATAAGAAATAAATTAATATTCATAATGTCATTATTTCTTACATGAATATTCAAGGATTACAGGGTTAAGACTATTTCCAGTCATCTGAAGCCTGTAACCATTTACCTCATGAATATTCATGGAAGAAATAATAACATAGTGAGTATTAAGTAGCTAAAATTTCATAACGAAATAATGAACGAGGGAATATTTTACCATAGCACAAACTGTAGAATCAGATATATATTATTTCATAAGTAAACAGTGCAGACCCTGATCAGACATAAGCCACCTCATCTGTGTTTACTCTGATGAAAAAATGTGAAAAGGCATCTCTATGAGATAAAGATTTAATACAACATTTAGTGATGTGTAACATCATTAATCCATAAACCATATTCAATTTAACATGAATAAATAAATCTCAATGCATCATTTAAAATCATTCAAATTTCATTTTCACTTCAGTGTCAACATCCTAACCATGAGAAATGTGTATTGGTAGGTCTACTTATACATGATGTAACCATTTCCTCCATACATACACTTTTGCAGAGTAGACCCAGATCAGATGGCTGTAGTAGGAGCCATCTGATCAGGGTCAGCTCTGTTTGCTTATGAAATAATGTAGATCTGATTCTACAGTTTCTGCAATGACCAAAGTTGGCTGTGGTCATATACTATTACAATACGCCATCTGATTAATATTCATGATGCAATTATTTCTTACATGAATATTCATGGAGTAAAGGGTTAAATTGTTATTAATCTGTGTTGTAACAATTTGTTATAGGCATGGACAGAGTTGTAGATAAGAGGAATAGTTTGGATAACTAGATAGTTTCCACATTTCTTGCTAAAACCCTATCATGTGGTACTTGACCCTTTCCCTATTCAATAAATGACATCATGAATACATGCATTTGTTAGCTGAATTTTTTTATAATGTAAACTTTTCAAGATTTTTTTTGGCTTTGACAAAAACTGTACAATCAGATCTATATCATGTAAAAATAAAACAGAGCAGACCCAGATCAGATGGATCCTATAGGAGCCGTCTGATCTGGGTCTACTCTGTTTGCAAATGCTGAAAAGAAATTTATATGAAGGAAAGGGTTAATAGAATTATCTCTCTAAGAATATTTAAATGAGCACCAACAAGAAAGGGTTTGGCCAAGAAATATGTCATTGGGATAGATCAGTACTCCCCTTATGTTCAGCTATGATGGATCAGTCTAGAAAACAAGATGTGTTTGTGAAACACTATGCCCCCTCATATATTTGACCTCTGACCTTGACCTCTGACCTTGACCTTGACATGTCACCCCTCAAAATGTGCAGCCTCATGAGATACACAAGCATGCCAAATATCAAGTCTCTATCTCTACTGGTCCAAAAGTTATGGCCAATGTTAAAGTCGGCGATTTGACCCATATATTTGACCTCTGACCTTGAAGGATGACCTTGACCGTGACACGTCACCCCTCAAAATGTGCGGCTTCATGAGATACATATGTATGCCAAATATCAAGTCTCTATCTATACTGGCTCAAAAGTTATGACCAATGTTAAAGTTGCTGACAAACAGACAAACAGACAAACAAACAGACAGGGCAAAAACAATATGCCCCCCGACTATCGTCTATGGGGGCATAAAAACAAGAGGGCCAGAATGGCCCTGAAGCGCTCACCAGACAATCAGAGGAGAAGATTTTCAAAGTTTTCACTATATGTTTCTATAGAAAACTAGCCGGCCCTGGGGCAGTCCAATTTTGACCACAGGGGCGTAATATATATAACTTTTGTAGAGGACTTGAACATGATGCTATGAGCCAAATATTAAAGCTGAGAACCTTTCAGTTTCAGAGGAGAAGATTTTCAAAGTTTTCTCTATATGTTTCTGCTGAAAACTACTGACCCCTGGGGCGGGGCCAATTTTGACCCCAGGGCCATAATTCATATAACTTTTGTAGAAGACCTATACATGATGCTATGTGCCAAATATGAAAGCTGAGAACTTTCCAGATTCAGAGAAGAAGATTTTCAAAGTTTTCACTATTTGTTTCCATTGAAAACTGCCCACCCCTGGGGCGGGGACAATTTTGACCCCAGGGCAATAATTAATATAACTTTTGTAGAGGACCTGAACATGATGCTATGTGCCAAATATGAAAGCTGAGCGCCTTCCAGTTTCAGAGGAGAAGATTTTCAAAGATTTCACTATTTTTTTCTATTGAAAACTGCCCATCCCTGGGGCGGGGCCAATTTTGACCCCAGGGGCATAATTAATATAACTTTTGTAGAGGACCTGAACATGATGCTATGTGCCAAATATGAAAGCTGAGAAACTTCTGATTTCAAAGGAGAAGATTTTCAAAGGTTTACTATATGTTTCTATTGAAAACTTCCCACCCCTGGGGCGGCCCCAATTTTGACCCCAGGGGCATAATTTATATAACTTTTGTAGAGGACCTGAACATGATGATCTGTGCCAAATATGAAAGCTAAGCGCCTTCCAGTTTCAGAGGAGAAGATTTTCAAAGATTTCACTATTTGTTCCCATTGAAAACTGCCCACCCCTGGGGCGGGGCTAATTTTAACCCCAGGGCCATAATTTATATAACTTTTGTAGAGGACCTGAACATGATGCTATGTGCCAAATATGAAAGCTGAGAACCTTCTAGTTTCAGGAGAAGATTTTCAAAGTTTTCACTATATATTTCTATTGGAAACTGCCCACCCCTGGGGCGGGGCCAATTTTGACCCCAGGGCCTTAATTTATATAACTTTTGTAGAGGACCTGAATATGCTGCTCTGTGCCAAATATGAAAGATGAGAGCCTTTCAGTTTCAGAGGAGAAGATTTTCAAAGATTTCATTATTTGTTTCTATTGAAAACTGCCCACCCCTGGGGCGGGGCCAATTTTGACCCCAGGGTCATAATTTATATAACTTTTGTAGAGGACCTGAACATGATGCTATGTGCCAAGTATGAAAGCTAATAACCTTCTGGTTTCAGAGGAGAAGATTTTCAAAGTTTTACTATATGTTTCTATTGAAAACTTCCCACCCCTGGGGCGGGGCCAATTTTGACCCCAGGGACATAATTTATATAACTTTTGTAGAGGACCTATTGGTGATGCTATGTACCAAAGATGAAAGCTGAGAACCCTGTAGATTCAGAGGAGAAGATTTTTAAAGGTTCAAATTGTTGACGCCCGACGACGCACGCCGACGGACGACAGACATCTGGCGATCACAAAACTCACCCTGAGCACTTTGTGCTCTGGTGAGCTAACAACACTCAAGACCATATAACCATCACTTTACCTCATAATTAATTTATTACAAGAATTCATGACAACATGAAAATGTGCCACCTGAACTGAATATTTATAATGGCCAATGAACACAGGGAGTTTTGGCTATGGCATAAGCTGCAGCATCAGATCTGCATTGTTTCCATAAACAACACAGTAAGATCCTGATCAGACAGCTCCTGCAGGAGGCGTCTGACCTTTGTCTACTCTGTTTGCAAACACGTCAAAAGGCATCTCTTTGATGTTAAGAGTTAATGACACTCATATCATAGCTTATGTCAGTCTAGCTAGGCAGTCTGTATCCTAGAGAAGTTGTTGAGCTCTTCATCACGGCACCTGCACTATGCTTATTCCCACTTTATCTGTCACAATTCATAAAATTTTGCATCACTGGGTGAGGCTATTTGACAAGAAAGCTAGGTCGCCTTTGGAACATCTATTGGCGTAGTGTCCCTTCTCCCCACACTGTAAACAAAAGCACATTAAATTACACTGCTATAAATCACTCCAACACGGATTTATGTATAGTAAACATCTCTAAACCGGACATTAAATTTAGTATAAATATCAGTCTTCCAGACAGGTGGTAACTTAATGCAGGGTGAAAGTCATGCAGAAAGTTCCTACAGGAGTTTTCTGCATGACCTTCACCCTGCATTAACCATTTCCCTGTTCTATGTTTATTCCAAATTCCAATACCTACTGAATATTCATGGGTAAAAAAAAGGTTTTAATGAAATATGGAAGGTGGAAAATTATAGCCATTTTAGAAAGTAAAGAAACAGATCTTTCAAATTCCATTAGCAAACAGAGCAGACCCTGATCAGACAGCTCCTAAAGGAGCTGTCTGATCTTGGTCTACTCTGTTTGCAAATGCATGAAAACACGTTTATGTGAGGGAAAGGGTTAAGCAGCCACCTGCCTAAAATATTCATATTATTCTCTATCAGAATTCCAGTTTAAAGAGGTTTAGCTATATCAAATCCCTGATACTCTACTCACAATAAGTTCTGATTTACACAAAATTTTCTTTCCGTAATATTTAGACAGGCAAATATGGCATATCTAGATCAATCCGCTCCTGAAGGAGCAGTTTGATCACAGTCTATACTATTTTCTACTCTGTCGGTATATTATAAATTTATCAAAATGGCAGAAGCAGACATAAAGGTGAAACTGAGTGGTCGAATAATTAGAGTACACATTTTGTGAAGAGCTAGTTACAGCTTAAATAAGGAACACAAGTCGCACCAGGCCTGATTTAAATTATTTTCAACCATCTAGATTGCATTATTTCACAATTTTCTCATCTTAATACTGTATAAACAATAAGTGACTACTTTTACACATCAACATACATCAATACAAACAATACATACAATTCAGCACTAAACGTTTTATTTGTTACAATACTTTATCAAAATAACCCTTTCAATTCAGTTTCAAAAAGGACACATAAAATATTTGATAGGCACAAACACTAACCCTTTCAATGCCTAATTTTCAAAATGATGGAATAGCCTAACAGTGTTTAACTTTATAGAGTCCACCCTGTATGAAAGGCTATAACTTATTAAGTGATTTTGAAAGACAAACAGTGCAGACCCTGATTAGAGAACTCCTCTTGGAGCCCTCTTATCTGGGTTTGCACTGTTTGCAAATGCCAATGCATGTATGTCCTGCATTCAAGGGGTTAAACAATTCTTACCTTAAAACATGTGACATTTTCCAGCCGTTTCTGAGGGTCTATCTCGAACGAGTGTATGTGTGAGTGATAACCCCGGCCTACTCCCCTGTGTGAGTATGTTCCCCTGCCATACATGGACCCACTGCCTGGTATCCCTGCACCCACAGGCTGAAGAATAAACAGTAAACAACTTCTAACTTTTTGCATGCTATGTTGCTATTGCCTGAAAAAAATTGACAACTGCTGTAAAACTGATACTGCTGTGTCCAACAGTTTGATGCCTGGTGAGATGCTTAGTTACCATGTGTTCTAATCTGAATCGATGCCATCTGCATAGATAACCACAAATTAGCTGCTAGTGCACAGAGTTGTTATTAAAAATAAAAGTGCTAAATCTTGACATTTTTCAATATTAAGCATTTACCTCATAGAGATGTCTTTTCACTGTAGGCCCAGCTCAGACAGCTCTTGTAGGAGCCATCTGAACAGGATCTTCTCTGTTTACTTATGACAGTAAAGATATGGTTCTACAGTTTCAAAAGAAGCAAGTCCAGCCCTAGAGCTGTTTCTATAAACATACTGGTGCATGATCATTGCCATTGGAACAATGACAACATTCTAACATTGCCAAAGAATTGCGATCATATCTACACAAAAGTCGAAACAACATGTGACCATTCCAAAAAGGTATTTTTCAGCCGCGAAACCTTTACGTTCTGACAAGTCTAACCAAAGACAAAACAATTGAATGGTTATTGCAAGTTCCAGCATAGTTGGGAATTGACCAGTCTTCCACCACACAATCTAGAGTTTCTGCAATGGTCAAAATATCTTTTGTTTTGCCGTTATAAGAATTCATCTAATTGATATACATAGTGTTATTATTTCTTGAATATTCATAATTTTAAGGGTTAAACTGTGTTCTGCAAAAATAGGTTGTCTGCTAAACTACTTCATTTCAATAATGTGAACCAAATTTCTAGCAGTGCGAATTTCAGAGAGTTGCAAAATATATAACAAAAATCTATCTCTACTAGACGGCCTCCTCAATATGGTAACTGGTAGGGATACACACAGTTTACGAAGCCTAGAAAATGCATTTCTCTTAGTCTGTTCATATACATTCATTGAATCATTGTTACTGGAGAAAACTGTTCTCAATGGAACTCATCAATACTTAACCCATCCACTCATAGGTTATTTTTAGACCAAACTCTTTGAATAAATCTACCAAAAAGGAGCATTAACTAGAGAAAAGAAAAATGCTAGAATTGTGTAGTTTTGAAACTATTGTAATAAATAGAGGATTTACTCCTATGGAGCAAATGCTCTACTTATCACAATTGTTTCAAAAAGTGACTTTTACAGAGTTACAGAGGCATAGAAAGGAGTATTTATGGAGGAAAGGGGTTGAATAATTTTACAATTCAGTAGTATAAATGGTTTAGATCCTGATGAGATATGTTTTGATATGGTGCAGATAGAAACTGTCTTAAGCTGCAAAATAAATTTCATCAAGCAGTTTAGCTCCTAATGAGACATCAAGTTACTTGACGATACCACGTTTGCAAACATTTTCAATCCAGAGTAACTTGTGTCTAATCAGATTGCTTAATCAACATTGTTAGCAAAGCTTAACCCTTTACTCCACAAATATTCATGTAAGAAATAATGACATCATGAATATTAATTTGATTAATTTTTTTAACTGCACATGGAAACAGGAAATTTTGGCCATGGCAGAAACTGTAGAATCATATCTATATTATTTCAGAAGCAAACAAAGCAGACCCTGATCAAAGATCTCCTAAATGTTTAATCTGGGTCTACTCTGTTTGCAAGGGTGTAGAAAGGCGTATTTATGTATACAGGGTTAACAGGAGTCCACTTTTGATGACAATACAATAAAACCTCTGTTCACCTTCATGTCTGTCTGTCCAGGTGCTGAGCTGGTCGTAGAGGTAAAAGTAGGCTTCATTGAGAGACCGGCAGAACTCTGGGCCTGTAATTTGGGACAACCTATGGACTTGTGACCATACTCTCCACAGTTATGGCAGATAACAGAAGCTTTCTTCATCTGAGTACTGAGGTCAGGTACTGGTAGGTCATACTTTGGACTGCAAGAAAAGGGTTAGTGTACAGGTTCACTGAACATATCTTACTTACTGTATTAAATCTAATAAATGTTTCAAGGGGTGTTGCATTTTTTAAAAGGAGCTTCTTGCATTTTGTACACAGGAGGTTGTTTAACCCTTCACTCTTCTATATTTATTCAAAATTTCAATAACTACTGAACAGTCATGGACAAACTAGTTATAATGAAATATGACAGGTGGAACATTGTAGCCATTTAAGAAACTAAACAAGAGGGCAAGAATGGCCCTGACATCGCTCAACAGGCAATCAGAGGAGAAGATTTTCAAAGTTTTCACTATATGTTTCTATAGAAAACAAGGCACCTCTGGGGCAGGGCCAATTTTGACCCCAGGGGCAAAATTTATATAACTTTTGTAGACGACTTGAACATGATGTTATGTGCCCAGTATGTAACCTGAGAACCTTCTAGTTTCAGAGGAGAAGATTTTCAAAGTTTTCTCTATGTGTTTCTATTGAAAACTGGCCACCCCTGGGGCGGGCCAATTTTGACCCCAGGGTTATAATCTATATAACTTTTGTAGAGGACCTGAACATGATGCTATGTGCCAAATATGAAAGCTGAGAACCTTCCAGTTTCAGAGAAGATTTTCAAAGTTTCACTATATGTTTCTACTGAAAACTGACCACCCCTGGGGCGGGGCAAATTTTGACCCCAGGGGCATAATCTATACAACTTTTGTAGAGGACCTGAACATGATGCTATGTGCCAAATACGAAAGCTGAGAACCCTGTAGATTCAGAGGAGAAGATTTTCAAAGTTTTCAGTACATGTTTCTATTGAAAACTAGCTACCCCTGGGGCGCGGGCCAATTTTGACCCCAGGGGCATAATTTATATAACTTTTGTAGAGGACCAACAGATGATGCTATGTACCAAAGATGAAAGCTGAGAACCTTGTAGATTCAAAGGAAAAGATTTTTTAAGGTTGAAATTGTTGACGCCCGACGATGGACGACGCACGCCGAAGGACAATCGACATCAGGCGATCACAAAATCTCACCCTGAGCACAAAAGTGCTCTGTTGAGCTAAAAAACAGATCTATCGAATTTAATCAGCAAACAGAGCATATAAATATTTGCTATTAATGACATAAAGAGCTTCATAAGATAAACATCAAATTCATTTTTCAAACTTTAAAAGGTATGAGGACACATGACGGGTTCATAACATTAATACCAAAGTCATCACTTACTGCATGTATTTACACTTAGGCCCATCCAAACAGAACCCTGACAAATAACACTGGCAAATTAATCTTCTCACATGGCGATTCTTACAGTGTGGACCTGAAAAGTAAACAAGATGTGTTTGTGAAACACTATGCCCCCGATTTGACCTTTAACCTTGATGTATGACCTTGCCCTTAATAAGTCACCTCCAAAAATGTTCGCCTCCATAAGCTGCACATGCATGCCAAGTCTGAAGTACATGTATACATGTATGTGCAATGGCTACAAAATTATCGCCAACATTAAAGTTGTCCACAAACCAACACACAAACCAACATACAGACAGGGCAAAAACAATATTCCCCCTTCAAGGGGGGAGGGGGCATAAAAATATACTCTTGCCAAGATTAATAAGGATTTACTCCATAATCCATATAAAATGTACATGAATACACCTTTTTATGCCTTTGCTGAGTAGACCCAGATCAGATCTGGGCCTGCTTTGTTTGGTTAAGGAATAATATAGATGTGATTCTACAGCTTCTGACATAGTCAAAAATCCCTTGTTCATATGGCACTATAAAATATCTAACTACAATTGTTTTTGATACAAAATATGATGTCTCCCCCCAGCGCATGGACAAAATTTTCCAAAGTCCCATAACTCTGCAGAAAATCATCCAAACGTACAAGGAATAAACTATGCACAACTAGGCATGGTGCTGATCAATCCTATGAAGTTTCATGAAAATCTGATAAAAAAATTTTTTGGGAAACCCAGCGAACAAACTTTTCCATGGTCAACAAAACATCAAAAAGATCCTAACTAGTCATTTAAAATCTATTTCAACATCTAAATTAGTTGTACAAAACAACTTTTTACGGTAAAACTCTATTAATTAAAAAAGCTGTTTATAAAGTACAAATGAAAACAATTCACGGGTCTATAATCACTAGTGTCCAAAATACCCCTTCTTCCTCTGAATGGTGGGAGCCAGTCTAATATATATGGACCCATAAAATAATACATTTCCCAATCAAAATCCCTATCAGCATTTTCTACAACATTTCCCCTTCTATTTTGACCAAAATATGTGTTATAATGGGCTGCAGGACAGTCGGAACGACCTCCACAACGTTCCGTTGGCCTTGGTGGTGGGTTGGGTATTTCGTCTTTGTTTTTTGACAAAACCGTATATTGTAACTTGTTTACTTGCTCTGCATTCAAATTACCATCATTTTCGAAGCCAGAATAGTAGGTAATAGCGTCAATAGCCTCCTCTGTATTCATTCTTTTCTTCGGAGGCATTTCGGAACAGTTTTTAAGCAACCATATATTTTCACTAGAAAATTGTCAACTTTCGTTTTTCATTTAGACAACGATAAAGACCCAAAACCAAAATATATCTGAATGTAAATTAACGATCAGTCACTCTGCTACACAACAAGCCAATCAGGCAAGATATGCTCCCCTTAACAGATAGATGCAATAACGAGAGTAAAACAAGCCGTCTTTTTTCAACAAAAGTCGAGAACGGCATTATCCAGATAGCTCGACAGAAGTCGAGAACGGCACCGAAAAAGTTAATACGAAATCATTCAATTCACCACACTTACCATGTCTACAAAAGCCTCTGTCATACCATGGACAATCTTTCATTTTCTGTTCTGGATCAATGTGTAGAAATGGGCATTCTTTGTTATTACATTGACCTAAAAGTACAAAATCTTCACATTATAAAGTCTTTCACAACATTATTACAAAATCTTATTTCCATCTAATAAAATATCTTCAATCCTGTATTTTAGTTTTTAACAAGAGCTGTCAGAAGGACAGCATGATGAAATATTCCCAGAATTTGTCATTGTAATTATGCATAAGAAAGTCTAGGAGGAATGATAGTTAACCCTTTACTCCAGGAATATCTATGCATGAAATAATGTCATTGTAAATATTAATATGGTGAAATACTATAACGGCACAAAAGCACAGGAATTTTTGGCCACTGCTGAAACTGAATATGATCTGTATAATGTTATAAGAAAACAGGACAGACCTTGATCAGACCGCTCCTGTAGATCTGGGTATACTGTTTGCAAAAGCATTACAAGAGGGCCATGAGGCCCTGAAGCGCTCACCTGAGATAACCTCTGGAGTGAGGCCATTTTGGCCTGGGGTCATAATTTGAACAATATTGGTAGAGGACTGTTAAGTAATGATAAGCCCTTAGGTGGGGCCATTTTTGGCCCGGGTCATAATTTGAACAATCTTTGTAGAGGACCATTAGATCATGCTACATACCAAATATAAAAGGTTTTGGCCTTACAGTTTGTGAGAAGAAGATTTTTAAAAAATTTCCTATGAAAAACTGATAAGCCCTTGGGCGGGGCCATTTTTGGCCCAGGGGTCATAATTTGAACAATTTTTGTAGAGGACCATAAGATCATGCTACATGCCAAATATCAAAGGTCTAGGCCTTACAATTTCAGAGAAGAAGATTTTTAAAAAAATTCCTATGAAAAACTGATAAGCCCCGGGGCGGGGCCATTTTTGGCCCGGGGGTCATAATTTGAACAATTTTTGTAGAGGACCATAAGATCATGCTACATACTAAATATCAAAGGTCTAGGCCTTACGGTTTCAGAGAAGAAGATTTTTAAAGATTTTCCTATGAAAAACTGATAAGTCCTTGGGCGGGGCCATTTTTGGCCCAGGGGTCATAATTTGAACAATTTTTGTAGAGGACCATTAGATCATGCAACATACCAAATATCAAAGGTCTAGGCCTTACAGTTTCAGAGAAGAAGATTTTTTAAAATTTTCCTATGAAAAACTGATAAGCCCTTGGGCGGGGCCATTTTTGGCCCGGGGTCATAATTTGAACAATTTTTTTAGAGGACCATTAGATCATGCTACATGCCAAATATCAAAGGTCTAGGCCTTACAGTTTCAGAGAAGAAGATTTTTAAAGATTTTCCTATGAAAAACTGATAAGCCCTTGGGCGGGGCCATTTTTGGCCCGGGGGTCATAATGTGAACAACGTTTCGTTCCCCCTAGCCACTGATGCTTCTGACAAAATTTGGTTAAAATCGGGTCAGCAGTTTCAGAGGAGATGTCGTTTGAAAATGTGGACGGACGCCGGACGACAGACGCCGGACGCCGGACGCCGGACACCGGACGCCGGACGACGGACAAATAGCGGTCACAATAGCTCATCCTGAGCCTTTGGCTCAGGTGAGCTAAAAAGGCATATCTATGGAGTAAAGGGTTGAATGCAACAATAAACAAAAGACAACTTATAAGTCCACAAGACCTACTTTTGTTAGTATAAAACACAAGGAGGAACTACAAATTATATATATAGTTATTATAGTACATACTCAATATGCTGGTAAACCTGTCTGAAAGTACATCATGTATTACTTAACATTGACAGGGTTGCCGCAAACCAGAAGAAACAAAATTCCCTGACAATTCCCTGACATAATTTCAAACTTCCCTGACACATTTCATCGCTAAATTCGGTCGGTCTGTCATAATTTCTGTAATATGTTATGGATTTTTAAAATATACAACATTCATTCTCATATTTTCAAAATTCCCTGACAATTGCCTATATTTTCAAATTTCCCTGACAGTTCTCAAAATTCCCTGACAATTCCCTGACCTTGATTTTTTTTTTAATTTCCCTGACTTTTCCCTGACGCATGGCTACCCTGATTGACAGAAACATATTTAACCCATTCCCGCATAATGACGCCTTTTGACGCTTCTGTACAAGTCACTTTGTGAAACCATTGTGATAAATAGAGCATTTGCTCCACAGGAACAAATGCTCTATTTATCACAATGGTTTCAATACTACACAATTCTAAAAAAAATCTTTTCTCTAGTTAATGCTCCTTTTTAGTAGATTCAAATGAAGATGTTGGATCTAAAAATAGCCTATGCGGGAACGGGTTAACACAAAACGAAATACATGTATTATAAATGTCACCTAACCTGAAAAGACTTAATTGTGGTTGATTTCTATCAGTGATTTATCTTATTTTCCATATGTGATGTATATATTGAAGGAACAGATGCCTGTTCATGCAATCAAGTAAAGCAAGAGTTATCTAAACTCACAGTCTCATGCACATGTAGTGTTCGATAAGAGTTTCAAATGAATCCAAAAGATGCTTAACCCTTTACTCCATTAATGTTCATGGACACACAAAATTTTGGCAATGGCAAAAACTGTACAATTATATCTATATTATATCATAAGCAAATAGAGCAGACCCTGACCAGACTGCTCCTAAAGGAGCCATCTGATCTGGGTCTACTCTGTTTGCAAAGGCATAGAAAGCATATTTATTGAGTAATGGGTTAATAAGAATTATGAGATATGCACATTATAGTGGCTTGCATTCATGCTTTTGTAACTTTTAAATTCCAACAAGGGCCATAATTACTCAATGTAAATAGCAGGTTTTATCACATTATCTGCCTTGTGGGTGTGCCATACCAGAGTGCCATAAATTGCAAATATGCACAAGTGCATTTTTTTATGCAACTTAGTAATCGTTAGCCAATCGTTGTGCTAATTTCAGCATTAGCCAATCGTAGCGCTTCATGTGTGTCGTCCCTCGTATAATACACTGTAAGCAATGGCTGAAACAGCCACCAGCTATAGTCCGTTTCATTTTCTATTGCATTTTTAAGGCTTATGTGATAAAAATAATCTTACATACGTGTTTATTACAAATTGTTTTCATGAAACTTATTTACTATAATGAATATGACACTTGCTACAGCTTGTGTCATATTATTATAGTAAACTCGTTTCATAAAAACAATTTTTAATGAACACTCATGTAAGATCCTCTATTTAGAACTGGAAAGCCTTATAAATATGAACTTTTGAACTAACACAGACAGTCACAGCTGAGATATGGTCTTGATAGTAGATGCAAATAATAAATTTTCTACATCAACAAGGACCATTCTTTACGTAAATAGCAACCTGCAGTTAGTAGGTTCAAACCAATATATGCATGGGTCATTGAGCAATAGCCTGGAAAGCACATGCATCCATAAGTAATTGTAAGCGTTATTAAGTCATTTGACCTTGACCTTGGGCTTGCGAGCAGCAAGGGCTGGGTGCGCAATGAAAGTATGAATGATGGTTAATGTGTATATGCAATTCCATGCCAATAGCTATAGCCAATAGCTATAGCTATAGTGGTTAGTGAGATATAAGACAATGAAAAAACTGTGACAACCAACTGTATGTAAAAGCTTGACACACAGACAGACAGGTGCAAAACATAATGCCCCCTGACTATCGTCAATGGCATCATAAAAATCAACAGGGGAAAAATTCAGGTCAGATAAGACAGCCAGTTGCTGAAGAGACAATCTGACTGTACTTAACCCTTTCCCTTTTAGAATATTCATGTCAGAAATAATGACATCATAATATTCTTTATCTGAATTTTTACAATGGCATGTGTACACATGAATTTTTGGTATTGTTAGAAACTGTAAAATCATGATCTATTATGATTTCATAAGGAAATAAAGCAGACCCTAATTAGACAGTTCATACAGGAGCCATCTGATCTAGGTCTTCTTTGCAAAAGCATGAAAAAGCATTTTTACGATGGCTTCAAGCATCTTATATAAGTACAAGCATTCTTATATTATTAACCCTTCTCTTGCTGAATTTTAAAATACATTTCTCCATTTTTATCCATGCCCTGTTGTATAATTACATATATCTTCACTGTGTACAATTATTTCACTGTGCAATCACTGCTGTGGAGTGCACTGGTTGCAAAATCAATTTGTAAATAGTGCAGACCCTGATGAGACAGCTCCTGCGGGAGCTGTCTCATCTGGGTCTTCACTATTTACATGTATGTATATTGATGTGAATAGCAAGCGAAGGGATAAGCTTGACAGAGTTAACCCTTTACCTGATGAATATTCATGAAACAGAAATTATGTCATGAATGATAATTACCAGTATCTTTATCTTTGTAATGGCATGTAAACAAATGAATTTGGCGGCCATAACAGAAATAGAAGAATCAGATCTATATTACTTCAGAAACAAACTGAAAAGACTGTCATCAGATGGTTTCTGCAGGAGTCATCTGATCTGGGTTTACTCAGATCCAAATGCTTTAAAAGGCCTTTCTATTCGCTAAAGGGTTACCTGATAAGACACATACAGTATGGCCAAAAACATTTTCAAATCAACCAGAGGGCCATGATGGCCCTGATATCACTCACCAGACAATCAGAGGAGAAGCTTTTCAAAGTTTTCACAATGTTTCTATAGAAATCTGGCCACCCCTGGGGCAGGGCTTCATTTGAACCCAGGGGCATAATTCATATATATGTTTTGTAGAGGACTTCAAGATGATGCTATGTGCCAAAAGGGCCATTGACAGTGTTAATTTTTCAGCAGACATTTCTAACAGATGACAGAAACTCAGTGTTATAACCCTATCACTGCTAAGCATGACTTGACTGAAATTAGCACACAGTTTGGATTCTGATCTGACACATATGTAACTTCATAATTATGTGGTTTGTACAAGAGGGTTAATTGTAAGATTGATATGTATTAAAAACAGTGTGACCAAACAGACAATAATTCTGAAGCAGACAACAGCTAGAACAGGTGACCTCTCCAATACACTAGTTGGTGGTTAAGGGGAAACCTTTATACTGTAGAAGTCTATGTTAAAGTATAACCCACAGGGCAGGGCCAATTTTAACCTCAGAACTATGATATTAACAAAATTCATAAATGTATACTAAGTAAATTTATACACCAACTATCTAAGCTCTGGGACATGTAGTTTTTGGCAAGAATATTTTTAAAGTTTTCCCTATGCCTAACTAATGAACCAAGCAGTATGTAACAGAGAACTGGAACAACAGTCTGCTTAAAAAAACTAGCCACCCCTGAGGCGGGCCAATTTTGACCCCAGGGGCATAATTTATATAACTTTGGTAGACAGCCTGAACATGATGCTATCTGCCAAATATAAAGCTGAGAACATTCCAGTTTCAGGAGAAGATTTTCAAAGTTTTCACTATATGTTTCTATTGAAACTTGACACCCCAGGGGCGGGCCAATTTTGACTCCAGGGGCATAATTTATATAAATTTTGTAGAGGACCTACAGATAATGCTATGTGCCAAAGATGAAAGCTGAGAACCCTGTAGATTCAGAGGAGAAGATTTTTAAAGGTTCAAATTGTTGACAACGCATGACAAACGCCGACGGACAACAGACATCAGGCAATCACAAAAGCTCATCCTGAGCACTTTGTGCTCTGGTGAGCTAAAAAGGTCCCAAAGCTACCTTTTCATGGAGTGTGGTTAATTCAGGTGAATGCCTGGTATGATATAATTTAAGTAGTTTCTTCAATTCTTCAAAACACATGCATATCTACATAGAAGTATTTAATTACTAACCCTTCGTCCATAAATACAGTTTACTCATGAAATAATATAAGACGTGAATCTACAATTTCTGCCATTGTCAAAATGTCCTATCATGTGCCAGTATAAAAAATAAACCAATCAATATTCATGATGTCATAATTTTTTACACATCAATGTTCATGGAGTAAAGGGTTATACACCAAGAACAATACATAGAGATTCTTATACACAATACACTGGTCAAAAGTATAACTGCTAGCACTAGGTGCACTAGGATGCAATCCTTAACCCATTACCTCATAGGCTATTTTTGGATACAATCTTTTTGAATAAATCTACCGAAAAGGATCATTAACTAGAGAAAAGGAAATATTTTTATTTTTGTAGTTTGAAACCATTATGATAAATAGAGCATTTGCTCCTATAGGAGCAAATGCTCTATTTATCACAATGGTTTCACAAAGTAACTGTTACAGAGTCGTCAATATGAGGGAATGGGTTAACCCTATCCTTCGTATAAACATCTTTTCACACATATGCAAACACAGTGACAGCTCCTCCAGGAACAGTTTGGGTCTACATGATTTATTGCTTTGTCAGTCTATCAGAATAGTGATAAATTGACTTAAACCCTTCCTCAATCATATTAACACATTTTCATGCATTTATAAACAGAGTAGACCCAGAGCAGATGGCTTGTATAGAAGCTGTCTGATCGGGGTCTGCTCTGTTTGATTATGACATGAAAAAGATCTGGTTCTACAGGGTTTGTTAAAGCAAACTATTTCCTTGAAAGGTTATCATTATAAAACTTCAGCCAAAAATTAATTACGTCATAATTTCTTACATGAATACAATGTATTGAACTGGGAAAGGGTTAATCAGCTTTACAAACTGGTGTAGAGGTGCAATTTGGTGTCTGGAAGTTTATGGTTATTACAGTATCTAGATAGCCATACACATGTAACTACATGTAAAGGTAAAACCCGACATCATTCAGAAACATATAAAGCATGATAAAATAGTATCTTATTTCATTCTGCTGCAAAGCAAACTTCTTTAGTTCAATTACTGATATACAGTCATGTACCAGACTAATTCTAAATGACTGACACCCATTGCCTTACCATATTTGCTGAAGAAAAAACATTCAGGCATTTTTGTCATATCAAACTCATGCAGAAATTCACAGTCATCTCCCTTTTTACACAGTCCTCTGAGCCAATGTTTACACACAACAGTTCTGTCTCCCTTAATGTGTCTGAATGGGCATGCTGACGCCTTACTGCAACCACTTGGAGCTAGAAAGAATGTGCAGATTGCTGAGCCAGACTCTGAAAAATAAATTGTAAGATTGGTACATTCATACTGGACTGGTACATAGTGTAAATGTAAATTAACCAATTAACTCTTTACCTGATGAATATTCATGAAAGAAAATTCTGGTACAAAAATGTATGTGCACTACAATGCAATCCTTTAAATTCCTTAACTTAATTCATGAATGTTAATTAGAGGATTCTTTTTATAATAGTATATGAACACAGGATTGTTTGGCCTTGGCACAAACTGAAGAATGAGATCTATATAATGACATAAGCAAACAGAGCAGTCCCTGACTGTACAGCTCCTACTGATCTGTGACCAGTCTGTTTGCAAAGGTGAGAAAAGATGTCTCTCTATCAGGTAATGGGTTAAACATATCTTTTCTATATATTTAAAAAAAAAAAAAAGGTGATAAACACCATTAACTTTTCAATATGCTTAGGTCTGGTTTGGTTTGGTTTTTATCAAATTTTTAATTTTACATCGCTTTAACAGTTATATCAGTCATATCAGGACGTCCAGCTAATTACAGGTGGAGGAAGACCCAAGATGTTCTTCTGTGCACAGAACAAATTGCTTTTTTTTAAAATAGTCTGCAAGCTTTTGTAACTCTCTATGATCTGTATGAAAGATACTCTCTACACTAGTTCACATTTGTGTACTTTAAATGGTGATATCAAGCTACTTTCTGTTTTAACGATATCCCGGCAGATAAGACGGCAACCAGCACAAAAATAGCATGCTTTCTTACAGCTCATTAATGAGACTATCTCTACACTAATGATGATCAATCTGATGTGACATCAGATCATCATCATATTATGTCTGTTAACACATGTAAGACAGTTTAAAAATTGCTGACATTGGTAGACCTAAACATGATAGGACTAAATATATTGATTTGATTCCGGGCATGCAAGCTAAGTAACATATTTTTCATTTTCACTTATAAATTGCGGCTTATAAAGAGTGTAAAGTTACTTCAACTTTATACTGTCGACAATCGTTCTCCGATTATTATAGACAGGCGCTGTCAGGAAACAGTGTGCAAAGTTAAAAGACATGGTTAATATGTGCAAATTAAAAAGATAAAAGGCCCCAAAGCCACTTAAAAGCAATAGATGATGAAAAAGACTAATAATACAGTGCAGTCAGACTAAGAATAAATGTCTCTAAGCCTGGGCTAGACTGCACATGTTGTGGTAGACCGTTCCAAAGTCTGATTGTCCTGGGGAAAAAGAACACATGGATTTGACGAGTCTCCTTTTTTGGGCCCAACAGCCTTTTTCATACTAAGCTCATATGTTACCAATCTTATACCCTAGATTCAACTTTGTATACATATAAAAAAGGAGGGTCTATTAGAAAGAACTCTGGTCCGTCCGGGATGTGACATTCTCAAATGAATGATCTCCTTTCAAGAATTAGATTTAATTCTATGAAGAAGAAATGACTCAGGCCAATTCATTTTGGGGGGAGACAGGGTATTCCTGAAGTTTGAAAAATCTAGCAGCACTAAGTCTGTCGGACATTTGTTATATTTTGAATGAAATCATCTGTTAAAACAAAAAAAGAAAATGTAACTCCCTTTTGTGCCAAAAACAGTATGATGAGTCTAGGCCTTAGAGGTAAAGGTATGCATGTTGGACACCTTAATGTTAGGGGCATCAGAAGTAAAATAGATGAAGTCAAAATTATGTTGCAATCAGATCAAAATGATATTGCAATACTTGGTCTGTCTGAAAACAAAATTGGGTCAAATCAGCCGGATTCTGCTTTTCAGATACCAGGCTTTAGGTTATTTCGAAGAGATAATGTAGAAGGTTCGGGCGGTTTACTTGCCTATGTAAGAGAGGATATAACTTGCATATACAAAGAAAATCTTCAGTCAAACAATATTGAAATTTTATGGCTTGAAATATTTCCAAAAAATAGTAAATCTTTTTTAATCGGATTTATATACAGAAACCCCAATTCAAAGGTGTCCTGGAATGATGATTTCGATCTACACATTGAAAATGTCCTCGATGAACAAAAGGAAGTCGTTTTGCTAGGAGACTTTAACAAAGACTTATTAAATGGTCATATTAAAAATCAATGGACTGAATACATGGCCTCGTTGGGATTTGTTCAACATGTAAATAAACCATCTAGGGTAGTTGAGGGGAAAAGTAGCACCCTCATTGATCACATATACTCAAATTGTCCCAATAATATCACATTTATTGATGTACCATGCATAGGCTTAAGTGACCATTTTCCAGTTTTTCTAACAAGAAAAATCAGACAGAATGAAAGCAAACACTCTCATCATACCATTTCTTATAGATCATTTAAAAACTTTGATGAAGACAATTTTACAAAAGATTTAGAGCAAGTGCCATGGGATATCATTAAAGTATTTGATGATGTTGATGATTCTATTGACTCTTGGTATTCTTTATTTAATGAAGTTATTGATAAGCACCTTCCAGTAAAAGAACACCGGGTTAAACGCCATACTCAGCCAAAATGGCTAACATCTGAAATTATAGATGCAATAAAATTTCGCGACAAGCTTAAATCTCAAGGTAAAGAAGATGAATACAAAACAGCAAGAAATAATGTATGCAAGTTAATTCGATTAGCCAAACAAAATAATTATGAAACAATCCTTGAACAACGCGGTAATAATCCACAAAATGTATGGAAAGTTTTCAAAGAATTTGGAGCAGGGAAAGGGGGTAATACTAATAAAAGCACTATCTTTTCAATAAGACATGAGGAAGAACAAGTTTATGACAACAAGGAAATTTCTAACATATTTAATAATTTTTTCATATCTATTGCTAGCAATCTCAAAGAGCCACAGGACCCTACCTCTCATGAAAAACTTTTTGATTTCTGTAGAGAGAAATTTGCTACAACTGAAAACAATTGGTTTGAAATTCCTTTAGTATGCCAATACAAAGTATTGAAATATTTACCCACCCTTGATGTATCTAAGGCAACCGGAAATGACAGTATAGGACCAAAATTATTGCGTATTGCAGCTCCATATATAGCTGATAGTTTAACCCACCTTTGTAATGTAAGCATACAAACTGGCACATTCCCTAGCAAGTGGAAAGAAGCAAAAGTCAAACCTTTGCATAAAAATGGCTCGCATGAAGACGTTAATAATTACAGACCTATTTCCATTCTCCCAATTGTATCCAAACTTATTGAAAAACATGTCCATGACTCTTTAATGAAATTTCTTGAAAGCCATAGTCTAGTTTGTATGAACCAATCTGGATTCAGGCCGAACCATTCCTGCGAGTCAGCGCTTATCAATATAGTTGAGAAATGGCTGAAGGCATTAAATGATGGGGAACTAGTAGGGGTTATCTTGGTAGATTTTAGAAAAGCTTTTGATCTTGTCGATCATATTCTTCTTAGTAAACTCAAAGCCTATCAACTCTGTAACTCAACAATAAATTGGTTCAAATCTTACCTAACTGATCGAAAGCAGATGGTGCAAGTTGCAAATGAAGTATCAGATTTTCAATCTGTTACTTGTGGAGTGCCTCAAGGCTCTATTCTTGGACCTTTACTGTTTTTACTGTTCATTAATGATTTGCCACTGAGCACTGACAATGTAATTACTGATATGTATGCCGATGACACCACTCTGTATGATATCAATAAGTCTCAGCAGGTCGTTGAAAGGAATTTATCAGAAGCTCTTAATAGGTTATCAATATGGTGCCGACAAAATGGAATGGTGATAAATTTCGACAAAACAAAATCAATGTTGATTACTACAAGGCAAAAGCGAGACCAACTTGAAGTTAAATCACTTAATATAAAGATGAATAATGATACAAACTTAAAAATGGTTTCGTGTGATAAAATCCTCGGAGTTCAAGTAGATGAAAACTTGACATGGGCAGAACACATTAAGTCTGTTACCTTAAAAATGTCAAGAAACATTTGGCTATTATCACAAATAAGTAAATATCTATCTATTGATCACAGAATTGTCTTTTATAAGAGCTACATTCAACCCCACATTGATTATTGCAACATTGTGTGGTCTAGCTGTTCTCAAACCTGTCTTGCTAAGATTGAAAGACTCCAAAAAAGAGCATGTAAGGTTATTGTTGATTATGAATATGATGATATAAAGCAGTCCATGAATGATCTTCATATTTTGACTATTTATGAAAGGATTTTCTTACGCAAAGCTAAATTTATGTACAAAGTTTCAAAGAATACTTGTCCTCCGTACATTAAAGAACTCTTTCAAAGGAGAAATAAAGAGGATGAAACAGTTCCATCTTTAAGATCTACAACCTTAAATAATTATTTACTTCCTCAGCCGAAAACCGAAATGTACAGAAAAAGTCTTGCTTTTGCTGGGCCGACTATTTGGAACTGTCTTCCACAACATATTAGAATCTCTTCATCCCCGGAAGTATTTCATAAAAGGTGCATTCATTGGATGAAGAATGATAGCAATAACTAATTTTGTCATAGCACAGTTTTTCTTCCTTTTGTAAAAACTAGCTACTTATATTAACTCTGGTATATTTTTTGTTTGTAAATATATGCATTTGCTTATTTGATTGTTTAGCATTTATATCCGTATTTTGTCCATATCGAATGTTACATGCAGGACTGCACTAAGCGCATATGAAAATCATATTCACCGAGTGCAATCTTGCACGCATCCCTCAACTTGTATGCCTGGATTAAGACGTTGGTCAAATTATTCCAATTGAGTCTGTTGACAATATTTTAATCTAGCGGTGTGGTTTCCCCATGCAAATCTCTTTTCAAACACTTATCTCAGCAAACTGCCATCAACACATTAGGACTTCTTCATCCCCGGAAGTATTTCATAAAGTCGTGTTTAGCATTTATATCTGTATTTTGTCCATATCGAATGTTACATGCAGGACTGTTCTAAGTGCATATGAAAATCTATTCACCGAGTACAGTCTTGCACGCATCCCTCGACTTATATGCCTGGATGAAGACGTTGGTCAAACTCTTTCATTTGAATCTGATTACAATTATTTCCCATGCAAATCTCTTTTCGAACACTTGTCTCAGCAAACTGCCACCTCTCATTCAGATTAATGCTGGCATATTTTTGTTATTGGCAAGCGAGTTTGCGTGCTTGCAAGCATGTGCGTGTGTATGGATACCATATGGGTTTTGTTTGTTTGTAATCTAAACATGTTTACAAATGTTAACAAATTTACTGTGAATTAACTTATCTATACCAAGCTGTTATTCATAACCATTCTGATATATAAAGTCGCATGCTTCTGATGAAGCAGCTCTCTAATCGCATGTGTTAACATGGTCTTTTGTTTTACTGCAGGTATAGTTAGGTTAATTCTACAGTAGATTCATTGTGCATTTTCTGTAAATATCTGTACATTATAATATGTTTGAGGGCCACAAGGGAGATTAGTTGCTTGCCTGTACTAATTGTGTTACCCTCTTGAAATAAAGTCTTTATTATTATTATTATTATTATTATTATTATTAAACAAGCTCAATTTGGCCTTTTTCTTGGTAGCCGTGCTGTATATCATAAAGAATGTTCTGTTTTCTGAAAGACATAATTTATACATCATAGGTCTCTTGTTTGCCCTGGTGCCCAAAACCCTACATTAGTTTCAGAACTTTCTTTTAACCATTTTCGATAGCTTGCTGTTTAAGTCTCCTGAAATGTAGTTTAATGACAAACTCTCACGACATTCATTTAAGTACCAGAGTCTATTCTGGGACGCACCTTTGCTGGATTCACGCATACAAATCACTAATGGTGCAGAGAGAATTCTATCCTAGGGCCATGCCGGCGCACAAAATCCAGAATCCCCCCCCACACAAACACACACACACACATACACCTCCCTAAATACATAATTTAATCTGAATTCACATCGGGATGTTTTGGGGGTTTTTCACGTTCGCGAAAGAGGTCGCGAAAAAGAGTCGCTACTTGTTGCTTGGAGACTGCAAATTTATTTCTGGTAGTGACGCTGCCCAGATACAGCATCTGTTGTAAATTAAGGTTTTTATGCGATTTGATTGGTTAATTTATATAACAAAACCACATAGTCTCTCGCGCGAGTTGAAAACGAAAGTGAAAAACATTTTGTTAACTAATGTGATTATCTGGACTTTTCTATACGATAACGAAGCAGTTATGTTCGAAAGAAAGGCTGAAAGTGAGGGCAGGACTTTATTACATTTCCTCACGATAGTGCCGAAGCAGAGTCTTCTTGTAGCTTGGAAAACCGTGTCACCGCGGATTCAGGCAAGTTGACTGTCTAAATTTAACTGGTTACATTACGATGCTGAGAAAAATTCAATGTTTTGTGTTATCTGCCAAAAACTCAATCGTAAAAACACTTTTGTGACAGGATGTTCAAACTTTCGAGCACGTTGACAAGACATGCGTCCAGCATAGACAGTATCTAGAGGGAACTGATTGGCACTTGAATGACAACAAAACAGGAACACATCTAGTATAGCGGACCCCATTTTTTACCGCAAAATATATATAATACAATTATAAATGTTAGTTGCGGTAAACATACAATGACGTAACCATGCAATGACGTCTGAGAATATTTGCTATAAATGGCAGGATGTTGCTTTATTAACATTTTTCCATAAAGAAAATCAAAGCCACTTAAAGAAATGATATGATGAAACATTTCCCTGCTTGAAATCCGTTTATAATTCAAATAATTATAACTGCCAGTTATTGTACAAAAGTCGCCGCAGTGACCCTAGGTGAACATAGAGCAATGAAACAAAATGGCGTCACATTTAGCAACATTATTGGCTCAAAAAGGCACGCGCTGTGCTTTGTTATGATTCATGATTTCCGGTCCGCTATACTAGATTCTTCCCACAAAACATGTAGACAAGTGCATTAAAAATTCTGAAGGGAGGTAAACAGGTTACTGTATTACTGCATAATACTTCCATGGTAATCAGGTGTAAATCTGGTTGGCCCATCAAAATTTCCAAATGGCCCACTCATTTTGTGGCTGATGGGCCAATGGACAATCTGTCACTCAGTCCGGAATAGACTATGAAGTACGAATATATACAGGGCCGATTTGAGAACACCATCATAGTTAAACTTACTGTCCATCCCCGGGAATGGCAGCGGCTGTGAACCAAGCTGACTATTGAGGGCAATTTCAATGTCAAATATAAGATTTTCAACCGGTGCCACAACATCCTGCATGTTGTAAAGTGTTTTGGATTTGTAAATTCTCGTGTTTCTATAAAAATATAATAACGGAAATAAGAGCAATCGAATATGGGTAAAACATGAGCAGTGGTAGCGGTAGGTCTAAAACACGGGACACTGGCATAAAGTAAACTGCTGATCACAAGTATAAAGAAGGATATCGGAAAATGCTGACCACAAAGATAAAGAAGGGCATTGGAAAGTGCTGACAACTTAGATAAAGAACAGGCCAAAATAGCATAATGACACTTCTTGCTACTCATAGCAAACATTTTCTACAGAGCCAATGTGAAATGATGCCAAAATATCAAAAACTGTATATATTATTGAAAAACAACAACAAACAAATTAAAATCAAATTAAAAAGGGACCAATTCAAAAAAAAAAAAGTTCTTGCATATTTTTTTTAACTTTCCCCTCTGGCATTTTTTTTTTCGTACACTGACCAAAACGTGCTAGTATATAAGATAGATCTGGGTCCAATATGTCCACCGCTTTTAGCCGTGATCCCAATCCGACGTACTTGCAAGTGCGTGCAGTCTACGTGCAAAAAACGTTGGGAAATTTTGGGGATCCGTACGTGGTGAATACCGCCTCCGTACAGATTTAGGAGCACGCAGACACGCCGTAGCACTTTTAGTGCATGAGAAACTTTCGCTGCGTCCGAACTACGGATTCACCAACGTACGAGTGACACGCGTGCCTTCTACAGCCAACGAGCGCACAACGCAGACTCTGTGAGTCTTTTAATTTTTTCCCATGGTCACTTGCTCTACAGACGACGTACTTAGCACGTGCGTGTCGCGCACGTGATAAGAGCGTGGTATGGGCTTACTTGGCACTTCCCAAGTTCTACTGTCAAATGGGCACACAGAACTCACGTAGACCGTACAGAGTAAGCACGTGCTCCGCAGTTACAACGCACGTTGTACGCACTGATTTCTGCAGTATATATAAAAGTCGATGCGACGGACGAGTCTCCAAGATGCCTAATAAGAGGATACAGAAGAAAAGATCCGCTGCATCTGCAGCTCAATAGGCAACGGAAACGGCCAGAAGGGTCCAATAGAAACGGACCGCGGAAGACGAGAGGGCCAGAGACGAACAGGAGACGAGGAGCGAACTCATCATCTCCTGCATCGGCATCGGCATCGCCGTTGCCGCTCCCATATCAATGCAAGTAATACCCCGTTGTGTTTATATGCTGCCACTTGAAGCTATTCTTGCAGCATCAGAACCCGGAGTCTCTGTGGTGGAATGGGCGACAACTTGAGACAACAGCAGCTGGGACTTCTGGAGAACATCGACAGGGTCGTCCTATATATGACCCCGGGACATCGGGCGGAAAAACTCACGTTGATCGCACTTACAACATGCCGTTGAGCAAGCACACTGTACGTGATCACAGGGGTCTGGACCGCTTCATGGGGTCTATATGTATTATATAATAATAAGGGTTCCAACTAGCAGAACGGATATCCGTGTGCCACGAGTACAAATATGACTTTAACTCTTACAATTTTAATGATAATTTCGTAAGTCTTTCGGCTATTAAAAGCCAATATATTTTTCTATCAAATGAATATAATCTTATAACGGTAACTTATAATAATAATAATAATAATAATAAAGACTTTATTTAACGAGAGTAGGCCTACTCATTTGGTTATGACCAATCTTCCATGAGGCCCTCAACAGAGAGAAAACATATATACAATTTGTAATGCTTTCATAATAATTTTGCATAAGCACCAACCTTGCACTGGTGATAAACAGATCTGAGTTAACCGTTATAAACAAGTATCAATCCAACAATGATTTTCTCAAATTTTCACGTGTTTTGGGGTCATTGGCAAACGTTCGTTCACCCCGGTTTCTCTATATCACAGCAATAACCTGGCAATTTGCAGTTTAAAAAAATGGCGTAATTGTTAAAAATGTTAAATCCTCTTAAGTCATAGATTCGCCATTTAAAGCCTCTGCAATCGGAGCAAACCTAGAAAAGACAGTCCCTACAGTAGCCATCTGCATCATTTGCAAAGCACCAAGACACGGGCGTTTTTACAGGAGACTAGATCAGCAAACAGCACCCCAAGATCGTTTGCAAAGGTGTCAAAAGGCCATTCATGTTAAATGGTTTCTAGTTTGTTAAATTAAGCGTGCCCCTTGGGGTAAGGAAATGGGCGTTAATAGTGCCGTGCAAATAGCGCACGCTCTTATAGGCGCGGTGTGATCTGGGTCTAATTTGCAAATCCAGGAAAAAGATTTATAAATCTACTTCATACACCATTTTAAGCATTTGCAATCAGAGCAGACCCAGATCAGACAGCTCCATTAGGAGCCGTCTGCACCATTTGTAAAGCACTATGTTTTGGACACGATTAACTCTAAATTGCCATCCACAGATCAGACCCTGATCACAACAGGAGCCTTCTGATCCGGATCAAAAAGGTTAAACTGAATTCTAATTGTTTAAACTTAGTCTCAAGGGGAAGGGGAATCTGTCTTTATTAACCCATTGCCTCATACTGACCACTTTTGACGCTGTAAAAGTCACTTTTTGATATAATTGTGATAAATAGAGCATTTGCTCTGTATCACATGGTCTCTAAACTACACAATCCTAAAAAACATTCTACTATATTATCAGTAGATTTATTCAAAATGGTATCTAAATATCCTACGAGGGAATGGGTTAACAGTGCGTTGCAAATGCCGCAGACTGCTTCTATAGGAGCTGTCTGCAAAGCGTGAACATGTATATATGAAGGAAAGGGTTAAATAGCATGACTCCTCTCATAGATACGCCATTTAAAGCCCGTGCAATGGGGAGGAGACCCAGATCAGACAGGTTATCTAGTATCCCTCTGCACCATGAAGCCATGGATAAACGAGTTCACAAACTTTTATCAGCAAACAGAGAATATCCTGATTAAACGGCTCTACAGTAGCTTTCCGATTTGGATGTGCAGAGGTGTCAAAAGGCGCATCTAATGGGTTAGATTTAACCGAGCCCGAAGAGTTGGGACGATAGGATGGGGGAATGGGCATTAGTACTGCCTTGCAAATGGTGCAGAATGGTCCTTTAGGAGCTTCTGATCTGGGTCTACTCCGTTTGCAAAGCGTGAAAAAGCCTAAATGAAGGGAAGGTCTACTCTGATTGCAAAGCAAGGCTTGAAATGGTGCATCTATTAGGAAACCTTTCCTTCGTGTAAGTAAAGTACCTAGTTATAGTCTTTCAGTCCGAATGGCCGCTCAGTCGACCGTACATTTACTCCCCTGGTCATTCGCCTACAATATTGAGCACTGCTAACATGGCGCAATCATGCAGCCGCAGTATCGGCTAGTGATATAAGCACTTCACGTGTTGCAAATGGAGCAGACCTAGATCAGACAGCTCGTATTTAACCCTTTCATTCATATACACTTTTTTCACGCATCAGCAAACGGCAGACTGGTCAAACGGCTCTTCACTGGAGCCTTCTGATCTAGATCCACTCTGTTTGCAATGGTGTCAAAAGGCTCATGACGGAACGCGTAAAATAAATTTTAATGGGTTAAATTTGACCGAGTCTCCTAGATATTCCATTAAAAGCCTGTGCAATCGGAGTCTTCTGATCTGGCTCTACCCGGTTTGCAATCGAAAATCCATGTCTCAATAGTGCTTTCCAAATGGTGCTCCTATAGGAACTTGGTCTACTCTGATTGCAAAAAGTGTAAATTAAAGGGAAGGGGCTTAATGCTCTTGAACTTTTCATTCATATAAACATTCTCACGCTTTGAAAACGGGGTAGACCCAGAGGAGATCTGAATGAGCAGTCTGCACTACTTGCAAGGCACTATTAAAACCAACTTCCCCATCCCTTGATGCTCATTTAAATTTGTTCCATTGGCATTTCGTTCATAGACTGCCATCCGAATAGACCCACAGAAGGATGTGATTGCACAGACTTTAAATGGCATATCTACGAGTTATTGGATTAATTGAGCCCTTTCCTTCATATAAACGCTTTGCAAACGGGGTAGACCCAGAGGAGCAGTCTGCACCATTTGCAAGACACTATTAAAACCATCTTTCCCATCCCTTGAGGCTCAGTCAAATTTAGATCTCGGCCACACAGGCTTTAAATGGCATATCCATGAGGTATAAGATTAATGCTTTTTAACCCTTCCTTCATATAAAAACCTTTTCACTCATTAGCAAACAGAACAGACCCTGATTAAACAACTCTTTACAGAAACTTTCTGATATTGATCTACTGTTTTGCAAAGGTGTCAAAAGATGGGTTAAATAAAAATGGGCCACACGGGGTCTTGGGATGAGGTAAGGGAATCGGTCGTAATAGTGTCTTGCAAATGATGCAGACCCTGATCAGACAACTCGTATAGGAGCCGTTTGATAAGGACTAGAACCATTTGTAAAGCCAGATTTATAAAGAGATTTTTGATAAAGACTAGAACAAGTTCTTTAAATTTACATCAGCCAACACAGCAGACCCAGATCAAACGGCTCTTTACAGGAACCTTCCGAGCTGGATCTATTCAGTTTGCAAATGTGTCAAAAGGCACACTAATTGGTTAAAGTTTAAATGAACCCCATTGGGTTGAGAAATGGGTCTTAATAGTGTCTTGCAAATGGTGCAGATTGATCCTATAGGAGCTTCTGAGCTGGGTCTACTCCGTTTGCAAAGCGTGAAAAAGCCTAATTGGAGGAAAGGGTTTAAATTAAATTAATCATCTACCTCGTAGAGAAACTGTGATCTTGGTTTACTATGTTTGAAAAGCGTGAAAAAGTGTTTATATGAAGGGAAGGGTTATATGTCCTCTATTTAAAATATTTGCAATCGGAGCACATCCAGATGAGACAGCTCCTATATAAGCCCTCGGTACCATTGCAAAGCAATATAAAGACGGATTTTTGAAAATGATGCAGACTAGAATAAGTTCTGCAAAATTCTAACAGCAAACAGAGCAGACACTGATCAACGGCTCTTTACAGGTGCCTTCTAATCTGGATCTATTCTGAAAAGTTGTCAAAAGGCGAATGTATGATGAAAAGGATGAAATGAATTATGATGGGTTAAATGTAACTGAACCCTCAGGGGTATGGGAATGGGTCTTAATAGAGCCTTGCAAATGCTGCAGACTGCTCCTACAGGATCCGTCCGATCTGGGTCTACTCTGATTGCAAAGCAAGGCTACAAATGGCGTATCTATGAGGAAAACCTTTCCTTCACATAAATACTTTCACGCTTTGCAAAACGGGGTAGACCCAAAGGAGACCTGAATGAGCAGTATGCACCATTTGCATGACACTATTAAAATCAACTTTCCCATCCCTTGAGGCTCATTTAAATTTATTCCATTAGCATTTCGGTCAGACTGTAAACAGAGTAGACTCACAGGGGCGATTGCACAGGCTTTAAATGGCATATATACGAGGTATAGGATTAATGCTCTTGAATACTTTCCTTCATATAAACGCTTTGCAAACGGGATAGACCCAGATGAGACCTAAAGGAACAATCTGCACCATTTGCAATACATTGTTAAAACCAAAATTCCCATCCCTTGAGGCTCAGTCAAATTTAGACCTCGGCCACACAGGCTTTAAATGGCATATCCATGAGGTATAAGATTAATGCTTTTTAACCCTTCCTTCATATAAAAACCTTTTCACTCATTAGCAAACAGAACATACCCTGATTAAACAACTCTTAACAGAAACTTTCTGATATTGATTTACTGTTTTGCAAAGGCGTCAAAAGATGGGTTAAATGTAAATGAGCCACAAGAGTTTGGGATGAGGGAATCGGTCTTAACAGTGCCTTGCAAATGATGCAGATCAGACAACTCGTATAGGAGCAATTTGCTCCATTTATAAAGCCAAGTTTATAAAGAGATTTTTGATAAAGACTAGAACAAGTTCTTTAAATTTCCATTTGCAAACAGCAGAACCAGATCAAACGTCTCTTTACAGGAACCTTCCAATCTGGATCTATTCAGTTTGCAAAGGTGTCAAAATGCGCATCTATGACGGAAAGGGAAAACATAATTCTATTTGGATAACGTTTAATGACCCATAGGGTTGAGAAATGGGTCTTAATAGCGTCTTGCAAATGGTACAGACTGATCATTCAGGAGCTGTGCGATATGGGTCTACTCTATTTGCCAAGTGTGAAAAGTGTATATCTACGAGCTAGAGGATTAATGCTATTCAATCCATTTCCTTCTTAACACTTTCACGAAATGACAGCAGACCGCGATCAAACAGCTCTTTACAGGAACCTTCTGCTCTGGATCTACTCTGTTTGCACAAGGGTTCATGGGATGGGGTTTGGAAATCCGTCTAAATAGTGCATAACAATTGCTGTAGACTGCTCCATTCTTAGCGGTCTGATCTGGGTCCTCTCTGATTGTGAAGCGTAAAAACTTTAATATGAAGGAAAGGTTCAAACAACACTCTACATCATAGATGCGCCATTTTAAGGCATTTGAAGTTGGGACAGACCAAGATCAGACATTTCCTATATGAGCCGTCCATCCCATTTGTAAAGCACTATAAAGACATGGATTGTTGGTGTCAAAAGGCATATTCATGACGGAAAGGTTAAAATAAATACTAATGGGTTAAATTTAACTGAGCCCCAAGTGGTGGGGAATTTGGTCCGAGCAGTGACAATGTTGCAGACTGCTGTTGTCTGATACGGATCTTCCACGATTTGCAATCGGAGCAGACTCAGACTCAGCTCCTATAGGAGCAGTCTGCACCATTTGCATAGCACTACCAAGAATGGAGTTTTTAACAGAATAAAGACTAGAACACGCTCTATAAAACTTCATCTGCCAACAGAGCAGTCACTGATCAAACGGCTCTTTAAAATATCCTTCTGATCTAGATCTACTCAGCTTGCAAAGGTTTCAAAAGGCTCGACTATGACGGAAATGAAAAGCAATGGATTAAATTGAACTTGCACCCAAATGGGTGGGGAGAATGGGTCTCAACAATGTTGATTGCTCCTTTAGGAGTTGTCTGGTCTAGCTATAATCTGTTTACAAAGCATGAGAAAGGGTAAAAATAGCAGTAATCCTCTACCTTGCCGTTTCAAGCATTTACAATCGGAGCAGTCAGGCAGTCTCCTATTGGAGCCGTCTGCACAATGAGCAAAGTACATGTACTATAATGACACGGACTTTTGGTGACATGGTAAAGACTAGAATGAGTTCTATAAAAAAAATCATCTGCAAACAGCAGACCCATACCAAATGGCTCTTTACAGGAGCCTTCTTATCTGGATCTACTTTGATCGCAAAGGTGTCAAACGGCGAGTCTATGATGTAATAGATAGAACTAATTATTTTCAAGTTAAATCAGCAAACAGAGCATACCCTGATCAAACTACTCTTTACAGGAGCATTCTGATCTGGATTTACGGAAAGGGTAAAATGAATCCCAATGGGTTCAAATTCATTGAGCCCCAAGGTGTGCATACATGTATACAGCTGAGTACCACGGTACTCTATTACACTTTTGCGTACATTTCAAGTGCACTTTGTGAACCAAGGGCCCATTACCTACCTTTAACAGGCCAAAACGGTAGTTTGCTGAATACCGTATGGATCCCGGTATGTCCCATAGGGTGCACAACGTTGGTACAAGTAGGCATACATGTGTACAGCTGAGTACCACGTTACTCTAGTACACTTTTGGGTACATTTCAAGTGCAATTTATGAACCAAGGGCCCATTACCTCCCTTTAACAGGCCAAAACGGTAGTTTGCTGAATACTGTAAGTATCCCAGTATGTCCTAAAGGTGCACAAAGTTTGCACTAGTAGGCATACATGTGTACAGCTGAGTACCACGGTACTCTAGTACACTTTTGGGTACATTTCAAGTGCATTTTGTGAACCAAGAGCCCATTACCTCACTTTTACAGGCCAAAACGGTAGTTTGCTGAATACCGTATGGGTCCCGGTATGTCCCATAGGGTGCACATTGTTGGCACTATTAGGCGTACATGTATAGAGCTCAGTACCACGGTACTCTAGTACACTTTTGGGTACATTTCAAGTGCACTTTGTGAACCAAGGGCCCATTGCCTCCCTTTAACAGGCCAAAACGGTAGTTTGCTGACTACCGTATGGATCCCGGTATGTCCCATAGGGTGCACAATGTTGGCACTAGTAGGCGTACATGTGTACAGCTGAGCACCACGGTACTCTAGTACACTTTTGGGTACATTTCAAGTGCTCTTTGTGAACCAAGGGCCCATTACCTACCTTTAACAGGCCAAAACGGTAGTTTGCTGAATACCGTGTGGATCCCGGTATGTCCCATAGGGTGCACAATGTTGGCACTAGTAGGCGTACATGTGTACAGCTGAGTACCACGGTACTCTAGTACACATTTGGGTACATTTCAAGTGCACTTTGTGAACCAATGGCTCATTACCTCACTTTTACAGGCCAAAACGGTAGTTTGCTGAATACCGTATGGGTCCCGGTATGTCCCATAGGGTGCACATTGTTGGCACTATTAGGCGTACATGTATAGAGCTCAGTACCACGGTACTCTAGTACACTTTTGGGTACATTTCAAGTGCACTTTGTGAACCAAGGGCCCATTGCCTCCCTTTAACAGGCCAAAACGGTAGTTTGCTGACTACCGTATGGATCCCGGTATGTCCCATAGGGTGCACAATGTTGGCACTAGTAGGCGTACATGTGTACAGCTGAGTACCACGGTACTCTAGTACACTTTTGGGTACATTTCAAGTGCTCTTTGTGAACCAAGGGCCCATTACCTACCTTTAACAGGCCAACACGGTAGTTTGCTGAATACCGTGTGGATCCCGGTATGTCCCATAGGGTGCACAAAGTTGGCACTAGTACATGTAGGCGTGCATTTGTACAGCTGAGTACCACGGTATTCTATTACACTTTTGGGTACATATCAAGTGCACTTTGTGAAACAATGGCCCATTATTTCCCTTTAACAGGCCAAAACGGTAGTTTGCTGAATACCGTATTGATCCCGGTATGTCCCATAGGGTGCACAATGTTGGCACTAGTAGGCGTACATGTGTACAGCTGAGTACCAATGAGTACCCATTACCTCCCTTTAACAGGCCAAAACGGTAGTCGGCAAAATGGTAGGTTGCAGAAGCCCGTATGGATCCCGATATGTCCTACATGTATAAGGTGCACAATGTTGGCACAAGTACGCGTAGGTGTGTACAGTTGTGTACCATGGTACTCTAGTACACATTTGGGTTCATTCCAAGTGCAATTTGTGAACCAAGGGGCCCATTACCTCCCTTTAACAGGCCAAAACGGTAGTTTGCAGAAACCCGTATGGACCCCGGTATGTCCTATAGGGTGCACAACAGGCCAACTTGGAATGTACCAACATGTGTACTAGAGTACCGTGGTACACAACTTTACACATTTACGCGTACTTGTCCCAACATTGTGCACCCTATAGGACATACCGGGGTCCATACGGGTTTCTATAAAGTACCGTAATGGCATGTTAAAGGGCTGCTGGGTGCCCCCTTAGTTCACAAAGTGCACTTGAAATGTACCAACATGTGTACATAGAGAACTGTGGTATGCATTTGTACACATTTACGCGCACTTGTCCCAACGTTGTGCACCTATAGGACATACCGGGGTCCATACGGGTGTCTGCAAAGTACCGCTTTGGCATGTTAAAGGGCTGCCGGCGCCCCCTTAGTTCACAAAGTGCACTTGAAATGTACCAACATGTGTACATAGAGTACCATGGTACACATATGTACACATTTACGCGTACTTGTGTCGATATTGTCCACCCTATAGGACACACCGGGGTCCATACGCGTTTCTGCAAAGCACCGCTTTGGCATGTTAAAGGGAGGTAATTGACCCCCTTAGTTCACAAAGTGGGGAACTCCTTTCTTGTCTGACAATGTGGCGGGGATTGGAGCATGCAGACTAAGTTCTTTAATGTCAACGTACTTTTAGTACTAAAGACAACACAGACTTTTAGTTCTATAACGAGTTTGCTCCCACCTTTACATATTGTAACTCTTAGAAGTGCCTATAACGGCTTTCATCTAATGGGACTTGTATTAAGATTAACCTTTGGCTGAAAACTGGTTGACGGAGTGGAGGGATAGTTACACATAGGCGTTGGCCCTGTAAAAATACAGATAAGATGCCGTCCAAAGGGGAAAAACACGGTCAGGGCCAACTACACTACAATGTACAATGTACGAAGTACAGCGCCTTTACCTCATGAATATTTAAACGATAATTAATGACCTGGTGAAATTTGGTTAAAATAACTTTTATTCTCGTATATTACTACGGGATTATTTTTTTTTTGCCATAACAGAAACTAGAATCTGATATATACAGTCAGTTGAACGTCGATACCTTGAACTTCAAGGGACCAAACAAATTACTTCGAGAAAACATAATTTCGAGTTCATACCTTTAATGCAAATCTAAAGTAATGATGAAAGCTCCTGCTGGAGCTTTCAGCATTACTTTAGACATGCATTAAGCTGTCACAAGTTGTGGGATTTTTTTTTAAAAAATACATAAAATAAAAATACGCGTAGTGATACATTTTGAACTATTCTGTATTGTAAAGGAAGGACTTAATACTTCGAGTTATCAGAGTTCGAGATATAGAAGTTCAACTGTAATTATTTCATAAGCAAACAGGAGCTGTATATGTGTTATCTTTGTTTATGAGAGGGGTTAACCCTTGCCTCACAGGGAAAAAAACATCTGCTTAAATTTGAATCTGATCTCACTTCGACTTCCTCGATGAAGCTTTTGAAAAATTATTGACAATTTGGACGCTAATGAGACGACGAGTTACTCTGCGTCCTATCAATATCCAAACTGTTTGCAAATGCGAAAAAGGTAGCGAATTACTTAACCCTTTCGCTGCCAATGCCGGATCTGTGATTACCTATGCAAACAGTTTGGATCCAGATGAGACGCCGAGTAAATCGGCGTCTCATCAGGATCCAAACTGTTTGTTACTGTTACTATGTTTTTGAAACAAAAATGAAGAAAATCAAAAGAATGAAAATTTGTAACAGACGACAAAGTTAGCAGACGACAGAGTTTGGCAGCGAAAGGGTTAAGGCCACAATACTGTAACAGCCGGCCGGTTTAAGGGATTTTATGAGATAAACAACGCCAGGATCCGGGATAATAATTTGTATTACATATATATACCATGCTATTAGTAGACCTTGTGGTGAAGTAATGTAGACAATAGTGGTGAAACAGTGGCGACCCAGTGGTGGTAATGGTGACACAGTGGTAACAATAATGACGCAGTGGTAACGAGCGCTTGACGCGCTGTCTTATATAGATTCTGGAGGGTATCATGTGACCCTAAGTGACCAATTGGAGCGGGCCGGCAAACACTTTAACCAATAAAAACTGGCCGTCACGTTTGGCCCGGCCGGGCATAGCCCGTCAGAAATCCGGTCTGCCGGTCCACTTCAAAGATCACTTCCAACGTCTAAAAGTGTTCATATTCAACAACAACACATATCAGTAAAGTTACTAACCATTGCATAGAAACATATACTCAAAGTATACCGAAGTTTCAATTATATTATTACCCGGAGAAAAGATCTTAACAGGAAGTTTTGGTCGAGAAAGTCTCAAGATTAGCTATGACGCGAATTGTGACAGCAAAACAAAAGGTTGATCAGAATATGAGAAACTGTGTAAGTCTGAGTGATAATTCTGTGCCTACATCTCCATTTGATCTTATATAGATATTTTACTTCAATTACCATTGAATATTTAACATAATGGCTAGAGAACTATCAACTGAAAACCAGTGTTATGTAGACACAAAATTATGAAATGGTGCGTTATGACCAGGTCATAACACTCTCCCCAACTTCTCAGAATAAAATTCTCCTGAATTTTAATATGTTTTTACAATCTTGGAAAGTTTATTTAACTTTTAATTGCGAACATACTTGACACTTCTCGACCTAACAGAATTAAACAATTTGAATTGAATAGAATATTCATGGATTCTAAATGAAATCCTAAGGATCTATCACATAAACAATCCTTATTTGCTATTCTATAACAACATAACAACGTTAAACACTATTTAAAATCAACTTTCACAAATATAACAAGTCTCGGTAACGAGTCGCACAAGGTTGGGTCTAGCCGATATTTTGACGCATTCTTAGACTAATATGAGGATTGGAATGCTTAACACTCATCAAGGTGAAGGTTAACTCAATACTGACGTCATCATTCACGTGAGGCAAATGGAGTCTGAAAGCACATGGAGCCAAAGTTTTCAACAAAAATCAACAATTTCGTCGAATCCTACTGAACATCAACCATGTGTCGGTAAGAATTTTGCAAATATATACACTTATGATGGGTTTTAACTAGACTTCCAATCCTGTAAATCCGTAATTACGAAATTCTCAATGAAAATATCGACTGCTGAAGAAAAATGCAGCAGAATTCAACAGACCACCTTGTGGACATTCCCACAATACAAATTAACTTGATACAAGTAATTCTTGATCAGTTTGTATAACTATTCAGTATACATAAACAATGTAACCCTCGACATTTTCTTACAATGTGTCTAGAGTTAGAGTACGGACATTCTCAAATAAATTCAAAATTTTGGTGATCGTGTACTCTAGTGCACTAAGATGAACTCGATCAATCTTACAGATTGAAGCAGAGTTATTCTAGTACAAAAGTATTGCAATGCAATAAAAACCCTTTTTGCATTGCTATGTTTTTCCACTGGAGTTTTCGTACTCACAGTTTTAAGTCTAGACGCATTTTAAACAATCATATGAAAAATATGTTGCCTTGCAGCAAACGTGACCACTATCATTCTTTCGTTGGTAACTCAACTACAAGTTGCCACTATGCTGAATCTACATGCAAGCAACCAATGTTTTTAGCTGATTGCCAATTGGTTCAGCAAGTTATAGTGTGTAAACACATTGATCTATATATAAATGCAATAGCAATTTCCTTGCCATTTACTGTCAATTCCACATGTCAGTTTAATTTCTTATGCCATTTTACTTGAGCATTATTCTGAAAACTATTATATGTTGGGTAGAAATATTAAATGTAAATGCAGTGTTCTGCAAATCATTACATTACTAATTTGTAAACCGCAGTGCTAACACTAATGTATAGATATATCATGTTATGTTAGAGCTTCATTAAAAATAAGATTCTCTACATGTGAGACCTTCACATAATACACATGTTTACAACAACCACTTTCAGTGACTTGGAATCAAATGGGTCATGCATAACTGACCCTACAATAAATGTCACACCTCTAGAAATTCATTACATCTTTCATTCCGAAGTACAAATACCTACTGTGAAAAATGTCCCTTTAAATTTCACACATATATGTGGCAATTACCATTGCAACAGCTTCCTTCCAAGTCACTGAGCTAGTTTGTTATACATGTACATACTTTATACAATACCACAACACATAGTGGCATATCACCTATACTTTTATAGAAAGCTCTGTTTTACTTTAAACTTCCCTAGTTGGATAAAAAAACTCTTATCTGCTTCAGACTGCTGATTACCAGACAGCCAAAGAGATTAAATATTTGACATGAAATAAACTCCTCTTACAATGCAGTCTATCAATGCAACAATAGAACTATTTGATATAAATAAACTGCTCATTGTACAATGCAGTCCATCAATGCAACAATAGTCATAACCTATGTATGGCTGATAATAACTATAGTTTATAAAAATGTGAGTTGGTAGAGGAGGGACATGAGAGGGATTGATATGGTACTCAGAGTGTTGCTTGTTTTGATGAGGGTAAGCTATTTGACTATTCATAATCTAAGTGGGACAGGGTCGCATTGTTTTATTAATTTGTCATTTTTGGTATCTCGGAACATGGCTGAAGATTCAATCATGGCTAACCAATGACTGTCTTTTATCTTTCCAGTGGCAATGAGCCGCAACTGGTGGTATGCTGCCGCACAAGACCTTAATTTTACGTCATGTTTCGGACATTGGGGTGGCAGAGTACCGGGGAGAACCAGAAAGTTGAACTGGTTCAGAAGGTCACAACGCTCAATAGTGCTGAAATCCTGACCACGGGATTTGAGTATGCTCATAGAGAGGAACTCTACTTGAAGCAGTCTTTGATCAGGGGAGAGGGACTTCCAATTCTTTGGGGGCCAAGCAACGCTCTGTAAACCAAGAGGGATTGAAATTACCTCCTCTTTGTCCCAAGATCTCCGAGAAGGAGGAAACAAAGGCATGGCACCCATCCGAAGAAGTTTGTTTGCCCTGTATTCCTCCTTTGGGGCATCTGGGATATTAAAAGATATGTGACCAGATTCAGGATCAGACTGTGTAGTAGTAACAACTGGCACTGTAGCAGAAAGTGGGGAATGGGGCAGAGCAGCAGAAAGAATGGTCTTTGTCGGAATAGAGAGGACAGCAGAAGAGACGATTGGTGAATGGTTTGAAGGAGGGGGGAAAGCAACAGACAGAGGTTGGGGTGAGGGAGTTGGAAAAACAATGGATTGGACAGGTGTCGCAGGCAAGAGAGAGGTAGTCGAATAGACTGAGGTTGAGGGAGGGGGGAGGACTATGGAAGGGACAGAAGGGTTTGGTACAGAGTGAAGAAAATCTTGCAAACTATCTGTTAAAGTATTTGCAAGATCTAAATCAGGTACAACATGAAAGTCTGACTCATCTCTTAAGGGAGTTGTATCCCCACTGAAAAGGACTGGTGAGTGAAAGAGATGTGTAATCAGTGTCTTCTCTACACCTAACTTAGCAGCTATGGGAGAAATAAGGCTATCGTCTGAAGACAGTGGAAGAAGCTCCAGTGAAGGGTCATGACGATGGTTCAAAGGAAGGGCTGCCATCCTTCGGGTAAAGGATCTCATAGACTTACTATCTGAGAATATCTTATCTGATATGGAAACTATGAACTTAGAGAAATTAACTTCACCTTCAGCTTGGACTGATCCAGGCATTACAGATATGTGATTGACAATAATAGTGTCTACCTCAGGTACATTTGTGCCTGTACTTTGGTGTTTCCACCAGACCCAGCTTGGTGATGTCTGGTCTTGTCTATATATGGCAACAAAGTCTGTGCAATTAACTGCAAGCGAAGAAAGATACTTCTCTTTGAAACATCCGGAAGGGAAATTTATACTATTATGGCTTTTCATGCAGTGTCTTTCAAAGTCTCTTGCCCGTTTGAAAATCTTAGAACAGAAAGTGCATTTCACACTCAGTTTATCATGGCATGTTTCAATATGCCTGATTAACTGCTTCCTACCATTAAAAGTACAGCGGCAGACCATACAATCCTTGCTTTCCTTCATCTGTAAATATAGGCAAATAGATTGTTACATATCAGAAAAATTTAACAATTTGTTAACAACTGTAATTCATACTATATATAGTTTGTTCATTTTTGCTGTACATATCTTGCCAATGTACTCTCAGTTCCATTGTTTGTATATAGAATTTCTTAGAGACTAAAAGTTTAATGTTCCTTAAATGTTTGTTAAGGTTCAACAATATCAAATTACACAATTTATCACTACTGGTTCTAATATTCGTCAATATCATTTCATCTACGTTCATAGGTCAATCTGGTGCGTCCAGAGAACCGCCACCTTAACTTATGAACATACAACTAATTTGCATAAAACTAAAATGTTCACCTTACAACTATCTGTAAACACATGGTGCGTCCAGAGAACCGCCACCAATGAAAAATAAAAATAAACAGGCAACTCCTCCATGAGTTAACGTTTCTTAGAACCAGTAATGTATTTTTTTTTATATTGGCTGAACTAGACCGTTACTTTCATTTTATCTATAAATCATTATCTAAGTATGGACTAAACCATGATGGAATGTTATTGCCATTGTATTTCATTAGTCTATCAATATGGTACACTTTCTCTTTCTGTTTCTGAGAGGTTTTTACTACATATGTTATATCATCTAAGCGTTTCGTTATCACACAAGGACCTTTCCATTTACAAGTTAGTTTTGAACAAACACCAACTTTTCGATTAGGGTTATACAACCAGACTGGCTGACCGGGTAAATAGACACGTTTCTTTGCTTTCAAGTCATAATAGCGTTTTTGATAAATTGCTGACTTTTTCAATGTCTTTCGGACCGTTTCATGGGTTTTACGAATGGTTTCTTTAAGCTCGGTAATATAAGATTCTGCACAGTATTGTTGTTCCTCCAGTTCTTTTGGGACTCCAACCACGGCTTGGATTGGTAGTACGACTTCATGTCCTAGAACCATTTTGTTGGGAGTCACACCAGTGCTGGAATGTATTGAAGATCTATATGACATCATCACTTGTGGCAAACACACATCCCAGTTTCTTTGATCTTCGTTACAGAACATTGTTAGCATGTTCTGCAGTGTCCTGTTGAATCGTTCAACATTTCCATTTGCTTGAGGATGCATGCTGCTTGTCTGTATTTTATCTATTTGCAAAAGTTCACAAATTTCCCTGAAGAGAGATGAGGTGAAGTTTGTACCTTGATCAGATAAGATCTGTAAAGGAGTTCCAAAGCGACAAATAAATTCATCTACTAGCACTCTGGCAATGGTTGATGTCTCTTGGTTAGCAATAGGATAGGCTTCGGTCCATTTCGTAAAACAATCAACGACTACTAGAATAAATTTGTTATTCTTCTTTGAGAGAGGAAGGGGCCCTAAAATGTCTACAGCTATCCTTTCCATGGGTCCTCCAATCAATGATTGTTTAAGGGGAGCTCTTGTGACAACAGAAGACTTTCTGGACACACATTTGTCACACAAGCTGCAGTATTTAGCCGTATCTTCCTTCATACCTGGCCAATAGAAAGACTGACGTAGGCGACTTAATGTTTTTTCTGTTTCTGTTCCTAAATGACCACCTGAAGGGATGTCATGAAAATATTTCAGAATTTCTTTCCTCTTGCTAGAAGGAACAACTAGGAGATACTGTTCATTCTTGCCTTCATTATCATAGAACATACACTGCATAATTCCATCAACTAGTTTCAGGCGTTCCCACTGTCTCCACAGGGTCTTTAATGTTGACGTTCCACTCGACACTTGATTCCATGTGGGTCTGATGGAACCGCTGTCTAAGGCAGTCATTAAAAGGTGAAGGTCAGGGTCATTTAACTGGGCTTGTTTGATTTCTACAGGAGACCAGCCTTGCAAGTAGAATTTCTGATCAGACTCTGTATTGGTGACTCGAATAGCAGTATTTTCAGTACATGTAGTTGAGATGTCACAGAAAAGCTTTTCAGAACTGTCCTGACACAAATTAGTTAACTGATTCAGTTCACTGAACTTTGAAAGGTCAGTATAGGTAACATTTACACACTCAGCCTGATTTTCTGCACTAAGACGTTCTTGGCGAGAACAAACTTTACAAGGTTTTCTGGAAAGAGCATCTGCATTGGAGTGTTTCAGTCCAGCCCTATGTATCACATTCAAATTATAGTTCTCTAATTCTTGGACCCAACGTGCTATCTGACCTGTTGGCTGTTTTAATTGTCTCAGCCAGCTGACAGCTGCATTATCAGTTCTAAGTAGCACACTCTGTCCATACACATATGGATGAAAAGTTCTGAAAGCTGTGACGGCAGCTAAAAGCTCTTTACGCGTAGTGCAATAAGTCTGCTCATGTTTATTTAGACACTTACTAAGGTAGGCTATTACTCTTTCTTGACCATTTTGTGACTGTGAAAGCACAGCGCCCACTGCTTTATCACTGGCATCACTGTCTATGATGAAATCTCCAGGGACTGGATAAGCAAGCACAGGGGATGTTGTCAGAGCTTCTTTTAAGGAATCAAAAGCCTCTTGTGTCTCAATAGACCAGATGAATTTAACACCCTTTTCACACAGTTTATGTAGAGGCCTTGCAATTTTTGCAAATCCTTGAACGAAGCGGCGGTAGTATGAAGCAAGGCCAAGAAAACTTCTTAATTGTTTCACACTTATAGGTGTTGGCCAGCTTTTTATAGCATCTATCTTCTCAGGATCAGTTGCTATTCCATCTTCTGATACGATGTGGCCTAAGAACTTTGTCTGTTTCTGGAAAAATATACACTTTCCAGGTTTCAACTTTAGGTTTGCATCAAGTAATCTTTGAAAGATATTTCTCAGTCGCTGAAGACCTTCACTAATAGTATTGCATGGTGAAATAATATCGTCCATGTATAAATATAGTTCCACCCATTGTAAACCCCTAAGAACATCTTCCATTAAGCGTTCAAATGTTGATGGGCTGTTGGCTAAACCAAATGGCATAACTGTCCATTGAAACAATCCCAAACTTGTTGCAAATGCAGTTTTTTCACGGTCTTCGGGAGCCATCCCAACTTGCCAAAAACCGGAGTTGAGGTCCATAGAACTATACCACTTTGAATTAGCAAGAGAGTCTAAACATTCATCCACTCTGGGTAGGGGATATGCATCTTTCACAGTTAGATTATTAAGAACTCTATAGTCCACACAGAATCTTACAGTTCCATCTTTCTTTTTCACAAGAACTACAGGGGAACTCCAAGGGCTCTTACTGGGCTCTATGACGCCTTTGTCTAGCATCTTGTAAATTTCATTTCTTTCGGCTTCACGCTTTCCCATAGGTTGACGGCGTGCAGGTTGTCTAACAGGAAGGGCATCTCCAGTGTTTATGTGATGCTGTATTCTGTCACACTTTCCTAAATCTTCTGATGATTCTGCAAACACATCTTTAAATTCTATCAACAAATCTTTAAGATCAGCTCTTTCAGATATACTTAAATGTAGCGAGCTTCTCTCAAGGAGGTCAGTCAGAAAGTCTGGTAACTGATCAGGCTTATCTTTCTGAATATTAGTTCCTGTAAAAGTAGATCTCACAGTGTTACAGTTTCTTTCACTGTCCTGGTATGGTTCACATAGTCCTATTTCTTGCTTTATCTGCAAAGTCACATCCTTACCAGAATTGTTAAGGAAATTTACATGTACATCAGAATCAGTGTTCACTATACCTGAAAGCACGGTACAACTTTCTGCATTTAACTGTTTAGGTTCAATCAATCCACTCTTAGAAATTTGTTCTGCATTTGAAATGTCAACAGGAAGCCACACAGAAGAATGAGCAGGCACAACTGTTAAGTTTCTTACTAACACCCTACATGAGATGGATTCACTTTTTATCCAGCAGTTTATCTTATTGTATTTTGTCTCGAGTTTCTTAGATCCATAATCAAGGTTCTCGGCATAATGTAAGAGGAAATCTTGACCTATAATCCCATCTTGTTTAATTTTGCACACCAAGAATTGTTGGTTAAAGCAATGTCCATTAAGCACTAGATCAACTGAAATTGATCCCAAAGTATCAATAGAGTTGCTGTTGGCATCATGCACTGGTGTATGAAATGGAGTTAACAATAACTGTCCATGTTTAGATATTTCACTGAACTGCTCAGAGGAAATTATAGACATTGTTGATCCACTGTCAATTAAAAAGTTTATATCATAACCTAACACACTGCCTTTCGTATAGAAACCATTGTCACAATTTTGAGATATATTTCCTGTTCTAACAGGTGTTTGATCAACTTTGTCTAAATTAGGCCTCTCTATAGGTGGTTCAGTCAACTCATGGCCTACTGAGTCGACTGGGGTCCGTTTCCCCGACCAAACTGTTGCTTTCTCTGTTCAGTGTATTGGTTAGCAGAGCTGGTAGGATGATAATTGTTTCTATTTGATGATTGCGATTTATTGGGACAGTCTTTATAAAGATGACTAAAGGAATTGCAACTAAAACAACGCCTTTTGTTTTGGTTGGACTTGTTTTGCACAAGAAAAATACTTTCAAGTTTTTCAAGACGATTGTCCAATTTCTGCAGAACTTCGGAGAGGTTTGAATCCACTCCAGAGGTGTCAATCGCACGGACGTTTCCTCTGTGACTACGTTGGGAAGAATCACCCAAAATAGCTTCATATCTGTCAACTACTGCTGCAGCTTCTTGTAGACTTCTGCAATCATTGTCTACACACCTACACTTCATCTCTGTTGGAATGATTTTGTACAACTGGTTCAATGCAATAGCTTCTTGAGCTTTGCTGTCTAACTGGTGATAAGCTTTCTTGGAAAGTTGACGCAGATCATCACACAAGGCGGCCATTGATTCACTTGGTTTTCGTTGCCTTGTTTCAAGTTGATTCAGCCATTTGCTTGCATGCAAACTGCTGCCAAATCTTTGATTCATCTTATGTATCAATATGTCATAATTCCGCCTTTCACAAGGATCCAAACTCATATAAAAGGTACGAGCCTGGCCACGAAGACAAGCAGATAATATAAGCACTTTACTATGAATGTTCCACCTTGAAAGTTCTGCACAGTCTTCAAAGTGAGACAAGTATTCTTCCCATGGTTCAGTACCTGAATAGGATTCTGGTTTCAAGCTTGGTGTGGAATTCGGGAATTGAACTGTTTGTGGATATGGCTGATTATCACGGTTCTGGTTTTCATTATAGTTTTGCTCCTGATCAGACCTTCTACACTGATACACACTTTGACCACTAGGTCTGTTCAGGCCTCTTTTTCGTGCACTAAGATATCTTCTATCATTGCTGTTTTGTGTACGAGCGGGGCGGATCTCTTCTCTTTCACTCTCAGATGAAGACTGGCTGCTGACAGGTCCGACAGACACATTTCTCCTTTGTCCATCAGGCAAAATTCTGTAACTCGACCTCTGCGCCTCATCCATTATTGAATCATAATTGCTGACATCTTCATAAGGTTGATCTGATTTCCGGGTGTTGAACACAATTTCTGGGTCACTATCGTTTGTATTTTCAGCCATGTTTAATACATGTACTTTTCAATGATAAAATATTCACTTTAGATCTACTCTATGATAAAAATTATTAACACTACATGTATATATATAATTATTTGATGGTATGACCACTGGATATTCTATATTGATTCCTTGATGTTTCTATCACCACTCTATATAATTATTTGATGGTATGACCACTGGATATTCTATGTTGATTCTATGATGTTTCTATCACCACTCTATATAATTATTTGATGGTATGACCACTGAGTATGTCTATAGATGTTGATTATTTGATGTTTCTGTCTATGTTGATTATTTGATGTTTCTATCACCACTGTAGATCTATATAGACATATACTTGCTTCCAACACTAAGCAAAGTCTATATTATTTATATGAAATTAACACTTTTCACATTATTTACAGCTTTATATGTTGTGTTTATTCATTTATTTCACTAAGGAATAAAACTGATAATCATATAACTTCTTATTCTGCTTTATAGTTAAGCACTATTGCAATGTGACAGATGTTAGACTAGTATAAGACACAATTCCCTTCACACAACAACCGACAACTTCCGCGACTTTTCCGAGCTCGTTTCTATATTCGGCACTATAGAAAAATCCCACTTCTGACACCAAAAATGTAACAGCCGGCCGGTTTAAGGGATTTTATGAGATAAACAACGCCAGGATCCGGGATAATAATTTGTATTACATATATATACCATGCTATTAGTAGACCTTGTGGTGAAGTAATGTAGACAATAGTGGTGAAACAGTGGCGACCCAGTGGTGGTAATGGTGACACAGTGGTAACAATAATGACGCAGTGGTAACGAGCGCTTGACGCGCTGTCTTATATAGATTCTGGAGGGTATCATGTGACCCTAAGTGACCAATTGGAGCGGGCCGGCAAACACTTTAACCAATAAAAACTGGCCGTCACGTTTGGCCCGGCCGGGCATAGCCCGTCAGAAATCCGGTCTGCCGGTCCACTTCAAAGATCACTTCCAACGTCTAAAAGTGTTCATATTCAACAACAACACATATCAGTAAAGTTACTAACCATTGCATAGAAACATATACTCAAAGTATACCGAAGTTTCAATTATATTATTACCCGGAGAAAAGATCTTAACAGGAAGTTTTGGTCGAGAAAGTCTCAAGATTAGCTATGACGCGAATTGTGACAGCAAAACAAAAGGTTGATCAGAATATGAGAAACTGTGTAAGTCTGAGTGATAATTCTGTGCCTACATCTCCATTTGATCTTATATAGATATTTTACTTCAATTACCATTGAATATTTAACATAAGGGCTAGAGAACTATCAACTGAAAACCAGTGTTATGTAGACACAAAATTATGAAATGGTGCGTTATGACCAGGTCATAACAATACCAATGTTATTTGGACTTGGTGCCCTTGTTTTCTTTAGAAAGAGTTTGAATTTCCATGAAATCTCAGGTAGGTTACCGGATCTTCGAAGATATAAACTGACACGGTTGTTAGAACTTAGTCAAACGGAGAAAAATAATACAAAGAGGAACAGGTAATGTATTTGTATTTGTTTCACGGTGCATTAGTCCCTCCTAGACTACTTTCAGACCCAACCTCTTTGAATGTATCTACATGTACCGTAAATGAGCATTTACTGGATAAAAGGAACATTTTAGAATTGTGTAATTTTGAAAACATCGTGACAAATAGAGCATTTGCTCCTAGAGCAAATGCTCTATTTATGACAAAAGTTTCAAAAATGACTTTAAAAAAATGATTCGTCAAAAAGCGTCAATATGAGGGAATGGGTTAACCGTTTGCCTGATAGAGACACATTTGCACACAGTACACCCACAGGCCAGATGGCTCCTGTAGAAGTATGCTGCATCCAAACTGTTGGCAATGGTGAGCAAGGGTTCGCGGTACGAAATTTAATTTAATATGTATATAAATTGTAAAGAGTTTTTAAAGTGTTGGACTGACAAAGATTCTTTCTGTCGAGTTTATTTTTCTCCCGTTGCTTATTGCTATTCATAAGAGGTGAAACACCCATCGAGAAAGCATACGTCAAAACTGGCTACACCTGCGACAGTATATACAATGGAGCTTGATCAGATTTTACAATATTTACCTATACATGTAGTATAAAGCAACTCTAATCCGGACGTTTAACCCTTTACTCCGCAAATACAGCATTCAACGCTTGTGCAAACAAAGTAGACCCATATCAGATGGCTCCTATAGAAGCCGTTAGACCTGGGTCTACTGTTTGTTTATACATGTAAATTAATATCATATCACGTGATGCTACAGTTTGTGCAATGTCTTACATTAATATTCATGGATATTCAGAATAACCGTCATACAGAAAGCTCCCAAATGAGGTTTTTTTTGCATTAAGCAGCCACCTGCCTAAATATATATAAATTCGTCTTTACTAGAATTCTTGTTTAGAAGGAATTTATTGTCTCTGCAAATACCATAATTATCCGGACACCCTATCTCCCCTCTCCACAGAATTAAATTGTAAAGCTACAGAATTCAGCGTGGCAACATTTGGGTAACCTTAAATTAGACGAACATAATCGCAAATAATACAAATATTGATATGGGTCTGTACTATTTTAATCTATGTTTGTCTGCTCAAATACTCTTGAAGGGTAATCAGGACAGACACATATTAAGGCGGTTGAGCAAAACCCCGCTAATGCGACCACCTAAAAGAGGTATAATTCTGAGTGCTAGATGCAAGTGGTGGCTTAATGCTGGACAAAAGTAATGCAGAAAGCTTTCTGCATTACTTTTGTCCTGCATTAAGCAACCACCTGCTTATAAAGACACCCATGTTTATTCATTAAGTGGTCGCATTAGAGGGGTTCTACTGTATTTGCAAAATTGCAGACTTCGTAGAGAGATATTTGTTTTCATGGACCAACACAATCCTTTACCTGATATAGACACCCTTTGACGCTTTAGTAAACAGAGCAGACCTAGCTCACACAGCCCCTGTAGGAGTTATTGATTAGTCCGCTCGGTTTGCTTTGAAAAGCAGTAATGTAGATCTGATTTAATATATTCTGTGAAGGTAAAACAAAATCCTTGTTCGTAATACCATTGTAGAAATATAGCTGATTAATATTCATAGTTATTATATCCTATATGAATATCAGGTAAATGGTTAAATATTCTCATCCATTTCAGAAACTCTGCAGATTTCTTATCTTTTAGCTCGTGACCCTGTGTTATTTGACACTGTTTGGTTTTAGCAACCTGTCTACGCGCCTTATACCTCTTTCGCTGCCAATGTCGCATCTGTGATTACCTATGCAAACAGTTTGGATCCAGATGCGACGCCGAGTAACTCGGGGTCTCATAAAGACCCAAACTGTTTGTTGCTGTGACTGTTTCTTAAAATAAAAATTAAGAAAAATAAAAATGGAATAATGTAGCAGACGACAAAGTTTGCAGATGACAAATTTGGCAGCGAAGAGTCAATCAAATAGATCACAGAATTTGCAGGTGGCAATGTGCTCAAGGCAACGAACCAATTGTGGTGGCTTGGTTATAGAACCATGATGATATTTGCAAATAGTTTGGATCCAGATGGGACGCCGAGAAAATTAGTGACTCGGCAGGAAATAAACTTTATGACGCTCAGATACTATTTTAAATGGAAGAAAAAATCAGTTAGAATTGTAACAGATGATCACATTTTACAGGCAGAAGATAGCTATCGTTGAAGGGTTAACACTTATAAAGACAAAGCGCGGTTTAACTTGTATTTGCAAACAGTTTGGATCCAGATGAGATGCGTACTGGACATCTCGTCAGAACCCATGATGTTTGACACTCGGACAATAGCTTCACGCATTTCAATGGCTTCACTGATTCGAAAGTAACTGAAGTTTACAACATTTCAGAGTTTTAGCAGACAGTCTATCAGCATAGTGAGGGTTAAGATATTTTGTGTTTAAAGAGGTCACGTGAACGTCATATCTAGCTGCTCTTACATAGCCAGATAATTCGTTTTTATTTCTTTACCATAAGTTACCGAGGACAGGTGAACACAATGACTTGCTGCTTGTACATAGTGCTGATGCTGAGCTTGTGTGTCGCTGGGGGTATATCAGTCAACCCCAGACTGCTGTACACGCAACGTAAGTGGAGATACAGATACCAACACTGATCATCATAGCACTAGTTACTACAATATCTTCCTGTTAACCATGTACCTCGTACACAAGGATTTTAAAGCCTCCGCAAACATAACAGATCTAGATCAGACGGCTGTAAGAGCCGTCTGATCAGGGTAAGCTCTTTTGCTTTTGGAACTCTAAAGTTTGAAGTATGGCAAACAGTTCCCTTCTATATGTGTCATTATAAAATGATGTCAATAAATATTAATGAAGTGATATATTCTTGAATAATATTTCATGAAGTAAAGGATTAATTAATCAAAGCATATTAGTCGTATTGATTTATTGCAAAGACTGTCTAAGATCAAAGTAAATAAACATGAGTGTTTACTGTAGAACCATGAATATTCAGGGATTTGTCAAAAGAAAAGTGTAATATGACAAACAATGCAGATCCTGATGAAAGGGCTCTCTTATCTGACTCTACATTGTTTGCAAAGGACATTAGTGACTCCGCATTGAACAATTTAAAATGATTTACACGTATTTTCAGTATACATGTATAGTAGAGATACTAGGACATACACTTTCGTCTAGTTGGATATGTAATAATTATATATATGTTCAAATGAGTACCACTATGTGTCCTCAAGGCAGAGGTGCAGATAAGAGTGGTATTTAGGACATGTAGTAAACTCTAGTCTTTATTTTTCTGTCAAGACGGGGGTTTGCGGGGAATTACCCTAGTACTGAGAAAGCCATATTTAGGTAAACAGTGCAAATAAGATCAAACCGCTCTTAAGGGACAGCTTGATCAGGGTCAATACGTGCTATTTGCTGTTATGTCAGTATAATTTAAAGTTATCAAAATAATGCCAAATTGACTTATTCAGTTTCAGAAAACCAGAGCAGAGGGAAGATTGGTAGTCTGAATATTTTGGTAAATGGATTACATGTATCTACAGCTATACCCAAGGCCTTACCGCCTTGCGCAGTGTTATCTACAACACTGTCTAAGGCTGTACCGCCTTGCGCAGTGCTATCTACAACTCTGTCCAATGCTGTACCGCCCTGCGCAGTGTTATATAAAGTTCTGCCCAAGGCTGTACCACCTTGCACAGTGTTATTTGCAGCTCTGTCCCAGACTGTACCGCATTGCGCAGTGTCATCTATCGATCTGTCTAAGTCTGTACCGCTATGCGCAGTGCTATATACAGCTCTGTCCAAGGCCGTACCGCCTTGCGCAGTGATGGGTAAAAACACAAAGCAGATACTGACTAACTGGTAATTTCTCATGCTACGATCTTTTACAGCTTGCCCCTCTGGGTGTGAATTCGACATTTGTGCCTTAAACGTGGGTTGTGCCCGCTGTTTGACAGGATATTGCAAACTTTATACGCAGTAAGCCTAACGCATTTGTCTTGATATTTTTGTTCACAATAAGCGATGTACATTCGTGTATTGCATGTAATAGGTGATCAAATCTATATAATTCCATAAGCAAACAGAATATACTCAGAAAAAGGAGCCATCTGATCTGGGTTCACTCTGTTAGCAAATGCGTTAAAGGGCGTCTCTAAGAGGCAAAGAGTTACAACTGATTTTGGAGTTTGAAGACAATTCTTTACAATTGTCTTCTGTAAATTTGAGCGTCATTATACGAAAACCATCTATTGGCCCTACAAACAGCATATAATAAGACACGCCGTTTAAAACGCGGCGTCTGAACAGGTTCTACATTAGTTATCACACACGTCAGAAAAATGGATCTGATCACTGGCAAACAGTAAAATACCTGATCAGATACTGCCTTGTAAACGCGTGTTAAAACTAGGTGGTTGGTGTGGTCCTGTAGTGTTTCTCAAAGCCTAAAGGCTGGTTTACAGCCGAGCTGGGTACAGTAAACCCGTCTAAAAGCAGATGGTTGCTTAATGCAGATTGACAGTGATGCAGAAAATCCCTGCAAGGGCTTTCTGCATAAATTTTGTTATGCATTAAGCTATCTGGGTCTTCTGTATATGCAATGGCACCGCAATGCGTCTCTATGAGGTAGTCGGCGTCTAATCTAAATCCAAACTGTTAATAAAATATAAGCACGTATTTGCCCCTTGTATGCTAAAGGTTAAAGACGAGCTATCTGGTCAGTCTGGTTCAGGGGGAACCTACTCATTTTCCGTGTAATAAAGGTATCGAGATCATTGTTCAGAGGGAACCTACCCATTTCCGTGTAATAAAGGTATCGAGATCATTGTTCAAGGGGAACCTACCCACTTTCCGAGTAATAAAGGTATTGAGATAATTGTTCAGGGGGAACCTACCTATTTTCCGTGTTATAAAGGTATTGAGATAATTGTTCAGATGGAACCTACCCATTTCCGTGATTTAAAGGTATTGAGATCATTGTTCAGGGGGGGGGGACCTACCCATTTTCCGCGTAATAAAGGTATTGGGAGCATTGTTCATGGGAGACCTACCCATTTTCCGCGTAATAAAGGTATTGGAGCATTGTTCGGGGGGGGGGGGACTACCCATTTTCCGTGTAATAAAGGTATTGGGGGCATTGTTCTGGAGGGACCTACCCATTTTCCGTGTAATAAAGGTTTTTGGAGCATTGTTCAGGAGGGGGCTACCTATTTCCTGTTTAATAAAAGCATTGAGATCATCGAAACAATGGGAACCAATCCATTTCCTGTGTAATATGGGTATTGAGATCATCGAAACAGAGGGAACCAATCCATTTCCTGTGTAATATGGGTATTGAGATAATCGAAACAGAGGGAACCAATCCATTTCCTGTGTAATATGGGTATTGAGATCATCGAAACAAAGGGAACCAATCCATTTCCTGTGTAATATGGGTATTGAGATCATCGAAACAGAGCGAACCTATATATTATCCGTGTAATAAAGCTATCGAGTCCGTCGAAACAGAGAGAGCCCATCTATTTCCAATATAATATAGGTATCGAGAACACCGAAACAGAGGAAACTTACCTATTTCCTGTATAATAAAGGTATTCAGATCATTGTTCAGAGGAAACCTTCCCATTTCGCGTGTAAAAAAGGTAAAGAGATCATTGTTCGGAAGGAACCTACCTATTTCCTGTGAAATATAGGCATTGAGACCATTGAAACAGAGGGAACCTTCCTATTTCTCGTGTAATGAAGGCATTGAGATCATTGTTCAGAGGGAACCCACCTATTTTCCGTGAATAAATGTATTGAGTCATTGTTCAGAGGGAACCTACATATTTCCCGTGTAATAAAGGTATTGAGATCATCGAAACATTATCCAATTTGAATGCTGAATTTTCATAGCTGACTCGTCCAGAAGTTAAACTATAACGGTATGTAAGGATAAAATTTGCTAGGGGATTTTATACAGGACTAACAATTCAGACTCTAATCAAAGGGTTCCTCTAGGAGCCCACTAATCTGGATCTACACTGCAAATTACCCTATTCAAGTGAGCATTAAGTATGCAACCTTATCCTGCTCAGCACGACCTTAATTGTATTTTCAAACATCTCAAGTCAATAGATATGAGACTGATTAACTCTGGTCCAGGATCCGTGTCTCCCAAAAGTTTGAACGAATCGAAAGTAAGTTTACGCTTTACTCCATGAATATTCAAACATGAAATAATGACATGAATGTTAGTTAATTGATTTTGTTTTATTTTTTGCACTATGGACAGAATGATTATTTATCATTACAGAAACTGTAGAACCAGATCTATAGTATACCATGAGCAAACAGAGAAGACCCTGTATAGAATACGTCTGATCTGGATCTAATCTGTTTGTAAAGGCGTACCTATGTAGTAAAGTATTAAGATCAGAGATTGAGCAGACCTGAATTTTGATAGTAGGCTAACGGTTAATTCCTATGAGGGGATCTGGAGGAGCCTGATGAGGTTGCTTGTCTAGGTAGTTCCTGTTTGCAAAACACCAAACGCACATTTTCTAATAATACGACTCATGAATCAGATGTTATAGACGGACTTTTTACTTTTTAATCGTTTCCCTGTTCTGTTTATTTCAAATTTCAATATAATTATACTGAATATGCATGGACAAAATAATTATACTGAAATATGGAAGGTGGAACATTGTAGCCATTTTAGAAAGCAAAACCCCCCAGATCTATCAAATTCCATTAGCAAACAGAGCAGACCCTGATCAGCCGTCTGATCAGGGTCTACTCTGTTTGAAAATGCGTGAAAATGGATGAACTCCGATATTGTGTACGGTAATCTCGTTCAAATTGAAAATTCATGTGCAGGGTTCCTGAAAAAGAAATATATGCTATGCTGGTGAATCCTTTGGCATTCAGTATAGACCCTGATCAGAGGACTCCTTTAGGAGCCATCTGATCTGGGTCTATACTGTTTGCCTATGTCTTTAATATGGGATTATGTGAGTTTATGGATTTTAATCAAGCAATTTGTAGCATGCCATTTTCCATATTTTCCATTTTGCAGGCGCGGCTATGACTGTCTCTTAGACTGTCCGTATGGAATGTATTGCAACAGCGATGGGCATTGCATGGATAAGCACTAAAAGGACCATGGTCAAGAGACACACAGTGCATTCTTCCTTCTGTAATACGGATGAAACAAGTTAATAAATCGTTCAGTTACTAACTTCTATTTGTCTACAATACATTCGAAACACCTACTAATCGATTCGGAGTACAGAAATACATGTACATGTATACCGCTATACCAATTTTCAAAAAATCAAACTATCTAAATTTGGTGTAACAATATCTAAATGTCAACAAATAACAGCCAACCATTATGTTACCATTGCAAAGAATACTTTCGAAACACCTACCAATCAATTCCTAATACTTAACCCTTTACTTCATGAATATTAATGACATCATCAATAGTAATTAGATTCATTGTTGTAATAGCATATGGGCACAGGAACTTTTGGCCATGGCTGAAACTGTAGAATAATATCTATATCATAAGCAAACAGAGCAGACCCTTCGAGTGGCTCCTATATGAGCCATCTGATCTGGGTCTACATGTAATGTGTTTGCAAAGGCATAGAGAGGCATATTTATGGAGAAAATGGTAAAACATCCTGACATACCAATTTTCAGAACAAGAGGGCCAAGATGGCCCTTAATCACTCAACCGATTACAATAGATTTAACATAATAGCTGTGTAGTCCCTGGATGGGGCCAATATTGACCTAAGGGAACAATGTTGATAGTGGATCATGAGCAGTTGTTCTGGAGAACAATATTTTCAAAGATTTAGAATATTGATTTTATCAAGACAATCATTCTGAGCAATGAAGATTGGGCTAAAATGTGACCTCTAGAGTGATTTTTCCAAGATTTGACCTATTGACCTACTTTTTTATCCTGCTCCGACCATATTCAAACTCAGCCTTTATATCACCAAGACAAACATTCTGGGCAAGTTTGAGGGAGATTAGGCTAAAAATGTGACAGCTGGAGTGTAAATAATATTTTTCTAAGATATAACCTAGTGACCTAGTTTTTGGCCACCTTAACCCACTTTCAAAATATTCCAAGATTTTATCAAGACAATCATTCTTACTGAGCTTAAATGTGACCTCTAGCGTGTTCACAAGATTTTCCTACTATTTGACCTAGTGACCTAGTTTTTGACTCCACATGACCCACTTTCAAACGCAACCAAAATTTTATCAAGACAATCATGCTAAGTTTCATGAAGATTGGACAAAAAATGACCTCTAAGAGTGTTCACGAGGTTTTTCTATTTGACCTAGTGAGCTAGGTTTTGATCCCACATGACCCACTTTCAAACTCCTCCGAGATTTTACCAAGACAATCATGCTGACTAAGTTTCATGAAGATTGGACGAAAAAAGTGACCTCCAGAGTGTTCACAAGGTTTTTCTACTATTTGACCTAGGTTTTGACCCCCACATGACCCACTTTCTAAATCCTGCGATATTCTATCAAGACAATCACTAAGTTTCATGAAGATTGGACATAAAATGTGACCACTAGAGTGTTCACACGGTTTTTCTACTATTTGACCTGGTGACCTAGTTTTTAACTCAACATAACCCACTTTCGAACTCATCCGAGATTTTATCATGACAATCATTATGACAAAGTTTCATGATGATTGGGTTGAAAATGTGACCTCTAGTGTTCACAAGGTTTTTTTCTACTATTTGACCTGGTGACCTAGTTTTTAACTCCACATGACCCACTTTCAAACTCGTTTGAGATTTTATCAGGACAATCATTCTGACAAAGTTTCATTAAGATTGGACTGAAAATGTGACCTCTAAATTGTTCACAAGGTTTTCTCATATAACCTAGTGACCTAGTTTTTGACCTCATGTGATCCACTTTCGAACTCATCCGAGATTTTATCAAGACACTCATTCTGACAAAGTTCCATGAAGATTGGACTAAAACTGTGATTACTAGAGTGTTCACAAGCAAATTGTTGACGCCGGACGCCGGACATTCAACTCCCCCAAAAACTCCCCCTGAGCTTTTTTCAGGTGAACTAAAAATTGAACAATGTCTAAATTTTGTCAAATATCTACATTTCGACCAATCAGATCCCACTAAGAAGAAGAAGAAGGAGCAGGAGAATTGGAAGAAAGAAGAAGAAGAAGAAACAACCACTTCGTTTGGAGGGCATAAATATCTGACTAGATGCACTCATATGTTTTATATTTACTTGTACTTTTGTATTTCAAGCTTTTGCCACACAATGAATTAATTGTGATAAATTTTGTAAAAGACAGATAGATTTATTTCTGTAAAAGTGTACATTACATGGCAATAATGACATTGAGCATAAAACAAAACAACATGAAATTCGCACTAATATCAAGGATAACATGAAAAACAAGAGGGCCAGAATGGCCCTGAAGTGCTCACCAGACAATCAGAGGAGAAGATCTTCAAAGTTTTAACTATATGTTTCTATAGAAAACTAGCCGGCCCTGGGGCTGGGCTAATTTTGACCCAAGAGGTACAATTTATAAAACTTTTGTAGAGGACCTGGACATGATGCTATGTGCCAAATATGTAAGCTGAGAACCTTCCAGTTTCAGAGAAAAAAGATTTTCAAAGTTTTCACTATATGTTTCTGTTGAAAACTGGCCACCCCTGGGGCGGGGCCAATTTTGACCCCAGGGCCATAATTTATATAACTTTTGTAGAGGACCTGTACATGATGCTATGTGCAAAGTATGAAAGCTGAGAACCTCCCAGTTTCAGAGAAGTAGATATTCAAAGATTTCACTATTTGTTTCTATTGAAAACTGCCCACTCCTGGGGTGTAGCCAATTTTGACCCCAGGGCCATAATTTAAAATACTTTTGTAGAGGACCTGAACATGATGTTATGTGCCAAATATGAAAGCTGAGAGCCTTCCAGTTTCAGAGAAGAAGATTTTCAAAGATTTCACTATTTGTTTCTATTGAAAACTGCCCACCCCTGGGGCGGGCCCAATTTTGACCCCAGGGCCATAATTTATACAAATTTTGTAGAGGACTTGAACATGATGTTATGTGCCAAATATGAAAGCTGAGAGCCTTCCAGTTTCAGAGAAGAAGATTTTCAAAGATTTCACTATTTGTTTCTATTGAAAACTGCCCACCCCTGGGGCGGGGCCAATTTTGACCCCAAGGCCATAATTTATATAACTTTTGTAGAGGACCTAAACATGATTCTCTGTGCCAAATATGAAAGCTGAGGGCCTTCCAGTTTCAGAGGAGAAGATTTTCAAAGAGTTCACTATTTGTTTCTATTGAAAACTGCCCACCCTGGGGACGGGGCAATTTTTGACCCTGGGGCCATAATTTATATGACTTTTGTAGAGGACCTGAACATGATGCTATGTGCCAAATATGAAAGCTGAGAGCCTTCCAGTTTCAGAGAAGAAGATTTTCAAAGATTTCACTATTTGTTTCTATTGAAAAATGCCCACCCCTGGGGCGGGGCCAATTTTGACCACAGGGCCATAATTTATAAAAAACATTGTAGAGGACCTGAACATGATGCTATGTGCCAAATATGAAAGCTGAGGGCCTTCCAGTTTCAGAGGAGAAGATTTTCAAAGATTTCACTATTTGTTTCTATTGAAAACTGCCCACCCCTGGGGCGGGGCCAATTTTGACCCCAGGGCCATAATTTAAATAAATTTTGTAGAGAACCTGTACATGATGCTATGTGCAAAGTATTAAAGCTGAGAACCTCCCAGTTTCAGAGAAGAAGATATTCAAAGATTTCACTATTTGTTTCTATTGAAAACTGCCCACTCCTGGGGCGGGGCCAATTTTGACCCCAGGGCCATAATTTAAATAAATTTTGTAGAGGACCTGAACATGATGCTCTGTGCCAAATATGAAAGCTGAGAGCCTTCCAGTTTCAGAGAAGAAGATTTTCAAAGATTTCACTATTTGTTTCTATTGAAAACTGCCCACCCCTGGGGCGGGCCCAATTTTGACCCCAGGGCCATAATTTATACAAATTTTGCAGAGGACTTGAACATGATGTTATGTGCCAAATATGAAAGCTGAGAGCCTTCCAGTTTCAGAGAAGAAGATTTTCAAAGATTTCACTATTTGTTTCTATTGAAAACTGCCCACCCTGGGGACGGGGCAATTTTTGACCCTGGGGCCATAATTTATATGACTTTTGTAGAGGACCTGAACATGATGCTATGTGCCAAATATGAAAGCTGAGAGCCTTCCAGTTTCAGAGAAGAAGATTTTCAAAGATTTCACTATTTGTTTCTATTGAAAAATGCCCACCCCTGGGGCGGGCCCAATTTTGACCCCAGGGCCATAATTTATAAAAAAAATTGTAGAGGACCTGAACATGATGCTATGTGCCAAATATGAAAGCTGAGGGCCTTCCAGTTTCAGAGGAGAAGATTTTCAAAGATTTCACTATTTGTTTCTATTGAAAACTGCCCACCCCTGGGGCGGGGCCAATTTTGACCCCAGGGCCATAATTATATGACTTTTGTAGAGGACCTGAACATGATGCTATGTGCCAAATATGAAAGCTGAGAGCCTTCCAGTTTCAGAGAAGAAGATTTTCAAAGATTTCACTATTTGTTTCTATTGAAAACTGCCCACCCCTGGGGCGGGGCCAATTTTGACCCTAGGGCCATAATTTATATAACTTTTGTAGAGCACCTGAACATGATGCTCTGTGCCAAATATGAAAGCTGAGGGCCTTCCAGTTTCAGAGGAGAAGATTTTCAAAGAGTTCACTATTTGTTTCTATTGAAAACTGCCCACCCTGGGGACGGGGCAATTTTTGACCCTAGGGCCATAATTTATATGACTTTTGTAGAGGACCTGAACATGATGCTATGTGCCAAATATGAAAGCTGAGAGCCTTCCAGTTTCAGAGAAGAAGATTTTCAAAGATTTCACTATTTGTTTCTATTGAAAAATGCCCACCCCTGGGGCGGGCCCAATTTTGACCCCAGGGCCATAATTTAAAAAAAAATTTGTAGAGGACCTGAACATGATGCTATGTGCCAAATATGAAAGCTGAGGGCCTTCCAGTTTCAGAGGAGAAGATTTTCAAAGATTTCACTATTTGTTTCTATTGAAAACTGCCCACCCCTGGGGCGGGGCCAATTTTGACCCCAGGGCCATAATTTAAATAAATTTTGTAGAGGACCTGTACATGATGCTATGTGCAAAGTATGAAAGCTGAGAACCTCCCAGTTTCAGAGAAGAAGATATTCAAAGATTTCACTATTTGTTTCTATTGAAAACTGCCCACTCCTGGGGCGGGGCCAATTTTGACCCCAGGGCCATAATTTAAATAACTTTTGTAGAGGACCTAAACATGATGCTCTGTGCCAAATATGAAAGCTGAGAGCCTTCCAGTTTCAGAGAAGAAGATTTTCAAAGATTTCACTATTTGTTTCTATTGAAAACTGCCCACCCAGGGGCGGGGCCTATTTTGACCCTAGGGCCATAATTTATAAAAAATTTGTAGAGGACCTAAACATGATGTTATGTGCCAAATATGAAAGCTGAGAGCCTTCCAGTTTCAGAGAAGAAGATTTTCAAAGACTTCACTATTTGTTTCTATTGAAAACTGCCCACCCCTGGGGCGGGGCCAATTTTGACCCCAAGGCCATAATTTATATATCTTTTGTAGAGGACCTAAACATGATTCTCTGTGCCAAATATGAAAGCTGAGAGCCTTCCAGTTTCAGAGAAGATTTTCAAAGATTTCACTATTTGTTTCTATTGAAAACTGCCCACCCAGGGGCGGGGCCTATTTTGACCCTAGGGCCATAATTTATATAACTTTTGTAGAGCACCTGAACATGATGCTCTGTGCCAAATATGAAAGCTGAGGGCCTTCCAGTTTCAGAGGAGAAGATTTTCAAAGATTTCACTATTTGTTTCTATTGAAAACTGCCCACCCTGGGGACGGGGCAATTTTTGACCCTGGGGCCATAATTTATATGACTTTTGTAGAGGACCTGAACATGATGCTATGTGCCAAATATGAAAGCTGAGAGCCTTCCAGTTTCAGAGAAGAAGATTTTCAAAGATTTCACTATTTGTTTCTATTGAAAAATGCCCACCCCTGGGGCGGGCCCAATTTTGACCCCAGGGCCATAATTTATAAAAAAAATTGTAGAGGACCTGAACATGATGCTATGTGCCAAATATGAAAGCTGAGGGCCTTCCAGTTTCAGAGAAGAAGATTTTCAAAGAGTTCACTATTTGTTTCTATTGAAAACTGCCCACCCCTGGGGCGGGGCCAATTTTGACCCCAGGGCCATAATTTAAATAAATTTTGTAGAGAACCTGAACATGATTCTATGTGCCAAATATGAAAGCTGAGAACCTTCTGGTTTCAGAGGAGAAGATTTTCAAAGTTTTACTATATGTTTCTATTGAAAACAAGGCACCCCTGGGGCGGGGCCAATTTTGACCCCAGGGCCATAATTTATATAACTTTTGTAGAGGACCTAAAGATGATACTATGTGCCAAAGATGAAAGTTGAGAACCCTGTAGATTCAAAGGAGAAGATTTTTAAAGGTTCAAATTGTTGACGACTGACGACAGACGACGGACAACGCACGCCGACGGACGACGGACATCAGGCAATCACAAAAGTTCACCCTGAGCACTTTGTGCTCTGGTGAGCTAAATACAACAAACGTTTCCTTATTTCCATTGTGGTCCTTAATCTGCATGGTTTGGTTTTGATTTTCATTGGGTTTTACGTCGTTTCAACAGTATAATCTGCTTGGATCAAAACAGAATTCAAAACAAATGAGTGTCTAAGGATCCAAGCTGTTTGACACTCTCATTCTGTTTTTACTCTTCCACAGTTGAGTATTCAAGGAAAGAATAATGACATCAAGAATATTTATTTGTGGAATTTTTATAATAGCATATCTACACACAATTTTTGGTGTTGGTTGAAACTGTAGTCAGATCTATTATAACTTTAAAAGCAAACAGAGCAGACCCTGATCAGATGGCTCCTACAAGAGTCATCAAATCTGGGTCTACTCTGTTTGCAAAGGCATGAAAAAGTGTTTATATGAAAGAAAGGGTTATTAAGAAAGAAATGACAATAATGCATTTTGAGAAGTAAAACAAAATGAATATTAAATGCAACAACATAGCAGTACTGTGGCACACATGCCTTTATTAACCCATTACCTCATAGGCTATTTTTAGACACAACCTCTTTGAATAAATCTTACGAAAAGGAGCATTAACTAGAGATCCCAGCCATCAAAATAAAAACTATGTGTACACCAACTTTATTCACAACAGGTCATTCCTAACTGAAGTTATAATCTAGAAACCACTTTAATATAATTAATGATTGACTACATGTATGACACTAGCCCTTCAAAATGCTATCCCAACCTTTGACTCCATGTAAGCTGTCTGCTCATCCAGTATGATCATAAGTTTTTTTCTAGGTCCAAGCATACCATTTCAAACTATATTAATACATGGGAACCATTTTTCTACTCATAGTAACAGTGCCCGTGACTTTGCCCAAGACTTCTTAAATGCTTTAATAATCTTTGTATTACTGCAAGCTATCTGTAGACCAACATTAATCACAATATATCTCTTGTTACTATAGAAATTGTCAAGAATCTTTTTTTTTCTATTTTCATAAATAATAACCTTTAGATGACTACCTCTAAAGACATTTTAGTTTTCAGAAGAAGAAAAAACCCAGATCTTGAATTTGCCCAAGACTTCTAAAATGCTTTAGTAATATTTGTATTACTGCAAGCTATCTGTAGACCAAACTTAATCACAATATACCTTTTGTTACTATAGTCAAGAAACATTCTATTTTCATATATAATAACGTTTAGATGACTACCTCCAAAGACATTTTAGTTTTCAGAAAAATCCCAGATCTGTAGGTGTCACCAAAGTGATTATGTTTTCATCCCAATCTTAAGGTTAACAGGAAGAATGACTTTGATGCTACAGAAAACCTGTATCATATGTAAAACAATGACATTGACTTTTATACGTGTGATACGTTGATGCTTAACAATTTGTCTTCTTTTTACATACTTTACTTTTCTTGTTTCACAGCTGATGCACTACTATAGATAATTTGAATGCTGGAACACAGCTAACTGGTATAGACCGTCCAACAACTCCTGTAGAAGGCATCTTCCCTATTGCAATCCATAACTGATTCCAGCCTAGCATTCTAAACATTAACAACAATGTATTACTCTTTACTTTATTTCCTATTCATTCCATACTCAGTGTGCTTCTACATTAACATATGGAGATACTTTGTTTATCTCTCTAAATGTCCTTCTTTACAGCACAGAGTTGAAGCGTTTCCTGAAATACTGTCTGTCTGTGGCTATTCCAGCTTCCAACTCCAGTTCAGCCAGCTCTTCTCTACATGCCTCTACCCTCTTACGGATTTCGTCAATTACTAAATCGTGGTCTGAACAAACCTTATTCAAGCCAAACTGAAAAAATGGTGTCAAATATGCTAGGTGTCTTTATTGCAAAAATAATGTTAAAACATTGTTACCCCTCTTGTCAAAATGTGATGAAAAGGGTAATACACATAAAGCATAAAAATATTCTTTCAAAGATACCGCACATTTCTAATAAATGCCTTGAGAGCGTAATATCATGTGAAAAGGATATTCTTACATTCCGTACACATGCATATGCTTAAAACAGAATGAAAGCAATGCAGAAGTCCCATATGAGAGTTTTCTGCATTGCTTTCAGTCTGCATTAAGCTACAGTCAGTATTTTGAAAAGTCTGAATTTCTTTATTTAATAGTCATTACAGTTTATACATTTTATTCATTGCTATGTTCCCCTCTGAAGTAAGGCGAGTTTATTAGAGTGGAATGTTTATTTGGGAGAATATGGTAAAATATAAAGAAAGTGCCATAAAGAGTCATAAATGCCATAACAAGTCAGGACGAGTAATAGGCAGGTGAAAATATCATTATGGCTAAAATGGAACAAAAATCTAAGTCTAAGAGGGTAGACTTTGATAAACGTCGTGTCTTGTCATGTAAGCTTTAACCCATTCCCTCATATTGATACCTTTTGACGCCTACGTAAAAGTTACCTTTTGAAACCATCGTGATAAATAGAGCATTTGCTCCTACAGGAGCAAATGCTCTGTTTTCACAATGGTTTCAAATTACACAATTCTATTCATGCCCTCCAACCCCAATAGCCATGATGCATACATTATATTTGGATTTAGTTACGCTCCTGATATGCCATAGCTACCATTTAACCCTAATCATCCTGAAATTAGGTGAAATTGGTGAATTGCATGGGCAGCATGCCAACCATGTAATAAGAAAGAAAATCTATTATAAGCTACTGTAAGCTATTAATGCAGTCAGCCAGAAACATTTATGTAACTTTGATAGAGAACTTCCTTCTGTGAATCTTAGTCAAATCTCATTCAGCAGAAGACCGGAACCATTTAATATGTATATAACTTCTATTCAGCATTTATCTGTTGAATATTCATGTAAGATATAATGATAGAATTTATATTAAATAGATTTTTTAAGACATTTTTGCTCATGCAGAAACTGTTGAATCATATCTATAGTACATGTATACCATAAGCAAACAGAGTAGACTCTGGTCAGATGGTTTCTATAGGTACCCCAGATGAGGTGAATATTAACCCTAGGGACAAAATTGGTACAGGACCTCAAGATGATGCAACATACTAAATATGAGAGCTCTAGGTTATCTTCTTTCTGTGAAGAAGGTTTTATGAAGCCTTTACTATATGTTTCTATTGAAAACATGGTAACAACTCCCCCCCCCCCCACACACACACACCTAACACACTCTTAGGGTGGGGTCAATATTAACCCAAGGTTCATAATTTTAACAAACTTGCTAGAGGACCTAACACCTAATGAGGACCTAACACTTAATGATGATGCTACATATATTCTGAAAGAGGGAGATCCTTCGAAAGCACAAGTAGCAATGCAAGCAGAGAAAATTGCAGACTCGGTTTTATTGAGTAGTAATTAAAGTGCAGCACTACTCACGCCCCTAGCATCGGCTTAAGCAGTATTTAATTTTCAAAACTAATAACATCAAAACTATTGATCCCGAAAGACCAGAAATATAACAACACTGAGAATCAAGTATGGGGAGACTTTTTACCGGCTGCCACATAAGCATTTAACACCTTCTGTTGTGAAGTACATATATTCTGAAAGAGATCCTTTGAAAGTAAAAGTAGAAATGCAAACAGAGAAAATTGCAGACTCGGTTTTATTGATACCAAATATGAGAGCTCTACATCATCTGGTTCCTGAGAAGATTTTTAAAGTTAATCTGTTTTCAACTCCTTTGACCTAGATATGCATTAAACCAAACAATCTTTATAGGGGTCCACTAAAGGCTCATTTCTGCCAAGTTTCATCCAATTTGGTCAAGCAATTTAGGTCAATTGACGCCAGACAGACCTACCACAATACCTCACCTTGAACACTTCCTGCTCATGTGAGCTAAAATCAGGTGCATACTATACACATGTGTACATTATACAAGGTAAAATATAATAAGTCTCTTGTTCCATCATTTTGACTACAATGCCATAGGTGAAATGGCTGATAGCATTTCAACATGTTTGGATTCAGCTGAGATGCTGAGTTTTGGTATCTAACTAGGTCTAAAAGAGTTTGACAATTTTATGATTTTGCTATAAAGAAATTATGAAAAGTCTCATTTGTGTAGACCAAATTATAGCTGATGACAATTACTTGAGTTTTAAAAGTAAACCATACTCACAGTGTCAACTGGCTTGGCAGGATTTTTCAACCTACAAAAGAATTAAGAACATAAGAAATGGCATGGACAAGCCTCCCAGTGTATAAGTATGAGTATGCAAATGGGAGATTACTCCACAAAACAAGAGGGCCAGAATGGCCCTGACATCGCTCACCAGACAATCAGAGGAGAAGATTTTCAAAGTTTTCACATATGTTTCTATTGAAAACTTAACATCCCAGGGGCGGTGCCAATTTTGACCCCAGGGACACAATTTATATAACTTTTGTAGAGGACCTGAACATGATGCTGAAAGAATGTAGTGAAAGAATGGATAGAGCATAGACCACTGGAACTTGTATTAATTCTTTGGATGCTAGAGGCAGATTCTCCCACCACTAATGACCTATGCAAACAGTTTGGATCCAGATCAGGGCCCACATAATGTGGGGCCTGATCTGATATCCAAATTGTTTGTAAATGAGACTGAACTTCTGAAAAACTTAAGAAAGTGTGTAGTGGGATTCTCCCACCACTAATGACCTCTGCAAACAGTTTGGATCCAGATCAGGGCCAATATAATGTGGGGCCTGATCTGATATCCAAACTGTTTGTCAATGAGACTGAACTTCTGAAAAACTTAACAAGAGCACCGCTGTGCAGCAAAATACGCCCGTCGGCAAAGTCAGTGATAAGCCAATTTAATAGGAAATTGAATCTGTTACAATGTGAAACTATCATTGGCAACTGCCTAGTAGAGCTATATATATAATATAGACCTGTTGTAACCAAATTAAATACTTAGCTTCATCACCATACAGGGAAGACAGCTATTGATTTTGTGACAAGTCCAATGACTTTTCCTGCAGTAACCCCCCTTTTCATACATAGATTTTTAAAAGAAAATAGAAAATACACTGAACGTTTCCAGGTGTATATATATATATGCATTCTGTGTCTAAACATAACAATTCCACTTAAATATATTAAAAAAAGGGGAGATAATTTAGTAGTGGGTGGGGCAATGTTGGTGATTATCGAACTTGACCAAGTCATTTTGACTATATACATGCTGACTAAGTTTGATGAGGATTGGATTTTATTTGTTTGAGTTAGAGAGCGGACAAAAAACGAATTTTGTTTAAAATTTGTTAAAAAGTTAATAAAAAAGGGGAGATAATTCAGAAGTGTGCAGGGCGATGATGCTGATTATCGAACTTAGCCGAGTCATTTTGGCCATATACATGCTGACCAAGTTTGAAAAGGATCCGATTCAATTTGTTCGAGTTAGAGAGCGGACAAGAGAATTTTGTTAAAAATTTATTAAAAAAGGGGAGATAATTCAGAAGTGTGCAGGGCGATGTTGCTGATTATCGAACTTAGCCGAGTCATTTTGGCCATATACATGCTGACCAAGTTTGAAAAGGATCCGATTCAATTTGTTCGAGTTAGAGAGCGGACAAACAAAAGTTCACGGACGGACGGACGGACGGACAGACAGACAGACAGACAGACGGACGGACGGACGGACGGACAACGCCACGACATAATACGTCCCGTCTGAAGACGGGCGTATAAAAAGAAAGCGTGTAGTACGGATAACTTATGAATATGCTGCAGACAACCATTTAGCAGATGACAAAATTACCTAGCATGCAAAGAGTTAAGTTGAAATTCACAACAGATATGCTCTATATTGATATCTGGTAGCTTAATGCAGGGCATAGGTATGAAAAAAAGCTTTTAAGAGTGTTCTGCATATTAAGAACTATCCACAGTTTTCTCAATCTTAAATGAGAGTGTGTTATTTGTCTAAACACAATTTCTACTCTACTGATCAGGCTAAGGGTGATTATATAAGAACTCATGCTGACTGGTCTGAGCTCTGCAGGCTGATATATTAAGGAGAAACCTTTAGGCTGTCGTTTCATACGTGAAGAAGACTGTACACACAGGGCAGGGCCAATTTTAACCCAAGAACTATAATACTTATAAAACCCATAAAGTTATGCTAAGTAAATCTATACACCAAATATCTAAGCTCTGGGACATGTAGTTTCTGACAAGAATACTTTTAAAGTTTTTCCTGTGCATAACTAGTGATCCTATGGGCTGTTTAAGTAGTCAGCTTAAAAAAACTGGCAATCCCTGGGGTGGAACCAATTTTTACCCTAGAGGCATAATTTATATAACTTTTGTAGAAGCCCTGAAGTTGAAGCTATGTGTCAAATATGAAAGCTGAGAACCTTCTAGTTTTAGAGGAGATGATGTTCAAAGTTTTCACTATATGTTTCTATTGAAAACTGAAAACCCCTGGGGCAGGGCCAATTTTGACCCCAGGGGTATAATTTATATAACTTTTGTAGAGGACCAACAGATGATGCTATGTGCCAAAGATGAATGCTGAGAACCCTGTAGATTCAGAGGAGAAGACATTTAAAGGTTCAAATTGTTGACGACTGACGACGCACAACGGCCGACGCACGCCGACGGATGACGGACATCAGGCAATCACAAAAGCTCACCCTGAGCACTTTGTGCTCTGGTGAGCTAAAAACATGGGGATGGAAAAGGCTGATAATATACACACTAGTCACTCTTGAAGAATTTCATTGAAATCTGGCTGGCTGTTATTGAATGGAATGCAGCCAAGCTAAATACAAGCCTCCAACTCTTTCATTATATAAAAGGGTGAAAATTCTGCCAAAAATATTCCAAGCAATATGTGTCAACAATATGCACAAGGCTTTGCACTAATCAATCATATTTAGGTTCACGGAAATTCAATGAGCAGTTTCTGAGACTAGCATGGACAAGTTTGATAAACCTCCCATTGCTTCAGTATACAAGAGGGTTGTGATGGCTCTGTATTGCTCACCAGAGTCAAATGATCTCTTATGAATATCTATCAAAATTGTTAACATCACTGAAAACACAGACTGCATATTTTGCAAAAACTGATTTTCAAAATGTATGTCTTCTGTGATCTACTTTTGCAGTGAATTAAAACCATTTAATTTTGATAGAAGAAGAACCCCCATTGATCAATACTGTGATTTTGAACAAATGCCAGTCAGATGTTTAGAAGATGATGTTTAAGGAATCTATTCTAAAATCCATTCCAAGCTCCAGTGACTATGCAGCAGACTGGAATAATTTATATAACTTGGATAATGGATAATTCCTGCAAAAATTTTAATCTTAATTTCAGAGACGTTGTTCAAAGAAATTATTTGTTAAATGTTTAGCTCTTGTGACCTACTTATGCAACAAACCGGAAGCAATTATACAACTTCTGAGGATAATTTAAGTTTACAGAAATTGTTCGTTAAAATCAATTTTAAGCTGCTATGACCTATATATGTTGCGGACCCCAACCAATTATATAACATGTGTAGAGGATCATTCCTGTGGACTTTTGTTGCATTCAAATCAGAATTTTGGGAGAAGTTCCTTTATGCTAAACATCCCTTTTCAGTGTCAAACTCCAAACTATCCTATTTAGTGTTGCAGTGCCCTTGATCCAGTCCAAAAGAGATTTACTTTTCAGTAAGGCATTTTGTCTTTATCATACTCATGCATAAGTCAGTGTTCTCATTAGGATTGAATTTTACCGAGTCCCTGGGACCCAGGGCATCAGCAAAAGTTGCGTTCCAAGCAAATACAACTGAGTCCCAGATAATTTCACTCCTGCTTTTGTAATGGAGATTTTTTGCACCATTAAATGTAAAGGGGTAAAATTATTTAAGACTTACCGTACACTGATGTATCATTTAACATAAAAAAGATAAGTGATACAAGCACTGTATAATAAGGTATTTCTTGATGCTTTGATTTGAAGTGCACGACGACGAGCATAGTGAACTGAGCTGAGCATCACTGTATCCGCTGGTACGTAAAAGCGGTTTTCACTTCATTTTCAGTGCATACAAAGCATCACATGGTAATTCTATTGGTTTCGGGGCTAACATCATTTACTTACAAGTCTTTAAACTCTCGATCTTGCACCCATAACGCTTTAAAGTTCCTGGTGTGTTCAACTTTTTACTAGCAGACGCCATCTTTTTTCAGCACCCAAATGTCATTACTACGCGACAGAACGGTTCTCGTAGAATTACATAATTTTAGATGTTGACATTAGGGTGGAAATCGTAACCAGTCAATGCAGGTGCCCTCCTACGTACCTGGAATAACCCAGGACTTGAAATTAATAGATGCGTTGCAATTTCGGAAAAAATGTCAAGAAAACGGAGTGATAATCACTTTGTTTATTGATCCGGATTGATGTAAGACCAAGTTTCAGTTGTTAATTTACCTGGATTCATTTAAATCGGTAAAATTTCGATCATTGATCTTGCGTCCCATAGACGCAACGTACTTGACTATTTTGCGTTCCAACGATTTTCGGTGCGTATTTAGATATGATTACGCCGTAAACGGGAACACTGTAAGTTGTGGTGTAACATCTTGTCTTTTATTTTTGATGAGTTTGGTTTAGGTTTGCTTTTACAGCACTGCTTAACCCTTTCCCTGTTCTATATTTATTCCAAATTTCAATACCTCCTGTATATTCATTAACAAAATAGTTATAAAGAAATATGGAAGGTGCAACATTGTAGACATTTTAGAAGGCAAAGAAACTGATCTATCAAATTCTATTAGCAAACAGAGCAGACCCTGATCAGACGGCTCCTCTAGGAGCCATCTAATCTGGGTCTACTCTGTTTGCAAATGTGTGTATCAGGGAAAGGGTTAACCCATTCCTTCATAGGCTAAGTTTAGATCCAACCACTTTGAATAAATCTACCGAAAAGGAGCATTAACTAGAGAAAAGGAAAAATTTAGAATTTTGTAGTTTGAAACCATTGTGATAAATTTATCACAATGGTTTCAACAGGTGACTTTTACAGAGGCGTAGAAAGGTGTATTTACCGAGGAAAGGGTTAAATGATGTCCATGTGGAACTGGTGCTGCTTTGTACTTTCACCTGTCATTTCCAAATTTCCTATTTTCATCCAGCAATCAGTTCTCAAGATGAAATGAAGACAAACTAAATGTGGACAGATTTATTATAACTACATGTATATGTAGTGACCTCCCTTGAAATCCTCTACCCCATCAATAATAGCCAAATTATATGCATGCATAATGTTTTTTTCTCCTTACGGTTTCCTCTAGACTGACCTGTCTGGGATCATGTTGAGAGTGTCCTGTAGAGCATGTTGGAAGTCTGAGATCTCAGACTGGTACTGTACCAACCCACACTCACTGTCCTCATTCCCAATACCTGTAAGGATCAAAATATTGATATTGTTCTAACTTGTGCATAAAAAATGTTCATGAGTACATGTATGTTAGTGGTAAAATGTTCACCTTTGATCCCTTGAATCTGATATACAGTAGAAGTTTGGTCTTTCCAAAACTTACAATACAGAAATGTTCTAAAATGTATCACTAAGCATATCTAGAAACACATATGACAGCTTAATGCATTACTTTAGACCTGCATTAAGCTGTGAACATAAGAAATTGTTCAGATTAGAAATGGGATGACTCGAATCTCTGTTATCCCGAAGTAATTTGCTTCATTTCAAAGTAGATCTTATTCATTTTCTTTTTCAAAACAATGATCAGATTGTCCAAAAGTTTGGATTCTTGTGAGTCGTATGACCTATAAATAGATCAAGACTATTTGAAACCCATTAGAGTAGAGAAACTAGAGTTAAGCTGTATAGTGAATGCTTGTTTTTAGTATTTGTAGCATAGTATACCTTTTAACAGATTTTCCAAATCACTTATTTCTTTTCTGATAACATCAGGAGTTCTCATTCTAGGAAGTTTAACAGTTTTCCTGAAATCATAAGAAGAATACTTCATACATTATGCAAGTGCACTTTAAGGTTAAACCTGAAATATTTCTAAGCAAAACAATCAAATTCATACAATCTAATAAAATAAAAGTTTATTTATATACAAAAAACGTACATGTACCAGAAAAACAGAGCAGATCATGATCAGACAGGTCAGTCAGCTCATTCAGGAGCTGACTGATTAGGGTCTGCTCTGTTTGCTTACGGAATTTTATATCTGCGAATTTACAGTTTCCATCATGTGAAAAGAATCCTTTTCCATGTTCCAATTTATTAATTTCTGTCCATCAAAAAGATGGCTGACACACTGTTCATAGTGTAGAATGTAGATGCAGTGCAGATGTACATGTGATTTCTACAATCTAATGTATTATGCTAAGGAGTAACCTTAATGTTTCTGAGCCAATATGTGGAACTTTCAAAAGATAATGTTAAAACAGGATTTTGTGCAAAACCAGGATCCAGTTAGGCTGAAATACCAATGTAACATGTACAAACTATCAACCAGAATGGACCTTAAAAATGACAGATAAATGTAAGATGGTGCAGTAGTATGATAGATGGTTCAAGAAATGATAAATCAGTCTGAGGGTAAGGTCTGGTGAAAAGTCATGATGACAAGAGTTTGGTGCTTAGATTTGATTAAATAGGTTTGATGTACTACTTTGAGCTTACGTTTTGGTAACACAGTGCTTAATACGATGCTACATGGCTATGTAATGAAGATTAGTCTGATGTCAGTCAGTGTCATGCGCAAATGTTCTCAGGACCATGTTTGGTGACAGTGGATGATGACAAGGCACACAGAACAATAGTAGTTTTTTCTCAAGCTACTTGCTTAACAATTAGAATGGACATAATATATAAATATTTAAGCCTGTATGCATGTGACAATATTCATGAGGCTATAAACAAGTTTTCCTGGGACTATGTTACTTTTAATTAATGATTAGAATGAAATGATTAAGCAAAGAATCCTGATGATTATACATACGTGTATTTACAAGCAGATCTGAGCAATTGTCATTAAACCAATAGGAGCTTGGTGCATGAACCTCAGACATACATATATGTCATGAACCACTTACAATTAAAGAATACTAGTGACCCTGGCTGCTGTCTCAATTACTGAACATCTCTTTCAGTAGTGCTGAGCACTACTGAAAACATGAGCATCAATTTGTTAGAATTGTTCCAAAGTCCCTATCTAACTGTTCCTTATAGTGTCAAGATTAAACTAAACAGCTGTGCAACTCGGCATTTATACCAGTGATCATATTCTCCAAACTCCATCTGAATTAACTACAATGATCTTATTGAACAGTTAAATGATTATAACTATACCAGTCTATATATAAAATGATATGCTGTGCTTGGCATATACAAATGATTGAGAGTTGGAGAGTTGGTATACCAATAAGTTCCAAATGATGTAATCAATAACAGGGAAGCCACTTACTACAACTGAATGATGCTAAACATGTATCTGATTTTTCTACACCAAAATAAGCAGCTTTGAATAACTATAATGGTATGTATTAAACATTTGCAGGTATGCTACATTACAGGTGGCCTTTTCAGGAGTACTTTTTCAGTGTAAGACCTGCTTAGTCTCCAAACTGGCCTATTTTTTAGAATTTTTGGTATATCAAGGATCTTTTATTATGTCATCTGTTGGCAGAAATGTGACAAAGTGCGAGGCACAGAGGCATGTGAGATAGACAGATGGACACACAAAGGAAACATGATTCTAAAGTGTCAACCTGCTATAGCAGATGAAACGAACCTATAGTATTCTCCCTAATAAACACCCTCACTCTAATAAAACCCATTACTTCTGGGGGGAAACTCATGATGAATACAACAGCCAAACCCCTATATAATAACCATTATATACAGAAATATAGTTGTTTTTCGAAATACAGAAGGCAGCAGATGACACAAAACTTGCTGTATCATGATGAATAGATTCGTAAGGAAACTATCCCAATAAACTGCCTATTAATTATTTATATTAATATTGGAAATTATTATACCTTATTGATAAATATTTACAAGCATGTGACAGAGAGGTCCTGCTACATGTATAGTAAAATGGATGTAACAAATCCAACAGACATATTTTTTTATTATTATAGTTGACCTAGTACAAAAGGGGACACTAGAAAGAAATTCTAAAGACAAACTTTTAAAAAATATATCCAAAATATTTATTTCATTATATCGACTACCTAATGAGATTTGGTGTTTCAAGTATATAAGAAGCACTGAAAACAGGCATACAGCTTTTGGCCATCTCAACAATAAAGACTGATACTGGACATCAATCTCAACTAATATTTAGATCCCTAAATGATGACAACAACAACAGACGATAATAGATCTCCCCTCCCAACCAAAACTTCTTGTGAAAACAGAACAACTAAAACCCAATATATAATAACCATTAAATACAGATTTTTTTCTTCAAAATACAGGTGGTAGCTTAATGCAGACTGAAAGCAATGCAGAAACCTCCACTAGACCTTGATGCATTTAAAACGTAAGTACCTGCATTTAAAAAATATTACTCCCCTGGGGAGTTTGTTAGAGATAATACGATAATTACAATAAAACAAACTAATAGTTTAGCTGTATCAACAACCAACAGTGACACTGAACAACATTGTAAAACTGGCTACACCAAACAAACCTCTTCCTATGTTTCCTAAATTAAATAAGAACAATAAATGTGTCACAGTATGTGGCAAATGCCCCAAAATCAAAGCACTGACATTGAATTATGTTTTGTAGGCAGGTCTGTATATGCTATTGCAAAGAAAGACTGCATAGTGTGACCTGAATTTGAACTAAAGTTACCTAAAAAATGAAATGACTAAGCGACAATGCGGATATAATGTAAAATACTCATTGTTAGCTGTAGGTGTGAGGTGAAGATCACAGTGACCAGAAAATGGTACACAACACTCTGTCATTCCCAGATGTACTGACACAATTTTTGCATTCCTACCTCAAGAAATACAGGAGATATGCTCTGGACAAAGTTATTCCATAGCTGAGGTCAAGGTCAAAGTGACCTGATAACGGTATGTGACACTCTGCCATCTCAAGATGTACTTACACACACCAAAATTGGCATTCCTACCTCAACCAGAAATGGTGTCAAAGCCACCTGATGCTCGCCTGTTTAAAAGTTAAGTCTAAAACGTGTCATATTGAATACAAAAAAAATCAATTTTCAATTTAAACTGAACTGCATCAATATCACAACCAAAGGCAACCAAATACCAGTTTTCATAAATTTAAGAAGATTATTAAACAAAAAAGATACATACCAAATATGGAAGCCCTAGGTCTATTCAGGTTCCAATGTAATAGGCAGTTAAAGATTTTTGCAAAATTAGGTCAAAGGTAAAGGTCAGAAGGGTAAAAATGTTGGCATGGTCATACCAAGTATATAAGTCCTATGTCCATCGCATCCAATAGCATAGGCATTTAAAGATTTTTGCAAAAGAAGGTCAAAGGTCAAAGTCAAGGTCACATGGTAAAAAACATTGGTATGGTTGGAAAGTCTTAAGACAGGAAATATACATCCAAAGTATGAAAGCCCTAGGTCTATTGGTTCCAATGTTATATGCATTTAAAGACTTTTGCAAAAGTAGGTCAAATGTTAAGGTCAATGTCAGAAGGGCAAATATGTTTGCATGGTCATACCAAGTATGGAAGTCCTAGGTATACTGGTTCCAAGTTATAGGCACTTACAGATTTTTGCAAAAATAGGTGAAATGTCAAGGTCATATGGTAAAAAACATTGGTAAGTTTGAAAAAGTCTTCAGACAGAAAAGATACAAATCAAGTATGGAAGTATATGCATTTAAAAACTTTTGCAAAAGTAGGTCAAAGGTCAAGGTCAGAAGGCAAACATGTTGGCATGGTCATACCAGGTATGGAAGCCCTAGGCCTATTTGTTGCAATGCTATAGGCATTTAAAGACTTTTGCAAACGTAAGTCAAAGGTCAAGGTCACATGGTGAAAACAATGGTATGGTTGGAAAAGTCTTAAGACAAAAAAGTTGCATACCAAGTATGGAAGCCCTTGGCCTACCAGTTCAAATTTTATAGGCATTTAAAGAAGTGTGCAAAAGTAGGTCAAAGGTCAAAGTAACATGGCAAAAACAATATTGTTGGAAAGGTCTTAACACAAGAAAGTATACCAAGTATGGAAGCCTTTGGCCCATTGGTTCAAATGTTATAGGCATTTAAATTTGTTTGCAAAGGTAGGTCAGGTCAAGGTCAGGAGACAATATTGTTGGATGTTATAGGCATTTAAAGATTTTTGCAAAAGTAGGTCAAATGCCAAGGTCAGGAGGGCAAAAAAGTTGACATGATCATACCAATTATGGAAGCCCTATGTCTATTGGTTCAAATACTATAGGCATTTAAAGATTTATGCAAAGTAGGTCAAAGGTCAAGGTCAGGAGGGCAAAAGGCAAAAAAGTGGGCATGATCATACCAAGTATTGAAGTCCTAAGCCTATTGGTTCCAATAATATAGGCATTTAAAGATTTTTTCAAAAGTAGGTCAAAGGTCACAGTCAAGGTCAGAAGGGCAAACAATAATATTGTTGCAAAAGTCTTAACACAAGAAAGTTGCATACCAAGTATGGAAGCCCTAGGTCTATTGGTTCAAATACTATAGGCATTTAAAGATTTTTGAAAAAGTAGGTCAAAGGTCAAGGTCAGAAGGGCAAAATATTGGCATGGTCATACCAAGTATGGAAGCAGTAGGCCAAATGGCTCCAATAATATAGGTATTTAAAGATTTTTGCAAAAGTAGGTCAAAGGTCAAGGTCAGAAGGGCAAAAATGTTGGCATGGTCGGAAGGGTCACGACAATATGAACCTTCTCACCAAATTTCAGCATCATAGCACAAATATTAAGCTTTATACCAACCCGTCCAAAAAACTTTAACCTGGTGATTTTTGGCCCCACAAAAAACTAAGTCCAAAACATGTCAAAAATTGATAAAATTGAAAAATATTTTTAATGTTTAACTTCATAGCAGCAATATTTGACCTCAAATGAACTTCCATGCAAAATTTCAGCATCCTAGTACAAATATTAAGCTTTAAAACAACCCGTCCAAAAAACTTTAACCTGGTGATTTGTGGCCAAAAGGACTAAGTCCAAAACATGTCAAAAATTGATAAAATTGAAAAATATTTTTAATGTTTAACTTCATAACAGCAATATTTAACCTCAAATGAACTTCCATACAAAATTTCAGCATCCTAGTACAAATATTAAGCTTTAAAACAACCCGTCCAAAAAACTTTAACCTTGGCCACGCTCACGCACACGCTCACGCTCACGCTCACGCCGGGGGTATAGCATAAGCTCTACTGTTCTACGAACAGGCGAGCTAAAAATACAGAAGATAAGATCTGGACAAGGGTGTTCTATAGCTGAGGCAGAGGTCAAGGTGACCTGAAAATGGCATGTGACACTCCACCATCCTACGATGCACCCACAAACCAAATTTGGCATTCCTATCTCAAGTAATACAGGAGATATGTTCCGGACAAGGCTTTTCTATAGCTGAGGTCAGAGGTCACATAGCATGGTTTTAACATTTTGGTAAAGGGTCACAAGGGATTATTTTCCAATGTTTTCAAAACAGACATATAAGGAAACTTAGCCCCGCCCCTGGCGACCATGTTTTTTCAGATAACAGCACTGTTTTAGCAATTTTGATAAAGGATTATCTGGGGACTTTTCATACCAAATGCCATTCAAATAAGAGTATTAATTTTGGTCTTTTTTGGAGAATAAGAATTTTAATGTGTTCCATATAGACATATAAAGAAACTTAGTTCCACCCATGGTGGCCATGGTTTTTGCATATCTGCATGGTTCAAACAATTTTGTAAAAACAATCATTCACTGCTCATAACATACTGATAATTTATCTGAATATTCAAGATAATGCAGCAAAAACTGTAAAACTAGCTCTTTCCACAAGGAATCTGCAATATCCAAGATGAATGCCAGAGTGCCATCTTAAATTTGATGAAATAAAAGTCGTGCACAACTGCTTATCATGTTCATAATTTCAGTGAAGTTTCATGAAAATGCTATGAAAATTATAGAAATAGTTTTGCTCCATGGCTTTTGACAGACTCACAAGAAATTAAGCTGAATCCTATGTACACCTTCAATCTTCATTTAACCCATTCCCTCATATTGACGACTTTTGACGACTCTGTAAAAGTCACTTTGTGAAACCATTGTGATAAACAGAGCATTTGTTCCTATAGGAGCAAATGCTCTATTTATCACAATGGTTTCAAACAATAAAAATCTTATTTTTTCCTTTTCTTTAGTTAATGCTCCTTCTTGGTAGATTTATTTAAAGAGGTTGTATCTAAAAATAGCATATGAGGTAATGGGTTAAAGGGATATATACAAATTCAGCATTCAAAGGTTAATGGTCATATTTTTATGTACATGTACATGTGTATCTAATTTCTGTAATATTTACCTGTATATAGTGCGCCAGTCTCCATCAGTAGGCTCTGGTGCACAAGGTCTATGGTTACACACCCACTCATCTACAGACATCTTGTTCTCAAACTGGATAAAAGGGAAAGAAAATCCTGATACATAAGGTGTATGACTAATTGAATGCTGGAAATAAATTAATGAGCATTAACAAACAGTGCAGACTAATATTATATACAACTAGAGCTATCACTGAAGGTGATAAGTACATCACATAACTAGACTGTCGCAGGACAGCAAAGCTCGCATATTGTAGACCTTGTCTACAAAGATGGAGTCCAAAATATTTTTCTATTTTAACTGAACTACATCAATGTTAAACCTACTGGCAAACTCTATTCCAAATACCAGCTACCTATGGCAAGTATTTCATGTTGTATTAGTGCATCTTAACACTTACCCCAAAACTTTAACCTTCCTATTTCAGCCCAAAAAGCTAAGTCCAAAACAGGTGAAATTTTGACTAAAATTCAATTTTATTTTTAATTTTAACTACACTACATCAATGTTCAACACACAGGAAACCTCCATTCCAAATATCAGCTTTCTAGGGCAAATATTTCATGTAGTATTAGTGCATTTCAACACTTACCCCAAAACTTTAACCTTCCTATTTCAGCCCAAAAAGCTAAGTCCAAAACAGGTAAAATTTTGACTAAAATTCAGATTTATTTTAAATTTTAACTACACTACATCAATGTTCAACACACCGGGAACCTCCATTTCAAGTATCAGCTTCCTAAGGCAAATATTTCATGTAGTATTAGTGCATTTCAACACTTACCCCAAAACTTTAACCTTGAGATTTCAGCCCAAAAAGCTAAGTCCAAAACAGGTGAAATTTTGACTAAAATTCAGTTTTATTTTAAATTTTAACTACACTACATCAATGTTCAACACACCGGGAACCTCCAACTCAAGTATCAGCTTCCTAAGGCAAATATTTCATGTAGTATTAGTGCATTTCAACACTTACCCCAAAACTTTAACCAAAAGCAAAAGCCAACGCCGATGCCGACGCCGACGCCGACGCCGACGTGATTCCATAAGCCCCCTATTCTTCGAATAGGCGAGCTAAAAATTACCATGACTCTCCAACTTCCGTAGTAAAAAATGGCCACCATTTGGACATCTTGAATCAATCCAATTTAGTGCATTTTCAAGAATATGCTGCGGAGGCTGTAAAACTATTTTGCTCTACAAGGAAATTGCAGTATCAAAGATAGCCACCAATCAGCTATCTTGAATCTTAAAAACTACTAGTCATGTTTATCATTTCTGTCTAGTTTAACCCTTTCCTTCATATAAATGTTTTTCACTCCCTTGCAAACAGTCCCAGACCAGATGGTTCCTGTAGGAGCTGCTTGATCAGGGTTTGCTCTGTTTGCTTATAAAATTATAATAGATCTGACTGTACAGTTTCTATAAATAACAAAAATTCCTGTATACATATGCCATTATAAAGAAAACAGCTAATAAATATTCATGATGTCATTATTTCAATATGGAAAGGGTTAATGAAAATGCTGTAAAACTAGAAATAAGCTTCACAGTTTGAATAAATCGCTGACAATGATGACAACACCAACCAAGAAGTTGACTCTCATAATATATATTCCCTTCAAACTTTGTTTGTGTGGATATTATAATTCCAGAGAAGTATTGTTAAAAGCCATTATGGTTATCAGTCCACCATGTTAAATTCTAAACAAGAGGGCCAAGATGGCCCTTAATCACTCACCTGATTACCATAGAGTTAATATTATAGCTAGGTAGCCCCAGGAAAGGGCCAATATTGATCTAAGGGACAATATTTTATAAAATTTAACAATAATGATAGTGGATCATGAGCAGTGGTTCTGGAGAACAAGATTTTCAAAGATTTAGAAAACTGATTTTATCAAGACAGTCATTGAAGATTGGACTAATAATGTGACCTCTAGAGTGATTTTTCTAAGATTTGACCTAGTGACCTACTCTTTAATCCTACCCCACCCATGATCAACCTAAAGCTTGATATCACCAAGACAAACATTCTGAGCAAGATTGAGGTAGATTGGGCTAAAAATGTGGCTGCTGAAGTGTAAACAAGATTTTTCTAAGCTATGAACTAGTGACCTATTTTTTGGTCCCACTTAACTCACTTTCAAACTTGTCCAAGATTTTATCAGGACAACCATTCTGACTAATTTTCATGAAGATTGGGCTAAAAATGTGACCTCTAGCATGTTCACAATGTTTTCGTACCTTCTGACCTAGTGACCTAGTTTCTGACTCCACATGACCCACTTTCAAACTCGTCTGAGATTTTATCAAGACAATTATTCTATGTTTCATGAAGATTGGACAGAAAATGTGACCTCTAGAGTGTTCACAAGGTGTTTCTACTATTTGCCCTAACGATCTAGTTTTTGACCCCACATGACCCACTTTCAAACTTGTCTGAGATTTTATCAAGAAATTCATTCTGACCAAGTTTCATGAAGATTGGACAAAAATGTGACCAATAGTGTTCATAAGGTTTTTCTACTGTATGACCTATTTTTAAACAATCATTCTGACCAAGTTTCATGACGATTGGGCTGAAAATATAACCTCTAGAGTGTTCACAAGGTTTCTCTTCTATTTGACCTAGTGACTTAGTTTTTGACCCCACGTAACCCACTTTCAATCTCGTCTGAAATTTGATCATGATAATCATTCTGACTAAGTTTCATGAAGATTGGACTAAAATTGTGACCACTAGAGTGTTCACAAGCAAATTGTTGACGACATATGGCGGACATTCAAATCTCCTACTAAAAAAAAAAGCTAAAAAGTGAAAAAATCTGATTAGGAAAACAATTATGTCACACACTGCTCCTAAACATATTGATTGGTTTTGAGAATTTTAAAGTAAATACAGTAAAAACTATAGAAAATTGCTGTACAGTGACACTGCATTATCTAATATGGCAGCAGAAATTGATTCCACAACGAAACTGCAAAATCCAATATGGCCACCAGTAATCCATATTAAATCTGATTTGGGGAAAAATCATTTTATGCACAACTGCTCATCATGGAATCATTTCTGTGAAGTTTCATGAAAATACAGGGAAAATTGTAGTTGCTCTCTCAACAATCACCAGGGAAACAACAACCTATATGCCCTCTTCAAACCACATGGAGGTATGAAGATAAAAGGATTCTAATTTCCAAAGTTATGTTTAACCTGTTACCTGCTGGATAATTAACAAAAGCACTGCATGCGGGTGCCAACACTCATCTGTTCAATTGTAGCCCTTGTGATGGTGAACAAGTGCTTGAAGTTTCATAAAGTTTCAGGATGACAATGACAATGACTATGATGACAACAATGACAACGCGGATGCCAGAGTTAAGACAATAGCTCAAACAAGAGGGCCATGAGGCCCTGAAGCGCTCACCTGAGATAACCCCAGGGGCGGGGCAATTTTTGACCACAAGAAATCATGTGGACAACCTTGGTAGAGAACCACAAGGCAAAGCAGTATGCCATTAATTAAAGGTCTAAGCCTTATGGTTTCAGAGGAAAATAATATTTCGTATTTTTCCCATGAAAAATTGATAAGCCCTGAGGCAGGGCCAAGTTTTGCCCAGTGGTCAGGGTCTTAAGTTAAACATTCTTGGCAGAGGACCACAAGCCACAGCTACATATTTATAGAGGACCATTAGATCATGTTAGTCATACCAAATATCAATGGTCTAGGCATTACAGTTTCAGTAGATTTTTAAAGATTTTCCAATGAAAGACTGATAAGCCCTTGGGCGGGGCCATTTTTGGCCCGGGGTCATAATTTGAACAATATTTGTAGAGGACCATAAGATCATGCTACATACAAAATATCAAAGGACCAGGCCTTACAGTTTGAGAGAAGAAGATTTTTAAAGAATTTCCAATGAAAAACTGATAAGCGTTTGGGCGGGGCCATTTTTGGCCTGGGGATCATAATTTGAACAATATTTGTAGAGGACCATAAGATCATGCTACATACCAAATATCAAAGGTCTAGGCTTTACAGTTTGAGAGAAGAAGATTTTTAAAGAATTTCCTATGAAAAACTGATAAGCCCTTGGGCGGGCCCATTTTTGGCCCGGGGGTAATAATTTGTTCAATATTTGTAGAGGACCATGAGATCATGCTACATATTAAATATCAAAGGCCTAGGCCTTACAGCTACAGAGAAGAAGAGTTTTAAAGATTTTCCTATGAAAAACTGATAAGTGCATGGGCGGGGCCATTTTTGGCCCGGGGGTCATAATTTGAACAATATTTGTAGAGGACCATAAGATCATACTACATACCAAATATCAAAGGTCTAGGCCTTACAGCTTCAGAGAAGAAGAGTTTTAAAGATTTTCCTATGAAAAACTGATAAGCCCATGGGCGGGGCCATTTTTGGCCCGGGGGTCATAATTTGAACAATATTTGTAGAGGACCATAAGATCATACTACATACCAAATATCAAAGGTCTAGGCCTTACAGTTTCAGTGAAGAAGATTTTTAAAGATTTTCCTATGAAAAACTGATAAGCCCTTGGGCAGGGCCATTTTTGGCCCAGGGGCCATAATTTGAACAATCTTCGTAGAGGACCATAAGATCATGCTACAAACAAAATATCAAAGGTCTAGGCTTTACAGTTTCAGAGAAGAAGATTTTTAAAGATTTTCCTATGAAAATTCCATATTACCATATATGGAAAAAATGACCACGCCCTCTGGCGGCCATGTTTTTTGCCGGATCAAAATTCTTTTAACAACTTTTGAAGTCTATCAACTGAGAAACATTTTGGTGAAAACTATATTCAAATCGGACAATTCATTCTGGAGAAGAAGATTTTTCTAGATATTGTGTACGGTTGCCATGGCAACAAGACCCATGGCCCCACCCACTATCTTTTAACAACTTTTGAAGCACCCACCCACAGTATGTATCTGACCAAGTTTGGTTACAATTGGGCTGTTGGTTTCAGAGAAGAAGTCGTTTGAAATTGTTGACGGACAGACAGACGGACGGACAGACGGACAGACGGACAGACGGACGACGGACGCCGGACACAGGGGTATCACAATAGCTCACCTTGAGCACTTTGTGCTCTGGTGAGCTAAAAACACATGAGCTGAAAATATCTCTTTCCTTCCTCAATATTAATGAAACAAAAAATATTTATATCAAAATTTATTACTGAAGAAAATGATTTTAAGATAAACAGTGCATCAAAGGGGCTCCCACAGGAACACCTTGATCTGGATCTCCACTGTTTGCAATGTTCTCATTTATACACAGTTCCTGAGCCTAAAGGATTAAACGTTATACTATTATCTGGAGTTTATTATCAATTTCTGAAAGGATATAAATTATATCCTCAGGAGAAATCTGGACTTGCTGAGGATTCCAAATGCATGGAATTATTACATATAGTTCAGTTTTTAAAGATAATGCTTTAATTCTGCTCTTCAAATTTATGTAAGTTCAAATATTACAGAACAATTCTGAATATACATGTACAGTAAAATCTGTCTGAAGCAACTGTTAAAATAATGTCTCATTCAGGGACAAGGCAGGTGATAGCTTCATGAAGACCGACAGTAATGCAGAAAGCTCCAATAGAAGTTTCCTGCATTACATGTACTTTAGTCCTGCATTAAGCAACCACCTGCTTTTTAAAAAGCATAATATATGGTCGCTAACCCTTTACTCAATAAATATGCTTTTCTATGCCGTTGCAAACAGAGTAGACCCAGATCAGATGGCTCCTAAAGGAGCCATTTGATCAGGGTCTATTCTGTGTTTTCTTATGATATAATATAGATATGATTCTACAGTTTCTCCCATGGCCAAAAATGCATGTGTCCATGCGCTATTGTAACAAATTAATCTAATTGATATTCTAGATGTCATCATTTCTGACATGGATATATTCTTGGAGGAAAGGGTTCAGACAGGTTCTACTGTATAATTAGTAATACTTACAAATGGGTGTTGGTACTTCTTAGGTTTCTGAAAAAGCAATCAAATATGTTTTAACCCTTCGCTTGCTATTCATGTCAATATACCTACATGTAAATAGTGAAGACCCAGATGAGACAGCTCCTGCAGGAGCTGTCTCATCAGGGTCTGCACTATTTACAAGTTGATTGAGCAACCAGTGCACTCCACAGCAGTGATTGCACAGCGAAATACTTGTACACAGTGAAGATATATGTAATTATACAACAGGACATGGATAAAGAAGGAGAAATGTATTCTAAAATTCAGCAAGAGAAGGGTTAATGAAACAGCATCATTTTAGACATACTTTAAACACAGGTGGAAGAAATATTTGTAATTGGAATACATAAATAGATAAAGATAATGGTGTACCATGATTACACAAACCATTCAGTTACAAAGTCTTAGGCAAATAGTGCAAACCCAGATGAAATTGCTCCAACAGGAAAACATTGATCAGGGTCTACACTATGGCTATGCCATTAGTTTCATTTAAATTAATCAAAACAGTGCCAAAGCGACTTATTCAGCTTTACAAACCAGTACAGAGTGAGATTTGGTGTCCTAATACAATACATGATTTTTGTTGGAAAGTGTTGTATATCCATTGCAGCCTTAAAGTGATAATCTCTACTTGAAATGTTTAAAAAATGGCTAAAATTTACATAAATCATATGCTGAAAAGAAGTATATTGCAACAAAACTGATAGAATAAACGCTTAAGAAGACAAAACTTGTGTGTGCTTGATATCAAATACCTCAATGTTATTCGCCAATGTATTAGTATTCAGGTTGCATTTTAGTTTCGTAACTGTTTGAAATATATTTTTGTACAACAAAAAATTATAAGTATCGACAAGAACGGTTTATTTTGAGGCATTTTTCGGTACAAGTTCAAAATACAAACTTCATAAGAATAATTGAACATAACCAACATCACTTTATTGAAAATATGTGTTAATTGTATAGACTTTAGGTACCAGATTACAATATCCACATACAGCAAATACTAATTTTACAGTTTTATTTAGTCCTTGAAACAAATTTTTCAAACAAAAACTTATAATACAGTTTACCCCCTACAATGCAGGAACCAAATCAAACAGTGTGTACCCAAATCGGAGGGCTCCTGATGAAGCACTGTATAATCAGCCAACCAGATTGTATCATCATCAATAAATATGTGCAGAATATGCCAACCACAGAACCCATCTGAGGTAATTGGATTTCAAGTACACTGAGCAAGTTTGGAGAAAATTGGACCATTCTTTCCGGAGATATTGCACGGAAACCAATCGGCTAATCAGAGTGCAGCAGCTTAAGTTAAAATGCCAGTAATGGTGTCAAAGCAACCTGATGCTCGCCTGTTTAAAAGATAGGTCTAAAATGTATCATACATGTATTGGAAAAAAACCCAAAATCATTCAATTTCCAGTTTAAACTTAACTGCATCAATATCAGAACCAAAATGCAACCAAATACCAATTTTCAGCAATTTTCAGCAACTTAAATAGATTATTAAACAAGAAAATTACATACCAAGTATGGAAGCCCTAGGTCTATTGGTTCCAATGTAATAGGCAGTTAAAGATTTTTGCAAAAGTAGGTTAAAGGTGAAGGTCAGGTCATACCAAGTATAGAAGCCCTTTGCCCATCTTGTCCAATATTATAGGCATTTAAAGATTTTTGCAAAAGTAGGTCAAAGGTCAAAGTCAAGGTCACATGGTAAAAAACATTGGTATGGTTGGAAAGTCTTAAGACAGGAAAGATACATACCAAGTATGGAAGCCCTATGCCTATTGGTTCCAATGTTATATGCATTTAAAAACTTGCAAAAGTAGGTCAATGGTTAATGTCAAGGTCAGATGGGCAAATATGTTGGCACGGTCATACCAGGTATGGAAGCCCTAGGTCTATCAGTTCCAATGTTATAGGCAAAAGTAGGTCAAATGTCAAGGTCATATGGTAAAAAACATTGGTATGTTAGAAAAAGTCATAAGACAGAAAATATGCATACCAAGTACATGTATGGAAGTATATGCATTTAAAGACTTTTGCAAAAGTAGGTCAAGGTCAATGTCAGAAAGGCAAACATGTTGGCATGGTCATACCAAGTATGGAAGCCCTATGCCTATTGGTTGCAATGCTATAGGAATTTGAATTTTTTGCAAGGTCAAGGTCACATGGTAAAAACAATGGTATGGTTTGAAAGTCTTAAAACAAGAAAGTTGCATTACAAGTATAGAAGCCCATGACCTACTGGTTCAAATTTTATAGCCATTTAAAGATTTTGCAAAAGTAGGTCAAAGCAACATGGCAAAAACAATGATATTGTTGGAAAGGTCTGAACACAAAAAAGTTGCATACCAAGTATGGAAGCCCTTGGTCCATTGGTTCAAATGTTATAGTTATTTAAAGATTTTTGCAAAAGTAGGTCAAAGGTTAAGGTCAGTATGGAAGCCCTAGGCATATTGGTTCCAATAATATAGACATTTAAATATTTTTTCAAAAGTAGGTCAAAGGTCAAGGTCAGAAGGGTAAACAATGATATTGTTGGAAAAGTCTTGACACAAGAAAGGTGCATATCAAGTATGGAAGCCTTAGGTCCATTTGTTCAAATGTTATAGGCATTTAAAGATTTTTTCAAAAGTAGGTCAAAGGTTAAAGTCAGAAGGGCAAAAATGTTGGCATGGTCATACCAAGTATGGAAGCCCTACGACTATTGGTTCCAATAATATAGGCATATCAAATACACTGGGCAAGTTTAGTTGAAATTGGACCATTCCTTCAGGAGATATTGCATGGAAACAAATCATCTAATCAAATTGCAGTAGCCTAAGTGAAAATGCCTGTAATTTTCCGAAAAGTGTGCGGAAATTGCCGAACACAGAACCCATGAGAGGTATTCAAATATCAAGTACACTGAGCAAGTTTGGTGAAAATTGGACCATTCCTTGAGGAGATATTGCGCGGAAACCAATTGGCTAATCAGATTGCAGCAGCCTAAGTTAAAATGCCTGTAATTTACCAAAATAACAGCAGAAATTGCCGAACACAGAACCCATGCGAGGTATTTGGATATCAAGTACACTGAGCAAGTTTGGTGAAAATTGGACCATTCCTTGAGGAGATATTGCGTGAAAACCAATTGGCTAATCAGATTGCAGCAGCCTTTAAGCTAAAATGCCTGTAATTTACAAAAGGAATGCGTGGAAAATGCCGAACACAGAACACATGAGAGGGACTTGGATATCAATTACACTGAGCAAGTTTGGTGAAAATTGGACCATTCCTCAAAAATGGACTGACGGACGGACAGATGGATGGACAAGCTGATTAATATAGGGCACCTGCATTTTCATGCTGGGCCCTAATAACACAGATCTATTTCTACAGTTTTTGTTATGGTAAAAATTCTCTTGTTCATGATGCAATTATAAAATTTCAGCTAATTAATATGCATACATCGTCATCAGTGATCCTGGGTTTCATGTGTTCTCTGTAGTCAAGAATTTATGCATGCCCCACAAATATAGCACATACTTGTAACTGAATCATGACTGAAACTTAGGATCATGAGTCATGACTTTTTTAAACTAAAGCAACAAAAACAATAATCAGCTGTGATGTCTCAATTGCTCCAAACTATTTCGACACTTCAACTGAGTACCTTTTTAGTATTGTACCAATTAACATACCCATGGTCTTGGAGTTGTAACATCTTCTAAGAATGGCAAATCTTCTACACTGCTCTGTGGGTCAGGAACCTCAGGTAATTCAGACCAGTCCATAGTTGGCAAAAACACAAGACATGCTCTGGGGTAAACGCCTATAGCTTCTTCTGGCACATCAGTATTTAACCATGGTATTAATGGTTCTAAAGTATGAGGAATTCCACTGCAAGATGCACATATATTATACATGAAAATGATAAGAAACTCTGTAAGTATATGAATACCAATGTTTATTATATATACAGTAAACCCCCTCTAAACCGGATGTTCAAATTAGTATAAATGCATCTGTAAGACAGGTGACAGCTTAATGCAGAGTGAAAGTCATGCAGGAAGCTAAAAAAAAGGAGCTTTCTGCATGACTTTCACCCTGCATTAAGCCTAAAAACACTAAATTCTACTGGTTTATATAAGTTTGACTGTACCTATAAATGAATTTCACAATATGTTTTTCAGTATTACACTTTTTGTGTTAAGTTTATCTGTCATGTAATTTTTTTTATGGCATATTGCTTGCATAGATCTATAAACAGTAAATGTGTATGTGTATACTGCATTAAGGGCATCATTGGGTGCTTCCCAGTTCAATCTAAGAATGCAAATGTACATGTTCGACTGAATAATTTGAATTTAAACACAGAGCAACAGATAAAGGTGTATACTTAGATACTAAAATTGTCATTTCTCAACCAAACTCTATGTTGTGATCACTCTTTAGAATCGTTTCAAAGAGACCATTCTAAATAGTGGTCCCAACATAGGGTTTTGAGGAGGAATAAAGAAGTTATTCTTGAAGATGTTTTAATTTACGCATCTTATCTGGACCTCTGTAAACAATATATAAATAGTTGATATATCAGGACGGAAACAATAGAAACAATATCTACTTTGATATAAGAAGATGACTATATTTTATTTCAACGGAAAGCAGTTACATTTTTTTTGCTAAATTTCCAATTGATCATACGGCATACCGTAAATAAATTTCTCACTAACCTGGTAGAGTTGTTATTTTCTGAATTGGCACTTTGAGATTCTGTGACAGACAATTTATATGGGCACTTCACAATGTCACTGTCTTGAACACTTAAATCTGGAGCACTGCCATATACATGCCTATTGTTTTGTAAGCCAAATACAGAAGGTTTCAAACCTTTGGCATGTTTTTTTGACAAGACATTTCTCTTACAGAAGCACTTATCATTGGTGTCATTTTCAAAACTAGCAGAGAAAGGTCTGGTAAAGTGCATGGGAGGGAGTTCACTGGAAAGTCCATTATCAGGTTTAGGCTCTGGAAGAGCTAAAAGTTTATCTTTTTCTATTGCAAATAGGTCTGGTGTTACTTTCTCTGTTAAATCAATCACAGCTACTTTGTCTTCAAGTTCCTTTACTGGATTTTTTCTTCTCCTCATTGAACTGTCAGCACTAAATGGTCTTGGCCTGTCTTTTTTTGAAACATTCTTAGTGCTTGGTGCTACTCTAGCCTTGGCACTCTTGGTTTGTCTTCTGTATCTAGGTTCATTTTCCTGATCTAGAGAGTCTTGATCTCTATTTGCAGTTTCGTGGAGCACTAAGGCAAGCCTGTCCTCAGTATTCTGTGCACCACTGGTCTGTTCTAATTCATTTTGGATGAATAAATCATTTTGGACAGTATTTCTGAATTTTTTTCCTGATCCTCTTATATGAAATTTTCCTGATGATGGTCGACTTGGAAGAGGTGGCTTTGTAAACACTGAAAAAAGCAAAGAAAACGTATTTTTAAGTAAGTATTTGCTCTCATATAAGAATGTTAAACAATGTACTCCAGTGACAAATATTTAGGAACTTAAGGTGCCACAGTATGTTAGAAACACAAAAAAATCATTTTTTATATTTTTGCATTAATGAATAGACACTAGTCTCTTTTATCCATTGCATTAACGAAATACCATGAAATATACCACAACCACTTTTACTTTATTACCATCGAGCTTTTCTATGATTTAGCCAGTCAGCCATTTACGAGGAAGGCTTATCAGGGGCACCTAGGGGGGGAATGATAATTAGAGCACATACGTGATAAAGCAATAGGCGGCTATTTATCCGCATTTCCCTCTCGGTAGCCTCAAACTATGTAGGCCACATGACTAGATAAGCTTTCTGATGGGTGATTTATGGGAAACCGGCAATTAAATCAGCTTTTTTAATTGATCGGATGGAAGAAAGGGGAGGAGCTTAGTGGAAAATATCACACATATTATAAGCTCTCCATTGGATATAAATTTGATTGAAAGTTATTAAATAATCATAAGATAATGCAACACAATGGGGGTCTTTCTATTCCTTTTCATGTTTTTGACAGACGCAAATTTAAAGGAGTCAGCTTTTTCAAACAATCATAACTTCTGTAATTTGTGTCTGAATTATATGTGGTTTGCGGCATATCAAAGAGCATTGTCTTAGCCAGGGATACATGTCACAGTTTTTTTTATATCTTACTTCGATCGTCTAAAATCAAAAGAAACGTAGCGGGAGGCAGAATTTTAGGGGTCTTAAAACTAAAATATTGCATAACTCCCAAACGGAGAGTTTTATCAAAAATCTGTGACACTGTTCCCTGGACATGCCAATGATTCAAATATTGGCCAATTACAATAAGTTTAGTCCAAAAGATAACTTTGTAATTGTTGTTTGAAAAAATTCAAACTGGCACATTTAAATAGATTTCAAATGTCGGTTTTGATAGGATTATCGATGCTTCTGATAAATAATCGAATAAATTAATATAACTAACCAACCAGTCTCAGAAAAAAATACTCTAGGTAGTTTTAAATATGATTTTTTTTATATCTGGGGCTAAACTATCTCACCACCTTAAAGTATTGCACTGGACCAAATATTTGAGTATTATTTTTACATGGAGTAATATATGAAATTTTTATTTCGTATTTACAGTAAATCCCCTCTAAACCGGATGTTAAATTTAGTGTAAATATTTGTCTTGGAACTTGGATACTTTCTGGTAGCTTTCTGCATGAGTCACCTGCCTAAGAGTATCGAAATTCTTCTCTACTAGAATTCCGGTTTAGAGGGGTTTTACTGTATTTACATAATTATGATACTCTGAAAATAACAATTCCTCTCAAAACTATATTCTGAGTGCATTATTCAGAAGTAATTGTCCATTTTTCTAACTTGGTCAAGTTGTTAGACTAAAAAAAAGTTGCTTCACTACTTTTGTGTTATGGAATTGTGATAAATGCAATGCATGGGTGCATCTTTCATTCTGCACACAGGTATAAAGTCCTCAGAAGGGGTGGATCATTCCTGGATGTGAGCTCACTCAGTAGACAAAATCTATATGCAAAATTTGGAGTCAATATTTTTTTTTTAATTTATACAGTTAGTTTTGACATTTTTATAAAGTTTTGGACAGTTTGCAGCTTTGGGCATGTCTGTGCTTATTATTGGCACAATCTAGGTCAACTGTCGAATCATATATCATTTGGAGGAATACGTGTACACATGTTAGTGTCTGCCATTTTGTTTCCATTTAAAACAATGATGTTTAACTTTAACCCTTTACTCCATAAATATGCCATTTCTATGTCTTTGCAAATAGAGAAGACCCAGATCAGATGGCTCCTGTAGGATCTGTCTGATCAGGGTCTGCTGTTTGCATATGGTATAATATACGAGGGGTGTTCCATAAATAATGTCATCTGTGCTTTATTTCGCGGAAATCGTGCAATTCATGCACAAAACCACCTCGTGTCGATTGAGTGATCACTGGCTCGTGACACAGGTAAATATCTCGTCCACACTTTCACTTGCCTCGGTACAGTGTACATCGTTTCATAGCCTATTCGTTAGACTATACACAAAATGACAGGAAAACGAGCTGAAAATGTTCTTGAAATTAGGGCCTATATAAAAGGTAGGTCATTACTCGGCATAAAGGCTGTAGATATTCACCGCGAGGTGTGTGACATTTATGGGGAGGGCCAAATGTCCCACAGGACTGTTTGTAGGTGGGTAGCTAAATTTAGTGCTGGGCAGCAGCAACTGAAAGATGCTGCTCGTCCAGGTCGTCCTGCAACAACTACGACCAAAGGTAACATAGAAAAAATCCGAAATATCCTCAAAACTGATGCTCGATTCACCGTGAGACAATTGGCTCGAATGACAAACTTGTCGTTAGCAAGAGTTCATGCAATTTTGAAGAAACACCTAAAAGTTAGAAAGATAAATGCAAGATGGATACCCCATTTGTTAACGGATGAGCAAAATAAGACGCGTGTAACAATGGCAAAAAACTTCTCAAAATGTACCCAAAATATAGTAAAAAGGCTCTTGATAATATAGTCACTGGTGATGAGACCTGGGTGTATTATTTTGAACCAAAGCGGAAGGTTTCCAACCGAATATGGGCCTCTAAAAATGCCAGACGCCCAAGTATTGCCAAACGAATACGAACGGTAAAGAAGGTTTTGTATGCTATTTTTTTCACTAATAAGGGTCCAGCTATTCAAATCCCGGTGCCAAAAGGCAGAACGGTCACAGGCAAGTTCTATAAAAACGTTGTTCTGAGAAAATTGAAGAACTACTACAAAAGTAGCCGCCCCAAAACAGGACTTAAGTATGTCCGACTTTTGCATGATAATGCACCCGCTCACAAGGCTCGTATTGTGACTGACTTTTTGGAGTCAGAGAAGGTTACCGTCCTTCCGCACCCTCCGTATTCGCCAGACCTGGCCCCCTGCGACTATTTTCTCTTTCCAAAACTTAAATATCATTTATCTGGAAGGAGATACAATTCGAGAAATGCCCTTGGATCTGCTGTTTATCAGTGTCTGATGGGTGTCCCCATTGAAGAGTATGAAAAATGCTTCCAAAAATGGATTGACCGGCTAAAAAGGTGTATTCTGGCTGGCGGAGAGTATTTTGAAGGGCAGCGCAAATTAAAATGAACAAAAGCACTTCCGCTATATGAGCACCGATGCAAGTGACATTATTTTTGGAACACCCCTCGTAGATATGATTATACTGTTTTTGCCATGGCCAACCATTTCCCTGTCCATGTGCTATTATACAAATTAAACTAAATAATATTCACGATGTTGCTATTTCTTACATGAATATTCATGAAGTACAGGGTTAAATAGGTATGAATAGATTATACTAGTTTTGTCCAGTACAGGAATTTTACAGATATAAATTCTTTTCCAGCAATATGCAGGGGGTGTTACACCATGGAAAACATAAGACACTCAAATAAATGAAGAGACGAAAGTACTATTTTTCAATACGGGTGACTTGCATACTGATATGAAAATAAATGATGTATTTCGGACTTGCATACTGATATGAAAATAAATGATGTATTTCATATTATGTCAACTTACTAGGAGCTATACTAACCCCTTTTTTTTTTTTAATGTTCCATTCAGCGTCATTTGTCTGCCATTTGCAATGAGAATGAAGATGTTTACAATGGGTTAAATCTTTCCTCCATATAAATGCATTTTCATGCATTTGCAAACAGAGTAGACCCAGATCAGATGGCTCCTATAGGAGCCATCTGATCTGGGTCTGCTCTGTTTGCTTTTGACATGATATAGATCTGATGCTACAGATTTTGTAGCAGCAAAAAAAATCCTTGAAAAGTTGATATAAAACTTCAGTTAATAAATATTCATGATGTCATAACTTACAGGAATATTGAACAGGGAAAGGGTTAAATTGTTTTTAGGTCTGAATTCTTTATCTAAAGATGGTTTCAAGGGAAACTCAGTCACAGAATTCCTGAAAACAAACATGATACAAGTGATTTAAATTTTCTCTCAATCCAGTATGAAGTAAATAAAAATAAATCTCTATTAAAACTCAAAAGTGACAAAATTGAAGAAAGAGCACAGTAGAGCGCGCAGTTGAGGCAGTGCCTTAATTCATATTATTAGTGTAATGGGGTTGAGTTAAAACGGGTACAGGTAACTGTGGAAAATTAGTCCTGGATTGTGTGGCTCGGTAACTCAGTGGTTAGGCTGCATGCATGGTAAGCCAGAGGCCCTGGGTTCGAGTCCTGAATTGTCGGGCCACAATTTTTTCACCAGTCCTGTTACAGTTTGGCGCCCAACGAAAATTCTGACCATGTTCATCCTGATTTCTTTACAAAAACTTACAAACAAGTAGAACAAAACGATCCTGCAGTGTTGTGTTGACTGTTTTTATTCACCAACGTTTCGGCCTTACAAAGGCCTTCATCAGGGTGGCATGAAATGGAAACACAATTTAGTATAAAATTTTTGTCCCTGAAGTACAACTTTTTAGGTGCCTTTTGTCATGTGACTTTTCTGAATATAGAATAGCACTTATTACTGAAACAAAGAGTAGTGTCATGACAGTGACGTCATGATGACATCGAGATGACGTCATAATGACATGTGATGACGTTGTAATAGCTCTGTGGTGATAAGATTATTAAAAGAAAGTGTATTTAAATTTGAAATACCTTTTGCATTAGTTTTTCTATTAAAAAAACTTTTTAGAAAGGAGTCCCTTAATGTCGGTAAAGTGTAGAGTTATCATACAGGAAATTATTCATACATTTTTTGATTACTGTTTATAAGTGTGGATTATAGTAATGATCTTTCTTAATACATAAAGCATATATCAGAGAGAGAAATTTGTAAAGATGATGCCATAATGGTCCATGGTATTGTTCTAGCAGTTCAAAAGAGACAAAATGTTATCGGAAAGTGCATAAACAGAAGTCTGTTGAGTTTGTGTCACATTTTCACTAAACAATTATGATAGGTGTCATTTCATTTCTGTAAATGTGTGGAGGCATACAAGAACTATTTGTAGCTAGTTGGAGAAAGACACTTTCTCTCCATAGTGTAGCCTGCCTTGTTGGTGGGGGTCTTGCTTGCCTGCCTTGTTTCCTTAGGACTTGGTAATCTGGTCAGGTTGGGTGGATGGAGATCGTTGTCCGGAGTTGATTGTTGTTAGTTTGGTGCTGGTTTTGTGGTGAATCTGCTGTTCCATCGGTTGAACAGGGTCTGTATCTTCTTTGAAATCTTGATCTGTTCCTGCTACACTATCTGGTTGTGCGCTGAATATGATGGAGCTGTTTTTCAAACTCTGTTTAATTAGTTTCCTGTCTGCACTACTTTATTCCCAAATGGTCTGACTCGGGTCTTGTTGCTGTTGAAATATTATTCTAAATCCTGATAACTTCAGCCTGTACACTTTAGTTGAATCAAAGAATGGTGCCAGTTTGTTGTTGGATTTTTTATGAGACTGCGTAGTTCTGTTGGTAACTTGTGTCTGTATCTTCTTCTTTACGTTTAAATCTGTTTCTGCTTGGCTGCCAGGTTAGAAGCAATGTTGAGCTATTTTCCTGATTTCTTGTGAGTTATGGTGAGTTCCTCAGGGAAAAAAGTGAGAGTAGTATAACGGGGTTGAGTTAAAGTCGGTACAGGTAACTGGTTGAAAATCAATTAAGTCCAAGATCATGTGTCTTGGTAGCACAGTGGTTAGAGTGCTGGCACTGTAAGCCAGAGGCCTTGGTTGTGGCCCTGAATTCCGTTCTAGGGCCGTGCCGACGCCCAAAATCTCCCCTCCCAAAACTGATTTCACATCAGGATGTGTTGTTTTCGCTTCACTGTCGCAAAAGAGAGTCTCTACTTGATGCTTGGAGACAGTAAATTTCCAGCAGTGCGTCACTCATATACAATGTCTGATGTGAATAATTTGAGCGATTTAATTGGTTAACTTCATGGTCCACATGGTCTCTCACGCTAGTCGAAATCGAAAGTGAAAAAACATTTTGTTAAAAAACGTGATTTTTTATACGATAATGATGCAGTTATATGTCAGAAAGAAAGGCTGAAAGTGAGCCAGAGGGGAGGTGTTTATTACACTTCTTCACAATAGTGCCGAAGCATTCTACGGATTCAGTGTTAGGTGATAAGGAGAATTTAAGACAAACTGCGGTACACCTTTACTATGCTGGTCCCCAGAAAAGTACGGGAAACCTAAGGCATATCTACTGCATAAGAGAGATTGAGTGAGAGACCAATTAAGTCCAAAATCGGATTCTACACACTTTTTACGGTTTAATATAAATTATATTATTTAGGGGGCTGCTGTCCCCCAATCCACCGCTAAGAAAGAACGGAATTACGATTGTTGCGAATCCAAGATGACGTCATTTGTTTACTAGCGCGACCAACCAAATGGCACTTGCGCAGAAAATGTAACTAACAGGGACCGGCAAAGTAAAGGCAACCCCAAACTGCATGTGCTACCAGTGACCAGGATTCTTGTCGCCACAGAAAAATCTAGGCTAATCTAGGCTGTAAACTTGACAGCCTTATATGGCACACTGTTTATATGTAAACCGGGGTCCATGCTTATAAAGATTTTTAGTTGAGTCTGAGTTTGTTCTCAAGCTTTTGATTGGTCCGATTTGCGTTCTCAAGCTTTTGATTGGTCAGATTTTAGCCAAAGGCTCAATTCTGACCAATCAAAAATTTGAGAACGAACTCAGACTCTACTAAAAGTTTTACAAGCATGGACCCAGATTTTGTGGTATTGGTAGAAACTGTACAGATACATGAGATAGACTTTTTATAATTTCATATGGAAACAAAGCAGACCCTGAAAAGCAGGAGCTGAAGTACTGATGACCATGTACCTTTACTATCGAAAGTAAATTAAAAAAAATCTTAAAAAGAGTTCGTTAGATGTCAGATATACCACTTTCACTGAAACATTGCTCTATTATATCAACTTTGCTGATGGCCGCCATTTTGTTTGTTTACATTGGATATCCGGTCTGGGGTATAATTTTTTTACATCAAAACATGACAGTTTCTTTGGTTAATACTATTAATGATTACTAAATATGCAACTACGACATTATTATACATTTGCTTTTGATATGACGATTATGAGAGCGAATCTCGTTGTATCTCGATTTTTTAAATTCGGATTGATTCGGAGTTCTCTGTACAAAAGAAGAGTCTTCATTCCAATATGGTGGACAAGAGAAACTTTGCAGACGAACAAGACAAAATTTGATAAATATGTCACGTGGAAAAGCGATTGTAAGAGCATTTAACACATGTTTGTACTTATAGAATCAACATTTAAAATATTTTCGTTGTAAATGATTGAATTCGCGTAGCATTTTATTGTAATCACTGTGGTTATTAGAAACAACAATGACTTGTCAAAATTTACAAAATAAGCAATTACGTGTCTCATAATAGTGAGTCATATTAAATATTATAGACACACCTTTCATTATTTTAACAATTTAAACTATGAAGTTGGCATTATAAACACTTTGACAATATCTCCCTCGGGAAGATCGAGAAATACTTTACTAAGTCTCAGGTGCAAGCTCATTGCCCCCAGTTCATCTAGGGCAGTTTTTGACAGGTATGTTTGTCTGTCAATCTGAAACATTAAATGTAGCATGTGCTCAATTTTGAAAACCTCGTCCTGATGATAATTGGAGTCCGGTATTTGCCGAACCCAAAAGTTTATGCAGTTTTTTCCTCCTAAAAAGTCGATGGTTTTACATGTATAAGATTTATCAGTGCAGTCGAGACTGCCTTAATGACTCCCTGCTTATAACAACTCCAGTGTTCTTATTATACCCCCCTTTTGAAAAAATGGGGGTATATTGCTTTGCACATGTCGGTCGGTCGGTCGGTCGGTCTGTCGGTCTGTCGGTCGGTCGGTCGGTCGGTAGATCGATGGTTTCCGAATGATAACTAATAAACGACTTGGCGTAGGATCTTCAAACTTGCTGTGGTGGTTGGTCATGACAACTAGATGACCCCTATTGTTTTTGAGGTCACTAGGTCAAAGGTCAAGGTCACAATGACCTTAACTGGTGAAATAGTTTCCGATCAATAACTGCTGAAGGGTTTGGCTTAGGATCTTCAAACTTGCTGTGGTGGTTGGTCATGAACACTAGATGACCCCTATTGTTTTTGAGGTCACTAGGTCAAAGGTCAAGGTCACCATGACCTTAACTTGTTAAATGGTTTCCGATCAATAACTGCTGAAGGGTTTGGCTTGGGATCTTCAAACTTGCTGTGGTGGTTGGTCATGACCACTAGATGACCCCTATTGTTTATGAGGTCACTAGGTCAAAGGTCAAGGTCACCATGACCTTAACTGGTAAAATGGTTTTTGATCAATAACTGCTCAAGGGTTTGGCTTAGGATCTTCAAACTCGCTTAGGTGGTTGATCATGACCATTTGATGGCCCCTAATGTTTTTGAGGTCACTAGGTCAAAGGTCAAGGTCACCATGACCTTAACTGGTGAAATGGTTTCCGATCAATTACTGCGCAAGGGTTTGGCTTAGGATCTTCAAACTTGCTGTGGAGGTTGGTCATGACCACTAGATGACCCCTATTGTTTTTTAGGTCACTAGGTCAAAGGTCAAGGTCACCATGACCTTAGTTGATGAAATGGTTTCCAATCAATAACTGCTCAAGGGTTTGGCTTAGGATCTTCAAACTTGCTGTGGTTGTTGGTCATGACCACTAGATGGCCTGTATTGTTTTTGAGGTCACTAGGTCAAAGGTCAAGGTCACCATGACCTTAACTGGTAAAATGGTTTCCAATCCATAACTGCTCAAGGGTTTGGCTTAGGATCTTCAAACTTGCTGTGGTGGTTGGTCATGACAACTAGATGACCCCTATTGTTTTTGAGGTCACTAGGTCAAAGGTCAAGGTCACCATGACCTTAACTGATGAAATGGTTTCCAATTAATAACTGCTCAATGGTTTGGTTCGGATTCTTCAAACTTGCTGTGGTGGTTGGTCGTGACCACTAGATGACCCTTATAGTTGTTCAGGTCACTAGGTCAAAGGTCAAGGTCACCAATCCATGACCTTAACTTGTGAAATGTTTTTAGATCAATAAATGATCAGTGGTTTGGCTTAGGATCTTCAAAGTTGCCGTTTTGATTAGTCTTGACCACTAGATGACCTCTATAGTTGAGGTCACTAGATCAAAGGTCAGGGGGTCTGGGGGGTATACATGTTTTACAAACATCTCTTGTTAGGATTGAATTTTACCGAGTCCCTGGGACCCAGGGCATCAGCAAAAGTTGCGTCCCAAGCAAATACAACTGAGTCCCAGATAATTTCACTTCTGCTTTTGTAATGGAGATTTTTTGCACCATTAAATGTAAAGGGGTAAAACTATTTAAGACTTACACTGATGTATCATTTAACATCAATAAGATAAGTGTTATAAGCACTGTATAATAAGGTATTTCTTGATGCTTTGATTTGAAGTGCACGACGATGAGCATTGTTTGAGTATCTGAGTTGAGCATCACTGTATCCGCTGGTACGTGAAAGCGGTTTTCACTTCATTTTCAGTGCATACAAAGCATCACATGGTAATTCTATTGGTTTCAGGGCTAACATCATTTACTTACAAGTCTTTAAACTCACGATCTTGCACCCATAACACTTTAAAGTTCCTGGCGTGTTCAACTTTTTACTAGCAGACGCCATCTTTTTTCAGCACCCAAATGTCATTACTACGCGACAGAACGGTTCTCATAGAATTACATAATTTTAGATGCTGACATTAGGGTGGAAATCGTAACCAGTCAATGCAGGTGCCCTCCTACGTACATGGAATAACCCAGGACTCGATATTAATAGATGCGTTGCAATTTCGAAAAAATGTCAAGAAAACGGAGTGAGATTCACTTTGTTTATTGATCAGGATTAATGTAAGACCGAGTATCAGTTGTTAATATGCCTGGATTCATTTAAATCGGTAAAATTTCGATCATTGATCTTGCGTCCCATGGACGCAACATACTTGACTATTTTGCGTTCCAACGATTTTCGGTGCGTATTTAGATATGATTACGACGTAAACGGGAACACTGAACTCTATCTGTTATCCGACTCTAAAATGTCCTTCCATTGCATTTTCCTCTATAATGTGACTGGTATTAATGACTCCCTGTCATAAGTTATGCATACAACTGTTAACAAAGTCAGGACTGTAAAATACAGTCAAACTTTAATAGCTCGATTATCACTGGGCCAAGAACAACGTTTTGCTGGAGGTCCGGTCAAAGTCCCAGAAAAAGTTGTTCTTAATTCAATGTAATACACAATGGCTGGGTCAAATATGGCTTGCTCAAGGGCCTCAGTTGGTTCAAGGTATAACTATAAGTATATCCCTGCGTCCGTTAATCTGTTGTTTTTAGAATAGCAGTTTTCGTTCGAGGACACAAACATGTGAAAATTTTAATCTGTTGATTGTCGCTTCAAACCTGTTAGCCTGCTTTCATGAGTAATCAAATAGTAATCAGTAAGCATATCACATGAAATAAAATTCTGGTACAGATCAAAACATGCCCGATCATGAACATGTTTAAAGATGTTTGTTTGAGAGCAAAGATTGTTTGGGTTATATTAAGAGTTTGCAAATAATTAGAATATATTTTTTTTAAAATGCCACCGTGCATGCACTTATGATATTAAATTAAAGTTGAAAATAAATTGAAGTAAACAGTCATTTATTTAATTAAAGAGTTCTGAAACTTTACCTTAAAGTGTGGTAATACAGTCACATACACAAACATGCCCCCGTCCTCCATTGAAGAAAATAAAGGGAAAGACATAAAGAAACACGAAATAGGGTGTTGCATGCTCAAATTCATTGCATCAAAAGCATATAAAGTTAAGCAATGGTATAGAAAATGTTAACCAACATTTTAAGCAATTAAAATTTCAAAAGCTTGAACAGTATTGAACACAACTACTATTTCATATTGTATAGTTACTTCAAATAGTAATGTCGTATCTAATCTTTGACTGTCTAGGCAGGGCTCAAGCAAGAGTGATTTGGGAGAAATGTCTCTGTAACCTTGCTGACTTCTCACTGTTTTGAGCTAAGGAAGAAGTTTTAAATCAGGACCAAAACTTCTCCTTCAATCCCATTAAACTTCTCCTTTATGGAGAGCTCCAGTTTGAGTCCTGCTAAGGGATAAAATATTGATATTTTCAAATGAAATTCGCTTGTTACATCAAAACACAAGCAATTATAATTTCAAAGGCTTGAACAGTATTGAACACAACTACTATTTCATATTGTAACAGGGCTCAAGCGAGAGGGCGATTTGGGAGAAAAAGTCTCCCTAACCCTACTGACTTCTCCCTAATTTAGCTGAGGGAGAAGTTTTAATGCATATAACTGTTAGAACATATATAGGAAGATCATCTATACAAAATCAGGACCAAAACTTCTCCGTCAATACCACTAAACTTATCCCTGATGGAGAGCTCCAGCTTGAGCCCTGTGTAATATCGTATTTTTGACTATATAGGATATAAATTATTGACATTTTCAGATGAAATTCACTTGCTCGATCACCCTCACCAGGCCTAGTTCAAAATCATGTGATGTCGACATAGTGAAGTTTGACTGTACAACTCTCAAAGCTGGTTTTTATTAGCTCATCTGTTTCGAAGAAAAGTTGAGCTATTGTGATAACTGGGTCGTAGTTATCGTCGTTGGCGGCATGCAAAAACTTTAATGTAGCTCATTACTCGAAAAGTATAAGAGGTATCAACATGAAACTTCATAGGTGGGTAGATCTCATTGAGGAAAAAGGCCCCTACATAAGAACCATAACTCTTGATTTCAAAATTTTGGAGTTATGGCCCTTTTTTCAAAAAGTTTTAATTTAGCTGTACAAACACCAAATCAGACGAGCGCTGGCGTGGCACGCGGCTCTTGTTATTAATTAGACTGTTTTGTAAATTGCTCTGTAATTGCCAGCAGTTCCGATTATGAGTAATACTCATTTCACGCAAGGCAGGAGTTATTGTTACGGTGGTTACAGACCTGTATTTATACAAATTTGCAAATAACATCATAAAAGGGAGTTTTGCTTACGTTGAAATAAAATGGGGTTTACTACAAACCAACCTCCATACAGGAATTTGACTAACAGAGCATAGCTTGAATCAAATACAGTATTTCTGCTAGAGGAGGTAACCTCTGCAGGGAGTTTATCTACAAACCAGTGATAGTTGCCAGCACTGACAGGGCTTTTTCTCTCTTATTGGGAAGGGGCCTTAGCCTGTTGATTTTGGGAAGAATTTTCGCTAAAATTGCTGATTTGGGAAACAAAAAAGCTGGTGTAAGTTTGGATTTTTGGGAAAACTGCATGATTTTAAAGAAATTTTCAATTGGGAAGGAGCCTTTTATAGGCCTCTGTTATAGAAGGTGAAAAACCCCTGACTGAGCAGGTGCATGTGATGTCAGTCAACGTTCAAGACTGCCGAAACTGACATACGTGTAATTATATTTCAGAACTTTGAAAGCGTTAACTTGACATTTTGGCAGATATTGAGAACAATGTCGGTCGGAACAGCAACCCCTGATAACACTATAAAACCTTGTGCTATGTTTGTCTCAAGACATTGTCGCCTCTCAGAATGCCCATGACATTTAAAAAATGTATCAGGTCTGGTTTTGTCATTTGAACATCGCCCTGCATCCTGACACAGTGAAGTTAAATCCCACTGATATTGTTGAAAGAAATTGTTCATAAAATCCATTTTTAGCTTCTTTGGCCTACTTATGCAGCAGACCAGTGCCATTTATATAACTTTGATTGGTAACCTCCTTTCTGTGAATTTTAGTCAAATTCCATTCAGCAGTTTCTACGGAGGAAATGTTCTTTAGATTATTCATTCGTTAAAATCTATATTAGTTACTGTGACCAACTTTGTGCAAGGATCTGGAAGCTACATGTATTACAGTAGAACCCTCTAAACTGGACAAGAGGAATCCACTCTAAACTGGACATATTCTTGGTCTGGTTTTATTCCTTCTTTATTTCTTTACAAGATCACTCTAAATACAGGAATCGTCTTTATTCTTGAAACTGGACATACTTTTAAAACATTTTTGCAAGATATTAACTATTTACTGTGACATACAGAACATCAGGCCAAGGACTAGACACATCCCATAAAAACAGCACAGAGCAGAAAAAATTATCATCTCTTATGGCCGGGTGCTGAAAATTCATAGTCTTGTCGGTCTCAATAATGACCTGTTGATGGCATGTGATTAATCAATGTGTGAAAAATACAGTGTCTGGTTGGTTGATGCAAAAGTCTACAGCAATTGTTTGATCTGTTAATTATTTACCAGATAATTCTGGTACATGCTATTCCTTTTCATTACATTTGTACTTGAATGATGATTTAATACTACAATCAAAATGCATAAATCGTATGAATTTATTAAATACACACATGTGTGTATCATGGGTGATTGACATAGTCAATTAGTCATACATAAAAACCTCTCCAAAGCGTAAACTCCTTTCAGCTGGTATTTTTCCCCGTTTCCAACCTCACTCAGTTTAGAGCAATGCCATTGTATATATCTTTGAAAGGGGACCACCTGAGGATGATTTCTATGAGGTTTGATCAAAATCCATTGAGCAGTTTAGGAGGAGAGTTGTTTTAAGAAATTGTTGACGACACACACAACTGACGACGGAGAAAGGGCTGTTCCAATACATGTAGCTCAACTTGACATTTCATTCAGTTTTATTTTATTTTGGCTACTGATGACAACAATGAATTATGATAGAATAACATCTCCTTGCAGGTTGTTCGGGTGCAGTGCCCAGAAACTGGAACTAAAAGGATAGATACTAAAGGAAATGAAAGTGTAGCAGTGTTCCTAGACAAGGTAATAAACAATTCTAGCTTCATAATACATGTACATGTATAACCATTTCCTTATTTAATATTCATGTAAGAAATAATTACATCATGAATATTTATAAGCTGATTTTTATACCCCCACAAAGTTTTTGGGGTGTATACTGGAGTCACCATCATGTCCGTCCGTCTTTTCGTCCAGCTTGTCCGGATCATAACTTCCAAAGTATAAAGCTATTGACTTCAAACTTCATATACAGATAGAACACATTGACCGCAAGTGCAGTGCACAAGGTTCGTAACTCTGTCTTCAGTATTTTTTGAGTTATTGCCCTTTGTTATTTTTCTCAAAATCTGGCTTGTCCGCATCATAACTTTCAAAGTATAAAAGCTATTTACTTCAAACTTCATATACAGATAGAACACATTGACCACAAGTGCAGTGCACAAGGTCCATAACTCTGTCTTCAGTATTTTTGGAGTTATTGTCCTTTGTTATTTTTCTCTGGACTCAGAATCTGGCTTGTCTGGATCATAACTTTCAAAGTATAAAAGCTATTGACTTCAAACTTCATATACATATAGCACACAAGGTCCATAACTCTGTCTTCAGTATTTTTGGAGTTATTACCCTTTGTTAATTTTGTCAAAATCTTTATTTCTTTAACCCCCATCTCTGTGTCAAATGTGCTAGTGGGGGTATTAATCACCTTTAGTGGTAGTTCTAGTTTTATAATGACATACCGGTATGCACACAGGAATTGTTGGTATTGGTAGAAATTGTAAAGTCAGTTCTATTACGATTTCAAAAGCAAAGAGAGCAAACCCTGATCAGACGGCTCGTACGGGAGTTGTCTGATCTATGTGTACTCTCTTTGCAAAGGTGCAAAAAGCATTTATATGAAAGAAATGGATAAATGGTTAGATGCATGGCTTCGGTACAACTATGAGTATTAATATATTAATTTTTATGTCCCCGCCATTAGGTGACGGAGGCATTAAGTTTTACCCTTGTCCATCCCGTCCGTCCGTCCGTATGAAGTTTTCGTAAAGGATTTCTTGGCTTGTGTAAGGTGGAATGATTTGATATTTGGTCTGAAGCATTATCATAGTGAGCTGTAACATGACAAAAAATTTCGTCAAAAGATTTCTTCGCCCATGTAAGCTGCAATGATTTGATATTTGGTCTGAAGCATAATCATAGTAAGTTGTACTGTGTCTCCCCTTTTCAGGTCTGTCGTTCATCTACTTCCTGTTTGCGTGCGGAGGCATCCGTGTCCCATGGACACATTTTCTTTTATTTTTATATACATAAAGAAGATGTTTAAAAATCTACCGTACGCAATGTTCGTTAACATAAAACAACTTGGAAAATAGCCATGAAGTTACACTTATTGAGCTTTGTATTAGAAATTTTAGAAATATCAGACTGACTTATAGATTAACTCTACATAGCAGTTATATAAAGTAAATGATATAATGTGATTATTTGGTTTGTCATGGACAATGCAGCTCATTGTAGTGAAAAACAAAAAATCACTGTTACATAATTATTTTGACGAGGAGTAAATTTCATAAATGGTAAATAAGGGATATGTACATGTATGCTTAGTAATGCAGTGTGAGAAAGTTGCTTATCTATGCTGTGAAATCAACTTTGTTTAAATTTTTTTACAGATACAGAAGGCTTTTGAACTTGGAGACATAGGATGGAATGTTTTCAAAACTCGAGAGAAAAAAGATGCAGTCAGGAATTCAAGATCAAAGACAGTTGATTCCTACAAAATAAAGTGAGATGGCTTGTCATTTGTAGTTCACCTTAGCATGAAGTGCTTGAGGTGGGCTTTTAGGATTGTCGCCCTTTGTCCATCCATACTTATTTTAGTAAAATTAATTTATGAACACTCTAGCACCTACAATTCAAAAGAAATCTCAGCCAAACTTGGTATTCATATGTTTTGCCATAAAATCTTGGTCAAGATTATGGGTTAATGTTATGTATTACAAATTTGTTTATATGATGAACAGAAGTATATCGTACCAAATACCAATCGAATAAGTGCTGGAGAAGGCAAAACTTCCATGTGTTTGATACTGATGACCCGATGTTATTTGCCGATATATGAGTATTTTTTTCAGGTCACATTCTAGTCTTGTAGCTGTTTTAACATGAGTCAATAATATTTTGTTGTACAAAGAAAGGTATAAGCATCGACAAAAACAGTTTATTTTGTATCACATGGGGCATTTTTCGACATAAGTTCAAATTGACAATCTTCATAAGAATGAATGAACATAACAAATACCATGTTTTATGATGTTATTGAAAATATGTTTATTGTACCAGGGACTATCAATTTAAGTTATGATGATTTATAAAAAATATGACATTTTTATCTTATTAACATACTAGTAACCATAATTTTCAAGCAGTCTTAATCAAACTTGGTTATAAAGTGTATAGCCAGGTTTGATTATGGGCAGAGTTTAATAGTAGGTTCAGAGTCACCCATCCTTGATATATTACAAACTGACAATTTGAGCTTGTGAACTCTAGCACTAATTCTCAAGCCGTCATAATCAAACTTTGTAGTCAAGTGTATTGCCTTAAAATCTCAAAATTGCTTTTGGACAAACTCTATTATGGATGTCCAGAATTTATTAGGAATGGCATATTAGCTTGTAAACACTCCAGAACCAACAGTTCTAAAACAATCTTAATCAAACTTGGAAATCAAGTGTATAGCCATAGGGCCTCATTTTAGGTAGATTATGAGTTGATCCAGAGTCACTACGATTTATGAATATTTTTTTTTTATATAGCTTGTGAGGGCTCTAGCGTCATGTGTATAGCCATAAAATCTTAGGTCAAAATTTAATTCATAGGTCTGGAGTTATATCAAGTAAGAGGGCCAAGATGGCCCTTAATCGCTCACCTGATTACAATAGATTTAAGATTATAGCTGGGTAGCCCCGGGCTGGGGCCAGTATTGACCTAAGGGACAATATTTGAACAATGTTGTTAGTGGATCATGAGCATTACTGTGGTTTTGGAGAACAAGATTTTCAAAGATTTAGAATATTGATTTTATCAAGACAATCATTCTGACCAATGAAGATTGGACTAAAAAAGATTAATGTGCACTCTAGAGTGATTTTTGTAAGAGTTGACCTAATAATGTACTTTTTGATCCCACCCCACCCATGATCAAACTCAACCAAGATATGACCCCACATAACCCACTTTCAAACTCCTCCAAGATTTTATCAGGACAATCATTCTGACCAATGAAGATTGGACAAAAAATGTGCACTCTAGAGTGTTCACAAGGTGTTCCTACTATTTGACCTAGTGACCTAGTTTATAACCCTGCATGCCCAAATTTCAATCTTGTCCGAGATTTTGTCAAGACAATCATTCTGACCAAGTTTCATGAACATTTGACAAAAAATGTGACCACTAGATTGTTCACATGGTTTTTCTACTTTTTATACGCCCGTTTGAAAAAACGGGACATACATGTATTATGGAATGGCATTGTCTGTCTGTCTGTCTGTAACATCTCTAACTCAAGTTCGGCTGGGTGGATCGTTCTCCAGTCCCGGTTCGTATATCCAAGGTCAAGGTCGCATAATTAGACTTAGAATTTGCGTTTAGCAAATATGTTAAATGTCAGTCTGTCTGTAACATCTCCAACTCAAGTTCTTCTTGATGGATCCTTCTCAAATTTAACCACAATGTTTATCTGGACATGCTACAGTAGCATGGGTGTGTCCCGTTATGTATATCCAATGTCAAGGTTGCACAATCAGACTTTGAATTTGCGTTTAGCATTTGCGTTAAGCAAATATGTTAACCTCAATTTATGTCGAAAGTCCACTTATTTACATAACCCTTTGAGATAAAGCTTTGAAACTTGGAAAATTTGTTCATCATCACAAGCCTCATCTGTAGTCAAGAGTACATAACTCTGTCAAGCATTTTGACAGAATTATGGCCCTTTTTAACTTTGAAATTTTGGCTAAGGTTTTTGTTAAAGTCCACCTATTTACATAACCCTTTGAGAGAAAGCTTTGAAACTTGGAACACTTGTTCACCATCACAGGCTTCACCCGTAGACAATAGTACATAACTCTGTCAAGCATTTTGACAGAATTATGACCCTTTTTAACTTAGAATTTTTGGTTACGGTTAAAGTCCATCTATTTACATAACCCTTTGAGACAAAGCCTTGAAACTTGGAACACTTGTTCACCAGCGCAATCATCATTTGTGGGCAAGAATACATAACTCTGTCAAGCATTTTGACAGAATTACGTCCCTTTTTATTTTACTATTTTTGTTTAATCTTTTTGTTTAAGTCCAATTACTTACATAACCCTTTGAGATAAAGCTTTGGAACTTGGAACATCGCACATTTGATATTAGAATTTGCGTTTAACAAATATGTTAACCTCAGTTTATGTTGAACAAGGCCTCGACAGGCGTATATTATGCCCACTGGCACTCTTTTTAATCTAGTGACCTATTTTTGACCCCATGTGACCCACTTTCAAACTCGTCTGAGATTTTATCAAAACAATCAATCTGATAAAGCTTCATGAAGATTTGTCTAAACACACCTCTACAGTGTTCACAAAGTTTGCCTTCTATTTGACTTAGTGACCTAGTTTTTTTACCCAAAATGACCCATTTTCAAACCAGTCTGAGATTTTATCAAGACAATCATTCTGATAAAGCTTCATGAAGATTTGGCTAAAAACACCTCTACAGTGACCTAGTTTTTGACCCCACATGACCCACTTTCAAACTCGTCAAAGATTTTATTAGAACAATCATTCTGACAACGTTTCATGAAGATTGGGCTACAAATATGACCTAGAGTGTTTATGACCTAGTGACCTAGTTTTTAACCCCACATGACCCACTTTCGAAATCAAGACAATCATTCTGACCAAGTTTCATGAAGATTGGACTGAAATTGTGATCACTAGAGTGTTCACAAGCAAATTGTTGATGACGGACGATGCACATACGCACTCCAGATGCCGTACATTGAAGTCTCACAAAAGCTCACCAAAGCTCAGGTGAGCTAAAAAAGCATAGGATATTTTGTGAACACTTTACACCCTCAGTTCTCAAACCATCTTGATTGAACTTGGTAGTCAGTTGTATGATGCTAAGATTGATTACAGACAAGATCTGATTGCTAGGTTGAAATGTATGTACCCTTTAGTTAAAATAGCCTACATGTAATGTAACTAGTTTTTATACGCCCACCTAATAAAGGTGGTCGTATATTGTCGTGGCCCTGTCCGTCCGTCCGTTCGTTCGTTCGTTCGTTCGTTCGTTCGTTCGTTCGTTCGTTCGTTCGTTTGTTCGTTCGTTCGTTCGTCCGTCAACATTTTGTTTGTCCGCTGTTTTCTGGGAAAACTATTTGACAGATATTAATGAAACTTCACACATATGTTAAATGCATCAAGATCTGAAGCTGAGTTGATTCTGAGATTCATTTGATATTTCATTTCAGAGTTATGGCCCTTGTCCTTAAAAAATATGCAAAGTTTGTCCGCTGTTTTCTGGGAAAACTATTTGAGAGATATTAATGAAACTTCACACAAATGTTTAATGCATCAAGGTCTGAAGCTGAGTCGATTCTGAGGTTCATTTGATTTTTCGTTTTGGAGTTATAGCCCTTTTACTTAAAAAATACTGCAAATACATGCAAATAGTTTGTCCGCTGTTTTCTGGCAAAACTATTTGACAGATATTAATGAAACTTCACACAAATGTTTAATGCATCAAGATTTGAAGCTGAGTCGATTCTGAGGTTCATTTGATTTGTCTTTTCAGAGTTATGGCCCTTGTCCTTAAAAAATATGCAAATAGTTTGTCCGCTGTTTTCTGGGAAAACTATTTGAGAGATATTAATGAAACTTCACACAAATGTTTAATGCATCAAGATCTGAAGCTTTGTCTATTCTGAGGTTCATTTGATTTGTCGTTTCGGAGTTATGGCCCTTTTACTTAAAAAATAATGCAAATACATGCAAATAGTTTGTCCGCTGTTTTCTGGGAAAACTATTTGACAGATATTAATGAAACTTCATACAAATGTTTAATGCATCAAGATCTGAAGCTGAGTTGATTCTGAGGTTCATTTGATTTCTCATTTCAGAGTTATGGCCCTTGTCCTTAAAAAATATGCAAATAGTTTGTCCGCTGTTTTCTGGGAAAACTATTTGAGAGATATTAATGAAACTTCACACAAATGTTTAATGCATCAAGATCTGAAACTGAATTGATTCTGAGGATCATTTGATTTTTCGTTTCAGAGTTATGGCCCTTGTCCTTAAAAAATAATGCAAATAGATTGTCGGCTGTTTTCTGGGAAAACTATTTGAGAAATATTAATGAAACTTCACAAAAATGTTTAATGCATCAAGATCTGATGCTGAGTCAATTTTGAGGTTTATTTGATTTTTTGTTTCGTAGTTATTGCCCTTTTACTTAAAAAAAAATGCAAATATATGCAAATAGTTTGTCCGCTGTTTTCTGGCAAAACTGTTTGACAGATATTAATGAAACTTCATCCACATGTTTAATGCATCAAGACCTGAAGCTAAGTCGATTCTGAGGATCATTTGATTTGTTGTTTCGGAGTTATGGCCGTTGCACTTTACAAAAATCTGCAAAAATGAGGATTAGCTGTAACTTTTTCATTTAATAAGATATTCACTTCATTTTTTTTAAAAAATAGTATCACCTTAATATGGAAATCAAGATCTGAAGCACAGATTAGAAAATGTCTACACTTATAAGGCATGTTGAATCAGAGAAAGTTTGCAAGTGGGCGTATTATGTACCGTATGCGGTACTCTTGTTTGACATGGTGCAAACTTTGCTAACAGAGCTCAAAAGCATATTCCACATATTCATTTTTAGTGAAGCTATGATTAGAAATTACATTGTATTAGTATGTACTATGCATCAACAGTTTGTAACTCATTCTGAATAATTATTACCAAGAATATCTTGATTCTGATTGTAAGATAATGTAAACCACAATGAAACACTAAGATATGATATAATAACCTCATTTTATTTCAGACATGGTGATATGCTGTTCCTGTTCAGATCAGCGACCTATGCAGGGGACAGACCTGGCAGTAGTGATGGTAGTGTAGATACAAGCCCATTTTCCAACACTGTGGTGGAGGATGAGGTGGATCAGCTGCTGTATAAGGAAGATGGCAAGATACACAGGAAAAGAGATGAACAGTTGTATGTATTCTGTATTCGATACTAACATGATTTTAGCACAGTGATGTAGTTTTGCAACCTGGTAGGTTTGAAACCTACACATCAAAAGCAGAAAGAATATAAGACTGCATAAGCAAACATTCAAGCATGAGTCATTCTATTATTTCATTGTGTTAAAGTCATAAAATGGTCAGAGGGATATAGCATTGCAACTGAATGTCATTTTGTCTTTCCATCATAGTCCATCATAGTTGGGGGGTTTTCTGCATTGTTTACAGATATTCAACTGAAACGAAATTTGGTATATGATTGAATATGAGTTACATATTGAATAATTTCAAGGGAGTTATGGCCCTTTGACTTTGAAAATTTCATTTTAATTACTACAATTTCGTTATTCTGATTTGTTTTTGCAATGCTTACAGATATTGATTTTGTTCGGCTTAAGAGTAATGGTTTGGAATTTGAAAAATTCTTGGAATTCTCAATGACATTATTAATCATACAATGTTATGTAAAATATTCAAACCTTACCTCTGGAATAATTTTTTGCAAGGGGATATTTGCGATATATTTTTTACTTTATTAATTGAAAACATGAAACATCTTATGAATTTTCTTGTCATCTTTGCCTGAAATTTTGACATACATTCAATCATTAATTTAGCCTGTCTCTACTTGATAGTGCCAAATGATTGGTTGAGCAAAATGTTCCGATACCCATTAATTAATTGACAAGAAAAACTTTAGTTACGAGTACAACCTGTCTATAGTGACCACTTAACAAACGTGGGTCACGGTGGGTGTCTTTAAAAATAGGTGACTAGTTAATGTAGAAGAAAAGAAATACAGCTCTCTGCATACCTTTCCACTGCATGAAGCTACCACCTACCTTACAGGCCCAACATTAGACTTCTTTCAAGTGACCAGTGTGAAGAGGTTCAATTCCATTTTATAATAGAGCATTACTTACAATTGATATGTTTTGTTTTCGTGCAGATGCCATCATGGACCTTCAGGCAAATGTTTACACTGTGTTCCTCTTGAGGTAAAGACAGATTTCTGATATTTTTAGCTTACCTGAGCATATGCTCAGGATGATTGTTGTCCATCTGTTAATCCCCCTTTAGATTTACTCTTTGGATGCTAAGTAATTTTTCATCTGCAACAATTGTCATCTGCTTCAATTCTTAAAATAAAATTTCTCTCATTTCATTATAAAATATATATGGCCAAAGTGTCCAAAAGTTTGGATCTTGATCCTGACACCGCATTATGCAGCATCTCATCTGTACCCTGTTTGCATTGGTAATCACGGTTATGCTGCTAACATGCAATGAGTTAAACTTTAGAGAAATGTTTTTGACAAGTGTTATTTTTAGCTCGTCTTGTTTCGAAGATCACTTGGTCGTCGTCGTCGGTGTGCGAAAACTTTAATGTAGCTCATTACTTGAAAAGTATAAGAGGTATCAACATGAAACTTAATAGGTGGGTAGATCTCATTGAGGAGAAGGCCTCTACATAAGAACCATAAATCTTGATTCAAATTTTTTGGAGTTTTTCGATGGCCTACGGCAAGCATCTTTTTAATGGTTGGTTTGTTTGTACCTTTGTGAAATGTTTCATAATTTTTAGCTCACCAGAGCACAAAGTGCTCAGGGTGAGCTTTTGTGATCGCCTGATGTCTCGTCCGTCGGCGTTAGTCGTGCGTCATCAACAATTTGAACCTTTAAAAATCTTCTCCTCAGAATCTACAGTGTTCTCAGCTTTCATTTTTGGCACAAAGCATCACCTATAGGTCCTCTACAAAAGTTATATAAATAATGCCCCTGGAGTCAAAATTGGCCCCACCCTGGGGGTGTCCAGTTTTCAATAGAAACATAAAGTGAAAACTTTTAAAATCTTCTCCTCTGAAACTGGAAGGTTCTCAACTTTCATATTTGGCAAATAGCATCATATTCACATCCTATACGAAAGTTATATAAATTATACCCCTGGGGTCAAAATTGGCCGGCCCCAGGGGTGGCCAGTTTTTTGAAGCAGACTGTTGTTTAATTTTCTTTAGCTTAGTGCTGGGTTCACTAGTTATAAGCATAAGGAAAGCTTAAACATCTACTTGTCAAAAACTACAAGTCCCAGAGCTTAGATATTTGGTGTATAGATTTACTTAGTATATCTTTATAAATTTTGTAAATATCATAGTTCTGAGGTTAAATTTGGCCCTGCCCTGCCCTTTGGGTTATACTTTATAATAGACTTCTACAGTCTTAGGGTTTCCCATAATCTTGGACTCCAGATAGCCTGGGTTAGTGTTATGCAATTATTGGAGAGGTCAAGTTCCTGTTCACTGTTATGTTGTCTGCTGCAGAATTATTGTCTGTTCACACTGTTTTTAACCCATTCCTCATAGGCTATTTTTAGATCCTACCTCTTTGAATAAATCTACCTAAAACGAGCATTAATTAGAGAAAAGGAAAATTTCAAAATTGTGTAGATTTGAAACCATTGTGATAAATAGAGCATTTGCTCCTATGGGGCAAATGCTCTATTTACCACAATGGTTTCATAAATTGACTATTACAGAGGCATAGAAAGGTGCATTTATGGAAGAAAGGGTTAATGTATATCAATCTTACAATTAACTCTCTTGTACAAACCACATATGAAGTTCACATATGCATCAGATCAGAATCCAAACTGTGTGCTATTTAGAAATCACCTCTTAAACTGGAATTTCTCAGCTTTGGCACACATCATCATCTTGAGGTCCTCTACAAAAATATATGAATTATGCCCCTGGGTTCAAATGAAGCCCTGCCCCAGGGGTGGTAAGTTTTCTATAGGAACATAGTGAAACGTTTGAAAATCTTCTCCTCTGATTGTCTGGTGAGCAATATCAGGGCCATCATGGCCCTCTTGTTGTTGACATGTCTTGATTTGTAACCAAAAATATTACTCTTTAAATAGAAATGACACGACAAGTATATCATTTGTGCTGTATTTATAGTGAAGTCATTTTTATTTTGTTTCCTCCACTTAAGGCAGCATTTGTCCATTCGTCTAAGTGTTTTTGAGTGCTGGGTTATACATAAATGGATCTGACATGAATTGGCACAGATGTTTATCAGATGGATACAGTGTTTTGCAACAAGACTCAGACACCTTAGGTCAAGATCAGGCATTGATAGACACAACGTATGGAATAATAAACTGCCTGTTTGTATCTGCACTGTAACTCATGTCATTCATAAATGATTTATAAATTAATTGCCACAGATGATAGACATGCAACATGCAAGACTCGGGCTCCTGACGTCAAGGTCACATTTACATGGACAAGTGTTTTTAAATATTGCTCACTTTAGTATCTGTTCTTTTACTCTGTCATACAAGAAAGAATTTGAATTAAACTGTATGGTTAAATTGAACTGTTGGAGATGACAGGTTGTGCAAACAAGAATCAGAGGTCAAGATGAAAGTCACACAATATAGATTTTTCTGTAGCTCCAATCACTTGCCTTTCTTTTTTCAGCCCTTTGATGAGACATATCTAAAAACCTGTGACCCACCAATCAAGTATTTATCCTTTCATTCATATCTCAGGAAGTTAACCAGTGGAGTAGACAAGTAAGTGCCAAATGCAGTGTCTAACATTTTTCCATTGTTATATAACTTAATACAAATGAGTATTATTTTACCCCTGCTTCACCAAGTGAAGTGGGGGCTATATATAGAAATCACACATTTTGTCCAGTGTCCCCCATACCTTTTCTTGTGATTAGCATTAATACCCTTGACCAAACATTACTAAATTTTATCAGTAGTTGCATAGGCATGAAATCTTGGCCAAATTTGATAGCCATCAATATTGTGTAATTCAGGCAGGAGTCTTGATTGTCAAAATTTCCTAATATTGGTGCTGTCCTCTCAATACAGTGACAATGCTTTATATATTATTAATACCAATTATTACCAGACTTGGTCTGACAGTAGTTATACAGGCAAAATGTCTTGGTAAGTTTCAGGGGTGAGAATAAGCCTGAATACAGAGATTTACATGAAGGGTAAAGGGGGCCTTGTCAGGTCCGCTCTTGTGGTCCCTTATTATATTCTATCTCCTCTAATATCAGCTTTTAATGCGGGCTCTGATGTTAGTCACCTTTTATTTTAGTTTCCCACCAGCCACCAGAGGGGGACTATCAGTTTGCACTCTCTATCCATCCGTCTTTTGGTCTAGATAGTATCTCCATAAACCACTTGGTTTCCAAATATCTTGTGTGGATGCATCTTGGGAAGAAAGATTGTCACATACTACTTTAGTGTCTCTTTGACCTTTACCTTGATCTCCCAGGTTCCTGCACTGTTATCTTGAAATTTGATCACTCAGATAAGCAATCATCTTCAAAATGAATTTACTGATCTGATCACACTGTATATCGACCATTAATAAAAAGTTATATAACATCGCTTATATACACTTGTGGTATCAATAAAAATATTCCCTTTTAGTCCACATCCATCTCAAGGATGATAACTAAGGGTAGTCTCCGTTGGGGACGATGGATTGATTGACAGTACTTGCTTGTTTACTTTCTGTGAGAGCAGACGTCACATGACGATCATGTTACAGTACTTCATTTGCATTTAGCGGACAATCTGGTCAACTAGGGATTCCGATGGTAAATTTTTATGCCCCCCAGATCAAATCTGGGGGGCATATTGTTTTTGCCCTGTCTGTTTATCTGTTTGTCCGTTTGTCTGTTTGTTTGTTTGTCAGCAACTTTAACATTGGTCATAACTTTTGAGCCAGTACAGATAGCGACTTGATATTTGGCATGCATATGTATCTCATAAAGCCGCACATTTTGAGGGGTGACATGTCAAGGTCATCCTTCAAGGTCAGAGGTCAAATATATGGGTCAAATCACCGACTTTAACATTGGCCATAACTTTTGGACCAGTAGAGATAGAGACTTGATATTTGACATGCTTGTGTATCTCATGAAGCTGCACATTTTGAGGGGTGACATGTCAAGGTCAAGGTCATCCTTCAAGGTCGGAGGTCAAATATATGGGTCAAATCAAGGTCAAGGTCAAGGTCATCCTTCAGGGTCAAAGGTCAAATTGTCTGATTTTTTGGCTGTAACTTTAACACAACCTTAACATTGGTCATAACTTTTGAGCCAGTACAGATAGAGACTTGATATTTGGCATGCATATGTATCTCATAAAGCCGCACAATTTGAGGGGTGACATGTCAAGGTCAAGGTCATCCTTCAAGGTCGGAGGTCAAATATATGGGTCAAATCACCGACTTTAACATTGGCCATAACTTTTGGACCTGTACAGATAGAGACTTGATATTTGGCATGCTTGTGTATCTCATGAAGCTGTACATTTTGAGGGGTGCCATGTCAAGGTCAAGGTCATTCTTCAGGGTCAAAGGTCAAATTGTCTGTTTCTTTGTCTGTAACTTTAACATTGGTCATAACTTTTGAGCCAGTACAGCTAGTGACTTGATATTTGGCATGCATATGTATCTCATAAAGCCGCACAATTTGAGGGGTGACATGTCAATGTCAAGGTCATCCTTTAAGGTCAGAGGTAAAATATATGGGTCAAATCACTGACTTTAACATTGGCCATGACTTTTGGACCAGTAGAGATAGAGACTTGAAATTTGGCATGCTTGTGTATCTCATGAAGCTGTACATTTTGAGGGGTGCCATGTCAAGGTCAAGGTCATTCTTCAGGGTCAAATGTCAAATTGTCTGTTTCTTTGTCAGTAACTTTAACATTGGTCATAACTTTGAGCCAGTACAGATAGAGACTTGATATTTGGCATGCATATGTATCTCATAAAGCCGCACATTTTGAGGTGTGACATGTCAAGGTCAAGGTCACCCTTACAGGTCAGAGGTCAAACATATGGGTCAAATTACCGACTTTAACATTTGCCATAACTTTTGAACCAGTACAGTTAGAGACTTGATATTTGGCATGCTTGTGTATCTCATGAAGCTGCACAGTTTGAGGGGTGACATGTCAAGGTCATTTTCAGGGTCAAAGGTCACCAACTTCAAATTGGCCATAACTTTTGAACCAATAGAGATAGAGTCTTGATATTTGGTATGCATGTGTATCTCATGAAGCTGCACATTTTGAGGGACAACATGTTAAGGTAAAGATCATCTTTTAGGGTCAAAGGTCACCGACCTTAACATTGGCCATAACTTTTGAACCTGTAGATACAGACTTGATATTTGGTATGCATATGTACCTCATGAAGCTGCACAGTTTGGGTGACATGTCAAGGTCAAGGTCATCTTTCAGGGTCAAAGGTCACCGACTTTAACATTGGCCATAACTTTTGAACCAGTAGAGATACAGACTTGACATTTGGTATACATGTGTATCTCATGAAGCTGCACAGTTTGGGGGTGACATGTCAAGGTCAAGGTCATCTTTCAGGGACAAAGGTCACCGACTTTAACATTGGTCATAACTTTTGAACCAGTAGAGATATCAGACTTGATAGTTGATATACATGTGTTTCTCATTTGGCTGCACAGTTTGAGGGGTGACATGTCAAGGTCATCTTTGAAGGTCAAAGGTCATTATCATTGGCCATAACGTTTGAACCAGTAGATATACAGGTATACTGGTATGCATGTGTATCTCATGAAGCCGCACAGTTTGAGGGGTGACATGTCAAGGTCAAGGTCATCCTTCATGGTCAAAGGTTACCAACTTTTAACATTGGCCATAACTTTTGAACCATTAGAGATACAGACTTGATATTTGGTATGCATGTGTACCCCATGAAGCTGCACAGTTTGAGGGGTGACTTGTCAAGATCAAGGTCATCCTTCAGGGTCAAATATCATATCGAGGGGGCATAGTGTTTCACAAACACATCTTGTTTTTAGTGCATCCCGACTTGTTTGCTAGTGGTTTAAAACCATCTATTGACTTAACATTGACCTTTTCAATTTTTCACAAGGCAAAGTGATGCTGACATGTAATGGGGCATTAAATTAACTCCAGCAATGAGAAACAGCTCTGATTCACAGATAATTTTCTATAGCAGACAACAAACAGCAATGAACAGAGAAACAAAATTTGTCTTACTCATGGGTTTTCTATTATTAAGAAGTCATTCTGCTAACATGGCTGTTGACATTCTTGTTCCCACGATACCCTCGTATACTTGGAATATGCTTCCCTCCCAGACTACTAAAATTATAATAAATTAAGAAATGACAGAAAATGATTGAAAATTACCAAAATGATTGAAAACCGTGAAATGTTCTCTTATTGTTCTTTCGTGAACTTAAAATATTAGTTATCAAATAGCATATTGTAGTTTGCTCAAAATTGTTTTAATTATAAATACTTAGACAACTAGTCAGCAGTTTGTGTACATGAATGTGTCGGCTTGTTACAGGGGTAAATTTGCCAACCTTGAGCATGTGAGTTGTAAAATTAAGGAAGGATGTAAAGAGCACCCACCATGGCCGGGTGGAATATGTACAAAGTGTCAGCCTACAGCACTTACACTTAACAGACAGGTGAGCTAATGGTTTATCTTTTAATTTGCATCCTAATCTAATCATCTAATCTATCTCCTTTAAATCATGTTCAATTTATTGAAATTATGCTCCCACCAATAATGGTATGAGCTAATAGTGTTATCCTTGTGTGTATGTTTGTGTCTGAGCCAATAAATTTGTTATGCATAGTGGGATTTTAAAATAATTATGTCTCCTGAACAAAGTGGGGGCACATATTGTGTTTTCTCTGTTTCTTCTTTGTATTATTATTCTTTCCCGATTCTTAGCTCTTCTTCTTCCGCCTTGAACATGTCTGACACATTTTTTGGTAAGTAGTAGTCTGATCGTAATGAAACTTCATATGAACATTGCTGGTTATGTGCATTCTGCTTTTAGTTTTTTAAATGTTGCCATGGTAACCGAATTATGGGCTCTGATTGGTTGAAATTTAGATATTGTTCGACTTTGCTGAATATTGGTGTGATGAGGAATTTGGTTACCCCAAACTCAGTCATAGGTGTTTCGAAAGAATTGATTACCATGGTAAAGGTGTGGTGGCCTCTAATTGGTAGAAATTTAGGTATTGTTAGATTTTGTTGAAAATTGGTAAGTAGGGGTAAATGGGTACTCCAAACTTAATTGCAGGTGTTTCAAGGGTGTTGGTTGCCATGGTAACCCAATGATGGCCTGTGATTGGTGAATATTTAGATATTTTGCTCATCAATACCTGTTAACCGTTTCTTTTGGGGAACATTCTGTGACGGATTTCATTACAATTAGATCTTGTTTCGCACAAAGATTAACGTAAACATTTATTCCATAAATACGCCTTTCTACACCTTTGCAAACAGAGTAGACCTAGATCAGATGGCTCCTATATGATTCTGATATAATGTAGATCTGATTTTACAGTTTCTGCCGTGTCCAAAAATTCTTGTGTCCGGTTGCTATTATGATAATTATACCCCCACAAATTATATTACCGCAAACTTGTTTGAGGGGGTATACTAAAATCACCCTGTCCGGCAGTCGAGTGGGCAGTCAGTTGGTCTGTCCGCATTTGAATATGGGAAGTTGATGTCGCAAACTCCTCTTTCAGTTTTAAAGTACTGAATTAATATTTGGTATAAATAATAACCACGAGTGGTAGATGTGCAAGACGTAAAAATGTGTTTACTGCTGGCCATTGCAGAATTATCTCCCCCTGAACTTTGAGTAATTTTTGTCATTTTGGCATGAAACATGGGGAGTTGTTGTTGCGAACTCCTCCTTCAATTTGAAAGTTATTGAATTGATACTTACCATACATGATATACACTAATAGTACATGTGGAACACAATTTTCCTGTGTTTAGTGGCAGGCATTACAGAATTATCTCCACTTGAACTTTGAGTATATTTGTCATTTGGTCCTGTGACATGGGTTGTTGGAGTCACAAACTAGGATTTGCAATCAAGGCTGCTGTGCAGGGTTATTCATCACCTTTAGTGATAGTTCTAGTTAATCTGATTAATTTTCATGATGTCATTATTTCTTATATGAATTTCCATAGAGTAAAGGGTTAAGGATTGGTCTTGGAGATGAACTTCATGTATGTCACTACCTTAAAGGTCAAGGTTACATGGAGGATTCATTTTCATGACTTTCTGTACAATGTAATGTATGATCCATTATTAGTGTGTTGGCCATAGCTTTGTTATACCCCCACAAATGTTCAGGAAAGAATATAATAAGAGTCATCATGTCAGTGAGTCCATTAGTTTGTCTGTCCCTCAGATACGGGGCTAGATTTCCTTTCCTTAACCCTTTCATATAAACATGTTTTCACGCATTTACAAACAGAGTAGATACAGATCAGACAGCTCCTATAGGAGCTCTCTGATCAGAGTCTGCTGTATTTGCTAATGGAATTTGATAGATTTGTTTCTTTACTTTCTAAAATGGCTACACTGTTCTACCTTCCATATTTCATTGTAACTATTTCGTCCATGAATATTCAGTAGATATTGAAATTTGGAGTTAAATAAGGACACGAGAGGCAGGACTAGATTTCGTTATTACATGTATATATATAATATCTATTTAGAAAACCTTTAAAAATCTCCAAAACCGGTGGTCCAATTTGAATGGAATTTGGTAGGAATATTTGCCTTCAGACCTTTATCAAAATTGCTGAAACCATGCTGATATCTGAACAAGCCATGGGCACCAGGGTGGAGCATAACTACCTCTTCAAAACCAGTGGTGAAATTTGAATGGTATTTGGTAGGAATAGTCTTCTAATGACGCTTTATAAAAGTTGCTAACACCAAGTTAATATGCAGATTTTTTTTTATTAGAATTACTAAAACCATGCTGTTATCTGATATAACATGGCTTCCAGGGTCGGAGCTAAATTTCCTTATATGACTATAGGGAAAACTTTAAAAATATCCTCCAATATTGGTGTCGAATTTGCATGGCATTTGGTAGGAGTATTCGCCTGGTGACCATTTACCAACATTGCTAAAATCAAGTTTATATGCAAGAAAACATGGCCACCATGGTCAAGGCATAGCTAAATTTTTATATATGTCTGTCCAATGTAGATGGCATTTGGTAGGAATAGTCACCAGATGGCTCCTCATCATAATTGCTAAAACAATTTTGTTATCTGAAAAAACATGGCCACCGTGTGTAGGGCTCATTTTCTTATATGGCTATAGTGAAAACCTACTTCTCCAAATCTTGTAGTCCAGTTTTAATAGTATTTGGTAGGAATAGTCCTCTGGTAACCGTATTGAGAATTAATGGCTACCATACATTTTAAATAAATTGAATAATCTTCAGTTGAACAAATTAAAAATATCGGTACTCTGACCCTCTTATCTTCATTTTTCGGAGGTGGTTGTGACTAGTCTCTATCTATCTAGATATCTAGTCTGTAGATATCTAGATCACTGTGTCTCTGTTTAGTGCTACAATTATTAGGTGAGCAATTTAGAGCCTTCATGGTCCTCTTATTTAAAATGGTATAGAATCAGATATATATTATTCCATAAGCAAACGCAGCAGATTCTGATAATATGGCTCCTGCAGTAGCTATCTAATCTGGGTTTACCCTATTGGTAAAAGCGTTAGAAGGAGTGTTTATGGAATATAGGGTTAATGCAGAGTGAAAACAATACAGAAAATTCCAAAGGGAGCTTTTTGCATTACTTCCATCCAGCATTAGGCTATCACCTGTCCTCAAATATATTATCTTTTGAGTGGTCATTGTAGAGTGGTTTTACTGTTTACCCTAATTGCTCATTTCATTTAATTGTATTTAAACAAAGTTTAAGTTATTTAAATGGTACCGAAATGACTTATGCAGACTTACGAGGAGTGTCCCAGAATTACGTAGACTTTCGCATTAATATTTTTTTTATTTATTTAGACATTTGATTCAAACTTGATTAAAAGTGTCTTCAACCTATTTCAAAGAAATGGCAGGTACACTTTTGTTTCTAAGCATATTCGAAACTTGCTTTTTATGTCGTCATAGTAACTATCATTCGAGTAGGCGGGGCAGCTCACTTTTTGTACACTTTTAATTATATTCTACCATTTATATCATCCGTAATTCTTGATCAATACTGATCTGATGTAGTGTGATTATTGAGTGACATCATTTTAACGTATATGGCAAGTTTTAATATCATTACTATTACCGTTATTGTTTACTGATACAAAACAAGAAACAGCTGCTCATAGAAATCACTGAAAAATGATGTCAACAGATTATAACGGAACAGCGCAATATCATCAAGTTCTGTGCAAGCCTCAGGAAGACACCCACCCATACATGTGAAATGCTAGAAGCTGCTAAAATCAAGCCTCCTGTATGTCGAGCTTTGGCTTTTAAGTGACACAAGCGCTTTAGAGGTGGCAGAGAGAATGTAAAAGATGAAGAGGGGCGTGAAAGGAAGATGACTTTGAATCACACATTAATATGGAGCGTCAAGGATGTCTGATACGGATCGACGTTATATCGTTCTTGATATAAGCGACATCACTGGGATGGGATTCGATCAGGAGTGGTACAGGAGTGTGTTTGACCAGTGGATTCTCAGGCATAACAGGTGTATTGACTATGATAGGGACTATATTGAGAAGAGTTGAAGCGGAACATCAGAGCGGAACGTTCTTAAAATTCGGCTGACGTTATGACGTCGTGACGAGCTGCCCGCATATGCTACCCCCTGTGTATGTCAGGTGTACACAGAGACTGATCCAGATGTAGTACAGTTTTGATATTTCATGTACCTATACAATAAAGATACATTGTGATCCTGTCAAAAGTTATTAGTCTCTATGACATGTTTTGTGAAAGTTATGGCAAAAGTCTACGTAATTCTGGGACATCCCTCGTACAAACCCATGGAGAGGGGAGATTGGATGTCCAATTACATGGGGTATATTTTTACAATACAAAACTTTATTTATTTGCTTTTTTCAGCGTTATCGCCATGTAGACTACATTATGTTTGAGAATCCTTCTATTTGTGATCGATTTCTGAACTATTGGCGCAATACTGGTAATCAGAGAATCGGCATCATGTTTGGTCGATACGAGATGCATAAGGACTTCCCTCTGGGGATAAAAGCCATAGTGGCAGCCATCCATGAACCACCACAGGTAAAACAAATGGAAAATATACTATTATACTTGAACATATACAGTAGAACCCCGCTAATGCGACCACTTAATGAATAAACATGAGTGTCTCTATAAGCAGGTGGTTGCTTAATGCAGGGCAAAAGTAATGCAGAAAGCTCCTCTAGGAGCTTTCTGCATTACTTTTGTCCTGCATTAAGCTACCACCTGCATCTAACACCAGAATTATACCTCTTTTAGGTGGTCGCATTAGCGGGATTTTACTGTATATCAAAATGGTTGGACACTATTTTAGTTTAACCCTTTCCATGCTACGTTTCATAGTGGAATACTCCATCATTGCTTATTGGTCAATGAAAGAGTAAAAAATTTGCGAGAGGATTTTGAATGACAAACAGTGCAGATCCTAATCAGAGGGCCCTTGAAATAGCCAAATTTGCCCATTTTAACATTGTTTGCTCTCCAAGTCAACCAGTTTTATATGATCTTCACCAAACTTCCTGAAATTGTATTTGGCTATATTATCTTGCTGAGATTGATTACCAGCCAAATAGCCTTAACCACTTTAGAGTTATGGTCATTGAATTAGCCAAAATTGCCTATTTTAGCTGTATCTGCTCTCTAAGTCAACCAGTTTAATCTGAACTTCTCCAAACTTCATGAAATTGTTTGTGATTATAACATCTTAGCTATGTACGATAACCAGCATTTTAGAGTTATTACCTTTGGATTTGCCAGTATTGCTTTTTTAAGCCTAGTGAGCTCTCTTTAATAGGTCAAATAACTTTTAACAGATCTTTTCTACATAAAATGTGTATTGCCATATTATCTGGGTCAAGATTGATAACCAGGCAAACAAACTAAGGCTTTTCAGATTAGTGACCCTTGAATTAATAAACAGTTGCCATATAACCTTGTCAGCTCTCTAACTCAAAGCATTTATATCATGGCTCTATCTTGATCAGATCAATTTGGTGGATAAGTACATCTTGGGATGATGGAAATTTTGCATACCATTTTCAGGTCACCTTGACCTCTGACCTCAGCTATAGAAATATATGTACTACATTTCTTGAGGTAGAAATGACAAATTTGGTGTGTGAGTACATTTTGAAATGCAGAGTGTCGCATACCATTATCAGGTCGCTTAGACCTTGACCTCAGCTATAGGAAAACCTTGTCGATATGTGCTATATTTCTTGAGGTAGGAATGCTAAAATTGGTGTTGGAGTACATCTAGGGATGGCAGAGTGCCGTGTACCATTATCCTGGTCACTGTGACCTTAACCTTTGACCTCAATGGTTAAAAATGTGTATTTTACATTATGTCCGCATTTTAGCTCAGTAGTTTCTTCTTTAAGGTAACTTTAGTTCAAATTCAGGTCACACTGCAATATTTTAGTTTCATTTAGCAAAGCATGTACAGGCCTGTCTACAAAACACATTTCAATGTCAGTGTTTTGCTTTGGGGGCATTTGTCACCTACTGTGACCCATTTCTTGTTATACCCCTGCAAACTTGTTTGAGGGAGTATATTGTACATGTAATCACCCTGTAGGGCGATTGGTCGGGCAGTTAGTAGGTCGGTCCGTTGGTCGGTCTGTTGGTCGGTCCATCTGCATTTGAACATGGGTAGTTCGTGTCGCAAACTCCTCCTTCAGTTTTAAAATTATTGGATTTATATTTGTTATACACAATAACTACAAATGGTAGATGTGCAAGACACCATTTCCATGCGTTTACCGAAGGTCATTGCAGAATAATATCCCCTTGAACTTTGAGTTTTTTTTGTCATTTTGGCAAGAAACATGGGGAGTTGGTGTTTGGCTGGGTGGATTGTTCTCAAATTTAACCACAATGTTTATCTGGACATGCTACAGTAGCCTGTCCAGTCCCGGTATGTATATCAAAGGTCAAGGTCGCATAATTAGACTTAGAATTTGCGTTTAGCATTCGCGTTTTGCAAATATGTTCAATGTCTGTCTGCCTGTAACATCTCTAACTCAAGTTCTGCTTGATGGATCCTTCTCCATTTTACCACAATGTTTATCTGGACATGCTACAGTAGCATGGGTGTGTCCCGGTATGTATATCCAAGGTCAAGGTCGCACAATTTGCGTTTAGCATTTGCGTTAAGCAAATATGTTAACCTCAATTTATGTTGAAAGTCCACTTATTTACATAACCCTTTGAGATAAAGCTTTAAAACTTGGAACACTTGTTCACCATCACAAGCTTCACCTCTAGGCAAGAGTACGCTGTCAAGCATTTTGACAGAATTATGGCCCTTTTTATGCCCCCCCGATCTAATCTGAGGGGTGACTTGTCAAAGTCAAGGTCATCCTTAAAGGTCAGAGTTAAAATATATGGGTCAAATCACCGACTTTAACATCGGCCATAACTTTTGGACCAGTAGAGATAGAGACTTGATATTTGGCATGCATGTGTAACTCATGAAGCTGCACATTTTGAGGGGTGACATGTCAAGGTCAAGGTCATCCTTCAGGGTCAAAGGTCAAATTGTCTGTTTCTTTGTCTGTAACTTTAACAATGGTCATAACTTTAGAGCCAGTACAGATAGAGACTTGATATTTGGCATGCATATGTATCTCATAAAGCCGCACATTTTGAGGTGTGACATGTCAAGGTCAAGGTCATCCTTAAAGGTCAGAGGTCAAACATATGGGTCAAATCACCGACTTTAACATTGGCCATAACTTTTGAACCAGTACAGATAGAGACTTGATATGTGGCATGCTTGTGTCTCTCATGAAGCTGCACAGTTTGAGGGAGGACATGTCAAGGTCATCCTTCAGGGTCAAAGGTCACCAACTTCAAATTGGCCATAACTTTTGAACCAATAGAGATAGAGTCTTGATATTTGGTATGCATGTGTATCTCATGAAGCTGCACATTTTGAGGGGCAACATGTCAAGGTCAAGGTCATCTTTTAGGGTCAAAGGTCACCGACTGTAACATTGGCCATAACTTTTGAACCTGTAGATACAGACTTGACATTTGGTATGCATGTGTATCTCATGAAGCTGCGCAGTTTGGGGGATGTCAGATCAAGGCCATCTTTCAGGGTCAAAGGTCACCAACTTTAACATTGGCCATAACTTTTGAACCAGTAGAGATACAGACTTGATATTTGGTGTACATGTGTATCTCATGAAGCTGCACATTTTGGGTTGACATGTCAAGGTCATCTTTCAGGGTCAAAGGTCACCGACTTTAACATTGCCATAACTGTTGAACCAGTAGATATATAGACTTGATAGTTGGTATACATGTGTTTCTCATTTGGCTGCACAGTTTGAGGGGTGACATGTCAAGGTCATCCTTCAGGGTCAAATATCATATCGAGGGGGCATAGTGTTTCACAAACACATCTTGTTAACTTTGAATTTTTGGTTAAGGTTTTTGTTAAAGTCCACCTATTTACATAACCTCTGAGATAAAGCTTAGAAACTTCCAACACTTATTCACCATCACAGGCTTCACCTGTAAAAGTACCTAGTTATAGTCTACTTTCAGTCTGAATGACCGCTCAGCCGACTGTACATTTACTCCCCTGGTCATTGAGTCATTGGCCTACAATATTGAGCACTGCTAACATATGGCGCAATCATGCAGCCGCAGTACCGGCGAGTGACCCTCACAGGTACCCATTTTAACCTCTGGGTGAAGAGGATGTGCGGGTGGGAGACACGGAAAAGCGTCTCTGAAATGTCCGGGTGGGACCGGGATTTGAACCCTGGACCTCCAGACTGATAGTCAAGCGCGTTACCACTAGACCACCGCCACCTGTAGACAAGAGCACATAACTCTGTCAAGCATTTTGTCAGAATTATGACCCTTTTTTACTTAGAATTTTTGGTTACTGTTTTTGTTAAAGTCCACCTATTTAAAAAAAACCTTTGAGATAAAGCTTTGAAACTTGGAACACTTGTTCACCATCACAAGCGTCATCTGTAGGCAAGAGTACATAATTCTGTCAAGCATTTTGACAGAATTACGTCCCTTTTTAATTTAGAATTTTTGGTTAATCTTTGTTAAAGTCCAATTATTTACATAAATCTTTGAGATAAAGCCTTGAAACTTGGAACATCGCACACTTGGTCTTAGAATTTGCATTTAGCAAATATGTTAACTTCAGTTTATGTTGAACAAGGCCTCGACGGGTGTATATTGTGCCCACTGGCACTCTTGTTGTCATTTTTGCATGAAACATGGGGAGTTAGTGTAGCGAACTCCTCTTTCAATTTGAAAGTTAGGCGTAAATTAAAATTAAATTTGTTTGCCCTTTACCGACCTACCCATTTTTTTCCTGCCAACTCAAAAAATTTTATTGCCAAATTTATGAGAATATTTATTTTATTTTCATCCGCCGCCGATCAGATGTGAATACCAGGTGGGTTAAGACATTGATGATACTACAGTACAAAAGCATATAACAAATGAGATAAGATGTTATAGTTATACATAAGATGCATACATAAGGTACTATAGCTATGGTGCCAAACATTTTATAAATATTAATATAGAGTACAATTTTGCTGAAAAAAATAAAATAATTTTCCTACCTACCGACCCACTTCTAAAATCTAGGGTCGGTAAAGGGCAAACAAACAATTTTTTAACTGTGGCTTTATTTAGTTTGTATTTGTTATACATAATAACCATGAATAGTACATGTGGAAGACACACTTTTCATAGCTTTGGGCATTGAAGAACTATCCCCCGTTGAATTATTTTTATCATTTTGGCATGAAATATGGGGAATTGGTGTCGCAAACTCCTCCTTCAATTTGAAAGTTATTGAATTGATACTTGCCATACATAATAAACATGAATAGCAGATTTGCATGACACAATTTTTGTATGTTTTGTTGCAAGCCTTACAGAATTATCTCCCCTTTAACTTTGAGTATTTTTGTGTTTTGATCCTATTACATGGGTAGTTGGTGTCACAAACTTGGATTTGCAATCAAAGCTGCCAAGCAAGGGTATTCATCACCTTTAGTGATAGTTCTAGTTTCCTGTGGAATTCTTATCATTTCCAGATCAATAACAAAAATAGAATAGAGCTTCTGGATGATCCAGATGAAGAAGCAACCAAAAGGATGGCAGAGAGACTTGGACTGGTGCCTGTGGGCTGGATATTTACTGACCTTGTTGCAGATGATCTCACAAAAGGCACTGTGAAGAACTTTAGGGGAAATGTGGTATATAGCATCTTCTTTTGCATGAACGTGCAATAATGCCCTGAATATATTGAAGTGGTGTGTTTCCACTTTCCCCACACATATGGGTTAAAGTAATTTGAGGAATCTAGGACATAAGGAGTTAATGAAACTTCAACTTTTTATAAATTTGCCTTTCTATGCCTTAGCAAACAGAGTAGACCCAGATCAGACAGCTCCTGTAGGAGTTGTCTGATCAGGGTCTGCTCTCTTTGCTTATGAAATAATATACATATTATCTACAGTTTCTGTCATGATAAAAAAAAATCTTCGTTCATAATGCCTTTAATAGAAGGCGGAACATCATAGCCATTTTAGAAAGTAAAGAAACCGATCTTTCAAATTTTATCATCTAACAGAGCAGACTCTGATCAGACAGCTCCTATAGGGGCCATTTGATATGGGTCTACTCTATTTGCAAATGCGTGAAAATGCATTTTTATGAAGGAAAGAGTTAATTATACTAATATTTACTTAACCCTTTACCTGTTCAATATTCATGTAAGGAAAAATGACATCATGAATATTTATTAGTTGAATCTTTATTATGTTAACTTTTTGTGAGAATGTTTTGCTGTAGAATCATATCTATATTGTGTCAAAAGCAAACAGAGCAGACCTAGATCAGACGACTCTCATATGAGCTGTCTGATCAGGTTCTACTCTGCTTGAAAATGCTTGATAATTGTCTATTTCGAAGAAATCACAAGCTACTGTCATAACTCTGGCGTCCCAGTCGTCGTTGTCTGAAATCTTAACCTTGACCATAACTTCTTCAATTTGTCATTTTCAACCTTCATTTTTGGTATGCATGTTCATCTGACAATGACGACAGCTTGCAGTGCTATTGTTATAATGTAAAACAGTGTTCCCATTCACGTACATATGTACGTACATGTATTTTACGTTCAGAATACTGAAAAAACGCATACAGTATGAAAGAATGCATAAACTTTATGTGACATGCACGTAGAGAAAAAAAATCAAACCAAAAAAAAAAGAAAAAAAGTAAAACAAATTCCTGAAACGTGTCTTCACTTGCATAAATCGGCAAAAATGAAAATATCCACTGTATTTGGCCAGATGGTAAATGGATGAAGATTTCCGAATTTTCCTAATCTGTGTAGTCACACATTCTCCGACATATGGCATTGTAACGATACTCGACAAGGGTATCAAATGACTGGTTTCCTTTCATCTGTTACTACGGTTACAACATGGCAGCAAAGAAGCAAGCAAGCATTATCGACCTTTGGGAAAAAGGACTGGGAAAAGCAACTGATAATGTTGTACCTTCTGAAACAGTTGTTTCCCCCAAAATAGATAGAAGTAGAGCAAAGTGCTTTCAAAATGATTGGCTTGCAATTTTCTCCTGGCTTCGATATGACAAAGAACAAGAAATCATGCACTGCTAGACATATGAGGAAGCAGAGCATTATGGTAACTTGTCTTGCAAGAATAAAAATACTTTTGTTAAATTCTGGTTAATGATTAAAGCAAATTTTATGTTGTACCCCTACTCTTCATGGAAAATCACCAACTTTAAGAAATGGTAGTCGACAAATGTACAGAAAACCCCCAGAAATAAAATCTGGTGGGAACACTGGTAAAATTTTCCAAGGCTTTTGTGGCTTATACAGGAACTGTAGGATCTGACCTATATAATTTGATAAGCAAACAAAGCAGATCCTGATTGGAAGGCTCCTACAGCAACTAACTGATTCTGCTCTGTTTGCAAAGGTGTGAAAGGCATTACTATAGGGGAAAGGTTAATATTTAGAATTTTGTCATTGACTATATTGACATATTAATAGCCATAGACTAGAGTAATATATTAATACATGTGTTTGAGAAGGAATTCATTTTACATTGATAAACTACATAAATGTTTTTGTAGATCAAAGTTTATTGTTAATGTCTTCCAGGATTCTCATTTTCTGAGTGCAGAGGAGTGTATTATGGCAGCACAATTCCAGAATAAGTATCCCAACCCATGTAAATATGCCACAGACGGTCACTTTGGCTCAAAGTTTGTTACAGTTATTGTCACAGGTAAAACACCTACATTTCAATAGGTTAAATTTTATAACAGTAAATTATTAGACCCCAACCAGAGAAACCGTTTGGACTATAGATTTCCACACTGTCTGTCAGTGTTTTAGTCTGTCAGTTAGACTTTAGTTTTCCATAATTTTTTTTTTTCACTTCAGATATTGAGCCAAAACTTGTATGTAGCTTACTTTGGGAATTACAGATCAAATTGGACTTTAAATGACATTAGTCAGTCAGCTTTTCATTCGAACATCTCCTCTAAATGTGATGGATGGCATTTAATGAATTTTTCAGGGCTGTTTCTTGGATGAACTTCTTCAGAAGTTGTCAGAGAATTGCATTCAAATGCTGAACTCTTATTGCCATGGCAGAAAAAATGAAAATTTAACCGGAAAAACTTGAAAGCATAGAACAAATGCAAGCCATGAATAAAATTATGTTGAAATGATCAAATGGTGATTCTCTATTGAAGATGTCCAAGCCATTGTATTTTGTTAAGAAACATAGTCACCAACCTGTTACTTTGGAGGAGATTAAGGCTGTTGCTAGGGAGGAGGTTAAAGCTGTTACATAGAGGAGGTTTAAGCTGTTACTTTAGAGGGGGTTAAAGCTGTTGCTAGGGAGAAGGTTAAAGCTGTTACTTTGGAGGAGGTTTAAGCTGTTACTTTAGAGGGGGTTAAAGCTGTTGCTAGGGAGGAGGTTAAAGCTGTTACTTTGGAGGAGGTTTAAGCTGTTACTTTAGAGGGGGTTAAAGCTGTTGCTAGGGAGGAGGTTAAAGCTGTTACTTTGGAAGGGGGGGCCTATTTTTTTCGCTCTGTCTGTTGGTTTGTGTCCAACTTTAGTGTTGTCAATAATTTTGTAGCCATTGCACATACATACTTCAAACTTGGATTCAAATTTAATCTTTTTATTAGATTGCCGATAATTTTGTCGTCATTCAACATGCATCCTTCAAACTTGGCATGCATGTGCAGCTTACAGAGGCAAACATTTTTAGGGGTGACTTATTAAGGTGAAGGTCATACATCAAGGTCAAAGGTCATATCAGGGGCATAGTGTTTCACAAACACTTCTTGTTTTAACTTCATTTTCTTGAACATTTACAAAAATGATTAACATGTTGAATGTTAGTTACTTTTTGTTGCAACCAGATTCATGATGGCCCGCTAGTTTCATAAAAATTGGATAGTAATTGTACTGTTCACCTTCAGTGATAGCCTTAGTTTGCATAAATTGAACAACTTGGCCTGAACTTTGTAAGAACAAGTATGATCCATATGTTTCTCCTTTCAGGTGATCAAAGTGGCCAGATACACTTTGAGGGTTATCAGGTGTCTAATGTGTGTATGGCCCTAGTTAAAGATGACTGCCTTATTCCCACTAAAGATGCCCCAGAGCTGGGCTATATCAAGGAGTCAACAAATGAACAATATGTTCCGGATGTGTTTTATAAGGTAAAGATGAGATTATGTATGTTACTTTGAAATTCAAACACATCATCATTTACACAATAAATCAGTCCTGTTATTGCCCCACTTCTGAAAAATGGAAGAGAGGCATATAAATCTACCCTCAAAATTAAATCTGATTTGTGGGTTTTGTGGAAATACTGCCAGTGCAGAAAATGCAATCAATTAAGCTGAATAGGAAAATGAAAATAAAACTTACTGCTTGAAACACTGCAATTGGCAACATGCTGTTGATGCAAAGAAATTCTATAGTAACAATTTGCATAATACAAGTTTACTGTTTGATTCATATAAAGTGCCTATAGATACAGTGCTCCCTCCGAACAACGACACTTTTCGGAAACACATAAAAGTGTTGTGGGGAGGGTGTTTTTGTTGGGAGGGAACACTACACAGACGTATTTTGACAGATGGATGGATGGGTTGATGATTTAATAAATAGGTAGATAGATGGACAGATTAACAGACAGACAGGCCCATTTAGAATTCATAACAAAATGTATGCCTACGTCAACGAATCGCAATCCGCAAGTTGAGAAATGAATGTGTGCGATTAGGTCCACCAGGAGTACATATGTTCGAAAGAACATGTTCTACTTCATTCACCGCTTCCTTCTGAGAAAACTAGAGGAAAACTGAATAAAAATCATTACGAATTTATGTTCAAATTTGACAAGAGTACTGTTGCCATTAAGAATTTTAGTTTCTAACTTCATAAACGACTGTGCTCAATTGAAATTTTATTTCTGTCACATGATCTTCTAGAAGTGACAAATCAAACGCATCTATGGTTATCGTCCTGAAACAAGAGAGAAATAAACTAATTTAACCGATTAGATTTTTAGACTTTATAAATATAGAAAACAGGGCTCTAGAAATCCGGAAAATCTTAAGCAGACAACACGTTTCTAACCAAAATCACCAGCTGAAAGCAACTGTTTTCATTTGACCCCATCATAAACATGTCAAGAGACTGCCCGGGGCAGTCAAGGTCCAGTTCCACTTGGTCTCTTCTCAGCTAGCCACTCAACCATATAGTAATATTGATAAGACATTCATCTCTTATGATACAAACCGAAACTTTACTAATTACCTACCTTGTACCTGTTAACAAACACGTTACAGTCCGTAGGTTTAGGCTACTGTAATTATATTAAGGCTGAAAGGTCACTGAGAAATAACATCTTTGCATCGGGTAATCAGTGTTTTATGAGCAAATACTCTCTTGATATCCATCAGCAACACAATTTACTTTGAACAATCATAACAAAAGGTCAACAATATGTCCGCTTGATTCAAGGTAAAGATTGACCTATTTTTGAGACTCCACATTAAAGAGCTCCTTGGGTACAGTTATTGCCAAAAATATGCTGCAGTGAACAGAAAAAACAATGTTGTGGTTTTCGTTTATCTGTCAGATGAGAAATAAGTATGCATCATATAAAGCTAAAAATGATAATAACTAATCATGTAAGATTTTAAATAGAAACTAGCCTAGTTTTCTTGCTTCTCTTTCAAAGCCTTATAAACTGCCACTCATGCAAACTTGAAATGTCATTAGTTTTCGCGAATGACAAATGTCATTATTTTCACAAATTTCGATATTTAATGCTGTCATATTAGTACATACAAACTATAAGGTGGCAAATGTCTGACATTTAAACATACTAACAGGGGGGCGAGTGTCCGCGCATCAAGAAATTTGTGGGCAAAAGTCTGGGTGGCTAATGTCCGTTTATTGGCTGGACTGGTTGGGATTTGAAAATTTCTAGAGCCCTGATAGAAAAAGTGGTTCTTAATTGAAATTCAGTAGCAAACAGGGCAAACACTTAGCTAGTAAGGTGACAGGCGGACGTTAATTACATAAAGATTAGTGTCATTGGGACCAATCATCTTTTACATGCTTGGTTGCTTTTGTTCAATGTTCGGAAAAATATGTGCAGCTGAAGTACCGTTGAAGGGAGGTAAATATTACTGTCCGGCTACAAATCTACTGGCCTTTAGCCATTGTAGCGAGGTACCGTTCGCGGGAGGGAGTTTTACTTGAAAATCCTACGTGGGGAATAGACATTATGGGGAGGGAACTGTCGTTGAGAGGTGACGTTAATGGAGGGAGCACTGTATGTGCAAACTTTTAATTGCTTATATATGCAAGGTTTTAAGTGCCAATTATGCTGTCGGAACATGAAAATGATATGACATGCCAGAACTGAAATTGCAGACCTGTGTAGAACTGTGCTGCAGACTATGTTCATGAGTTGTGCTGCTTTAAACTTATCACAAATTCTAACCTAGGACAAAGATGAGTATGGTAATGAGGTGACACAGCTGGCACGCCCGCTACCTGTTGAGTACCTGCTGGTGGATCTTGGTGCTGCCTTCCCAGTTGAGCCACAGTTCACCTTCCATGTGGCTCAGAAGCCCTTCCCCATGGAGAACAGGAGCAGCACTGGGGAAGTACAGGTACATAAATTCCTTGTTTAGTTTAGACTTATTTTCAAGTAGGTGGAGAATCTTAAAGAATTTTGGTGCTGACTTGCATTCAGCAACCAATGTAGGAAAAATAAATTCAAAAGGTTTATTTGCTGTCTAAAGTGCGGGAAAAGAGACGGTGCCGAAGTAAGTGATTTTTACGGTATTGCAGACGAATGGAAACACCATTCAAGATGGCCGTCAGAGGTAGAAAATCTTGGTTGCGATAATAAACATGATCTATTTTCACAGAAAATAATCAGTAATTACTTTTTCTTTATTTTGTCCTTTCTGAAAGATCAATAATATTTATAAAAATATCTAAAGCACAGAATATAACTTTTTATAGTGTTGAATGTAGATACACTGTCTACTCTTGTATCTCCAGTTTTAAGCCTTTCCTCCATAAATACGCTTTTCTATGCCTCTGTAAAAATGACCTATTCAAACCATTGTGATAAATAGAGCATTTGCTCCTACAAAGACAAACTACAAAATTCTTAAAAATTTTCCTTTTCTCTATTTAATGCTCCTTTTCAGTAGATTTATTCAAAGTGGTTGGATCTAAAAATAGCCTATGAGGGAATGGGTTAAAAATTAATTGGAGTTAATGAGAGTTGGAGTTATCCAAAAATAGTATTCTTGCACATATTTATTCTGTATGTTTTAAATAAAAGGGTGAATCGATTTCCAAGCCCATTTGGCTGTCAAATGACTGCATATAAGGCTGTGTATAGAAAATAACTTTTTACATTTTGTTTACTGAAAAACAGCACTGAAAAATATCGGGGAATGAGCAGACAAATCTGAATTTAGTGCATACAGTAAAATCCCGCTAAACTGGAATTCTAGTAGAGAAGATACTTTTAGGCAGGTGGTTCCTAGAAGAGCCTTCTGCATGACTTTCCTAGAAGAGCCTTCTGCATGACTTTTATTCCGCATAAAACTACCACCTGTCTCCAAGCTTGATATTTATACCAAATTTAATGTCCGGTTTAGAGGGGTTTTTGTTGTATATTATGTCAGGGAATCACTTGATGACATTTTCATATTTACTATGCATGGAGAAGTTACCGGGCAAATTCGTCATGAACGGCTTTGGCTTCCTTGTTCCATCTTCCCCACACTTCTTATGTTAAGCGGACAATGTTTTGACAGGGACCACTGTCTCTTGTTCTTTTCAATAGTCTTCTTGTATCAGCTTTGAATGTGGTTCTGCCCTGTCAGCCATGGCCTTCCAGTTGCCATTCTTGTTTACTTTCTTTGAGTGCAGAAGTCATGTAACAATTACATTACAGTAGCTCATTTGCATTTCATGGAAGATCTGTTCAACTGGGGATTCCCATGGTAAATCTTGTTCATTCCTTTGAAATGAACATTTGCTTGTATTTGCTAGTGATTTGAAATTATCTTTACACAAAAATCGATCTATTCAATTTTTCACATGTAGAAGTGATGCTAAAATATTATGGGCTATGAATAATTTACTGGAATGGAATAGATATTAAATAAGTCAGGGTTATGGAACAGCATTTTATTTCTTAAATTAGCGAAACATGCATGCATTTTTATACACATCATGCATTGCAAACGGAATTGATTAACTCATGCCAAAGCATAATCAGCTTGTGTTTTATACAAGCTGTCCAAACAAATTTTGTTTTATTATAAAATTGGCTAGTCGTGTTAACAAACATGACATCTATTGGCATTAGTGTTTTGACAATTTGCAAAAACCTTATTATGTTTATATCACTTAAGTGATAACCCAGTTTCCCACTTTGATTATTGTGGTGTGAAAAATGGTCTTAGCTTCTGGCCAATCAGTAATTGGACTTAAAGAAATAATGTATAGTTCGATAGAATCTCTCCGGACCAGTTAATAAATTGGAGTTAGTAAATTATGGGAATAGACAAAATTTGATGTATCTTTAATGAAATTACATGTACATACATGTAGTAGAAGGAAATAATTTGAGACTGGAAAAAAGTTGGAATTAGCAAATATTTTGAGTTTATAAATATAATAATCAAGTTGGGCCAAATGAGAGTAGACTGTGTATATATGATAACCTGACTTCGTTTCATTACAGGATTTCAATGCATTGATGCAATTTATGGAGCAGTTTCCTCCCAGTGGGTTCTTAGAATGTGTCTCAGACTTCCATCTATTATTGTATCTGTCCACAACAGACATGTTGCCTCTCAAGGTATGTTTTACTCAGCCATTTTGGTTATTTTGGACAAAAAGCCTTCTTAACCCTTTCACCTTTGTAATATTCAGGTAAGAAATAATGACATCATGAATATTTATTTGCTGAATTTTTATAATGGCATATGTACATAGGGTATTTTAATATTGCTAGAAATTGTAGTTAGATCTATTATAATGTCATAAGCAAACAGAACAAACTGATCAGATTGCTCTTACAGGAGCTGTGTGATCGGGGTCTACTCTGTATGCCTGAGTATTCTGGTCAGGGTCTGCTCTGTTTGCTTATGAATTCATAATAGATTTTACTCCTGTTTCTACGAATACCAAACATTCATATATACATTTACCATACAAAACTTCAGCTAATAAATATTCATAAGGTCATTATTCAATATTCAACAGGGAAAGGGGAAAGGGCTACCGGTAATCTATTTTGATCAAACTTTCAACAAACTGAAACAATTACCATCAGATGTAGATATGCAGTTTTCATATCCGTCAGATTATTTGTCAATAAGATGTATATTCTTTTGAATTACAAATGTATACATTATTGTGTACCTGACATTGTCTATACTTGTGGCAAGTACTACTTCTACAGTTGTGAAGCAACTGTGAGCAAACTTTCAAGTTCCAACAATTATTGTTAGAGGAAAATGTGCAAGACAATTGTTTGAATCTTTGAAATCGGCTTGTTTATAGTTACATGCTTTTGGACATACTCTATTTGGAGTCTGATACCATCGCTACATTCATGCTTTATGTGGGAAATGCTAGTTTTTAAGCAAGTTTGATTAAACTTGGCACAATTAGTTTTCGTAAGGTGTTGGTGTGCAAAACATGTTTTGCAGCAGCATGTCCTACAAGGAAGTGTTTAAGAGTTCTGTGTTTACTTTTTCTTTAGCCTGATATTGTCTCTGCATACCAGCATAAGCTTCATGAAATATATTCAACTAGCATTAGTTGTGCAAATGTGTTTGATATATGCTCAGGAAATTTAAAATCAGCAAAGTTTTTTTACCCAAAAATTGAAGATCTGCATACAAATGCCGTTTCGACCTTGACCTTAATTTCTGGAAACTATTTTTGTTCAGGAGAGAATAGGTCTGTTATTGGAGGCCATCAGGAACAGTGATGAGGCAGCTGCTCATCATTTCAAGAAAACAGAGGAATGGGCAACAGTTGAGGAGATGATGGCGGCACATGGAAGTAAGTCTGACACAGTTTTTTCTCATTTAGCTCAACCCTTTCAACACTAAGTAACTTTTGTCTAAACTTGTCTGCTTTTATTTTTATGTAATCGCATTGTCCGTCCTTCCATCTGTCCTTACATCCGTCCGTCCGCCCCAAATTTCATGTCCCTTCTATAACTTTTTTACTGTGAATGGATTTCAAAATAACCTGGCACAAATGTTCACAACACAAAGACGATGTGTCGCATTCAACTCCCTTGTCCATGGGTCAAAGGTCAAGGTCATCCTTCAGGGTCAATGGTCGAGGGCATAGTGTTTCACAAACACATCTTGTTTTTAAAGAAATCATCCCAAAAATTTCTTTTAAAAAGGTTGATCAATGTCAACAGTTTTTATACACCTGAAGTTAACTTCAGTCTTCCATCTGTCCGTCCGTCCGTCCGTTAGCCACGTCCTTGTCCGCTCAATAACTTGACAACTTTTGGATGTGATGTCCTAATACTTAGTAGGAAGGTTGGTCATGGCTAGTAGATGACCCCTATTGATTTTAAGGTCAGTCAGTCAAAGGTCACAGTGACCTTCAGCTCAAAAAATTTGTCCGCTCAATAACTTAGTAAGTATTAGGTGTACTGTCTTTGTACTTAGTAAGAATGTGGGTCATGGCTACTAGATGACCCCTATTGATTTTGAGGTCAGTCAGTCAAAGGTCAAGGTCACAGTGTGAGGTCAGTCAGTCAAAGTCACAGTGACCTTGAACTCAAAAATATTTTCTGCTCAATAACTTTATAAGTATTAGATGTGCTGTCTTCATACTCAGTAGGAAGGTTGGTCATGGCTAGTAGATGACCCCAATCGATTTTGAGGTCAGTCAGTCAAAGATCAAGGTCACAGTGCTCTCCAATAAAAAAATGTCTGCTAAATAGCTTGATTAGGTGTGCTTAGATATACTTAATAGGAGGGTTGGTCACTACCAGTAGATAACCCGTACTGATTTTGAGGTTAGTGGGGTCAAAGGTCAAGATCACAATCACTTTCATCTGAAATTAATATTGTGCATATGACCAGGGCAAACACTTAGGGTGTATAATGCTCTGACACACAGCCTGACAGGGCTCTTGTTAATTTTATTAGACACCCACATTCTCAGCATCTCATCTAGGTAAAGAAAACATTTCAAGGCCTATATAGAATCACCAAGAGTATAGAAAAAAGTTATAACTTTTAAATAAAGTGAAAGCAAGTGCTGCATTCAATTTCTATGACAGTTAACTTAGTTTCTAGATGCATCAAGGTTTTCAAGGACAAAACCTTTCTCATCAGGAAATGAGAAAGAATGTTTGGAAGTGCAATATTTGAAAAACAGCACTCAAAGACCATTTTCACTTACATGTCAAAATGACACATTTAGAAATACCATGAAGACAAACAGAAGTTTTTATCCTTTCCTTCGTGTAAATGCCTTTTCATGCCCTTTACAAACAGAGTAGAGCAAGATCATACAACTCCCGTTACATTTCCTGCTGTCTGTTCCATTTGCTTATGTAATATAGATTCAATTCTACAGTTTCTGTAAAAATAATCCTTTGTACAGTGTATTAATATTCAAGAGGAAAAGGGTAAACCATCTTCCAAATGGTGAATTAAAATAGTATAGGAGTACACAAAGCTTGTAGACATGTACTGGTAGAACAGAATTATTATATTGAGTATATGGATGTTGTTGACATAGTAGGCCAAACTGATTTATTTCAGCTTGTTCCTGAACAACCCTTTATTTGATAGAGATACCTTCACAAACAGAGTAGACCCAGATCAGATGGGTCTTGTTGGAACCATCTGATCAGGATTTACTGTTTTCTTATCCTCATGTAAGAAGTATAGACATCCTGAGTATTAATTACATTATTAAGCAGGATTTTTTTGTCATGGCAGAAACTGTACAGTCAGATCTTTATTATTCCATAAGCAAACAGAGAAGTCCCTGATCAGAGCTGTCTTATCTACTCTCTTTGCAACATCGTTGAAGGGCATTTTGTTGAGTAAAGGGTTATGGAATTATATACATCTGATTCTAGTTTCTGCCATGGCCAAAACATGTGTTCATATGCCTTAATTAAAACCTAATAAGTATTCATAGTGATTATTTCTTACCTGATATTCATCAGGTAAAGGATGAACCAGTGTTTTCATATTAATACATTTTGTTAATCCTTTCCCTCATGAATGTGTTTATACAAGTATGCATGACTCAGTGGATAATGACCAGTGAACTAGGGAAGTTTCAGCCATTGCAGAAATGTAGAGTCTGATCTATATAATTCCATATGCAAACAGAGCTGACCCTGATCAGATGAATCCTGAGTACTCTGTTTGCAAAGGCATGAAAAAGCATTTATATGAAAGAAAGAGTTAAGATACAAAATACTATGGTTTTCTATTTCAGCTCCATCTCCTACACTGACTCGCCAAGGATCCTATGTTGGGCCTGGGGCCTCACCTCTGCCTCCCATTGGTGCAACAGGGGGCCTGTGGACATGTGCTCATTGTACTTTCCACAACAAACCTGAGAATGCCAACTGTGATATGTGCTCACTTCCCAGACAGTGAACATCCTGTTAATGCTACTTATCTTATGACTTTACAGGTGTGAAACTGCACCCATATTCACAAAGATCCTATTATTGGAGAAAGCAAACAGTGAATTCTGTAGCTATGAAGTGTTCATCTTAAATGTATGGGTATGATTATTTTAAAGATGCTTTATCAGTTGCATACTAAAGGTCAGCAAATAAGTATACTTTATATGAGTTGGATAAATTGCAATGCATAAGGAGTTTTATGAATAGGGGACTAGCAGTTTTTATTTCATCAAATTTGCTATATATTCTGGCAATCCATTTTCATTTGTAGTGTGAAAGTTGATTCAGACAATGTGCATTGAATTTGTTAACAAATATTGTATACATTTACTGTATTATCTTTAATAAATGCCCCAGGGTGCATTATATTTTTAAAAGGAGCTTTTTGCATTTTGTACATAGACTGAAAACAATGTAGAAAGCTCTCAAGGCAGCTTTCTGCATTGCCTCCGGTCTGCATTAAGCTACCATCTTTGTTTTGAAAAAAAACAACAACAAAAAAAACAACCAACAACACCAATATTTCTTGATGATTATTATATAGGGTTTCAATTGTTTTATTCATTGATTGTTAACATCCCCCACCCCCGAAGTAAGGGGACGTTTATAAGAGAGAAGACAGTACGCTATGTTTTAGATAAATCTGTAACACTGGCTTTGCCTCTTATTTTTGCACAGTGTCACCTGTGTTAAAATAAATCAGTAAAACCCCTCTAAATCAGATGCTAAGATTAGTACCAATGCCGGTCTGTATGAAAGATGGCAGCTTAATGCAGGGTAATGCAGACTTCATCCTGTTTGACTTTCATCCTGCATTAAGCAGCCACCTGCCTAAAAAGCCTTTAAAGGCTAAATTCTTATTAAAATTCCATTTTAGAGGTGTTTTTATAGTGTAAGCTGTTTACAGTGCAATGTTGAACGACTATAACTCTCTGCTTGTTTGTTTGATTTTCATGTCCCCACTTCAAAAGGGGAGGGGATTTAGATTTACCTGTGTCTATCCTGCACACATTTTGTGCTATGTGGTAACCACAAAAATATTTGACCCAGAATTTTAAAACTACAGGAATATCTGTCAACTTATGAAGCACGTTGGTGTTGTTTTATTTGGAGTTATTGCACTTGCATTTGGGGCAGACAGAAACAGGGGGCATTGGTGTCCTATGGACATATTTATAGTTCCAACTTTTGTTCATCTCTTTTCAAAGAAAGACTAGATGCTGATAGGATGCCAAGTTACTTGGAATCTCATCTGGATCAAAACAGTTTGTAAAGTCATCACAAATTTGTGCATACTTTGATGATATGTTTTACAATGTTGCATACATGTATAATTTTAATGCTCTGAAATGTTTAAGAAGGGTTTTTGATAGTCTGTTATTAATCCTTTACTCCAAGATTATTCCTGTAAGAAATAACAACTTTATAAATATTTACTGAATTTCATAGTGGCAAATGATAAGGGAATTTTTGACTGTGGCAAAAACTAGAATCAGATCTGTATTCCATATACAAACCGAGCAGTCCCTGTTTAGACAGATCCTACAGGAGCTATCTGATGTAAGTCTACTCTGTTTGCAAAATTGTACTAGTGTGTATATATGGTGTAAAGGGTTAAATTGAGAGTTCTGCACAGCAGGGAGGCCCACAGATAACAACCTTGATGTGAAGATGTATGTAAAGAAGGAAATTCTGTTCTGACCATTTTTACTAGAGTTATGGGTCTTGGAATTTTCTTCACTATGTAATATATAGTGAAAAAATCATGTGTGTCCAACTTCTACAAATGGGAAAATTTGCTTTAAATTTTCACAGATGAAGAACATTGGTTTGGAGATGTGGTAACTAAAGAAGGACATTTTGCTCTGACCATTTTACCAGAGTTATTGGACTTTGAAATTTTCTTCATTATGTATTATATAACATACATGTGTATAGTGAAATAGTCTTGACTGTCCAACTCCTGATACCCAAAAGGGATGATTTACTTCAACTTTCACAGATGAACAAAGTTGATATGAAGATGTACTTAAGTTATATTCTGTCCATTTTCATGTAAATCAATCAACACTAAAAGTTGTGTTGATTGATGTCCATATCTGCCAACTATGGGCTTAGGGAGAGGGGAGCGGATACAGAGAACCCGGGACGGATGCCCTACTCTTATTATCAATAGAGTGTCTCTGGTTCTTTTAGATACCTAGTGTAAAGCACTGATACATCAGACCTCAGTTTATACAGGCTCATCAGACCACTGTTTATAAAGGCTCATCCGAAGAGCTTGTTCTGGTGGGGGATCGAATCTGGGACTAAAAGTTGTACACATTAAAATCCTATCATTAAAATAATGTATATATCCCATTTTCCAAGTTTATATATAAATACATTCAAGATAAATATTAATAGTATGTGAATACTACTAAATTCTTAAAACACTGTTAACTTTTTAACCCATTACCTCATAGGCTATTTTTAGATACAACCTCATTGAATAAATCTACCGAAAAGGAGCATTAACTAGAGAAAAGGAAACTTTTAGAATTTTGCAGTTTGAAACCATTGTGATAACTATTTATCACAATGGTTTCACAAAGTGACTTTTACAGAGTCGCTAAAAGTTGTCAATATGAGGGAAAGGGTTAAGAGACGAAAATCAATGCACATGTTCGGTCTCAGATTGGGAAACAACACAATGAATATTACTTGGGTTTTTACAACAATGGCTGACGCGTATCAGCCAAGAGTAAAAATGCGAAAAGAGAATGTCTATGGTGTACTGCTTGATATACATGTACATCAAGTATGTCTGTCAGTTTCAAGTCCCTCAGTTATTTTGTTATGCAAAATTTGTGAAAAAAATAATATGAACAGAGTACATCTTTAAAGAAAGAAAGTTTTGCTCCGACTGGGACTTTGAAATTTACTTCACTTTATAACATCTTGTGAAAAGTGCTTGATATGGAGACAATATCGCTAGTGGGGCATCTGTGTCCTGTAGACAGTTTTCTAGTTTTAAATTATCTCTCTAAGGAGACATTAGGGATCACTTCTCTGTCGCCTGGGTTTGTTTTTTTTTGTCACACTTCAGCTTCTTGATTTTGTCAGGTCTATAACTGTCTTATGCATTGCTAGATTTTTGTTCTAGAACTGGACATGCTGCTCATAGGCATCTAGTTTTAAGGAGCTAGGACATTAACAAATCAGCTATTTTAGAAACTCTAAAGAAGCAGATCTTTCAAATGCCATTAGCAAACAGAGCAGACCCTGATCAGACTGCTCCTGTAGGAGTCGTCTGATCTGGGTCTACTCTGTTTGCAAATGCGTGAAAATGCATTTATATGAGGGAAAGGTTAAGAAATAATATAGGCATGTTTTTACAGTTTCTGCAATGGCCAAAACTTCCTGTGTTTATGTGTCATTATAAAAATGAACAAATATATATTCCTGATGTAATTATTTCTTTCATTAATATTCATGGAATAAAGGGTTTAAATTATTGAAAAGCAGTGTATTTTCTACTTTGCATGAAACGCCATTGAATTTCTGTTTGAAGGTTTATAAGTGATACTGTATCTAAATCACAATTTGTACCATTGCTCCAGTACTGTAATAAATCCAGCAAGAAGTATGAATGTCTTGCCTTTATCTGATCTTGTGTTTTTCTTTTGCCACCACAATAATGATTGAGTGTATGTAATTGCATACTTCCTTTTTTGTGTGCGTGCTTGTGTGGGTAATTGCGAGTGCAGCCCAATTGGTCTGTGTCATAAATTCATTATCTTAACTTGAGGTGCTCATGGTCAAATTTAAGGATTGTTGAATATCCACTCTCCCTCTGTCATTCTAAATTGTTTTGTTCATACTCTAGCATCCACAATTTGTGTGTAATCTTAATTTTAACTTTAATGACAAGATATTGAGCAGCTTAGATTATGGGCAAAATCAGTCATTAGATTAGTAGTAGCGTACATCAAAACTGGTATATTTTGTATCATTAACACTAGCATTCATTGAATTCGTATAATCATAAATAATGTGTACATTTTTTGTACATGTATGATCTGCAACAAGATTTATTATGGGCAAAATCAGAATAGTAGGTCTACTAGAAGTATTTCTTTCACTAATAATCGGGGAATAATGGGTTTAAATGAATGAAAACCAGTGTATTTTCTACCTTGCATGAAATACCAATGAGTTTCTTTTTGAAGACTTACAAATGAAACTATATGATGGGAGTATATCACAATTTGTAATAATGCTCCAGTACTGTAATAAATCCAGCAAGAAGTATGAATGTCTTTTCCCGAAATGACAAATTTTACATTGTTAATACATGAACTCCATGCCTTTGAAAATTTCTGCAGGAACTGTCTCATAAGGGTCTACTCTGTTTGCATATTACATGATATATATCATGATTCTAGAGTGTCTGCCAAGGAGCTGTCTGATCAGGGTCAGCACAGTTTGTCCACAACACATGGCTGAGCACATCATGAAATCACTGCATTATTATTCATGAGGGGAGGAGTTTAGAGTAGATATTCAGCATAAGGAGGGTTAATAAAGTAAAAAGTCCCCTTTTTGTGACCTTTTGTTGGCAGTTGATGCACATGCTCCTTTGCACACTCTCGACTCTTTCCTTCATATAAATACTTTTCATGCATTTTAAAACAAGAGTAGACCCATATCAGATAGGAGATGTCTATCCGAAATTTTCGTCAAGGATTTCTTGGCTTGTATAAGGTGGAATGATTTGATATTTAGTCTGAAGCATTATCATAGTGAGTTGTAACGTGTCTCCCCTTTTCAGGTCTGTCGTCCATGAACTTCCTGTTTGACGACACTTTGATTGAATTTTGGTGATTGTTTAATGACAAAAAAAATTCGTCAAAGATTTCTTCGCTCCTGTACGCTGCAATGATTTGATATTTGGTCTGAAGCATAATCATAGTGAGTTGTAACGTGTCTCCCCTTTTCAGATCTGTCGTTCATCTACTTCCTGTTTGCCAACACTGATTGAATTTTGGTGATTGTTTAATGACATAAAATTTCGTCAAAGATTTCTTTGCTCTTGTAAGCTGCAATGATTTGACATTTGGTCTGAAGCATAATCATAGCGAGTTGTACCGTGTCTCCCCTTTTCAGGTCTGTTGTTCATCTACTTCCTGTTTGCTCGCGGTGGCATCTGTGTCCCATGGACACATTTTCTTTTGTTTTTCTAATCCCTTACAGATATTTGGTATTTAGCTTTATTATAATGAGTTACAGATCAAGTTTGAATTTTGTTGTGCTACATTGATTTTTCACGGAATCACAGCAGTTGGACTTAATAGAAAATTTCAGGAAAGTTTAGGTTTTCCGGACTTTTTTTTCTAAACTGTAGGAGATATTGAAATGATATTTCATATACAGTTTTATTATGAGTTACAGATCAAGTTTGAATTTAGTTACGCTACATTGATTTTTTCGCAGAATTACAGCAGTTGGGCTTTAGGGCTGTTCTATTTAAATGTGTATTGGGGGGGGGGGGGGGGGGGGGGGGGGCAGGAAGGCACTTTAAAAAACAGCTATGCATGGATGGGTTTCGCTGCAAAAATGGTACTTTGTACATTAGTAAAAAACTTCTATGGGTGGGTGGCCGAATTTGAAAGTGCCTTCCTGCACCCCCATACACATTTAAATGGAACAGCCCTTAGAATCAGTTGGTAGGGGACCATGGCATTGTTTTCAATGTTTCCATTATTTGTTCAATTTATACAAAATGCATGGTAGTCATAATTACTTCCCAAAATGGTCATCTATTCCTTCCAGATAACATTCAAATTTGACCATCGATTTTAGATCAAAGAAGCAGGTGGCATTTTGTTTTTGACCTGTCTGTTTGCCTGTTGGTTAATGGACAACTTTAACGTTGGTAATAATTTTGTAGGCATTGCACATACATACTTCAAACTTGGCATGCATGTGCAACTTATGGAGGTGAACATTTTTAGGGGTGGCTTATTAACGTCAAAGTTGTATATCAAGGTCAAATTTGTATTGGCGATAATTGGGGCATAGTGTTTCACAAACACATCTAAGGAAATTTAGCAATTTTGGCTGTCACCTGTGTTCCTTCTTCGACTGTTCCTATGAAATGCCATTCAAATTAGACTATTCATTTTGAAGAAACAGAATTTAAAAGTTTTCCATATAGACATACATGTATATGGAAATTTAGTCCCACCCCTTGCAGCCATGTTTTTGCATATCAACTTGGGTTTTTGAATTTTGGTAAAGGGTCACAGAGAACTACTCCCAACTGAATACCATTTAGCTTGGATCATCTGTTTTGCAATTACATAAATAAATTTAGCCCCACCCCTGGTGGCCATGTTTTTTTCAGATAACGGCATGTTTTTAGCAATTTTGATAAAGGGTTACCAGGGGACTATCCCTTCCAAATCCCAGTCAAATTGGACCATTAATTTCGGAGAAGCAGATTTTTAAAGTTTTCACTATGGACATATAAGAAAATTTAGCCCCTTCCCTAGTGATCATGTTCTTTTTTGCATATATCAACTTGGTATTTAGCCCAATCCCTGGTGGCCATAATTTTTCAGATATCACTATGGTTTTAGCAATTTTGATAAAGGTTCACCACGTGATTCTAGTTACAAAAAGAGATGTTCAAGAGGTGTCATAACTTTTAAGCTCAAATTCAAATTACATGTACATTCAAATTGGACCACTGGTTGTTTTTATTTCAGAAGATTTTCTATATAGTTATTTAAGGAAATTTAGCCCCGGCCCATGCAACATTTGAGAGAAGCCCTGCCAATGTCATCATCAAAACTCAAGCCCAAAGGTCAAATTCATAAAGCTCTTAACCTTAACTTTTATACGTTAGAAAAAATGACTTCATACTCATGAAGCTGTAGCTCTTGACTGGTGCCAGATCAAGGTCACACTTCAAGGTCAAAATTATAGGGCAGTTACATTTGAAGACAACATTAATGGTTTACAAACATATTTTGTTTACTTGTCTGTGTCTGGGCTCAATATGCTTCCTTCCGGCATCTAGTGTGGTTTAGTATACATGTACTTAGCAAATAAAAAAAATCCATTGTTGAATTCAAATTTAATTATTTAACAAACCATTAATATTTCTTGACAGTTTTATGAAGACTAACTGCAAACATGCATTAAATCAATTTTTCAACAGACATTTTGAACTATAACATACACACTAATTCAACATGTAAACACAGTGTTTGAAATTGATACATGTCTCCAATAGGTATAAAACAAATTCAATAATTTTACCAACTGAGTTGCCATAGCAACCATAATTTTTTTAATCATAAAAATGTGGCATAAAGTATTTCCATATTACACAGTAATACATGTTCAAAGTTTTAAAACATTAGTCTTAATATTTCTGATATGTTGCAAGATCCAGATTTCTGGAAGGGTAGTTAAGAGTGAACAAGAGTACCGCATACGGTACATAATACGCCCACTTGCAAACTTTCTCTGATTCAACATGCCTTATAAGTGTTGACATTTTCTAATCTGTGCTTCAGATCTTGATTTCCATATTAAGGTGATATTTTTTTTAAAAATGAAGTGAATATCTTATTAAACAAGAGATGTTTGTAAAACATGTATACCCCCGACCCCCTGACCATTGATCTAGTGACCTCAACTATAGAGGTCATCTAGCGGTCATGACTAATCACCACAGCAACTTTGAAGATCCTAAGCCAAACCACTGATCATTTATTGATCTGAAAACATTTCACATATTAAGGTCATGGTGACCTTGACCTTTGACCTAGTGACCTCAACAACTATAGGGGTCATCTAGTGGTCACGACCAACTACCACAGCAAGTTTGAAGATCCCGAACCAAACCATTGAGCAGTTATTAATTGGAAACCATTTCATCAGTTAAGGTCATGATGACCTTGATCTTTGACCTAGTGACCTAAAAATCAATAGGGGTCATCTAGTTGTCATGACCAATCACCATAGCAAGTTTGAAGATCCTAAGCCAAAACCCTTGAGCAGTTATTGATCGGAAACCATTTCACAAGTTAAGGTCATGGTGACCTTGACCTTTGACCTAAAATATAATAGGGGTTATCTACTGGTCATGACCAACCACCACAGCAAGTTTGAAGATCCTAAGCCAAACCCTTGAGCAGTTATTGATCGCAAACCATTTCACCTTTTAAGGTCATGGTGACCTTGACCTTTGACCTAGTGACCTAAAAACAATAGGACTCAACTAGTTGTCATGACCAACCACCTAAGCAAATTTGAAGATCCTAAGCCAAACCCTTGAGCAGTTATTGATCAGAAACCATTTTACCAGTTAAGGTCATGGTGACCTTGACCTGTGACCTAGTGACCTCAAAATCAATAGGGGTCATCCAGTGGTCATGACCAACTACCACAGCAAGTTTGAAGATTCTAAGTTAAACCCTTGAGCAGTTATTGATCGGAAACCATTTAACCATTTAAGGTCATAGTGACCTTGACCTTTGACCTAGTGACCTCAAAATCAATAGAGGTCATCTAGTGGTCATGACCAACCACCACAGCAAGTTTGAAGATCCCAAGCCAAACCCTTGAACAGTTATTGATCGGAAACTATTTCACCATTTTAGGTCATGGTGACCTTGACCTTTGACCTAGTGACCTCAAAAACAATAGGGGTCATCTACTTGTCATGACCAACCACCACAGCAAGTTTGAAGATTGTAGGCCAAGTCGTTTATTAGTTATCGTTCGGAAACCATCGATCTACCGACCGACCGACCGACAGACCGACCGACCGACCGACCGACCGACCGACCGACCGACATGTGCAAAGCAATATACCCCCATTTTTTCAAAAGGGGGGTATAATAAAAAAATTGCAGCTTAAATCCTCATTTTTGCAGATTTTTGTTAAGTGCAACGGCCATAACTCTGTAAAGACAAACTGAATGAACCTCAAAATAAACTCAGCTTCAAATTTTGTTGCTTAAAACATTTGTGTTAAGTTTCATTTATATCATTTTAATAGTTTTCCCAGAAAACAACAGACAAACTAAAAGTTTACCGACTAACAAAGCAACGAACACACGAAGTTAAAGGACCATAACTTTAGAATAAAATGACAAATCGAAACCCCCGCAATATATGTGAAAATTCACATTAAGGTTTAACCATATAAAAAAATTGAAGTAAATATCATTTCAAATTAAAAAGTTATGGCCATCCTCATATTTGCATAGATTTGCATTATTTTTTTAAGTGCAAGGGCCATAACTCCGAAACATTTAATCAAATGATCCTCAGACTCGACTTAGCTTTAGGTCTTGATGCATTAAACATGTGTATGAAGTTTCATTAATATCTGTTAAACAGTTTTGCCAGAAAACAGCTGACAAACTATTTGCATATATTTGCATTTTTTTTAAGTAAAAGGGCAATAACTCCGAAACCAAAAATCAAAATCGACTCAGCATCAGATCTTGATGCATTAAACATTTGTGTGAAGTTTCATTAATATCTCTCAAATAGTTTTCCCAGAAAACAGCGGACAAACTATTTGCATTATTTTTCAAGGACAAGGACCATAACACTGAAACGAAAAATCAAATGATCCTCAGAATCAATTCAGTTTCAGATCTTGATGCATTAAACATTTGTGTGAAGTTTCATTAATATCTGTCAAATAGTTTTTCCAGAAAACAGCGGACAAACTAATTGCATGTATTTGCATTATTTTTTAAGTAAAAGGGCCATAACTCCGAAACGACAAATCAAATGAACCTCAGAATTGACTCAGCTTCAGATCTTGATGCATTAAACATTTGTGTAAAGTTTCATTAATATCTCTCAAATAGTTTTCCCAGAAAACAGCGGACAAACTTTTTGTATATTTTTTAAGGACAAGGGCCATAACTCTGAAATGAAAAATCAAATGAACCTCAGAATCAAGTCAGCTTCAGATCTTGATGCATTAAACATTTGTGTGAAGTTTCATTAATATCTGTGAGATAGTTTTCCCAGAAAACAGCGGACAAACTATTTGCATGTATTTGCATTATTTTTTAGGGAAAAGGGCCATAACTCCGAAACGAAAAATCAAATGAACCTCAGAATTGACTTAGCTTCAGACCTTGATGCATTAGACATTTGTGTGAAGTTTCATTAATATTTCTCAAACAGTTTTCCCAGAAAACAGCGGACAAACTATTTGCATATTTTTTTAGGACAAGGGCCATAACTCCGAAACGACAAATCAAATGTACCTCAGAATCAACTCAGCTTCAGATCTTGATGCATTAAACATTTGTGTGAAGTTTCATTAATATCTCTCAAATAGTTTTCCCAGAAACAGCGGACAAACTATTTGCATATTTTTAAGGACAAGGGCCATAACTCTGAAATGAAAAATCAAATGAACCTCAGAATCAACTCAGCTTCAGATCTTGATGCATTTAACATTTGTGTGAAGTTTCATTAATATCTGTCAAATAGTTTTTTCCAGAAAACAGCAGACAAACAAAATGTTGACGGACGAACGAACGAACGTACGAACGAACGAACGAACGAACGAACGGACGGACGGACGGACGGACAGGGCCACGACAATATACGACCACCTTTATTAGGTGGGCGTATAAAAAGGAGCACCATATGTGTATGCCAACACTTGTCTGTTACAACAAAAATCAATCGTTTAAATGGACACAACTCTTTAACCCTTTCCTTCATACAAATGCTTTTTCACACCTTCGCAAACCGAGTAGATTTAGATCAGATGGCTCATGTAGGAGCTGTATGATCAGGATCTGTTCTGTTTGCGTTTGAAATGATAATAGATCTGACTCTACAGTTTCTATCAATACTAAATAGTCATGTGTACATATGCCATTACAAAAATTCAGCTAGTAAATATTGATAATTTAGGGAAAGAGTTAAATATGCATTATAATATAATGGCCCTGTTATGTTGAACATGGGTGTGAAGTTTGATGGTGATATCTGTAGTAATGTTGCAAATGACAAAATGATCAAGTTTTTTCACAACAGCAACTGTTAACCCACAAATATAAACCACCGATCACATGAAAACACCCACAAATATATACCATTGATAATACCAAGGCTATTACAATACTTCCAACTCTTTTCTTCCAACAATAGACAGCTAATGACACCCATGAAACTGGTTAACTCTTTGCCTCATATAAACATGTTTTCACGCATCTGCAAACAGAGTAGACCCAGATCAGATGGCTCCTATAGGAACCGTCTGATCAGAGTCTGCACTGTTTGCTAATGGAATTTGAAAGATCTGTTTCTTTACTTTCTAAAATGGCTAGTGTTCCACCTTCAATATTTCATTATAACTATTTTGGCCATGAATATGCAGTAGGGAGTAATTAATAAATTAAACATTTTGACAAAGGGAAATTATTATATTGTGCTGCATAAATTATTTATTTTTCTACAGTTTCATCAGATTGCACATCATCAATTTGCTCAGAATCTGTCTGGACAATGTCTATGTTTTCTATGATACTGACAATTTCTGTTCTATCTTCTACCTTTACAATGTTTTCATCAATCTCCGGTATATCAGGTTGACCAGAATTTATCACTTGTCCCAGAACAGTTCCGTCAGCTAATAAAGATGCTATAGTAGAGACAGCATTATCTCCATCAGCTGGCATTTCTGTACCAGAAGTCATTGTTATTGTTGCAATCTTTCCCTCTGACATTGTAATAGATTCCACTTGATTCTGTGTATCTTCAACACCAGCTATAGGCATTACTGCAACAATTTCTCCCGATTTACTGTCAAGAATTTTCATTCCTGTTCCATCAGATTCAGTGATGACTACATAGTCATCAGTTACTTGGACTCCCTCTATCAAGGCTGGTTCTCCATTTTCCTCTGTGATAATCTCAACATTCTGTAGCGGATTCCCTTCTTCTGTAGTCTGAACAACAACATACTCTGCTGCCTGTAACAAATAAAATAATCTTTCAAAGAATCTTTCAAAGGAAATAACTGTCTTTCTTACATCATACATTAGTCAAATCCAACAGTAAATCTTTATTAACCTGTTTGAATGCTGTAGATCCAGATCAAAGGTGTTCTCTGATTCGCGTCTGCACTGTTTATCATTCAAAATTCTCTAGCAAATCTAAGCTTTTCATACTGAATGGACTCTTGTAAACACTATGGGGCAATCCACTTCGACTATTCAGCTTTCGAGTGGTTAAAACTTTAGCATCTAATCTAGTACAAAATAAAACTACAGTATTATTTGTAGGACAAGGATGCCCCTACTTTGCCATTTTCACAAAGCCATGGTGTTTAATTCTGTCTTATGACAACAAAGTGTCATAATCATGTCAAAAATTACCATAGCTGGAGTTCCTTATTTTATGTACAGCTACATATCAATGTAATTTTGTTGCTCATTTGTGAATGTTTCAAACAAACAGACGAATGGACGGACAGATGGATAGACAGACAGTGGGCGATCACAAAGTAGCTGTTTAAAGACAATTTTGATGCAGATGGACAATAGATGACGGACAATGAATAACTTACAACAGACACCAGACAATCCAAACAGTTTACTATGGTGCTTAGTACCAGGTAAGCTTAAAATCCCTTTAGTTACTGTACAAAGATATTTTGTAAACTGAAATCAGAAAATATGGGGCAACAACTCCAAGAATAACATAGGCATCAAAGTCATCTACCCTTTATGCACAACTTCACTTTAACATTAATCACTCATGCAAGAATGAAACAAATCTGATCAATTATGGATCATTCTCTTGAAATTTGGTCAAAATCCATCCAGCAATTTAGAGATGTCACTGTAGGAATTTTTTTCCTTAAAATCTTTCTCCCATTATTAACAAATATTGCATATAGGAACAGTTTATATCTTTAATAGAGGATCAGCCATTTAGGAAGAGATGTCATTTAAACCTTAATCTGCTGAATAAATATAGGATCTGTCACAAGTTTTCATTTGAGAAGGCGAGCTTAATAACTTCATTTTCTGGACTCGTTTAAGAAAAGTTTTTCTCAAATGAAAACGAGTGTCGGGTGTTCTTTTCATCACATAACTGCAACGCTTTTGATGTAAATGAACATGTTTGTTTTGATTTTTCCCATGAATGGGAATTGTGTGGTGTTAATTTGTGACGTTAATTGTGTGATGTCATATCTTTTACTACACATGTTAGATATAAACAAATACTTGATGGTTATATTAACCCGGAAACAAGCAAAATTATGTGATAATTAAAGCTGTTTCCTGCTTTTCTGAATATTAATGTAACAAAAAGTTGTATCAATCTTTATCACTAAGAAAATGATTTGTATGACAAACAGTGCAGAACCTGATTAAAGAGCTCGGTACCCTTTGAGTTTGCAACCGTCTTATACACATGGTTTCTGCACATTAAGAGTTGAAGACATAGTTGTATTATAATGATTTTTTGTCTCCCATGACTTCTTCATGCAGCAAAAGATTATTACAAACAGTTTGACTCTTCAAACTTTGAAGGGGTATAATAATATTATCTTGTTATTTTCTGCTACCTCATCCCTTTCACATTTGGCTAAGTTATAGTTCCCAAAGTGTCATTGCAGTTGTAAATATTTTGACAAAGATCAATTTAAATACATAATAGAAACCCTCTTAACCAGTTAAGGCTGGAAACAGCTAAAATATTGGTTGCAGAGAGTTTCAGGTTTACATTTTGTCAGTATGGGCCTGTCAGTGCATCAGGTTGGAACCTACATTATTGTCCACTAAACTGAAGTTCCATTATAAAAATGTTCTGTGGCTGATATATCACAAGTTGTCTCAAAAAGCACAGCATGCAGTGATTTCAAATGGAATATTCCATACCTGCTCCTCTGCCTGTAAGTTGGTCTCATTGCTTTGGTTGACCTCCTCCTCAGGTAGAATATACTGCTGTGTATCAGCCACAACTGAAGAAAACTCTGCTAAAACTGTGTAGTCTGTGTCCTGAGAACTATCCCCTTCTCTCACTTCTTGTAACTGCTTCGTGCATGATACTGTAGACATGAATATTCATGTAAGAAATAATGACATCATGAATATCAATTACCGGTAATTATTGTTATAATAGCACATGGGCAGAGGAATTTTAAGCTATGGCAGAAACTTTAGAATCTCATATATATTGTATCATAAGCAAACAGAGCAGACCCGATCAGATGGTTCCTACAGGAGTCGTCTGATCTAGGTCTACTCTGTTAGTAAAGGTGTAGAAAGGTGTATTTATAGTATAAAATGTTAATTTTACCTTTAACCTGTTGCGGATGAAATTATGTGATAACCTTTGCAAGCAGATTGGATCCAGAAAAAATACTGAGCAACTTGGCATCTCATCAGGTCAAAACAGTTTTCTATTTGACTCTAATTGGAATTTTGGTAAAGAAATGGGTAAAAAAGTAATTTTCAGCAGTCATGCTGATGAAAATTTTGGCGAATGACACATTACTCAGCAAGATAAAAGTTAATAATTGCCTACTTCTCTTACATCTGATCAAATGCCAAATACATGTACCTAGGGTTGTTACAATTAACATAATATGGGAATAATAAATCAAAGGCTTTTGTTACTCTAATATGTGGAACAACTCTATTAAATCAAAAGTTAATATTGTAGAGAAATATCCTCAATTATTTCAGAGAAATTCATTGAGTAAAGGACTTATATATAATCATAATGGTCTTTCATTAGGCTCCTGATCAACTCGCTATAATCCTTAATTTCATTTCCAATCATATTCATATTCTGATAATTAAACCAGTCTTCTTGTTGGGCTAATCTGTTTTGATAATTCAGGGTTGAAAGGGATGACTCCAGAAAACTATTTCTTTCTGTTTCAGTAGTAAATTGCTTGAACTAGTCTAGTATTTATTGATGCCATTAGGCCATGACAGCCATCTAACACAAAAGCACATACCTTTTGCCCGTAGATGTCTATTAAGAGTACCATGCTCAGCAAAGCCCCTGCCACAGAATTTACAAAGGTGAGGTTTTTCTCCTGTGTGCATCCTTTGGTGTCGCAATACAGATCCTTTCTCCCGAAACCGTCGGTGGCAAACTGAGCATTCATATGGCATAATGTCTGTATGAGTCCTGAGGTGAACTTTCATTGCATTCTAGAAAGTCCAACAGTAAAGTTTTATAACAAAAAAATAAATGCATATGACACTGCTGTAAAATAAAACAAAAAATGAGGAAGAGGAATTAAAAATACCTCTTCGTTAGAATTTTCAACCACAATGCAAAATGATTTAACCATGCATGAGCAAAAAAGACAACAAGAGGGCCAGCGATAGCCTGTCTATTGCTAATCTGGTTTATAGGCCAAGTGATGATCTATTATGCACATCTCCCAAAATTGTGAGTTCATTTACTATACTGAAAACAAAGACTGCAGATTTGCAATAGTTTTAACTATTTTAGCATCTGAAACCTATTTTTGCAGCAGGTTAAAACCATTTACATACTGCATTATTTCTAACAAAAGCTCCTGCGGGTGTAACATTTTTTTAAAAGGAACTTTTATGCATTTTGTACACAGGTGGTTGGTTCATGCATAATGCAGTCTGAAAGCAATGCAGAGTTTTCTGCATTGCTTTCAGTCTGCATTAACTACCACCTGTATTTAGAAAAGCCTGTAATTAATTTCGGTTACTATATAGGGGTTTAATTGTTTTATTGACCATTGGTCCCCCCTTTCAAAGTAAGTGAGCACTTTTTCAATGGGGGTGTTTATTAGGCAGAATATGGTAACTTTGACAGCAGTATCAGACAGACATATCTTTATAAGCTCAGGTATTAATTATAATACAACATGGGAATGTATGAGCCACAGCTGTGATCTGAACTCACAACCTTCTGAATAAAATGCTGTGCTATACCACTGAGATGCTGAGGATTACCTAAGGATCATTGCTCTGTAGTTTATCACATTCCTTTTAAGAATATAGAAGGAAATGTCATTTAAAGAAATTGTTTGTTAAAATCTATTTTAGTTCCTGTGACCTACTTATGTAGATTGTGACCTACTTTCATTAAATCCCATCAAGTGGTTTGGAAGAGGATGTCGATTACAGAAAAAATATTTTTAAGCTACATGTACTGTGAACTAACTATGCAGTGGACTGGAACAATTTTTACCAATTTGATAGAGAAACTGAAACTTATTTTTGAAAAAAACATATGTCTCCACCAACTAACTCTAAAACCAAACTAGAACTATCACTAAAAGTGATGGAATACCCCTGCTCAGCTGCCTTGATTGCAAATCAAACCAGGTTGTGCCACAGACATACAGACAGACCAGCAAACCGACTCCTATATACTCCCTCTCAAACTTCGTTTGCGGGTTATAAAAAGCACACCCTAATATGTCAATCATAATTACACTGCAGGCTGATCACAAATGTGAATATTTTCCATACCTGACCAGCCAGTCATGAGAAATTGGATTTTATGCAATTTTATATAATTCAACTGATAAAGGTAAAGGGTTAAATATTCATCAAGTAAAATGTAAAATAAAATGTTGATAACAGACAACAATGGACGCAGGGAAATCCCAATGGATCACCATGCACTTTGTGCTAGGTGAACTAGAAAACAAATTTATTCAAGAAATAGTTTCCAGCTGCAATCTGAAATATCCCTTGCTGCTGTTTCAATTTTACCATAAACCGTCTTAACCATTTCCCTGTTGAAAATTCATGTAAGAAATAATGACATGAATATCTATAAGCTGAATTTTTATAACGGCATATGTATGAAGGATTGTTTGGTATTGGTAGAAACTGGATAGTCAGATCTATTATAATTCCATAAGCAAACAGAGAAGACCCTGATCAGACAGTTCCTATAGGAGCCATCTAATCTTGGTCTACTCTGTTTGCAAAGGTGTGAAAAAGTAGCAATACAATCTTCTTACATTGGTTTTGAAGGATTTCTCACATATGGTGCAAGGGAAAGGCCTGGCTACTGAGTGGGTCTTGAAGTGTTCTCGTACATGTGACAGTCTCTTGAAAAGTTTCCCACACTCCCCACACTTAAAATGTCTCTCATTTACATGACAAGACATATGCTTATTAAGTGTGTCTCTGGTTATAAATGACTTGTCACACTCTGTGCACTTGTGGGGACGCAAACCTGCCAAACATAAAGCACAATTTTCTTGATACAGTACACTCCCTCTTAAGTGACCACTTAATGAATAAATATGTGAGTCTTTAAAAGCAGGTGGTTGCTTATTACAAATGCAGGATAAAAGTTATGCAGAAAGTTCCTATGGGAGCTTTCTGCATACTTTTCATACTGCATTAAGCTGCCACCTGCCTCTATGATCATCATCTTCTCCCCTGCTTAACCTTTTCTCTGTTGAATATTCACGAAAGAAATAACTAGAAATGTGTCCCCCCCCCCTCCCCCACTTAAGATTTTTTGTCACAGAAAATAAGGACCATAATCATCATTCAAGATATACATAAAGGAGAAACATCTGTGAATGTTACAGGCAAGTGCTCCTAACAGTGTAGGAGTATGACACATAAGACACTTTAACTGTAACACTTCTAAAGTATGCAACTACAGAAGCAATTTACATGACTATCGAACTTGATCAAGATATAATGGCCACAAACATGTGTGTAAAGTTTGGTGAGGATTGGACAGATACTTTCCAAGAAAGAGTTCGGATAAGATATTATTAATGTCATTTTTGCAAATAAAGGGCCGTAACTCCTAAACAAATGAAGCAATTTACATGGCTATTGAACTTGATCAAGATATAATGGCCAAAAACATGTGTTTAAAGTCTGGTGTGGATTGGACAAATACCTTCCAAGAAAGAGCCTAGACAAATTCTTCTCGATGGGCGTATGTACAGACTGACGTACGTACGTACGTTCGTACATACAGACAAGGGTAACCCTATATCCCACCACTTTATGGGGGAATAATGGCTCCATGAATATTTATTAGCTGAATTTTTAAAATGGCACATGTACACAGGATCTTTGGTATCGGTAGAAACTGTAGATTCAGATCTAATTCAACTTTATAAGGAAACAGCAGACCCTGATCAGAAGGAAAGGGTATTTATTTATCTAAATTCTGTCACACATGAGAAACTGGATTAGTAAACCCTAACAATACACCCTACTTGTAACAAACATCTGGAGATAGTTCATATAGGAACTTTCAGTATTACTTCTTTTCAGCCGTAACCTTTTTCATGCCTTGATCAGATGGCTCCTGTAGGAGTGGGTCTGAATAGGGTCTGCTATGTTTGCTGATTTAATAATATAGATCTGATTTTACAGTTTCTGCCTAAGCCAAAATGTCCTGTGTTCATATGCCATTACAAAAAATAATTAAACTAATGTTCATGATCTCATTATTTCTTCCATGAATATTCAATAGGTAAAGGGATAAGCAGTCACCTGCTTTAAAAGGCATTCATATCTATTCATTAACCCTTTACTCCATGAATGTTCATGTACGTGTAGGAAATAATGATATCATGAATATATTAACTAGATAATTATTATATTGGCATATGTACACAAGATGTTTAGTAGTGGTAGAAAGAAGAAACTCAAAAGTCAAATCTGTACTAATTTCATAAGCAAACGGAGGAGACCCTGATTTAGACGGCTCCTACAGGAGGCGTCTGATCTGAATCTCCTCTGTTTGCAAAGGCGTAGAAAGGCAAATTTATGGAAGAAAGGGTTAAGTGGTTGGTATAGAGAAGTTTACTATATACTGTAGAACCTGTCTTCAGGTCTAATCATGGGTATGTAAGTTAGGTGGTACCTTAATGCAGGTCAAAAGTAATGCAGAAAGCTTCTACAGCAGCTTTCTACATTACATTTGCCCTGCATTAAGCAACCACCTCCTTTTTGTTAAAACAGGATCTACTGTAATTGCCTATTATTCAATCAGTGTTTAACCCTTTACTCCATGAATGGCCGACTACAACCACTATAAACATTACTAATTATTTTCATATTGCTATATGAAAAAAGTGAATAAACAGCCATGCCAAATAGTATAGAATCAGATCTAAGATATTCTATAGCAAACAGAGCATCCCCAGATCAGATGATTCCTACAGGAGCCATCTGATCTGGGTCTACTTTGTTTGCAAAGGTGTTAATAGGCATCTCCATGAAGTTAACAGTTAATCTCTAAAAGAAAATATTTGTAAATACTGATGACATGAAGTGTAACTGTTCAAGAAATTAGTAATCTAAACTGCAATTAATTTGTCTTACACTTGCAATAAGCAGACATCATGGATTAGCTTATTTGTTTACAAAGAAAATGTCAGGTTATGTCACAGCCTTGGAATCAAGTGTGGACACTGTTGTGCTAAAGTTTTTAACTTTTTATCACTTTTCAGCATCAGTAAAGCCATTATATTTGAACTTCAAACAATAGTTCACAATCCAAGAAGGGGCCATTACTGTGAAACAGAGCAACAGATACATACTCAGATACTAACATCATCATTCCTCCACCAAACCCTTGTTGTGACTGCTCTTCAGAATTGTCTCGAAGAGACGATTCTAAAGAGTGGTTACAACACAGAATTTGGCAGAGAAATAAAGGAGTAATTCTTGAAAATGTTAATTAATGCATCTTATCTGGACATCTTGCCAACGTTTATTCTGAAATTGGATAAGTTTCGAACTCAAGCAGTCTGCAACTTATAATTTTTAGTTTATTCCAATGTAAATAACTTGTTTCATTTATGTCATTAACTACGTTTTATTACTAATATATGTCTTATAAACGGGAAAATATTTCCAGGTATGAGACTAGTTACAGACCTGTGTGGTTTCTCATGTGCAGTTTGAGGTAGTTACTTCCCCTGAATAATTTCAAACACACAGGGCACTTGTACAGAGTCCTGGCGCCAAGGCCAGTCTTATCAGGCTGGCTGTCCAGGTCCTCAGGTAGGTCAAGCAGCTGCATCACAGCAATTTGTGCATCTCTGTGGAAACATAAGTTAAGATACTTAGCTCTTCAAAATGCAGCAGTGCAAAAGAAGAAAAACAAGAAATATGTCCATGGTACACTCATGCCTCTGTTTAAAGGCATTGGAAAAGAAAGTTTAGGATATCCAAAACCAAAACATACCAATTTTCAGCAAGATCGAATAATATCTTAATTTTGAGAGCCCATACTTTCTAAACCCTACCAATCACGAAAATATCTTGACATACCAAATTTACAATGAAGAAAATATTCCAAAACAGGGAATTAATATAATACATAAATACTTGAATTGCTCTGATCTAATATTTCGACCACTAAGGGCCTTTTTCAAAGATTATCATGTGTTATATACCAAATTTCATCAATATCAAACAATATCTGAATATTGACAAATCAGAACTATTTGGTTACCATGACAACCAATACTTTCATAACACCTAGTAATCATTTCGGAGTACCGAAATATCCTGACATACAAATTTTCAGCAAAATCAAAGAATATCAATATTTTGACCAATCAGAGGCCACCACACTGTTACCGTGCCAACTAACTCTCAAAACACCTATCAATCAATTTGGAGTACTGAAATTTCCAAACATTCCAATTTTCAGCAAAAATAGAACAATATCTAAGTTTTGTCGAACAATGTCTAAATTTTGACAAATCAGGGTCCATCATTTCGTTTACATGGCAACCAATACTTTCAAATACATACCAATCAATTTTGAATATCATAATATCCCAAAGTTCCAATTTTCAGCAAAATCGAACAATATTTATCAATTTGTCAGTATTTAAATTTTCCCAATCAGAGTCCACCATTTAGTTACCATAAATTCCATCTGCTTCAGAAATATATTATCTGTTCTGTTACCATTCTATTATTACAATGCCATAAATACATACTATAATCTGCTATCATACATGACATGCAATGTCAGATTAAAATTGCAGTGGATTTTTACCTCCACTGGAAACCTTAAACAAAAAAAGAGAGTCCGGTTATGGCTCCACAATTTGTGGAATTAAAAACTATGAATATAGTAAATGAATGACAAACCTGTAGACCTCATTTTTATCTTTATTAATTTCCATCTCCTTTGTTTCTCCTCCCAGTACTGGTAGGCTAGTGAACGGATCATTGCTCTGAAAATGTAAATAACATGTCATAAACAGGTCACCACACTTTACCGTATTATCTCAAATAAATGCTCCAGACGGCTTAATTGTCCTCTTCCAGAGTTGTTATGGGTGATGTAAGAAGCGACAGATGAAGAAAATGAAACTTCAGAAATTCATTGTTTCTCCAATAACATGAAATACTGCAAGCAAAAAACTAGGAATACTGTCAATAAGAGACCATCGTAATTATTGATTGTTGAAAGAACTATTACGGTAGTTACTGACTTTGAGAAATACTATCAATTATATACTATCATAAAAAAAAAACTATCACAATAGGTCCATAGTTCAACCAATCGTTACACCCCTTTTTCGTACTCAGTTCTGTATCGCTGTATTAAATCTGTAGAACCCATGAATTAGTTATGACTTGATGATCATACTGGCTTATTTTATACACCAAGAACAGATATTGTTGTATGAGTAAATTGGACTGGTTTGAAACCTTGCTAGTGTTCAACATTTATCATAAATAATACAGAAAATCCTGTCGTAGGTATTGCTGTAACTAAAAAATCATACTATACTTGACTGAATGACCGCTGTCGTACAAAAGCTATTATAAAGCAAAGGGTGCAATTATCATGTAATATCTGTTTTCACACATTTGCTGCATCTACATGTAAACAAAAATGTTGGCAACAGCGGAAGGTTTTTATGTACAATCTAATTTCTTTATTAAATCAGATACAATTTTAAATAGAAATAAGAAGAGATAAATTTGGGAGCATTAACATTTTTCATAGGAATGAGAATTTCGTTACAATGAGTATTGTTGTTTTGAGTCTGGACTGTACTTGAATTTAAGCCTTTATTCCCTTTATCCTTCTCAAGCTATTAGCGCACATATGCATTTGCAAACAGTGTCAACACATTTGAGAGGTACCTAGAGGAACTGTCTCAAAAGGGTCTGTACTCTTTGCCATTATAATTCAGTGACCACATTTGATCCACCTTTAGAATGATTCAGTTAATTAATATTCATAGTGGATGGATTCATATTGAATATTCAGAGTGAGAAGGGATAATTCTTTTTCTTTATTTAATCCTTTCCCTCTTCAATATTCATTTAAGAAATTATGACATTGTGAATTTTTATTAACTGATGTTTTATAATGTAAACTTTGCAAGGAAATGTCTTGAATTGACAAAAACTGTAGAATCAGATCTTTATCATGTCAAAAGCAAACAGAGCAGACCCTGATTAGACAGCTCCTATAAGACTACATAAGGGTCATTCCTATGTGTTTGCAAATGCGTGAAAATGCAGGAAAGGGTTATAGCAGCATCTATGCATTTTTTATGAATATCTAGAAGTCCATTCATCAAATTGACAAAAGTGCAAATGTTTTCTCTTTGGTTTTCTTCTGAACAACTAATTGACCTGTACTTTTAATTGTACACAGTGAATAGTAAACATGTGACTGATCTCTACCTTTAATTGTACATGGTGAATAGTAAACATGTGACTGAGCCTCTACCTTTAATTGTACATGGTGAATAGTAAACATGTGACTGAGCCCCAACCTTTAATTGTACATAGTGAATAGTAAACATGTGACTGATCTCTACCTTTAATTGTACATGGTGAATAGTAAACATGTGACTGAGCCCCTACCTTTAATTGTACATAGTGAATAGTAAACATGTGACTGAGCCCCTACCTTTAATTGTACATAGTGAATAGTAAACATGTGACTGAGCCCTACCTTTAATTGTACATAGTGAATAGTAAACATGTGACTGAGCCCCTACCTTTAATTGTGCATGGTGAATAGTAAACATCATTGACCCGTACCCTTAATTGTAAATAGTGAATAGTAAACATGTGATTGATCCATACCTTTAATTGTACATGGTGAATAGTAAACATGTGATTTTCAAATTCCTCTGTATTAGCTGATACAAAATGACATAGCCAGCATCGACAAGAGTTATCAGCTAAGTGGGACCGCAGGTGAATCTTAAGCCCTTCAATAGACAAGAAATCCTCCTTGCAAACCTGAAATGAAAAGTTTGCTGAATTAAAACGTGATTTGAAAAAATTAAATATTCGAGGTAATCATTGAAGTTGTTTTGATACTCCTCCTTTTTTTCATCCAATTGCATCATTGTTCCCTAGAGGGGATGCTGAGTACTGATTGCCCAATGCTGTTACTATGGTAAACATGGTGGCCAATAAGAAAACTAAACATTAAAATTGACTTGAACTCTGAGATATATTGTGTAAATTAACCATCTAAGCACTTGTTTAGTAATTTTCGGCAATTATGTGTATTTAATATCATCTCAACACTCTGTTACAAGATTGAATAGTATTAGTTTGAATAGTATAAGTTTTTAATTAAATTGACTGTTTTGAGTACACATGGCTGTTTTTTTCTCTTTGGAACTAGCATTAGCTAGTCCGTTTATTTACATTTTAACAATATAACAGTACACATGGTTGATCAATTGATGTCGAAGACTCATTCTGATATAATTCTTCACCCCTAAAAACAGTTAATACACTGTTTGACAACTCAAAAATTGGTACTTTATATCTTTTATGAGGAATTTTGAATAGCAGTATTTGACTGAGAGCAGGTAGACCAATTTTGCACACAGAGTAGGCTTAGCTCAAATGTCACAATATGCAGCATTTGGTAAGGGTATACACTGTATGCCATAGTAAAGAACATTCTAATGATTTAAAATCGACATGTATTTAATCATTATAATATTAATGTAGCAATGATAACATTAACAATAATATGGGCTCGATTTTGAAAGCGAAAAAATCTCCCACTTTGGGATCCCAATCTCCTACAATCAGAAAGGCACTCTCCCACTTTAGGCTGCAGATAGGTTCACATCATTGTGAATTAATTTAGCAGATCAAAGATCATATCTGTCACCTCACCTTACAAACGGTGCTCATTCCCTCCCTTATCTCAGTCTCTGTCTGTACAAACTGGCCTATACTATCTTCGGTGAGCCCATCCTCCATCTCCCCCGAGCCTGATATCACAATTTCTACACTCTCCTGGTGATCCAGGTCAAACTAGAAACATTGGTAATGTATAGAGAGACTTGAACATACAGTGTAAATTGATGATTTTAATAATCCCCTAGAGATCCCTTAGTAATAAAAGAACATAACTCTATTCAAGTGCATACTGAGACAATGAACATGTAATCCATGATTCCCTCATACTGATGCCTTCTGAAGCTCCATTGGAGCAAATGATCTATTTTTCACATTTGTTTCAAAACTACACAATTCCATCTTTTTCCATTTTTCTTTTTCATCAGATTTATTCAAAGAGGTTGGATCTAAAATTGCCTATGAAGTAATGGGTTAAATGAAGATAAGTTTGATTGGTCAAGCTGTGTACAGTCAAACTGAAGATTTTGGTGGCCCCCAACAACTACAATTACATCTTTGCAAAAGACAAGCTAATAAGTGAAAAAAGATTATACATGCATTCTTTCAATGTTTGAAAAGTTTAAAGAGTTATTTTGTATCATTTCAGGACTACAAGCTATTCTTTTTATAGTTATTCTTCATTCATATTTGGAAAACAAATAGCAGATGAACTAAATATATACATGCTACTTTTGCGATGAAAATAATGTGTGTTAATCCTCTAACTTCTTATAAACCATAATCTTATTTAACAACTACAGTAAGTGTGGCTCATGTATGGCTATTCATTGTACAAACAGATCATTCGGATTAACCCTTTCCTGCTGAATATTCATGTGAGAAATAATGACATCATGAATATCTATTAATTAGTGATTGGTAGACACTATAGTCAGGTCCATTACAATTTCATGAGCAAACAGAGCAGACCCTGATCAGATTCTCCTAAGCCACCCAAACTGGATTTGCTCTGTTTACAATGGCATGGAAAAGTAGTTACAGGAAGTAAAGACTTAATTAATAACCAGTATCAAAAAAATCTAAAAAATTTGAAAATTCTAACAAAAACTAATAAGATACAGGAAATATAGCTGAAGCAAAAAATTGCTCCTGACTTACAAATTCTTTTTGCTGGTCACCCTCAAGTGTTTCATCCAACACCTGAACTACTGTAGTAATGGAAGATAGCGGTTCCCCTGACCCGTCTTCTTCTGATACAAGATTTCCACTTATCTCCGGTACCTGCTGAATCATCTGAAATAAGGACTAGTATTATAAGTCTTTCCACTGTGTACAGCAGTTCAGAGTTAAAAACTACAATCAATTCTCTAGTATCAATGCACACACTGAGTATGGTTTGAAATACTTTCATTTGCTTCCACTAAATTTTTGTTTAATGGATATTCACGTAAGACATAATGACATCACAAATATTAAATGGATGATTTTCATATGAACACAGGGAGTTCTTGCCATGGCAGGAAGTGTTTAATCTGATCTTTATTATTCCTTATGAACAAACAGATCAGACCCAGATCAGACAGCTCCCATAGTAGCTTTCTGATCTGGGCCTACTCTTTCGCAAAGGTGTTATAAAGCAAATTTATGAAGTAAAGAGTTAAGAACACATTCCTACAATCTTCTCTAACATTCTTACTGTGTCTTTGTGGATTGCAGGTGTTGCTTTCAATAATTGTGGTTTCTCTCCCGAGCTGGTCTTGACAATATCAGAAGCAATTCTTGCTGTGGCTGCTGGAATGTTGGGCGTGTAAGTCCATGTCTTACGATAGCGTGGTAAATCATTGTCGGTCTTCCTGGTACATGGTGTCCTGTACATATAGAGCATACAGGGACTTATCATTAACCAATTCTTTCATAGGCTATTTTAAGATCCAACCTCTTTGAATAAATCTACTGTAAAGGAGCATTTTACCAGAGAAAAGGAAAATTTCAGAATTGTGTAGTTTTGAAACCATTGTGATAAATATTTATCACAATGGTTTCAATGAGTGAGTTTTACAGAGGTGTCAAAAGGAGTCAATATGATGGAGAGGGTTAAAAGACTATCCATATACAGGCTGTTCTATATACAAGAGAGAGCCATTAATTCACTACTCACCTGAATAAAAGATGAGTATAAAAAAAACACTGATCTATTATGTACATTGTTCAGACCACTGTATTTCACTCAAATTTATTTTCAGCAATAATGATGTACTTATGCCATGCACTGGAACCATGTATTGAACTTAGATAGAGGACTACATAAGAGTAATTTCTATGTGTTTAACTTAGTGGACTATATAAGGATCATTTAACTTAGAGGACTACATAAGGGTAATTTAACTTAGATAGGCCTACATAAGGGTCATACATATGTATTTAACTTAGAGAGAGGACTACATAAGGGTCATTCCTAAGTGTTTAACTTAGATAGAGGACTACATAAGGGTAATTCCTATGTGTTTAACTTAGATAGAGGACTACATAAGGGTTATTCCTATGTGTTTAACTTAGAGGACTACATAAGGGTCATTCCTATGTATTTAACTTAGATAGATGACTACATAAGGGTCATTCCTATGTGTTTAACTAAGAGGACTACATACGAGTCATTTAATTTTGGTCATAAGTGTCATTCCATAGTACATGTATTTAACTTAGATAGAGGACTACCGGTACATAAAGGTCATTCTTATGTGTGACTTAGATTGAGAACTATATTAAGGTCATTCCTAGCTCTTTACTCCATGAATTTAATTCATGTCAGCAATAATGACATGAATATAAATTAGAATACTTTTATAATGGCAAATAAATACAGGAATGTTTTGCCTTGACAAAAACTGTAGAATCAGATCTATATCACAACATAAGCCAAGATAGCAGACACTGATCAGGCGGCTCCTACAGGAGCCATCAGATCTGGGTCTACTCTCTTTGCAAAGGCATAGATAGGTGTATCATTGGAGTAAAGGGTTAAGAGACATTATTCTTACATGAATATTCAAGAGGAAAGGGTTTAAAGAAATGTTCACCGACATAAGATGCAAACTACATGTACATGTACATGGTGACAGAAACTAGGCCATCCCAATAGCTCAACATGGCACTTAGTACCTGATGAGCTACACATTGATCAAACAAAGAAAAAGAGGATAATCAGATATGTCTTGATTAATTATACATCAACTCTTGTTGCAAAAGTCACATCTGTGATTTCCTATGCAAACAGTTTGGATCCAGATGAGACATCCAGTAACTCAGTTTCTCATCTGATTACATTTTTTGAAAGAAAAATGCGGAAAATAAAAATTATAGCAGATGACATAGTTTACAGACAACAAAATTTGGCAGCAAATTTTAGTTAAAGTAGCTGATCCTTACTTTGAGTATAAACTTAGAGCTCTCCTGGACTTGAGATGCCTTGTTAATGCTCAAAACTGAGCAAATGTCCTTCTGATCACTAATTTAAAAGTAAGTTGAGAGCTCACCTGGACTTGAGATGCCTTGTTAATGCTCCAGACTCAGCAAATGTCCTTCCACATAGCTCACAGGGATATGGTCGCTCTCCTAAAACAGACAACAACACAATTGGCAGGCCAGTCAAATCATACAGTACACAACTTGCATGTAGCATCTTCACATACATTTTAGCATAAAACTGCAGCACTAAATTAAACATCAGCTTATAATGGTCCAAACTTTTAGCACAGGGTAAGCAAAAACACCAATGTGCTAAAGATTTAACCCTTTCCCTATTGAAAATTCTTGTAAAAAATAATGACATCATGAATATTAAATTATATTTTATTATAGCATATGTACACATGAATGTTTGGTACCGATAGAAACTGGTGGGTCACATTTATTATCAGTGGGTCACATTTATAAGCGAGCAGATCCTGATTACATGGCTCCCACAGGGACCATCTGTTCTTGGTCTACCCTGATTGCAAAGGAAAAAAGCATTTGTAAGAAGGAATGGGTTAAATATGAGCAAACAACCTGGAAACTAGTCAATCATGTGGACAAGTATCTGATTAGTCTACTCATAACACTCAAGCATACTGTTACATCCCCTTCTACGTAAACCATGTACATTGGTCTTTAATGAAATCAAATCAGTTGCATATTCTGTTGCAAACCAAGTACACTGGTCTTTCATGAACTTAAACATGCTACATATGTTGTGCTTACATTGTGTGCAAACCATTTACACTTGTCTAACTGATAATAAGTTACATTGCTTACATTGTGTGCAAACCATTTACACTGGTCTAAGTGAACTTTAATCAGTCATATATTCTGTGCTTACTTTGACTGCAAACCATGTACATGTACACTAGCCTAAGTGAAATTAAATGTTACATATTCTGTATTTACATTGTTTGTAAACCATGTACACTGTCACATATTCTGTGCTTACACTGGACCAGAATGATAAAATATCATAATAAAATATGGCAGAGATAAAGACTATTCCTGTGGTCATTATTCGTTCAGGTCTTGAATGAAATGCTGTTTCAAATAACTGTTGACAATGGGCATGTAATGACCGACACAGGGTGATGCCAATAGTTCACCTTTGCAATTAACCCTTTCCTTCATATAAATGTCTTTTCACACATTTGCAAACAGTAAACCACGTCTGATCAGGGTCTGCTCTGTTTGCTAATGGAATGTGATAGATCTGATTTTTTAGTTTCCAAAATTGCTACAATGTTCTGACTTCCATATTTCATTATAACTATATTCCCATGAATATTCAGTAGGTATTAAAATTTGGAATAAACATAGGGCAGGGAAAGGGTTATGTCTCCATACTCTTATTATAATAAATAAAGTATGTGTTGCTTACCTGTATGTCGCCTGGTATGCCTCTTTAGAGAACCTTTGGTCTTAAAGGAATATGTGCAGCCTTCATAGTAGCATGCATACTCCCGCTTTTCTGTGTGGGTAAGCATGTGGCTCTTAAGGACATTTCTCTGCAATTACAAATCTCAGTTCTCAGTATGTGGTTAGCCTAGAATGTAGTCAATTCTTTCAAAGAATGATACTCATCAAACTGTTTTAAAATTCACCTGCAAATATAGACCTATCCTGTACAGATATGCAGTATTAACATAGTGCATGTATTCACTAAATCTGTAAGAAAACATTTCTTGCTTAAACCCTAACTAGGTCTGTAAAAAAACAATTCCAACTAAAACCCTTACTAGATCTGTAAGAAAACATTTATGCCTTGCCAAACCCCTAACTAGATCTGCAAAAAGACATTTCTTGCTAAAACCCTAACTAGATCTGTAAAGAAAACATTTACGCCTTCTAAAACCCTAACTTGATCTTTAAAAAAACATTTATAGCTAAAACCATAACTAGATTTGTAAAAAAAACATTTCTTGCTAAAACTCTAACTAGATCTGTAAGAAAACATTTCCAGCTTAAACCCTAACTTGATCTGTAAAAAAAACCTTCCAGCTAAAACCCTAACTTGATCTGTAAGAAAACAATTCCAGCTAAAACCCTAAGTAGATCAGTAAGAAAACATTTATGCATTGCTAAAACCCTAACAAGACCTGTAAAAAACATTTCTTTTCTTACTAAAACCCTAACTAAACCTGTAAAAAGATTCTTACTAAAACCCTAACTAGATCTGTAAGAAAACATTTCTTGCTGAAACCCTAACTAGATCTGTAAGAAAACATATACACCTTCGTAAAACCCAAGATCTGTATAACAACATTTATGCCTTGCAAACCCTAACTAGATCTGTGAGACAAAAAAGCTACCAAAATACCCACAAACCAATATCCCTACCCATTGAAAAGGAGCCTCAATAGAATTTGAAGGAACATGTGTTTCACATGTTGGCAGAGGTATAGCAAAAAAAGAGCATGAAACAACATGCCTGACATGACAGACAGACGGACAAACTATAAAGAAGTGATTCCTAAGTACACTGGAGATCCGTTATAACGCGGACCGGTTTACCGCAGTATCCGATATAACGCGGGTAGTCTGTGTCGCCGAATTTTTTTTTGTAAATACCTTATTTATAATATGATCGAATATCGCAACGAAACATAAAATAAACTTAGGTAAACTTATCCACCCGCAGCAGGCTAAAGGATAAAAACAAACACCGGTCCCTACATGTATAAACAATTGAAGACAATCTTACGTGTGAAAAACTGACAACTATCAACTCGTATATATGCCGCCATGAATGTAATACACACACAGCTGATTACCGGCGCGTACCATGCACAGGATGCCCGAATAACACGGGAACCAGTAAAATCTTAACTGCATAACTTTCGTTACAAATTAATTGTGTGTATAATTGAGATGCGCGTGTACTGAATTTTTTCACTGTCAAAGCCACAAAAGTTCGCACTTTAATTATGAAAAACAAACATCATTAGAAATCTAAACCCCTAACTCAGTGCGGGGTTGGAGATTATATGCTAATACAGAAAAGGGTGTGTACCCTTTGACCAATCAAATGAAATATAAAACCCCAACAAATCACATGCGACATCACATGTGACCTTTCATTTTCTGAAAACAGTGACAGCCATGTTTTACAGAGCAGAACCGTTTAATCGGATTAGGGGTTTGACAGGCCCAGAGGCAATTACATCCCGTCAACAGGCTTGTTTTATGAAATATACTTGGTTGCTTGAAATCATACTCGATTTAATTTGTAATTTTGTATAATTACGTTGAACCTTTCCACTACGTGAGTGGGCGGGGAAACAAAGTAAACAAGTCAGTTTCGTTTGAAATTAGTTTATTTTAGGATGATGGGGGCTTATGTAAGTTTATGTAAGTACCCAGATAAAAAAACCCGTTACAACGCGGTTCCGTATATAACGCGGGTTGAATTTTATGTCCCCGCAGACCCGCGTTGTAACGGGTCTCCAGTGTATCACCTAACTAAAGCAGGTGACACAAAAAAAGACAATAATTCTAAAATTCACTGTCCCAATAATACTATTACTACTATGAATTGTAATAAAAAATAGAAATCAGTCTAAAATTGTAGGAAGAGAAGTTAAGGCAAAATCTCAACTACAGCTGGACGGACAGACAGACAGACAACATGATTCCCACTCCCAAACATCAAAATTTTGTGGCGAGTAAAATAAATGTATGACACTGAGCTTACTTCTTTAAATTTATGTCCACATACAGTACAATCAAACTGTCTGGCAGCCTTTTCTTCCTCTGACAGTTTCTGCCTTTTCGCTTGGGGTGATGTCATTATGGTTTCCCCAGCAGGGACTATGGACTGTCCAGTCCCGATGCCATCTGTCTGCTCCATCATCTGGGCAGCCATGATTACTCGGTCCAAACTGTCCATCTCCACTGCCTCTTCCTGAAATGATCACACTTTGCTTAAACTGAAATGTTTCCTTGAAAATCATGAGATCAAAATGTATTTAATCCTTTGCTTCAGGTTCAGCTCTGTTTGATTTATATGAAATTGAATAGATCTGATCCTACAGTTTTTCTCTAAGCAAAAACTTCTCTTGAAAATTTTACCTTTTAAACATAAGTGATCAATTTATGCATAAATTTTCATAAGAAAAGAATTAAACAGATCTTATAGGTACAGATCTGGGTGACTTTTATTTGTCTAGGACATGTTACTGGGTGACTATTATCTGCATATGCATGTTACATGGTGACTATTATCTCTATTGGACATGTTACAGAGTGATATTATCTGTATAGGGCATGTTATAGAGTGAAATTATCAGTATCGATCACATTACAGGGTGACTATTATCTCTATTGGACTTATTACAAGGTGATATTTAGAGCTGGGAGGTATTATCAGTTTATCGTATATCACGATACTCACAGGGGACAATACATATCATGATATTTTTTTCACAAACCGATATTTCTTGTGTTATATATCATGTAGTGTATCCAGATGTATTTCTATGCAGCAAATTTTAAACAAATAAGTTTTAATCCCCTACAAACCACGTGATAACAATATCCCTCTGCCTTTGGCAGGGGATAATAATACTGTAAGTTGCTTAAAGCAGGAACAAAGAAAAACAGTCCGCTCCTTTCATTCTTCTCAGTTCTGTAAGCAAACACCAAACTTAATACCACATTATAAGTTATTGGTCACATTTAAGTTAATGAAAACACAGTAGCAAGTTAAATAACCAACCCTTTATTGCATTATAAAGATATTATTGCATTCTTAACCAGAAATAGCATACAGAAAATCCCATTAAACAAGAGATGTTTGTAAAACATGTATACCCCCCAGACCCCCTGACCTTTGATCTAGTGACCTCATCTATAGAGGACATCTAGCGGTCATGACTAATCACCACAGCAACTATAAAAATCCTAAGCCAAACCACTGATCATTTATTGATCTGAAAACATTTCACAACTTAAGGTCATGGTGACCTTGACCTTTGACCTCAACAACTATAGGGGTCATCTAGTGGTCACGACAACTACCACAGCAAGTTTGAAGATCCCGAACCAAACCATTGAGCAGTTATTAATTGGAAACCATTTCATCAGTTAAGGTCATGATGACCTTGACCTTTGACCTAGTGACCTCAAAATCAATAGGGGTCATCTAGTTGGCATGACCAACCACCACAGCAAGTTTGAAGATCCTAAGCCAAACCCTTGAGCAGTTATTGATTGGAATCCATTTCACCAGTTAAGGTCATGGTGACCTTGACCTTTGACCTAGTGACCTCAAAAACAATAGGGGTTATTTATTGATTATGACCAATCACCACAGCAAGTTTGAAGATCCTAAGCCAAACCCTTGAGCAGTTATTCATCGGAAACTATTTCACCCGTTAAGGTCATGGTGACCTTGACCTTTGACCTAGTGACCTAAAAACCAACAGAGCTCATCTAGTTGGCATGACCAACCACCTAAGCAAATTTGAAGATCCTAAGCCAAACCCTTGAGCAGTTATTGATCAGCAACCATTTCACAAGTTAAGGTCATGGTGACCTTGACCTTTGACCTCGTGACCTAAAAAAGAACAGGGCTCATCTAGTTGTCATGACCAACTACCGCAGCAAATTTGAAGATTCTAAGCCAAACCCTTGAGCAGTTATTGATCGGAAACCATTTCACCAGTTAAGAGCATGGTGACCTTGACCGTTGACCTAGTGACCTAAAAAACAATAGGGGTCATCTAGTGGTCATTGCCAACTACCACAGCAAATTTGAAGATCCTAAGCCAAACCCTTGAGCAGTTATTGATCCCAAACCATTTAACCAGTTAAGAGCATGGTGACCTTGACCTTTGACCTAGTGACCTAGTGACCTAAAAAACAATAGGACTCATCTAGTTGTCATGACCAACCACCTAAGCAAATTTGAAGATCCTAAGTCAAACCCTTGAGCAGTTATTGATCAGAAACCATTTTACAAGTTAAGGTCATGGTGACCTTGACCTTTGACCTAGTGACCTCAAAAACAATAGGGGCCATCCAGTGGTCATGACCAACTACCACAGCAAGTTTGAAGATTCTAAGCTAAACCCTTGAGCAGTTATTGATCGGAAACCATTTAACCAGTTAAGGTCATGGCGACCTTGACCTTTGACCTAGTGACCTCAAAATCAATAGGGGTCATCTAGTGGTCATGACCAACCACCACAGCAAGTTTGAAGATCCCAAGCCAAACCCTTGAGCAGTTATTGATCGGAAACTATTTTACCATTTTAGGTCATGGTGACCTTGACCTTTGACCTAGTGACCTCAAAAACAATAGGGATCATCTACTTGTCATGACCAACCACCACAGCAAGTTTGAAGATTCTAGGCCAAGTCGTTTATTAGTTATCGTTCGGAAACCATCGATCTACCGACCGACCGACAGACCGACCGACCGACATGTGCAAAGCAATATACCCCCATTTTTTCAAAAGGGGGGTATAAAAATGTTTGAGTTACAGTTTCAACATTCCAACACGTCACATTATGACGTCACTGTACACAACATGTATCTGTGTAAAGCGCGCCATTTAAATTAAGACCCACATACAGTTCGCCTACACGTCTGACACTCACTGTCAATGGGATTCAAAAAGCGCCTTCGTTTAGGTATATTAAGCCCTTCATCAGTGTTGTATACACATGGACATTTCCACCGAGAAACAAAAATCTCGATTCAAATTCAGTGAAAAAGTTTATTGAGATGGACAAAAGATGCAGTACGAACTTCTGCATAAAATGCCTTGGAACAGGAGGAAGGTTTTCGCGATCAGCTGATTTGGAGTTTAACATATTTGAAATATGTCTGTGCTGTGCTGGATTCAGATGAATATACCTGTTGAATGACGAGATATTTTTGTGAGTATAAATCTGCATTAACACAAGAGATGTCACAGTCACGTGACAAATGCCCCCAAAAATTATACCCTGTGACCTTGACCTTTGACCCATAGACCAGGGAGTTGACACATCGTTTTTGTGTGGTTAAAATTTGTGCCAGGTTCCTTTGAAATCCATTCACAGATAAATAAGTAATTGTACCCTGTGACCTTGATCTTTGACATATGGACCAGGGAGCTGAACGCGACACATCGTCTTTGTCTGGCGAACATCTGTGCCAAGTTATATTGAAATCCATTGACAGATAAAGATGTTACACACCGGACACGAAATTTGTGACAAAGTAATTGTACCCTGTGACCTTGACCTTTGACATATGGACCAGGGAGTTGAAAGCGACACATCATCTTTGTGTGGTGAACATTTGTGCCAAATCATATTGAAATTCATTGATACATAAAGAAGTTACAGACCGGACACAAAATTTGTGACAAAGTAATTGTACCCTGTGACCTTGACCTTTGACCCATGGACCTGGGAGTTGAACGCGACACATCGTCTTTGTGTGGTGAACATTTGTGGCAAGTTATATTGAAATCCAGTGATAGATGAAGAAGTTACAGACCGGAAACGAAATTTGTGACAAAGTAATTGTACCCTGTGACCTTGATCTTTGACCCATGGACCAGGGAGTTGAACGTGACACATCGTTTCTGTCTGGTGAACATTTGTGGCAAGTTATATTGCAATCCATTGATAGATGAAGAAGTTACAGACCGGACACAAATTTGTGACAAAGTAATTGTACCCCGTGACCTTGACCTTTGACCCATGGACCTGGGAGTTGAACGCGACACAACGTCTTTGTGTGGTGAACATTTGTGGCAAGTTATATTGCAATCCATTGATAGATGAAGAAGTTACAGACCGGACACGAAATTTGTGACAAAGTAATTGTACCCCGTGACCTTGACCTTTGACCCATGGACCTGGGAGTTGAACGCGACACAACGTCTTTGTGTGGTGAACATTTGTGGCAAGTTATATTTAAATCCATTGATAGATGAAGAAGTTACAGACCGGACACGAAATTTGTGACAAAGTAATTGTACCCTGTGACCTTGACCTTTGACCCATGGACCTGGGAGTTGAACGCGACACATCGTCTTTGTGTGGTGAACATTTGTGGCAAGTTATATTGAAATCCATTGATAGATGAAGAAGTTACAGACCGGACACGAAATTTGTGACAAAGTAATTGTACCCTGTGACCTTGACCTTTGACCCATGGACCTGGGAGTTGAACGCGACACATCGTCTTTGTGTGGTGAACATTTGTGGCAAGTTATATTGAAATCCATTGATAGATGAAGAAGTTACAGACCGGACACGAAATTTGTGACAAAGTAATTGTACCCTGTGACCTTGACCTTTGACCCATGGACCTGGGAGTTGAACGCGACACATCGTCTCTGTCTGGTGAACATTTGTGGCAAGTTATATTTAAATCCATTGATAGATGAAGAAGTTACAGACCGGACACGAATTCCGGACGGAAGGACAGACGGACAGACGGACGAACGGATGGGTAGTTGTGTGACTTTTTCCTTTGATCTTTTCTTGTGTGACTAGTCCCACAAGAAAAACTATTTTTGGCTCTAACTTTGGAAAAGAATGATCTGGAAGCTAACCCTAACCCTAACCCTATGTCCCACAACGGCCAGGTTAATGTCACAAGAAATGGCCAGGTTAATGTCACAAGAGATGGCCAGGTTAATGATTTTACTTGTGGGACTAGTTAAAAAAAGTCACACAACTACCCTTTCGTGAGTGCGGACAGACGGACAGACGGACAGACGGAAGGACGGACAATGCGATCACTATATGCCCGCCTTTGGGGGCATAAAAATTATTGTGATATATATCGCTATATGGCACTGAATATCACGATATATCGCAATACATTTTCCAGGGGTGATACCCAGCTCTAGTGATATTATAGGATAGGATATTATCTGCATAGGGCAAATTACAGGGAGATATTATTTGTATAGGACAAGTTAGTTTAGGGAAGTGGTCAATTTGGCTGCTTACAGCAAGTGACTGAAAACACAAGGTCCAGATTACCAAGCATACTTTCGAATGATGACAATAGACATGTATTATGTGTATACTAATTGATATCTATAAAGACAACAGATATGACTATATATATAAGCGTTCAGTATTACTTCTGCTCAGCGTAAAACAACCACCTGGGTCCATGCTTATAAAGCTTTTAGTTGAGTCTGAGTTTTGTTCTCAAGCTTTTGATTTGTCAGATTTGAAACTTTCAGTATTTATTGAAAATTCAAAGTGAAACTATTTCTCAAGGTTCAAAGGAGTACCCACACCAAAGGTGTTGGTAAATTTGGTTGAGAACAAATCTCTTCCAAGTCAGGCACAGTGAAATTAAAAATCTGCTCTGTTTAGTTTGTTTTCAGTTTTACATAATTCTGCACTGTTTTGAAGGATCATCAGTGTAAGACTTAAGCTTCTGTCTTGCTGCCTCCTCACCACCCAAAGTTTTAACAAACTCATTCAGCATTGGTTGAATAGGATCTTCCTCCTGGCTGGATGTAGAAGCTGAATGCTCTGTCACAACTGCTTTTACTGGTGGTTTGTGAATTATGTGCCTGTTTCCAGTTTTCAGCCAATGTTCTACAGCTGGCAGAGGGTCATATTGTTGGAATGGTTTTCCATCCACAACAATCCTCATTTGAAGATTGTCTTGTGTAAGTCTAGTTCTGAGAGGACTTTTAATTATGTTCATGTTTGAAAACAGTCTTTCACAAGATGCTGTGGAAGGAGATATTGTTAGCACCAGTTTTACCAGAACACTGATATTTGTCAAACTTTCTTCATTCCTCTGCAGCATGTTCACATAAACAGCCAGTGGATGGGATTGTCTTTGCATGGATAACTGAACCTTCAAAGTTTGCCATTCAGATGGTAATTTTGACACTTCATCCTCTGTCAGCAAGTCAGAACACTTCTCTCCCAAGGCTTTGATTTCCTTGTTCCCATGTGTACTTAAATCTGTTAGAGTATATGGCCATGATCTGAAGTCCAACACTGAGTACCAAGACAGAGGTGGCTGGTCAAGGTTTGAGAACCGGTCAACAATGTACTTGCTGATCTTTTCAAGGAAGCTGTGAATGTCTTTATCTTCAGTGAATAAGGGAAGTGTACCTGCAAGCTTCAACTTGTCATCAAACATACCTGTATTTCTGTCAAACAGTTTGTAGAATTTGGAGAGTTCTTCACCTGGTTCAACTGTCATAGCATGCAGTTTTGTGAAAAGTGTGTCAATTGCTTGTTTGACTTCGAAGATTAGTAAGTCTTTGTTCTGAAACAAAGTTGATGTTGCAGTTATTGCTTCAAGAATGTCCATCATTAAATATATATACTTGATGAATTTCACTTGCTTAAGGTCATTCAGTATGGCTTTAGCCTGTCCAATTTCATCAGCTCTGTTGGAATTCGACAGGACTTGTTCCATGTGAGTAACTGTTACATGAAGATCTTGGCAAACAGCTTTAAGTGCCCTGGCTTTTGAAGACACCCAACGGATAGCTTTAATTTCAGTATGCATGAGTAGTGGTTCTTGAAGAATACTGGCCAATGCCTGAAGTTCACCTCTACTCTTAGGTGAGAAAGAATAAAACTTGCAAATTCTCTTCACTGTATCTTCAAATTTCTTTAGGTAACCAACTTCCTTGACTGCATCTAAGACGCCAAGTTCAAGTTTGTGGGCAACACAATGTGTTATAATTACATCATTCTCAACTGTTTCACTCAGTTTTTTGGCAACTCCATTTTTGGCCCCTAAATTCACTGCAGCTCCATCAAGGTTCACACAAACTAACTTTGGATCAGTGTTTCCCAGCTCTCCTAACTTCAACCCACACTTCAAAACACCTTCTTTAATAGCCAGAAAAACTCCTTCTGATCTAGCATTTTCAAGCTTTTCAATGCTTGCAATCGTTGTCACTGGTTCACAGGAGTCAGGATGAACAAACCGTAATAATATACCCTCTTGATCAATTACTGAATTGTCAGTGCTTGCATCACTCATGATTGAAAAGAATCTTACTTTTTTCAAACTGGACTGGGTGTCTTCAAGAAGTAAAGCTGAAATAGACTTAACAAACTCTGTGCATGCATCTCTGCCTTGGTGGTCATTACCCAAATTAACTCCATTTTTTGACTGAATTTGACACAGGAAGCTGAAATCTGAAAATGGTCGATTGTGTTTTGCAACTGCGTAGGCTGTGTTAAAAAGTTTTGAATAACGACTGACTTCAGAGGCTTCAACTTTAGAAAAGGCTTTGTCTAATTTGCCTACAACTTTTTTGCTCTCAAATTTCGACATGCATGCTACGTGTTTAGCAGACTGCTGGTGAGTAGTAAGTGTATCACGCCTTTCAACACATTTGCCTTTATACATTACTGATGTAGTATCGGCGACTAGGGGATATAAACGGCAGACATGACAAAATACGGTTTGACTTTCGTCGTCTTCTCGTAACCATTTGAAATCCGCAAACCAGTGTTGCTGCAAAGTTCGTTTACGCTTGTTTTTATCATAGGTATTGTCCCTTTCATTCTTTGGTTTTCGCTTTTTGCCCTTGTCATCGGCTTCTTTGGGCTTTGAACCGTCTTTTCTAACAAGAAACTTGTCCATCGTCTGCTTAAACTGTCAATTTTGTAACATGTTTACAGTGGAAACGGACATGACGTACTTTTAGGATTGGGCTAAAAAACGGACAGAGTCTTAGTCTGAATGGTCTCAACATAATACGGACCCTGTTACTAACAGACTTCGCACGCGTGTTTAAATTTCGGATAATTAAAATAAGCTCTTATTTATTATTTCAGAGTGAGTTTAACTGTTACGAGGAATTTGGCGTGCTTTGATCATGATTAGAAATAAATTTTGAAATATTCGTAGTTTTGTAGTGCCGCAACTGTTATTCCCGAATCCGTTATTCGGTAGCTTATTTATTGAACCCATTTCTTTTATCCACTGGTACCGGGACGCTGGTACCCGATTATTGGTTACAGGGAATGAAATGGACGCGAATGTTTGTTGTTGCTGATGACAAGTAGAGTAAGTGGTAAATAAATGTTAGAATTTGCAGATTATCTAAATTTCTTTGGATTTTTAAGCGCTTTTTGGTCAGATTTGAAGTCATATCTAAGTTTCCAAGATAATAATATCCCGAATCTTTACTTGTCCGCGGACAATTGAACTGCAAAAACCAGTTTGTCCGGGGTCCCAAATGTACGAGACGGACGAGTCGGACATGGGATTTCTGCACCCCTGGGAAGGATATCGATATATCATCAATACACGTCAGGCCAGGACACAATCATGAAACGATAAGCTAGAAAATTGTATCCAAAGGACACAGTTCCCCCTTTGACGATATTGTCTCTAAATCAAGTACTTTTCATTGTTTATATGTTATTCAGTGATGAAAAATTCCCATAACTCTAGTAAATTAATATCATAAGTATTTATGATATCATTATTTCTTACATGAATATTCATGGAGTAAAGGGTAAAGACATGGAGTACAGGATATGCCAAGCTGGAAGTCACCAGAAACAATGTGAGCAACTGAGCATATCCACTGATATACAGTCTGGGTTTTCATTCCAGTGGTATGTAGTAGCTTGGAAACATAAAAGCAAGCTTAACAGTAGGTAATGATGTATGACATTAGAATATGGCCTGAACAAAATTGGTCGAGATTTTTCTTTTTACCTTTATTTCAATGTTAGGTCTGTAGTCTTTATCATCCTTGTCATCATCCAGCATGTCTTCACTATCCCTGTCACTATCCTCGTTGTGGTCATACTGGACATGACGGCGCAATGTCGCCTCCCTAGCAACAAAAATCAGGTGTGAAATCACAATTAAAAACCCTGTACTTAATACAAATGCCTTTTTCGATCTTTTGCAAACAGAATAGACCAAGATCAGATAGCTCCTGTAGGATCTGATTCTAAATTTTCTGCCATGGTCCAAAATATACATGTTCATATTCTATTATAGAAAATAATCTAATTAATATTCATGATATCATAAATCCTTATATGAATATTCATGGCTTAAAGGGTTAATGACTGCATAATGCTATGAATTTGAAAATCCTCAATGTCTTTTGCAAAATTACAAAACAACATAAAGGATTTATTCAAATTCTATACCATACGCTAAACATGCTTGCACAAGACAGAACATTCAAATGAAAAACATAAATAAGAAAAGAAAATGTGTCCATGGGACATGGATGCCCCGCCAGGTTTTACTCTAAATTGGATTAAAGTTTACTGACTTAAGGTTTGCATGTTTGCCTCATGCAGATTTAATTCCATAAATTAATAAAATCTCTATTCAAAAATTAAGTTTTTCCAATTTCTCAAATAAAAAAGGATGCATTGTTCTGTGTTTAATAAAAGCTAATACCAGAGTGCATACTGTATGTTTTTTAGTTTTAATACCCGAAAGGTTGACACAGATTTACAAACAGTATCTGGATCTTTACAGCTTCTATGGCCTGATCTGGGTCAATACTGGGGATTTTTTTCACACCAAAGACAATTTCCCGTGTCAGAGTTCAAAGTGTATTACAGGTGTAATTTGATATCAAATTCTCATAAGTCACCAGTCAGGTGGAGGTATAGTTTGTTACAGTAGCGAGAAACTGTGTTCAAGAGTGAAAATCTTTTCCCTCAACACATTCTCTCCTACTGATGCCTTTTGCCTCTGTAAATGTCATTTTTAGAAACCGTTGTGATAAATAGAGCATTTGCTCTACTGGAGCAAATGCTCTATTTATCAGAATGGTTTCAAAACTACACAATTCTTAACTTCTCCTTTTCCATAGCTGATGCTCCTTTTCGGTAGATTTATTCAGAGGTTGGGTCTAAAAATAGTATAGGAGGGAATGGGTAAATTCTTGTATTCCTGCTCTTATATTCAATTCTGCTAAATCACAAAAAGGACTTGGATATACAATACTGTTTTCTGACTAATAATATCACTCACCCTAAGCCTTCATACTTCTGGGAGAAACTAACAATCAATAAAGCAACTAAAACCCTATACTATATATTCCCATTAAATAAATAAATAAATATATAGGTTTTTCAAAATACAGGTGGTGGTTTAATGCAGACTGAAAGAAATGCAGAAACCTTCCCAGGTGATTTCTGCATTGATTTCATTCTGCATTTAGCAACCATCTGTTTACAAAATGCAAGAAGCTCCTTTTCAAAATTGTAACACCCAAGGAGCGTTTATTAGAAACAATACGGTATATAAGGTCCGAAAATAATCATATTTAAAGCTATTAATATATCCACACAATCACATAATTTTTAATCTAAGCCAAAATCTGTTTTAGCAATATTCCCCTCAGGTGAAATTGGTGTCCAACATTTAAGGGTCTAACTCATAGCCTTAAGTAAGCTGTGAGTTTCCAGCCACTGAATTTGTGGACAAGAAAGTATAAGATTTAAACACTGATATGTATAATATTATAAAATCTTATAATTTATCATCAAAATACTAGTGTTAGTAGTCATGTTTTGGCATGCTTAGGTATTTCATGATTTTTATCCTCAAAGCCTCATGTCCTTTAACCCATTCCCTCATAGGCTATTTTATAGATCCTACTTCTTTGAATAAATCCACCGAAAAGGAGCATTTACTAGAGGAAAGGAAAATTTTTAGAATTGTGTAGTTTTTAAACCATTGTGGTAAATAGAGCTTGCTCCTATGGAGCAAATGCCCTATTTATCACAATGGTTTCAGACAGTGACTTTTACTGAGGCGTCAAAAGGTGTCAGTATGAGAGAATGGGTTAACCATCTCCCTATTGAACAGATTTGAATAAATTCATCGCTTCAAGAATATTCATTAACTTAATTTTTATAAGACAAATATCACAAAGGGAATTGTTGGCTTAATAGACGAAAACTGTATAGATGCAGAAATGTTTGAGCAATTAGAAAAATACATGTATGTATAAACTAGTGAGCCTTCAGCTAACCAATTGTAGGCATGTACCTGTTGAATCTCTTGTTACATTTACTGCAGGTATAGACAGGTTTCTCTTTGATCACCAAATCCTCATTATGGTCTTCATGCTTCTTTCTGGGTCTTCTAACTATAATCAACAAAATACCAACTACTGTAAAACCCTCTAAACCGGATGTTAAACTTAGTATAAATATCTGTCTTGGAGACAGGTTGCAGCTTAATGCAGGGTGAAATTCATGCAGAAAGCTCCTCTAGGAGCTTTCTGCATGACTTTCACCCCGAATTAAGCAGCCACCTACCTAAAAGTATCTTAAATCTTCTCTACTAGAATTTTAAGATTGGTTTTACTGTATGTGTTATATGTTTGAAGAGTTTTTAGTGTTGATGTAATTAACTAATTATGTTATGAAGGCTAATAAAGTGAAACAATAATTACATTAAGCTTTTTTATCATGCCTGCAATTTTTACTGGCCACTGTTCAAAGTCCAGAGGATTAGCAAATGGCCTTCAACATATTTTTTTAAACTCAGTTAATATCAGTTCTGGAATAAGTAAATGGTTGTAATTGTGCTGCTTATAGCTAAATTGGCTATATTATCATGATAAGCTAAGATTTAACACAAATACAGTCATGTACATGTACATCATTCAATGAAAATTCCCATTTTGGCTCGTTCGATAAAATTTGACCAAGATCAGGGTCTGCTCAGTTTGCTTATGGTATAATATAGATCTGATTCTACAGCTTCTGCCTGAGCCAAAACATTATGCATACATAATTATGCCATTATAAAAAAATCAACTAAAAAATATTCATGAAGTTATTATTTCTTGCATGAAATTTAAACAGGGAAAAAGGGTTATAAAACAGTAAAAAATATTGCATAAATGTAAGTAATTACAAAAACTGACCAGAAACTTAGTAATGTCAATGTGATTGCTTAACAGTTCAAACTGAGTCAATGAACCCTGACCTCTTCTCTCTTGTTTGTCATTTTCTTTCTCTTCACCAGATTCTGCTTTGGGTTCTCTTCTCTGTGCAATTTTCTGTATCAATTTGGGCATAATCATTCTCTTGTCTATGTCTGATCGACAGTACTTGACCTGTATGTGTGGAAAAGATAACCATTTAGCAACAATCATTGGATATAAATCTACAGTATTCTCCCTAATAAACTCTAATAAGCACTTCGGTTTGGGGGGGGGGGGGGGGGGGGTCGGGGGGTCATCATTGACCCTTTCCCTCATATAAACGTGTTTTCACGCATCTGCAAACAGAGTAGACCCAGATCAGATGGCTCCTAGAGGAGCCATCTGATCAGGGTCTGCTCTGTTTGCTAATAAAATTTGATAGATCTATTTCAGTACTTTCTAAAATGGCTACAATGTTCCACCTTCCAATATAACTATTTTGTCCATCAATATTCAGTAGCTATTGAAATCTGTAATAAACATAGAACAGGGAAAGGGTTAATAAAAATTAGATCAATTTCATGAACATTTTTTCTCAGGCAAATACTATAGATTCAGATCTATAATATTATACCATAAGCAAACAGAGCAGACCTTGATCAGATTGCTGCAACAGGGGCTATCTGATCAGCATCTACTCTGTTTGCAAAGGCATGAAAAAGTGTTTATATCAGAGAGAGGGTGAAAGCTTCAGGTGAACACAGTAAACATAATATATGCAACAGCAATTCCAAAGAAGTCAAATTCTGGTTCTTTACCCCATTTCCTAATGAAGATTTATATATGTGAATTGTTTTGGTCACTTCATGAATATTCATTAACTTAAATTTATGATACAAAATTTCACCATTAGCAAACAGATGAGACCCTGACCAGATGGGTGGGTCTACTCTGCATGCAAAGGCTTGTATATTAGGGAAAGGGTTAACTTAACCGTTTACTCCATGGATATGCCTTTTAACGCCTTTAAAACAGAGTAGAACCAAATCAGACAACTCTTGTAAGAACCATCTGATTAAGATCAACTCTGATCTCTCATCAAGAAATAGATCTGATACTAGTTTCTGCCATATAAAAAATCAGCTAATTAATACTAATGCAGTCATTATTTCTTACATGAATATACATGGAGTAAAGAGTTAGAGCATGTGATACATTTCTGTCTTTTAATACCTTTATTGAGTTTATTCTGCATTTAGCAGCCATAGCCGGGAACTCATGTTTGTTCATTAAGTGACTGTCTGGTGGCTATTTTAAATAGGTTCGACTTCATTTTCATAGTAATGACTCATATCTAACTTTTAACATACTATGAACATTTCGATATGCAAATAAAGCTTAACACTTTCCTTCATATAAATGCTTTTTTGCCTACAGAGTAGACCAAGATCAAACAACTCTTATAAGAGCCGTCTGATCAGGGTCTGCTCTGTTTGCTTATGAAATTAAAACACATCTGATTCTATAGTTTCTGCCTGTGCCAAAATGTCCTGTGTTCATATTCCATTATAAAAATGAACCTAATTAATATTCATGATGTCATTATTATTTCTTACATGAATGTTCAACAGGGAAAGGGTTAAACATTGTCATTCTTCTTGATACAAACTGTTTCTTATTAGCGTTATACAGGTTAGACCCTGATCAGACAGCTCATATACAGGAATACAGTAAAACCTCTCTATAATGGCCACTTAATGGTGTTAATTAGTTGGTATTTAGGGCAGGTGGCTGCTTAAAGCAAGGTGAAAATAAAACAGAACGCTCCTATAGGAGCGTTCTGTTTTATTTTCACCTTGCTTTAAGCAGCCACCTGCATTTAGCACAAACTATTTTATGTAACTTAGTGGCTGTTATAGAGAGGGTTTACTGTAGTCTGATCAGGGCCTGCTCTGTATGCTTATGGTACTACAGCCCTAATTCTACAGTTCCTGTCTGAGTCAAAATGTCCTGTGTTCAGGAAAAGGGTCAAGACAATTTTTTTCATATGGTATACACACGTGTACATAAATTATTGTAATAGGATAAAATTGCAAATGAAAAACAGAATTACAAGATACAGATAATTTATCATGAATTCTAAAAAGATTTTAAATGCAGTATAAAATTACAACATGAACTATAATCCAGTGCTCCTTTACTCACCTTGAAATTATCATGTTTGACTTTATGCTCAAGATATTTCTGTACATCATAAAACACCATGTTACACTTCCGGCAAACGTGGACATCGTCATCAACATCCACATATATTTCCTGTGCTGCTGTACCTAAAAAATATTGAATACTTTTACAGGGCTCCAGTTAAGACGGTAAAGTTAACATTTTGCTAAACTATTTTCTCAAGTTCTCTACCAAACCAACAGTCATGACTACTCATTAGAATCATCTCAAATAAATGTGTTTTCATGCATTTGCAAACAGAGTAGACCCAGATCAAACGGCTCCTATAGGAGCCGTCTGATCAGGGTCTGCTCTGTTTGCAAATGGAATTTGATAGATATGTTTTTTTTACTTTCTAAAATGGGTACAATATTCCACCTTCCATTTTTCATTTTAACTATTATGTTAATGAACATTCAGTAGGTACTGATCAAATTTTTGAATAAAGGTAGAACAGGGAAAGGGTTAAAGAGACGACTCTAATGAGTTGTTATAACTATGGGTTTGGTGAGAGAATGCAGACTTTTGTATCTGTAATACTATCCTTATCTGGAGCTCTGCTTTATAAACATACTGAAGGAATACTATCTTTTGAAAACAAATTATAATGCAATGATCAGTGGTTGTCTGGGGTTTGAGGTAGCTGTTTAGAATCCTAAAACAAAAGCACTGAATGCAGATGCCAATGTTTGTCTGTCATGAAAATCAATGTCTTAATAGGCCATAAATCTTTAAATATATAAGATAGACTCCAGGACTGAGATGGAGTTATGCCCCTATCCAGATTGTAGCCCTTGCAATAGTAAACAAGTCTGTGAAGTTTGACTGTACTGAAAATCACTCCACAAACGTTAATGGTTACCAACACATAATTATTGTACCAGTCCAGGGGCAGATAACTTCTGTATATGTGTAAGATACTGAAAAGAATTATGTTATGCACATAATCACCTCAAAGAGACCATAAATGTATACAAACTTTCATAGAAATCTGATGAAAACTGTAGAAGTCTGTACCACAAGTTCACATCTACCCCTATACAACAGTAAACCATTATATCTTAGAAGTTCAAGGGCAGGTAACTGTGTATACATGTAACCTGGAGACTGGGAAATGAAAATTATTTAATGCATAAATAAACTTAATAGAGACATTTACTGAAATCTGTCGAAAAAAAATGAATGAGGAGTTAAATTTGTGGCACCTATAACCCATGTTACAGGACCAAAATACTCAAAGATCAAGGGGAGATAATTAAGCAATGCCTGGCACTATACATATGAATGTTGCGCCTTGTACATCTACTATCCATGCCATGGTTATTATGTATACCAAATATTAACTAAATAACTGTCAAATTGAAGAAGGATTGCATGACACCATCTAGCTATGTTCAAATACAAACCGACCAACCGCCTGCCAATCCGATCTACCACCTGCCCGACCTACTGGGTAATATCAGTATACCCCCCACTAGAATTTTATTTGTGAGAATGTAATGATAAAGCTTAGTATAACTAGAGGTTTTTGTCAAAAAAACGGATGTCTCCCCTCTAATAAAAACAATATGTAAAGGGAAATCACTAAAAATGTTATGGTCTTGATGAATGATACTTCCCCTCATTATGCGTTTTCCACACTACATTTTTCAAGAAGAAAATGATAACAGCTAATAACTCCAAAAATACTGATACCAGATTTATGGCCCTTGTGCATGACACTTACTTTCATCATGCTCTTTCCAAAAATAAAATGTCATTCCAATAGCATCAGTCGAACAGGAGTTATTGATCGGCCAAAAAATGTAACAAAGGGCAATAACTCCAAAAGTATTGAAGCCAGAATTATGGCCCTTGTTCATGACACTTTCTCTCATCATGCTCTTTCCATGTATGAAGTTTCAATACGATGGCAAGAGCCATGTAGGAGTTATCGTCCGGACAAGAAAGAATTAAACAAATGTACAAGGGGCACTAACTCTAAATTTATTGAAGCTCGAGTTAAGGATCTTATGCATGACACTTTCTCTTATCATGATCGTTCCATGTATGAAGTTTCACTCTAATGGCATGTGTCACATAGGAGTAATCATCAGGACAAAAAATTGAGCTTTTTTTTACAAAGGGCAATAACTCCAATATTAGTGAAGCCAGAGTTATGGACCTTGTGCATGACACTTCCTCTCGTTATGATCTTTCCATATATGAAGTTTCAATCCAATGGCATGAGCCATATAGAAGTTATCGTCCGGACAAAAAAGTGATTTTTTTACAAAGGGCAATAACTCCTATATTAGTGAAGCCAGAGTTATGTACCTTCTGCATGACACTTCCTCTCATTATGCTCTTTCCATATATGAAGTTTCAATCAACTGGCATCAGGCATATTGAAGTTATTGTCCGGACAAAAAATTATGATATTTTTTACAAAGGGCAATAACTCCAATATTAGTGAAGCCAGAGTTATGGACCCTGTGCATGACACTTCCTCTCGTCATGATCTTTCCATAAATGAAGTTTCAATCCAATGGCATGAGCCATATAGGAGTTATCGTCCGGACAAAAAAGTGTGATTTTTTTTTACAAAGGGCAATAACTCCAATATTAGTGAAGCCAGAGTTATGGACCTTGTGCATGACACTTCCTCTCATTATGCTCTTTCCATATATGAAGTTTCAATCAACTGGCATCAGGCATATTGAAGTTATCGTCCGGACAAAAAGTGTGACGGACAGACGGACGGACACACTAACAAATGGGTAGTTGTGTGACTTTTTCCTTTGATCTTTTCTTGTGGGACTAGTCCCACAAGTAAAACTATTTTTGGCTCTAACTTTGGAATAGAATGATCTGGAAGCTAACCCTAACCCTAACCCTATGTCCCACAACTGGCCAGGTTAATGTCACAAGAAATGGCCAGGTTAATGTCACAAGAGATGGCCAGGTTAATGATTTTACTTGTGCGACTAGTTAGAAAAAGTCACACAACTACCCTTTGGTGAGTGCGGACGGACGGACGGACGGACGGACAGACGGACAGACAGACAACTCTCACGAAAACAATATGTCTCCCCCATATAAATATGGGGGGAGACATAATGATAACAACAACAACTGACACCAATTAATTAGATTAACTTTTGTCCTGAAGCTCATATTTCTACCAGTTAAAATCATACTAAAATCCTGCCAGTAGGTTTTTTTTCTTCATCATAGTCATGTAAGGAAAGTTATCTCTGTCTCAAAGGGCCATTTTATTAAACAATCACAAAGGATTGAACAAGCTTGGGGAAAATCTTTCAGATGTCTACCTAATAGCTATATGTATATTGTATTGTTCTCATCACTGACAGCCGTTTTCAACGAGTCATCTATGATACATTCCTACAATAATAGGACAGTGGTCTCAGGAGAAAACTCTAGAAATGTTATATAGCCATATAAGGAAAACTAGCCCTACCCCTGGTGGTCCTTTTTTTAACAAATCACAACTGCTTAAAACAAATTTTGGTAGTTGGTTAGCTACGGTCGTGATATTCAAGAAAATTGTATTGAATCCAGACTTAAGTTTCAGGAGGAGCCTTTTTTTTTTAATTTCTGTAGCTCTATATGGAAAACTAAACCAGTCATTTTTGAAAATCACATTTTGGCAAATCACAAAATATTTGAACTGTTTTGGCTAAGGTTCACATTGGGAATTAACATTCCTGCAAAATTATACTTAAATTCAGCAAATAACCTATCAGAAGGTTTTTTTCACTACAGCCATATATGGAAAATTAGCTCTGCTCCCAGGCCCTTGTGGCCATTTGTTTTTACTTATCAAAATGACTTGAACAACCTGGTAAAAGGTCATTCATGGGAATATTCCTGCAAAATTAGAATGAAATCGGGACAGTAGCTTTGCTACAGCCATATGAGGAAAACTAACCCGATCCGTAGTGGCAATATTTTTGATGAACCACAATTTTCACAGTTTTCAACAAGAAGATCTTTGAAGTATTTCCTTCAGGTTACCATGGCAACTGGCATTCTGCATTGAATACAATGTTTTAACAATTTTGGAGGAAGAACTTCCAAAAAACATTGCCAAGTTTCACCAACATCCATAATGTTGTTTCAAATGTCATTTGAATGAAAAGTAGACAGACAGATGCCAATAACAGACTACGGATGCCAGACAACGGACGATGAGTGGTCACAACAGCTCACACTGAGCAATAGATCAGGTAAGGCTATGCTAAAAAAAAGCCCTATATTGCAAAATAAAAATGTTGAGGTTGTAAAAACAATAAAACAAGAGCACAGCATGTGGGTACAACCCTTGTCAGGCACTTTTGTAACCAGGCTAGCACTTGTTGTAAACAAAATGGAAAGGATCCAGTAGCGGGCCTTGAGATTCATTGATCTCGGGATATTTTAGCAACCAATAGTAAAGGATTCTTACATGTAGAAAGACTAAAAACCATGGCTTCATAAGTGTTTAAGATCTTACACACTATATCTCCATCCTATATACATGATCTTGTTAAATTCAAAGACTCAAATTTAGCAAAATCTGGCCATACAGCCACAAGTTAATGGTACCAGGTGTGGACTTAAATCTTAATTTCAGGCATGCAGCCATAAAATTGTGGAAGTCTTCCAAATGAGATTCAAACTGTAGAATCCTACCCTCAATTCAGAAGGCCGATCCACAGTTGGGATGGCGGCATGTGTGCCAATGTCCATTATGTTGTACCTAGCTTACAGCTTATAGCATCTATTTATTTGCTGACCTTTATTTTATTTATTTTTGCTGCATGTTCCTACCCTTTTATAATTTCCATCATATTTGAATTGTTTATTTTTTTAACCCTTCCTTCCTTGAATTTTCATAAATTAAGGATATGAATTTTAAATTAATTGGGTGCTTTCTCTAAATGGCATTTGTAAACAAATTATGATATTTTATAAGCAATACCTATGGAATCATATCCATATTAAGTCAGCAAACAAAGCAGACCTGATCAGTCGACTCCTATAGAAGCTTTCAGTCTTGGTTCTATTGTGTTTGAATAGGCATATTCATGGAGTACAAAATGTACGGGTTAATAGCCAAAAGTTTTGTGTATCTATATACAGCAGTCAGAGACAGGTGAATGCTTGAGACGGGACTAAGCTGGGCAGAGTTTGTTTTTTCCTTTAGACCCTTCTGCTTTGCCTTTATCCTGCTTTTAAGCCTGCACCTACTCTCACGATCTACCTAGAAATAAAGTTTTTATATCTAGGCTTAGACATCTAGTGCCTGTGATATTCCTGATCAGAATAAATGTCCCAGTGGTGTGAAAGTTGCTGATCAGTTCCCTTCAAATCTGATTTGAGGTGATATGTGCTTTTATTTGCTTTCTTAGATGTCATACTCTTGTGTTACTTTTGCCTATCAGCTTGTTATTTTTTCCTTTTATGGCAGTTTTTAGGCATCTGGTCTAGATCAGCACCTTTCAGACAGCTTTTAGTTTGTTTTCTCTTAATTTTGTGAGTTTTGTCTTCACTAAATGTTAGGACCTTTTAAACATTTTCTTAGCTCCAACTCTTCACTACTACTACTACTGTTTGTTTAAGCTGGTCTTAAACCTATGCTTTTGTATGTGCTTTTGCTTTTTTTTTTTGCTTTTATGTGGATGTGTACTTAACCCTTTCCTCCATAAATACGATTTTCTCTCCTATAGGAGCAAATGCTGTATTTATCATAGTGGTTTCAAAACTACATAATTCTAAACTTTTCCTTTTCTCTAGTAAATGCTCCTTTTCTGTAGATTTATTCTAAGAGGTTGGGTCTAAAAATAGCCTATGGAGTAAAGGGTTAAAACCATGCATGTCTGTGATCCTGTTTAAATTTTATTTATTTGTTTGTTTCTTTTTGTATACTTATGTTTGTCAGTATAAAAGCTCTACAGAGCTTATGTTACTATGTTATATACTATCTGACGTGAAATAAAATTTGTCTATGCCTATCTGCTCAACTGTAACCCTTGTGACGATGAACACGTGTGTGAATTAATTCAAGTTTCACAAGTCTGCATGAATAGTATAGTATAGCCATTGTTAAAGTTTCCGGATTACAATGACAACAACAACATGGATGACAATGCGGATGCTGCAATTAGGACGGAAAAAAAAATTCCATCATTTCCGACATAGACGTTGTCCCTGCCTGTAACACTCTACAGAAGAGGTGTTGGCAGTACACAGAGATAGATAAATAGATGTGCTGTACAATATGATATTACATATTAAAAGAATATTCGTTTGATTAGAACAGTACATTTTGTGTTCTGTTCAGTTTTGTTCTGCTGTGTTCAGTTATTCAGCGAATGATGTCTGCTATGTTTGACAATATGTGAACCATAGGGGTCTGTAACGCTTCATGGGGGCCTATATTATGTACTATATAATAACAAGGGTTCCAACTAGCAGAACGGACATCCGTGTACCACAAGTACAAATATGAATGTAACTTTTACAATTTCAATGATAATTTCGTAATTCTTTCGGCTATTGAAAGCCAATATATTTTACTATCAAATAAACATAATTTTCTGACGGTAACTTATGCACAATTATCAATCCAACAATGATTTTCTCAAAATTTCAAATGTTTTCTGGGTCATTGACAAACATTCGTTCACCCCCGTTTCGATCACTATATCACAGCAATAGCCTGGCAATTTGCAGTTCAAAAGATGGCGTGGTTCAATAAAACAACCCAATTCTATCACCAATCTCCATTTGTTTTGTCCTCTGATGTGTAGTGGTCTAGTGGTAACACGCTTGACTACCAGTCCGGAGGTCGGGGTTCAAATCCCAGTCCCTCCGGGAAATTTCAGAGACGCTTGTCAGTGTCTCCCACGCGCACCTCCTCTCCACCCAGGGGTTGAAATGGGTACCTGTGAGGGTCAAAAGCCGGTACTGCGGCTGCATGATTGTGCCATATGTTAGCAGTGCTCAATATTGTAGGCCAATGACTCAATGAACAGGGGAGTAAATGTGCAGTCGCAGAGCGGTCCTTCGGACTGAATTAAAGTAGACTTTAACTAGGTACTTTTACAAAAAAGCTAAACTATGCCAAATGTACTCTGTGTTTACTGGACACTGCTACTGTGGTTGAAAACTCAAGTCTTATTTCTTCTTCACAACATTTAATTTCTTATTTCTACAGTTTACTAGTTTGCTTCTGTAAACTAATTCCCTTTCATTCAACTGCCAACGTCTTTGCTTTCATCAAAGTTCCAAAATAAGCCCAAAAGAAAAGATCTTCCATTCTCAATAACTGAATCTGACTGCTTCTCTCCTGTTCTCCTTTTTCTAACTCTAAAAACTCCAAAAACTCCCGTGAACAAAGGAACCCTGGTTTATATAAGATGCTAAACAAAGAAATGCTACATAGGCTAAACTAATTTGCAAAGCTAAATATGGGGAGTAGCATGCTAAAGTGTAGCACCTCCACTGATCAGTGCTAACATCCCTTACTAGCCGCTTGGGCTAAAGTAATTACAATTTATGTGGCTACATGATGACAGGTCTCTGCTAAAGCAATTGACAGACAATCTCCACTAGCCCTCTCTGTTTAGCACTTCCAAAAATAACCTCTCTCTCCTTTGTTCAATGTGTCCATCATATTGCAAACCTATGGTGACCAGAATTGAACTTAATTCTTACAATAAGGGTTCGAAAATTACCTAAACCCCTATAGATGTCAAAAAACACAACAGTATACTTTACTCTTTTTTTTTTACTCTAAATAAGTAAGCAACTAGCAACAGCGGCCTTTCTGTCTTAAGTAATTCTAAGGGAGGAAAGGTTACTGGCCTCTACCGGGATTTCAGCCCTGGACCTCTGGACTACAAGTCTGACACTCTAACGCTAAAGGGTTAACCCAACAGCAAGGCTGTTGGAGATGCCTTACAGAGTCTGATCACTACACTCCCCTCCCACTTAACCTTTAGGAGCCAGGCATATACCCATGCCTTGCAAACCTGCATGCCCCTATGACTTTTCATGCATCCCCACATACGAACCGAATTATCCTCGTCACCAATTAAGTAATTCTAAGGGAGGAAAGGTTACTGGCCGTGATTTGAACCCCGGACCTCTGGACTGCAAGTCTGACACTCTAACCATGTTGCTAAAGGGTTAACTCAACAGCAAGGCTGTTGGATATGCCTTACATAGGCTGAACACTACACGTCTGTCGTTATGTTTCTATGCGTCTTATAAATGTTACTGTCAAGAAGCGGTATATAGACCCCTGTGATGTGAACTGATCAAAGGAAGATTTTCAATAATTTTATCAATTAGAATTTGGATGCAAATGTACTTTTCGGTTATGAAAAGTTCATTAAGCTTAGTTATGTTTGCTGTACTGTTTAGCCGACTCAATATAAGCTTCTCAATTTATTGGTAACCGGGCATTTGACAATCCGGTCATTATGCCACTCAAGAAAAACAACGCATGACAATAATGGCGTCCGAGATCGATACAGTTTACACACTCTCAGATAGTACAATGTATTAAAAATGAGCTATAAAAATGTCCTTTAGCTTTAGTTCTAAATAAATTCAAGAGCTTTGCATTAATCACTCAAACCATCAAATTCTCTACGGGTTTCCTGAAGTTGGTCAATTTTGTCGGTTTCTGGTCTACTGTCGTTCACCTCCATTGTATTTTGCGACATCACCAAAGCGGTAGGTCTAAAACACGCAATACGGAAATAGAACGAAATGGGAATAACCACGCAATGGAAATAAAATGTCATTTATATGTTGATTTTGTTTAGTTTTCAGACTTTATGGTTACCTCAAGATAAAATTGATTGAATTGGGCCAAATGAAACACTATTTGTCAATTGATAACTGTAAAATCGTGAATTTAATGATCAATTATTTGGCAAAATGGAAATTTATGGTGACGGGTCAAACCGTCGATATACATGTACCCAGCTGCAGAGTCCTATATATACGTATTTATCTCACACTATACAGTGTTGGAGTGCCAAAACAGAGTACCGTAAATCGCGGAAATGCACTAGTGTATTTTTTATGCAAATGAGCAGTTTGAATTCGGAATCATTACGCTATAAACAATGACCAAAATAGCCGTCAGCTATAGTCTGTTTCACTTTTTAAGGGTTATGTTATGTAAAGAATCTTACATTCGTGTTCATTACAAATGGTTTTCATGAAACTCGTTTACTATAATAAATAGTACACTCGCTAAACCTCGTATAATATTATATAGTAAATTAAACTCGTTTTATAAAAAAATGTAATGAACACTCAAACATTCTTTCTATCCAAGGACAATACAGGATTGGAACCAACTCCCTGTATTTATCACTGACATGACCAGCATAGAGGGTTTCACAGCGGCTATAAAATCTGCTGCTGTCACCTCTACATACTAATGCCAGATTCTGCTGTACATAGTTTTATCTATACAAAGTCGATTTTTTAACTTTATGGAAACAATTTAAGGCAACTATCTTGTTTAACTGTTTTTTAACATATATCTGAGGTCAACTATACAGTCTAAGTAGACTCCTGACCTAATTTCGGAAGAAGAAGAAGGATGCATGTAAGATCCCCTATGCACATGTCTCTGATCAGAGACATATACATTATATAATTAACACATAGCTGTCGGGATGATAGAGGATATTGTGAGCCCGAGATATGATATATTAGAAGTACAAACTTAGTTAATTTTAAAATTAAAAGAAATAATCAATGAAGATAATATTCCAAAAAGGGAATTAAGATATAGAAATATTGAAATAGCTCTTATCTAATATTTCGACCACTACGAGCCTTTATCAAAGATAATCATGTCAAAATACACATCACATTTTTGGTACATGTGTGCATTCAGCCATACAATCAAAGAGAATAATGTTGATCCAGCATCACGCAGCATTGAGTTATTTCAAAAGTGATGACGTCATCAATGACGTCATGAGCACAACGTCGCCATGTATGCATTAGCATGCATGCATTCTCCCGACTGTAGAATATGCCATAACATGCAATAAATGCGATAGAGTTATGCATATGTTGGTAAGACGAGAGAGAAATTCGGGAGAGAATAAAAGAATAGTTGAGTGATGTAAGACATGAGAGAGAGAATACAATAAACAGGCATTTTGGAGTCGGTGGTCATAGCAGTGATGATATTAGATCATTTCAAGCAGATATATTCACCTGGAAGCTCATTCTGAGGGTGATATATCATAAGATCACATTTTAGGTCTATGGGAGTTTTGCATTGAAGGATATATTGAGGTATAATAAATACGACATATCAATTTATAAGTTATTATGTATGAGTAAAAATATCCTTATATCCTAGCCGAGACCTGACAAAATAAGCCTTAGTGACTATCAAACAGCATAGACCTTAGTGCACGTATAGAACTGTACGTAGATCCAGGTCAACGTAACGCATCGATCATCTCCGGCAAGGCTGTTTAATTATAAGGCTCTGCACTGTTTGACACGTCACTGGCTGCAATGCCTGCATAGCCTAGCTCTCCCACCTCTAACTATCATATTTAAAATCAGATTTACAAGCAAACAAAGCAGACTCTGACCAAGCGGCTCCTACAGAAGCCGTCTGACCTGGGTCTACTATATATGTTTGCTAAAGCGTAAGAGGGGGCATTATGGAGTAATTAAGGGATTAAGGTTTCAATAATGCTTGTCAAGTTGTTGAAATAAGACCTCTATGGAATGATGGTTATCCCCAAGGATTGATTATTCATTTATTCAGAGACATGTATAAATGCAGATCTACGTATATATATGTCTCTGATCGTATTAGATACCATATATAAAGTTATTTAAAGTAGATGTTCATTCAAAATACATTTAACGAATATGGCAGAATTGATACTTTTTAAATGAATGGCCGCTTTTAAGACAGATTGCACTGTAAATGGGAGTTCTACTAGTCAAAACACTGACCACGCAAAACATATATAACCACCTTAATTATTCTACCAATCATGTGCATTACTTTCAAAATTACTGGAGAAAAATATTTTCAGCTATCTATTAGAAAATAACTTATGCGCCAGTCTACTCGTAAAACAAGTAAGGGAAAGGGAAATTAAGCAAATCTTGTTCTAACTGTATCTGTATCTGTATATATATACGTCGTAGAATCCTATAAGGCTTTTACACGACGGGTGAGAAGAGTCGCCTTTATTTCTGGCGATGATCTCGTAGGGCTGTCTTGAAAGCCTCTACGGAATCAGCATGCACGATGCTGTTCGGTAATCTATTCCACTGTATCGCAGTGTCTACAAAGAATGAATTCCTGTATTGAGGGGTCTTGCTATTTGGGACTGCCAGCCCTTTTGTGTTGTTACGTACTTGATTTTCTATTATATTGCTTGCACTGTAGTCTTTAAACCTTGTTGCCTTGACGTTTCTCCTTGGTTTTGACGGTTTCGTGAAAGTGGATTTCTGTAGAGCTGGTACTAATCCCTCTATTACCTTATACATTAGTATCAGGCGAAGGCTCAGTCTCCTGTCTTCGAGGGTCTCTAAATCTAGTTGTTCTCTCATTCTTGTTACCGCTCCCGTCTCTCTGTCCTTATAGTTCCTTTTAATGAACCTGACCGCACGGTTTTGAATTCTCTCCAACCTGTCTATGTCCCCTTTGAGGTAAGGATTCCAGATGGTTGCTCCATACTCCATTATAGATCTTACTACTGATATGTATGCCGTTTTCCTGCATTTTTCGGGAACATTTCTTAAGTTCCGTCTTAGAAATCCAAGTGTGGCGTTGGCCTTTTTACATAAATTGTTTATGTGCACATTCCACTTGAGGTCTTTTGATATCTGTATGCCTAGATACGGATTATCTTGAACCTCTTGTAGGATATGGTTGCCGAGCTGGTAGAATTTGGATATCTTCTGGTTTATGGAGAGCATATAACACTTTTTCGCATTGAATCTCATACCCCATTTGTTCGCCCATGTTTCTAGGTTGAGTAGGTCTGATTGAAGTTTCTCCTGATCCGTACTGTTCTTGATGGTTCGGTAAAGTAGGCAGTCATCTGCAAACAGACGTACTGACGATTTTACACAATCTGGGAGGTCATTTATGTGACAGAGAAACAGGATCGGTCCAAGGACAGTTCCTTGTGGGACTCCGGAGTCCACAGATGTCTCATCTGACTGTCCACCTTCTACTATGGTTCGCATTTTGCGGGTTGTTAGGAAGTTGGTCAGCCAGGTGTGGATGCTCCCTTGAATTCCATAGTGGTATAACTTGTGTAACAGTTTGTCATGCGGTACTGTGTCGAATGCTTTAGAAAAATCTAGAATAGCTACATCCGTTTGGTGCCCCCTGTCATGCTCCTGGAGGAAGTCGTTCAGCGTAGTTAAGAGCTGTGTCTCACAGGAGTAGCCTGTTCGGAATCCATGGTTCAGATTTGTGAGAATTTCGTTATCTTCTAAGTGTGTCATTAGGTGTCTGCATATTATGTGTTCTAAAATTTTGCAGACAACAGAAGTCAAAGAAACCGGCCTGTAGTTTTCAGCAAGATGCTTATCTCCTTTCTTGAAAATACTGGAGACATTTGCTGCTCTCCAGTCAGTTGGGAGTTCACCAGTGTCTAGTGAGGCCTGCATTATGAGTTTCAGGATTGGGGCCAAATGTGCCGCACATTCTTTTAGGATGCGGTTTGGGATGTTGTCAGGGCCTGAAGCTTTAGAGGGGTTTACCCTTTCCAGCAATTTCTGCAAGCCGTTTCTGTCAATTTCTATCGGTTTGACTGTGTTTTCTGTCTTCGCTTCCATGTGGGGTAGGTCTTGGCTTGCAGATTTCGTGAAAACTGATTTAAACTGTTTCAAGAGGATTTCTGCCTTCCCTTTACTGTCTGACACCAGTGATGTCCCTTCTTTTAGAGGAGCAATGCCTCCTGCATCTTGCCGTTTAGATTTCACATATTTCCAGAACGGTTTCGTGTTATTATTTTCCAAACCTTCTATGATGTCTGAGTTTATGTAGTCTTGCTCTGCTTTACGCATATGCCTTTTACATTCTTTTTGAAATGCCCTGTAGTTTGACCATTTGTTTGTTTTGCGGGCCTGGTTATACAGTCTTTGCTTCTTTCTAATCATTTTCCGTTCTTTTCTTCTTATCCAAGGTGTACTATTCCTAGATTTTATTTCTTTACTCGGTATGTTTTCGTCCATTGTTTCAAATAGGTGTTTCTTAAAGGTTTCCCACATACTCTTTTCACATACTCCTAACCTTTTAAATTTGAAGAAATTCTCGTTTCAAACGCTTCAATATGGAAAAATGATTTACGCTGACAAATTACAGTTTGTTTTATTATTATTATATATTTCATTTGATTATTTCTGTTTATCACAGTTTTATTGCAAACTTTTAAAATGTAATCTCGTTTCAGTGTGTAATTATACATGTAGTGTTTTGCAAGCATACATGTAATTATATTTTCGTGATTTTTTTAAAAAAGATTTTGGTGCGTGTGAAATGTTCCCCATGATGATATTATAGTGGCGAACAATTCGCCAATGAATTATCACGGATTTCAAAAATGGCGAACGAGGTACCGCACGCACCCAATCAGACATGGGAGTTGAGCTTATACGAGCTCCACAGAACACCACAAGAGGCAATAACAGACAATACTGAAATAGCAGTTTCTCCTAGAAGTTTACACAGTGAACTTATGTGCCCAATATGTCTCGATATGTTGAAAAACACGATGACTACAAAGGAATGTTTACATCGATTTTGTCAAGACTGCATTATTACCGCCCTACGAAGTGGCAACAAGGAATGCCCAACATGTCGGAAAAAACTGGTGTCAAAACGATCACTCCGTCCTGATCCAAATTTTGATGCTCTTATATCTAAAATCTACCCAAGTCGAGATGAGTACGAAGCTCACCAAGAACGTGTGTTGGCAAAATTGAATAAACACCACAGCACAGCAGCGCTTACACATAGGTACACCTTACTTCTAATATAATAATGATAATAATTCAACCCTTTCCCATTTGAAAATTCATGTAAGAAATAATGACATCATATCAAATATCCTGGAATAGCACCCTCTCTCAGGAATTAATTGGAATACCTTTGACATTGCCTCCATTAGTATTTAAGTATGAACATTCATTTTGAGATATTGCAGTTATAGCAGTGGGACTATTCCGGGATATTGCCGACATCATGAATATTTTTATCTGAAATGGCATATACACAGGACTTGTTGGTATTGGTAGAAACTACAATCGGATCTATACCCGCATCTGGTATTATCACAGTATAGCTACATTTATGTAAATTCACAATATTTCAATTTCATTATGAAACAAACATACCTGTGTGACCTACTTTGACTTACAACTCAATATTGTATAAAAAGTCACATTTAGTAACCAAATTCCTAGTAAAAGGATAAAATATCTCAATTAAAATTCAAGTTATATTGAATTTAAGAATATTCATACATTGGAAAGTTTACATAATTTCCATTCATCTTTTTCATTTTCTATCATATTGTCTGCTTCAGTGCATATAATGAAGGTCTCACCCAGATAGAAAATTTAATGATGCTCAATACAAAACAATTACAAGTACTGCTTCTAAAGAGATAAACATTATATTTGTAAGACCAACTTGAGAATACCTGACGACGTAATCAATCAAATATAGCTGTTGAAAATGTCATTTTAACTAACAATTACAGTGGTTCCAGGTACATGTAGTATCACAGTCAGTCAAAGGTCAAAATATAATTGAAACTGCATAGCTGATTCAATAAAACTCAAGCATCAAACGGGTAATTAGACCTGTAAGCATTTTTTCATTTATTAATCATTAAGTACTGCAAGAATACCCAATGCCAGACTATATTATTGTTTACATATGTTTAAGCAAGCAGAGCAGACCCTAATCAGATGGCTCACTACAGGAGTGGTCTGATCTGGGACTACACTCTTTTAAAATAAATACTCTTAATTACTAATACTACAATGTTGACTTCAATGTAGGGTATAATGAAGATACCAAAGAATTGTAACTGTCCTAGCTTTTATGCTACAGTAAAACCTCTCTATAACGGCCACTAAATTACATCAAGTATTTTGTGTTAAAGGCAGGTGGCTGCTTAAAGCAGCCACCTGCCCTAAATACCAACTAATTAACACAATTTTATGGCTGTTATAGAGAGGTTTTACTGTAGTTGGTTTACCCAGGTTCTTTTTATGACCCAAAGCTATACAAAAGTTATACAAATTATCAGTGTTGCAGCCAGGATTTAAAAAAGAGGGGCGATTTTCCCCCCTCCCTTTGAAAATTAGGGGCGATTTGTTCAAAATAGGGGGGGGGGGGATTTTTATTTCACAACAATATCAATGCAAATTTAGCGCAATAGGTTCGACACGGTCGATTTCGTCGCTTTCTACAGGGCTAATCTGTCTCCGACTCGTAGAAGATGAATAACTCGGTTACGTATCTTTGACACTTGAATGTGGGTTGAATTTGGTTAAAGGAAGGGTACCTAACCCAAAGTAGTCGCTGATTTTTCTTTAAGATAATGTTTTTGACGATTTTTACAGCATACACGTTTTTTAGTTTTCATTTGATTATATAGGTTACGGGCATAGACTAAAAGTCGGACCGGGACAGGCAAACATTACTTTACTCAACGAGTTATAAATTATCAGTTGTGAGTGGTGTTTTATTGTTTTATCATAAGCACAATTAATTAACAGAGTAATTACAAAAAACTGTAGATCTTGGGCAGACAACTGTTCACGTATCTGGAATTGCCGAGGTCCCATAGAATATGAGAGCTAAGTTACTGTACCGAACCGCGTTTTAGCCTTACCTATACATGACAGTTGACAAACATCCGGTTCAGATTCGATATGAATTGAAAGCTTTACCGGTACTCGCTACAAACTCTTTCGACAGCCTGAGGGAGGGAATTTTTTAGCAAAGTAATATTGAAACTTTAGTGCGCGACTAGGCGCCCCCTTCAGTGAAAAAGAGGGGGGATTTTTCAGAAAAAGGGGGGAATCGCACGATCGCGCGTCCTGGCTGCAACACTGAAATTATGCCCCTGGGGTCAAAATTGGCCAGTTTTCTATAGCAGCCTGCATTTTAATCAAGCAAAACTGAGAACCTTCCAGTTTCAAAACCTACTGTACACCTTGTATACTGCTTGACCAGTGACCACTATACCCCGTCAGAAACCAATACCAGTTGGTAATTGTCACTGACCAGCAAAGACTTTGGAGTTGCAGCCTGAGATAGACAGATACTGTAGCTTATATCTAGTGCTTGACCAGTGGCCATTTCTTAACCCTTTACTCCATGAATATTCATGTAAGATATAATGACATCATGAATATTAATTGAAATAATTTCTATCTATAGTGAAGTATGAATCAGCAAAAACTATGGCCTGATAAACACTAGAATCAGATCTATGTTATAGTATGTTATATATCATAAGCAAACAGAGCAGACCCTGATCAGACTGCTGATCTGGGTCTACTCTGTTTCCAAAGGTGTAGAAAGGGGTATTTAGGCGTATAAGGGGGTATTTATAGAGCACAAGGTGAGTTCCTCTGCCATCATGGCCCTCTTGTTTAGATCTCTGTGACCTCATTTATAAAAAAATCTTGTCCGGAGCATAATTATCTCCCATATATTATTTGAGATAGTCCTACATGAGTCATCTGATATGGGTCTGCTGTGTTTGTAAAGGTATGAAAAAGTGTTTGTATGAGGGAAAGGGTTTAAACCTCATCTAAAGATGGTTCTGGTTTAAATACCTGTGATTTCAAACGAGGGTTTTACATGTAATTAAAACAATTGTTGTCAAAACACAAATTTTGTTATTTATATAATGGATGACAGTTTACATACATGTTTAGCTCACCTGGTACAAGGTGCTTAGGTGAGCTATTGGGATCACCGTTTTCTTTCATGCATTGCCTGTCATGCGGTGTCAACAGTTATTAGCTCACCTGGCACAAAGTGCCAAGGTGAGCTATTATAATGATTGCCCTGTGTCTGTCGTCGTGCGTCGTCAGTCGTCCGTCATCAACTGTAAAGCGTAGGGCTACCAAATTTGGTATGCAGAATCATCTAGTGGACCTCTACATAGATTGTTCAAATTTTGCCCCTGGGGTCAAAATTGGCCCAAACCCGTGGATCACAAGATTTACATAGGATTATATAGTAAAAACTTTAAAGATCTTCTTGTCTGAAACCGAGAAGCTTATAAAGCTGTGATATTTGGTATGTAGCATCATTCAGTGAACCTTTACCAAGATTGTTCAAATTATGTCCCTGGGGTCAAACAGGGTCACACCCTGGGCGTCACATGTTTTAAATAGGATTATTAGCTCACCTGGCACAAAGTGCCAAGGTGAGCTATTTGGATGATCCTGTGTTCGTCGTGCGTATGTGCGTACGTGCGGGCGTCAACAATTTACTTAAACATCTTCTCTGGAACCACAAAGCCAAGAGCTTTGATATTTGGTATGTAGCATGATGTAATGGTCCTCTACAAAATTGTCCAAATTATGTCCCCTGGGCCAAAAATGGCCCCGCCCCAGGGCTTATCAGTTTTTCATAGGAAAATCTTTAAAAATCTTCTTCTCTGAAACTGTAAGGCATAGACCTTTGGTATTTGGTATGTAGCATCATCTAATGGTCCTCTACTAAGATTGTTCAAATTATGACACCCAGGACAAAAATGGCCCCGCCCCGGGCTTATCAGTTTTTCATAGGAAAATCTTTAAAAATCTTCTTCTCTTAAATTATAAGGTATAGACCTTTGATATTTGGTATGTAGCATTATCTAATGGTCCTCTACCAAGATTAATCAAATTATGACCCCTATCCAAAAATGGCCAAGCCCTGGGGCTTATCAGATTTTCATAGGAAAATCTTTAAAAATCTTCTCCTCCAAAACTGTAAGGTCTAGACCCTTGATATTTGGTATGTAGCATCATGTAATGGTTTTCTACCAATATTGTTCAAATTATTACCCCTGGGCCAAAAATGGCTCTGCCCTTGGGCTTATCAGTTTTTCATATGAAAATCTTTAAGAATCTTCTTCTCTAAAACTGTAAGGCCGAGACCTTTAATATTTGGTATGTAGGGTTATCTAATAGTTTTCTACCAAGATTGTTCAAATTATGTCTCCTGGGTTGAAAATGGCCCCGCCCTGGGGCATATCAGTTTTTCATAGGAATGTCTTAAAAAATCCTTTTCTTACAATCCTCTGTCTCTCGTCCCTTGACATGCATCATGCAGGCCTTAACATTTAAACATTTTCTTTTCTGAAACCACAAAGCCTACAATTTTGATATCTGGTATGTAACATGATCATGGTCCTCTACAAAAATTGTTCAAGTTATGACCAAAAGTTTAAAAAAATCTTCTCTGAAACTGTAAAGCCTTGACATTTGGTATGTAGCATCCTTTAGTAGTTCTTTTCAAAGATTGTTCAAATTATGACACCTTAACAAAAAGTGTCCCGCGCAAGATTACATGCAATCTGTTATTGAAATCATAAATCTGTTACGAATAGGTGAGCGATTAAAGGTCATCATGGCCCTCTTGTATAGTAAACACTTTTAAAAATCTTCTTGTCTCAAACACGAAAGGCATAGAGCTGTGATATTTGGTATGAAGCATCATCTGGTGAACCTTTACTAAGATCATTCTAATTATGCCCCAGTGGTCAAAATTGTCCTCACCCCTTGGGTCACAAATCTTCTTGTCAAAACCTGTAATTGTGCCCCTGGGGTCAAATTGATAGGTCACATGACATCATTTAACCAGGTGAGCGATACAGGGCCACCATGGCCCTCTTGTTTTTAATTCTTTCCCTTTTGAAAATTTATGTAAGAAATAATGACACCATGAATATGTATTAGCTGAATATTTATGATAGCACATGAACATGGAATTGTTTGTTATTAGAATAAGATCTATATAATTTTATAATCATGCAATTTTATTTATTTGTTAGTATTGAAGAAGGTCTACGACAGCAGGCTTTAAATAGAGCACAGAGGGTTAGGAAACATGCTTCAGATACGGATGTTTTACTTCGAACGGATTCCTCCAATGACAATACTCCACGGAAAAAGCAGAAGCCCTACTCAGACGACTCCAGTACAGAAAACTCATTGCTTGACGGAATACCTGAGCCAAGCCAGCCTGATCCACAGTTTACAGAGATAGAATTAGTTTTCAAACCCCACCCCAAAGACAACATTGAGAGATCAGATGAGTCAAGATATATAAAAACTACAGCAAATGCGACAGGTAGTGTATTACCAGCAATGATTAAAAATAAAAATAGATCACATTTTAATACTTACAGGGTAATAGTACAGGAGAATCTGTCTTTAGTGACCATTAAAAAGAGTTCTAAATCTGGGTCTTTAAGACAATCACTGCAGAATGCTCTTATTGGAGCTTTCTGCATTACATTTGCCCTGCATTAAACAACCTTTTGCTTTTTAGCTCACCTGAGCCGAAGGCTCAAGGTGAGCTATTGTGACCGCCTGTCGTCCGTCGTCCGTCTGTCCGTCTGTCCGTCCGTCTGTCCGTTCACTTTTATTTCAAATGACTTCTTCTCCTAAACCACTGGGAGGATTTCAACCAAATTTCACAGAAATGTACCTTAGGGTGTCCTCTATCAAGTTTGTTAAAATCATGACCCCCGGGCAAAAAATGGCCCCGCCCCACTACTTTTAAAGGTTTTTTTTTTAAATCTTTAAAAATCTTCTTCTCTGAAACCACAATTTCTAGAGCTTTGATATTTGGGATATAGCATCATCTAATGGTCCTTTACCAAGTTTGTTCAAATGATGACCCCCGGGCTAAAAATGGCCCTGCCCTGGGGCTTGTAGTTTTTCCATAGACTTATATAGGGAAACCTTTAACAATTTTTTTTCTGAAACCACATAATCTAGAGCTAAGATATTTGGTATGAAGCATCACCTAATGTATCACTACCAAGTATGTTCAAATAATGACCCCTGGGCCAAAAATGGCCTCACCCTGGGGTTTTATATTACTTTAACATCAGGAAGCTAGTTAAAAAAAATTCCTCACAGTTATTTCCCTTGTCCCATCAGCATAGCCATAATGGACAAAGGGAGATAACTGCATTGGAATTCTAGTACTTCCAGAATAGTGATTCTATTTGTAACTACTTATAATAAAATGTGGAAGGTGGAACAGTGTAGCTGTTTTAGAAGGCATAGAAACAGATATATCAAATTCCATTTGCAAACAGCAGACCCTGATCCTATAGGAGCCACCTTATCTGGGTCTACTCTGTTTGCAGATGCATGAAAACAAGTTTATATGATGGAAATTAAGGGTTAAACAGGCTTTTCTGCAGTTAAAGGGTTATAGCTCTGGGCAGTAAAATCTCTCCAGGTCAATGCATGACTCTTAACCCTTTGCACGCTAGTGGTGAAACTGTGATTACCTATGCAAACAGTTTGGATCCAGATGAGAGGCTGCATAATGCAGCATCTCATCAGGATCCAAACTGTTTGTCATCTTAACCATATTTTTGAAAAAAAATGAAAGTAAGTTTATTTTAAGAATTGAAGCAGATGACAATAACTTTTTGTTGCAGACGAAACATTAAAGGGATTTGGAAAGGAATGTTGACCTATTAACCCCATAGTGTGAGTGCTATACAGCTAGATGTTACCAATGTCTCTCAAATTAGATGTGGGAGATATTGGAAATCCTAAGCTAAGAAAACATGATCATGCATATGCCCCCCCCCCCCCCCCCCCCCCTTGTTTGCATCCTGATGAGACGCTGCATTATCATCTGGATCCACACTGTTTGCATAGGTAATCAAGATGATTATGATGAGAATCATGAGACGCCACATTATGTGCAAAGAGTTAAATATTTAGGAAAATAATAGGTATTTCTTAAATTAGATAATACCAACAATAGATTCATTTTAATACTTTTAATTAACTAAAAAATTGTCATTTTAGGAAAAAAATAGGCATTATGCTAGTTACCATATTTAGAATATTAAATATTAAGGAAACTATTAGGTATTTCTTAAATTTAAATACATAACAAACAGTTTGAATCCAAATCACACACCACCTTATGCAGTGTCTGATCTGGAGCCAAACTGTTAGCAATGTGAAATACATCAAACTGTTCAGGATTTCGTGTACATATGTATTGAAACCTTTCACAAAGCATCTCATCGGGATCAAAACTGCTTGAAACAGTCATAATTTAACAAGTTCCTTCACATAAACGTGTTTTCATGCATTTGCAAACAGTAGACCAAGATCAGATGGAATTTAACAGAATTTAATAGATATGTTTTTCCTTCATAACATTACTCAACATCTCATCAAGAATAGACGGATTTTAAGATATAAACTGCTGGAAACAGTCAATAAACAGGTTTTCACGCATTTGCAAAGTTTACCAGAGTAGACCAAGATCAGACAGACTTTAATAGAATTTATTTTTTCGATTGCATCAAAGACAATATTTTAATATGACTTTGATTATGTGATTTATGTGATTTATACAATTACAAACAATACTAAGTGTCTATTAATTAAGCAATCTGACTTAATTACATGTTATACTTAAATTACATTCAACCCTCAACTTTTTCCATCATCTTGTTTGAGTCATTAACTGTAATTATCAGTTTTCTGCATATATTTGTTCTCTTTCTATAGGTAGGCCAGTTCAAGCAACCTATAAAGCAATCAATTGATACTGACTATAGTCTAATGCATGCTCCATTGAATTACCTGTCTGGCTTGATTGTGGGACTTATTGGAATTTTGTCAACCAAAATGTGGGAGACATTGGAATAAACCGTTAACATTTTAGTTTCACAGGTCTTTGCACAATGTTATGTTTGTTTCTGCAGTTAATTTATGTGATTGGAAAAAAATAGTTTCATTATGATCATTTATTCTAACAAATTTTATTATGCAACTCTTGTTTAATTGCATTTAGTTGAAATTTAGGTGTTTAATAATGTCTTTTCTCCTTGCTACTAATTGTATTTGTTTTAATTTGATTTTTAAAAAAAATAATGTCTTTAAGTTAATCAAAATTATTGTCGATCAATAATTAATGTTACTCAAAAAATTAGTAACTCTTCTCAATTTCAATTGTTAAAAAAACTAATGACCCTTTTAATTGACTTATCATCAGATATTCACACCTAGAGCTAGAATTATTTCTAAACACCTATTAACCCCTTACCTGTTTGCTTTGACAAAAAATTATCTGGGACTACTCTGTTTGCTAATGCGTAAAAAATTATTTCCATAAAGAGAAGTTTTAGCTTTGATAAAACCTGTAAAATCAAATCTATATCTTGTCAAATGCAAACAGAGCAGACCCTGATCAGACAGCTTCTATAGCAGCCGTCTAATCTAGTCTACTCTTATTTTTAATGCGTAAAACACATTATTTTTGTGAAGAGAAGTTTTTGCTTTGATAAAAACTGTAGAATCAGATCTATATTCCATAGGTGTCGTTTGATCTGGGTCTACTCTGTTTGCTAATGCGTAAAAACAGCTTTATATGAGGGAAAGGGTTAGAAGATTTTTAAAGATATTTTTATTGGTCATTTCACACAAAAACTGGCATTATGTACTGCCTAGCACTTTATTTGCCTATATACCTGGATCAAGGTATAATTGCATAGCTTTATTGACGTCATTTGAATTTCTCAAAGACCAGTTTTAGGCATTTTGAGCTAAGGCAAAAATGGCACAAGTTGTAAACAGTTTAGATCTTGGTCAACCAGTCACTTGGTATTAGATCTGAATCCAGTTCAAGTTTATTCAGCAGTGAAAGGGTGAAAGCAGTGGACTAAGCTTCTTTCATCTGCTAGAAATGTTGTCCACTGAAAAATGTCAATATATTACTGTAACTCAGGTGAGCGATATAGGGCCAATGGCCCTCTTGTTTAAGAATCCTGTGTTCAATATATGAATGGTCACTTATTGCTGGTTCTACTGTACTTGTACTTCCTAATAATAATGCATGTCATTATTGAATTAGTTCCAGTGGGTAACACAATTAAATCAAATTACCGTAATACAACAGAAAATACAGAATACCTCTAATTAGCTGGAATTTTCTCAAAAAATCTCGGCTTATAGTTTGGCCAAAACCGGGCGAGTGGGTGGGCGGTCGGGGGCGTGCTGTCGTTAACAAAACTTTAACATTGCTTATAAGTTATAACTTCTAAATTACATAAGCTAGACAATCCATATCTGGTATGCAGATAGCTTGGGTGAAGGCCTTTTACTTGATACAAGGATACATGAAATCAGGTCAAGGTCACTATTTCGAAAAACTTTGCCGTTTTTAGCAAACTTTAACATTGCTATAACCACAAATGCTAGGCAATTCATCTTTGGTATACAGATGGCTTTGGTAAAGACCTTTCAGTTGTTGTAAAGATATTTGAAATTAGGTCAAGGTCACTATTTTGACAAGTTGGGCATCATTGAAAAACTTCAACATTTTGTCTTAGATTCTGAACCACATAAGCTAGACAATTCATATATGGTATGGAGATAGCTTTGGTGAAGGCCTTTCAGTTGATACAAGGATACATGAAATTGGGTCACGGTCACTATTTTGAAAACTTGGCTGTTTTTACCAAACTTTATCATTTTGCTATAACTTCTGATCCACAAATACTACGCAATTCACCTTTGGTATTCAGATAGCTTTGGAAAGGACCTTACAGATGACATAAAAATACCTGAAATGAGCTCAAGGTCAAGTTCACTATTTTGAAAACTTGGCTGTCATTAAAAATTTGTTATAACTTCCGAACTACATATGCTAAACAATTTATATTTGGTATGGAGATAGCTTTGGACAATTTTAGGAAGTAAAGAAACACCTCTCAAATTCCAGTAGCAAAGAGAGCAGTCCCTGATCAAGGTCTACTCCGTTTGCAAATGCGTGAAAAGGCGTTTATACGAAGGAAAGGGTTAATTGCAACATGTTTCAAATGTTTGTTTGATTGTCTGTTTGAATAATTTTGTTACTGAAAATTCACCCCATTTGAAATATGTTTATTTGTAATTGAACCACTAATACCATTATTTTGTGAAACATTAGTCACAGAGCTTTGTTTTGAAAAATGAGCAAAGAGAAAGGCGTATTTACGAAGTAAAGAGTTCAGGCACGTAGCCGCCTATACGCGAGTACGCAGCTGAATCCACATAATTCTGACCAAATAAATAAATTTAATAAAAAAATATTTAAAATAATGTGAAAAATCAGCCAACGTATAAAACGTCCATATCCTCTTCTTTATTAAATAGCCTTTGTGTACTATACCCCGCCAACATAATAATCGAAATGGGTTTACTGTTTATCACATGCATACCAATGTGTGTGAGATAATATTCTGTGTCAGAAAATGACATTCGTGATGATTCAGGAGTCAACTGCTGGAGAAGCTCTGTTTGATTATTTTATTGAGGGCCAGGGGTATGTTGGCTAAGATGTGTGACCAGAATTACGATAGAGTCAGTAATGTTCCGGGGTGTCATTGTGGAGTACAAACTCGGGTACAGCCACTTGTTCCACAAACCATGTGCGAATTGCATAGCTCGAATCATTCCATTGTGCATGCCTTCAAAGATAGCATTTGTTAGAAACTTGCTGGACAAAGTCAGTGCAGCAAATCCGTTTTACATTCAAGTAGTCTGCAAAACTTCTACTTGCATTTAGGGAAGAGCTGGGAAACGACGCTGTTGCTAGAGAAGAACTGAACAAGCGAATCCGCTTGAAGAGTCTCTGGCCAGTCTCTGATCAGTCATGCGATATCCATCTACAAGTTTAAAGACGCATACACCACTGTAGTAAATGTCCTCAAGGTGCTAGAGCGAGGAGACGCCAGTGTGCGCAGCTATAGATTTCGCATCCTTGGGTTCTACTTTAAATATGGTCTCTCTGGTAGTTGTTGAGTTCGTGCTTAAGGGTATAAACATCGACTTAGTTAAGGCTGTCAGGGAGAGCCAGGTTCTTAAAGCAACCTTCCGTTGTGTGTGATGAGCTGTACTGCAAAACAGTGGCCATGGCCGAACGCAGGAAGCAGAGCCTTCAAAGCCAAGAGTAGCTTGCCACGAACGTTACCCTGGCAAAGTGCCTACAGATTCCGTATCAGAATACTGGAAACGGGCAATATACTATCCGTTCCTTGTCTGGTTGTAGAATGGAAGATCGCTCCAAAGACAAATTCAAAGCAGAGTACATCATATCTGATTCCAAGTATTGTCCATGAACTGACGCCTGCTCCGAAAGATACCAATTTTGGTGCATTTTGTCACGACTTCATTGGATATTGTGAAAGCTTAAGACGTTGTCCGCTGGAGAGAAAGTTGGTATTCGGAAGAAACAAAACCTTCTGACCTGAGTGCAACGTCAAAAGTCACAAACAAATATCTAGACAGACATTTTCATATGTATATGTTGCTTTTCACTATGCTGATCTCAACAACCTCAGCTGAGGGACAGTTCAGTATTTTGAGGAGGGTGAAGAACTGCATGAGATCTACAATTTCACTAAATGTCAGTTTGGACTAGCAATGTTTTATTTCACATATGTGTATATGAACATTGTAAATGTATTCATAGATGGAAAATGACTGAAAAAGACCTTTGTTCGAAACACGGGGCTCGTATTTCTTTGATATTAAGCCTTCCTTCAGAAATAAAATCTGTGAAGTAAATGGTTAATTTGTTGAATTTCCGTACTAAATAAAGCGCCTCAGAATGCCCAGAATACAACACAGTTTTCATTTTTTTCTGGAGAGGGCCGGTGGTGTGGGGGATGTGATGGTGGGGGAGGCTGACAAAATTATGAATCCACATGAATAGAGGGATAGCTACGCCCCTGGAGTTAATAATAAAAGCAGTGTAATTTCCACAGCCAGATATTTTCGATGTTACATGAAGGAATAAGTTTCTATAATTATCAAAATCGAATGAACCAGAATAAAAAACAAACTGTCCATGTCAACAACTTTGCTTCCAGAACTTTCCATCGCTCTTAGATATTCTTAAAACAAGAAGTATTTTGATAAACAATAAACATGTTTACATATTAATGAAGGTAAACAATAAATAACATTATTAAATCATATTTAGATCTACATTATACTCAAATAATCGTCTTACATAATAATGTGTGTATTGATATACATGTACTTGTTGTAAATGTTTCGATGACTGTTTCTGGTAGATTATGTTTATATTCTACCAGTAATGTTATGAATATTTTATTTTCAGTGGATCACCTGTCAAAGTATTTAGCAATAAGATTGTCCTTAGAGACACAGACTGATGCAGGTAAGACAGGTCTTTGCTCCAAGCAGTGACATTGAAGAAATGTGGTACACACTACTTACCTACACTATAGACTTATACAATCAATTGAACTGCTCTGCATTGCCTCTTTATAATAATGCTTTCAAATTCAAATGACTTTTTATGAAATGAGATAAATAGAAAATCAAGACATGAATGTTTCATTCTTGTGTCACCTTTAGCAAGGTGACCTTGGAGATGCTGATGCGGAAAAAAGTCCATCTATCTGTATTTCATTCTTTTTTGTCATATTCTACAGGCAGGTTACACATGTTCCTTAGAATTCTATTGTTATAATTGGGATGTATTATGGAATAGCGCTGTCTGTCCGTCTGTAACATCTCTAACTCAAGTTCTGCTTGGTGGATCACTCTAAAATTTAACACAATGTTTATCTGGACATGCTACAGTAGCATCTCAAATCCTGGTACGTATATCCAATGTCAAGGTCGCTTAATTGGACTTAGAAGTTGCGTTTAGCATTTGTGTTTAGCAAATATGTCAAATGTCTGTCTGTCTGTAACATCTCTAACTCAAGTTCTGCTTGGTGGATCCTTCCCAAATTTCACCACAATGTTTATCTGGACATGTTACAGTAGCATGGGTGTGTCCCGTTACGTATATCCAAGGTCAAGGTCGCACAATTAGACTTAGAATTTGCGTTAAGCAAATATGTTAACCTCTTTTTATGTATACTTACCCGTCTTACCTGTATCAATCGAGGAATCCACTAGATCTAGTTTTCACAACTGATATTATACAATTAATAAAAAAGAGTTGCAAGTTATAAAATGTGTACTGTAGGTTACTAGTTCACAGCGTCTGTCGCTATGCATTCGGATGGTTTTCACTGTATTGTCGAAAAACTGAATTGGTGTCGTGTGCAAAATAATGCATCAAAACAACATAGTGTGGCAAATACAACTGAATTCAAGTAAACACGTTAATTTTTACACAGAAACATGATTATTTTCAAATAGTTTAACAATTAAGACATGGCAACTCCAGTATTCTTCCCAGCTGACAGACTAACACTCTACCTGTAAATGGCGATGGCCCATTGTGTTTACAATACGGCGTGATGGCCCCAATCTCAGAAAACAACTCCATGGGGGTCACAGACTAACCGCGATAAAAAACTCGATAGTACAGTGGTGACGATGGGGAATCACAAACACATCTTTATGATTTACCACGAAAAATAAAAAATGCCCATCATGGTATCGCGAATTTCGAAAGTTCCGCGAGGTCTGTACTGTACAGTATTATGGAATGGCTCTGTCTGTCTGTAACATCTCTAACTCAAATTCTGCTTTGTGGATCCTTCTCAAATTACACCACAATGTTGACCTGGACATGCTACAGTAGCATGTGTGTCCCGATATGTATATCCAAGGTCAAGATTGCACAATTCGACTTAGAATTTGCGTTTAGCCTTTGCGTTGAGCAAATATGTTAACCTCAGTTTATGTTGAACAAGGCCTCGACGGGCGTATATTGTGCCCGCTGGCACTCTTGTTGATTAACTGATTTAGCACCAGTTTTTGCAAGATGACACTTAGGGATCACTTTTTTGTTGTCCATGAATCTGTCCCACTTTTTAGCTCAGCAGAGCACAAAGTGCTCGGGGTGAGCTTTTGTGATCGCCTGATGTGCGTCGTGTGTTGTGCGTCGTCAACAATTTGAACCTTTAAAAATGTTCTCCTTTAATATACAGGGTTCTCAGCTTTCATCTTTGGCATATAGCATCATCTATAGGCCCTCTACATAAGTTATATAAATTATGCCCCTGGAGTCAAAATTGGCCCCGCCCCAGGGGTGGCCAGTTTTCAGTAGAAACATATAGTTAAACTTTGAAAATCTTCTCCTCTAAAACTGAAAAGTTCTCAGGTTGCATATTTGGCTAGTAGCATCATGTTCAGGTCCTCTACAAACTTTATACAAATTATGTCCCTGGGGTCAAAATTGGCCCGCTCCAGGGGTGGCCAGTTTTCAATAGAAACATAGTGAAAACTTGAAAATCTTCTCCTTTGAAACTGGAAGGTTCTCAGCTTTCATATTTGGCACATAGCATCATGTTCAGGCCCTCTACAAAAGTTTTTTTTAATTTTGCCCCTGGGGTCAAAATTGGCCCCGCCCCAGCGGTAGCCAGTTTTCAGTAGAAACATATAGTGAAAAGCTTCTCCTGAAACTGGAAGGTTCTCAGATTTGATATTAGGCACATAGCATCATGTCCTCTACAAAAGTTATATAAATTATGCTCCTGTGGTCAAAATTGGCCCTGCCCCAGGGATGGCCAGTTTTCTATAGCAGACTGCTGTTTCAATACTTTGCTAATCATTGATAAATTATTATTTTTTGATGGAGTATAGGGGTCTAGTAAATCAGTTTGGTTGCTTGACCAGTGGCTATTTTTAGCATACATGTACTGCTGGAGTGAGTTATATTTCTCATTCGGACTCAGTTAGCCAATGTAGTAGGTTTTGAAGTTTTGTCTCATTTTATATAGAAACATATTGTCAAAACTTTGAAAATCTTCTCCTGAAACTGGAAGGTTCTTAGCTTTCATATTTGGCACATAACATCGTCTTGAAGTCCTCTACAAAAGTTGTATGAATTATGCCCCTAGGTTCAAATGAGGCCTGCCCCAAGGGTGGCCAGTTCTCTATAGAAACATAGTGAAAACTTTAAAAATCTTCTCCTCTAATTGTTTGGTGAGCGATATCAGGGCCATCATGGCCCTCTTGTTTACCATAATACACTGTATTGTAATTATCAAATGTGTTCATGGACATTCTGTTCAATCTCTGTGCATGTAAAACCCAAATAATTAAACACTTGTATATCTTACAGATCCCTCTGCAGATGAGCCAAAGTACCACATATACATTTCAAGTGGAACAGATAGTTTTATTCCATTGCTTGGCACTATGACACTTGAACAAGTGAACGATAAATACTGGAAAGTGAACAAGCCATTGGAGATGTATTATTCCCTTCAGAAACGACAAAGTGACAGTCCTGTGAAAAAGGGATTGAAGACAGAAGTCAAGGAATAATGTGCATTGGCGTCATGGATTAACTCTGCACGCTAGTGGCCAATTCACAATGACATAATTATGCAAAATGTTTGGATCCAGATGAAATGCAAAGTAACTTGACATCTCCTCAGGTTTCAAACTGTTTGACATCCTGGCTGTATATTTAATGAATAATGGAAGAGAAAGTCAGTTTGAACTAGAATCAGAAACTAGTTTTGGCAGACAACAGTTACTTAGCATGCAGCAAATGAATGTGCTACATCATGACAGAATTTGCCTTATGACTGGGAGTGATGCAGATACAGACCAGTCACCATGTCAGTGACAGGATTTCTGACTAGTCTATATTATAATAATTATTGTTATGCTAATGTTTAAATTATAGTAGCACATGTTTTAAGTGACAATATAAAAAGCAGGAGACTGCTTAATGCATTCCAATTTCCAAAAATAATGCAAAAATCTCCTGTTTCTGCATTAGTCTGATAATGCATTATGCTATCAACTGCCTTGGAGGCCAACAGTTCAGCGGCCACTAGATTTTACTGCATAAGTTTCAGAGTTTCATATAGTGTAGATCTTGATCAAGAGCCCCATTTTGAAATGGAGTGGCTAGTCTGGGTCTGTTTGCAAAAGGTACCTTTTGTCATGATGGAGTTCTGATGATTTTAACACCTTCCTTCATATACATGGCCTTTCACGCCTTTGCAAATCTAGATCAGATGGCTTCTGTAGGAGCCATCTGATTAGGGTTTCCTCTGTTTATTGTATGAAGTTATATAGATCTGATCCTACAGTTTTTGTACAAGCAAACAGTTCTCTTTTAAAATTATCATATGAAAACAAGTTTTTGAATATTAAAAATGTGGTCAATTCGTGCAAAAATGTTTATTAAGGAAAGGGTTTATAGTGTTGATTACGGATAGTGCTAGAGTGTGACAGATTTATTTGTACTAAGCAAAACGGACAGATTTGAACCAGTGTTTATAAAAGCTTGAGTTGAAACAAACTAGATACAAGTTTTAACAAACTCTGCAGTCTTCTAGAAACCTTCTTGAAGCTTTCAGGTAGCAATATGACGGTAATGTATATTTTTATGCCCCCCAGATCTGATCTTGGGGGCATATTGTTTTTGCCGTCTGTTTGTTTGGTTGTTTGTCACCAACTTTAACATTGGTCATAACTGTTGAGCCTGTACAGATAGAGACTTGATATTTGGCATGCATATGTATCTCTTAAAGCCACACATTTTGAGGGGTGACATGTCAAGGCCATCCTTTAAGGTCAGAGGTCAAATATATAGGTCAAATCACCGACTCTAACATTGGCCATAAATTTTGAACCAGTAGAGATAGAAACTTGATATTTGGCATCCATGTGTATCTCATGAAGCTGCACATTTTGAGGGGTTACATGCAAGGTCATCCATCAAGGTCAAAGGTCATATTGGGGGCATAGTGTTTCACAAGCACATCTTGTTATGTGTCTGAATTAATACACCAGAAGGATGTACATGTATTATGTTATGGTGTGTGGCAATCATCCGTCTGTATGTTAGCAAGTGGCTTCCACTCCATAACTCTACTTATGCTTTAACAGATTTTCACATATAACAGACGTTAAAAAGAATACTATTGCAATTTCATTTTTGCTCTATAACTTTATCATGCTTGCTTGTATTTCAACTAAATTCATACAAATGTTTACCATATTAACGTAAAGATGGATCTCGCATATATCCTGGGCTAATATATTATTGTTCAAGGTCATATCTGAGATTGTTATGAATATTACTACAATTTTGCAACCTCTTTATGACTCCATCATGCTTTTTGGATTTTCAAATTACTTCACACTAATGTCAATTATTCCTGAAGGTTTGTTATTCTTATAAACCAGTATGATGTTTTTAAGGTCAAGGTAACAGCAGGGGTTGATTGTACCATGCTTTGTCTGATTTTCAAATAATTTTACATAGATGCAATGATGCATACTATAAGGTGTGTTGGGCCCATAAGATCTAGTGTCCATTTCAATATACTTTGTCACTGAATTTGAATCAATATTTTTTTTTAATTCAAATCAGACTGAACTTAAAATCTACTTCATTTGATCACATCGTTTTTCAGGAACTCGCATGCTTAGTATCCCTCAATGCCATGCAGTAACAAGGAAGAAAATCCCGAAAATGCATGTTCTAATGCTAATTCGATCAGCTGTTTTTTTGCAAATGGCCGCCGCCTGTATGGATAGTGGAGCATATTATTTTTCAACAGGGGTGAATTGCATACTAAGTGATGTAATTTCAGGTATGACGTCAACTTTTAAGAGCTATTATAACCCTCAGAAAAAGTCAATGTTCCACTCGACGTCATTCGTCTGCCATTTGCATTTTGAAATGAACATGTTTACAATGGGAAAATATAGGTTTTAGGCCTGAAATCTTTATTTAAGGATGGATTCAAGGGAAACTCGGACACAGAGTTCGAGAAAAACGATAACACAAGTGGTTTAAATTTGATCTCAATCTGGTAAGAAATGGAAAAAAAACTTTGATTCAAATTCAGTAACAAAGTAAATTGAAATGGACAGTAGGCTTGATATTGTCAAGATCATGGCAGAAATTAATATCAATATTAATTATGCCCAGATTATGAGTTAAATACCAAATTACATGCAATTCATGCTCCATATCTCAAATTTTCAAATGATTTGGTCGGTGTCTTCATTGTTGTTGTACCACACTTGTTTACCGTCACAAGGTCTACAATCGAACAGATGAGCGTTTGTACCCCTATCCCGATGAGGTGCTTTTTTATACCTCCCTTTTGAAAAATTGGGGTATATTGCTTTGCATCCGTTGGTCGGTCAGTGGATCGAACGGTTTCTGATCAATAACTGATAAACGGCTTGGCGTAGAATCTTCAGACTTGCTGTGGTGGTTGGTCATTGCCACTAGATGACCCCTATTGTTTGTGAGGTCAAAGGTCAAGGTCACCATGACCTTAACTGGTGAAATGGTTTCCAATCAATAACAGTTCAAGGGCTTGGCGTAGGATCTTAAAACTTGCTGTGGTGGCTGGACCTGACCCCTATAGTTTTTTAGGTCACTAGGTCAAAGGTCAAGGTCACCATGACCTAAACTGATGAAATGGCCGATCAATAACTACTCAAGGGTTTTGCTTAGGATGTTCAAACTTGCTATGGTTGTTTCTCATAACCACCAGATGACCCGTATTGTTTTTGAGGTCACAAATTCAAAAACAAGGTCACCATGACCTAAACTGGTGAAATGGTAATCAATCAATAACTGCTCAACGGTTTGATTTAGGATCTCCAAACATGCTGTGGTTGTTGGTCATGACCACTACAGGATCCCTATAGTTTTTGAGGTCACTAAGTTGAAGGTCAAGGTCACCATGACCTAAACTGATGAAATGGTTTCCGATTAATAACTACTCAATGGTTTGGCTTAGGATCTTCAAACTTTCAGTGGTGATTGGTCATGATCACTAGATGACCCCTATAGTTTTTGAGGTTACTATGTCAAAAGTCACTAGATGACCCCTATAGTTTTTGAGGTTACTATGTCAAAAGTCAAGGTCACCATGACCTTAACTGGTGAAATGGTTTCTGATCAATAACTGCTCAAGGGTTTGGCTTAGGATCTTGAAACTTGCTGTGGTGGTTGGACATGACCACTTGATGACCCCTATTGTTTTTGAGGTCACTAGGTCAAAGGTCAAGGTTACCATGACCGTAACCCTTTCCCTCATAAACGTGTTTTCACGCATTTGCAAACAGAGTAGACCCAGATTAGACAGCTCCTAGAGGAGCCGTCTGATCAGGGTCTGCTCTGTTTGCTAAAAGAATTTGATAGATATGTGTCTTTACTTTCTAAAATGTCTACAATGTTCCACCTTCAATATTTCGTTATACCTATTTTGTTAATGAATATTCAGTAGGTATTGAAATTTGGTCTTAATACAGAACAGGGAAAGGGTTAACTGTTGAAATGTTTTCCGATCAATAACTGCTCAATGGTTTGGCTTAGGATCTTCAAACTTGCTGTGGTGGTTGGTCATGACCACTAGATGACCCCAATAGATTTTGAAGTCACTAGGTCGACGGTCAGGGCGTCGGGGTATACATGTTTTACAAACAGCTCTTGTTTGCTTTATAGTTCTACCATTGTTTAATTTTCAAATAACCCTATCCCTAATATAAATTCCTCTGCGAACCAAGTAGACCCAGATCAGATGGCTCATATAGGAGCCGTCTGATCAGGGTCTGCTCTGTTTGTTATGAAATTATAATAGATCTGACTATACAATTTCTACCATTACCAAAATTCCTGTGTTTCCATTATTTAAAATTCAGCTGATACATATTCATGATGTTATTATATCTGACATGAATATTGAAGGGGGAAAGGGATAATTTTAGACAACTATTAACAATAGCCTAACACCAGATGTGTTTTGCATGACCTTGTCTGATATTCAAGATCAAGTTCACAGCAGAGATTTAATATCAAATGTCTGTAAAGCCAGTTACTGTCATTGTTCTTTGAGGAAGACTTGTGTTATATGTGTGTTATTACTTGCAAATGGTGCTTAATACTGATACAAGAAAAAAGCTTTTGAAAGCTATGAAGCATTTCTATTATATTTAGGATGGACATTACAGTGTTTGAAAATACTCACCGACTTCTCAAAGGCATAATTTGATACACATTAAACTGTTATTATATGTCTGCATGTAAATATGATTCTTCATACAGTACATTTCTTCTTTAATTATGGGGTATCAATTAGAAATATGTGTATGTATATATAAATGAAGGTAGATACTGAAATGAACTGCATATAGTCAGATTTCACCAAAGCATTTGCAATCTCATTTCCTCTACAGTAGGAAATAATTGTAAACTTTGTCTTAAACTTTGGCATAATTTATACATTACAGTAGTAATATTAACCTTTAGCCTGCTGAGCAAATTAGAGTAAAACCCCACTAATGCGACCACCTAAAAGAGGTATAAATCTGGGTGCTAGATGCAGGTGGTAGCTTAATGCAGGAAAAAAGTAATGTAGAGGAGCTTTCTGCATTACTTTTGTCATGCATTAAGCAACCATTTGCTTATAAAGACATCCATGTTTATTCATTAAGTGGGCGCATTAGCGGGAGTCTACTGTAGTTTCATACAATATTCGCGGAGCAAATTATTTTCATACAATTTTTCACCCACTACATTTTAAAATTAAAGGGACTTTAGAGAGCAAGCTCACATACCCCATGCTTCCACATTGTCAGTGAAAAAAAGTGATTCCCCCATGACAGATTCTTCTGAAAATTAAACCTATTCATGCTTTTATTCATGACAATTCTTAAAGCAAATTTGTGATAAATTGGTCAAGAGATGAAAGTGCTACTTGAGCAATAATGTACAGTAGAATCTGTCTTAAGCGACGATCAACAGGAGGTATAATTATTGTTCTGTAAGGCATCTGGTAGCTTAATACATGTCAAAAGTAATGCAGAAAGCTCCTATAGGAGCATTTTGCATTACTTTTGACGTGTATTAAGCTACCACTTGTTTTTCAATATTCCTGTGTCCAATTAATATAAGGTCGATTAAGACAGGTTCTACTGTATTAGGATACAGGGACAGACTGACGGACGGGTCAAACACTATATACCCGGTGCAACTTCATTGTGTGGGGTGTATACATAAGCTATTATCAGTTTGTCTACCAATGCAACCAGTGTGTCAAGCAAACTGGATCCTGCTGAGATGCCGAGTTACTCAGTATCTGGATCCAAACTGTTTGCAAAGGTAATCGTGGATCCACTGGCAGCAGGTTAAAGGTTAAATAATTCAAACTATGAGGAAGCAAGTTTTTGTATCATTGATCTCAAAGCTTGAAATATTGTAGGGCTGTCAGCTTCCAACAACAGTGTGTGGGAAATTTGCAATTTTTTTTCAACATTTTTGTGTGTGTACATACATGTATATTTTGTTTAACCCTTTCCCTGTTGCATATTCATGTAAGATATAATGACATCATAAATACTTATTAACTGAATTTTTATAATGGCATATGAACATAGGCTTTTTTTTTAAGGCCCAACACCTTGTGTGGGTGCCCTATTGTATTAATCATCCTGTCCGCCCTCTATCTGTCCGTTCTTTTTGTCCACTTTGTAATGCAGTTTTCATAAGATCTTCTCCAAACTTGCTGAAAATGTGTGTAGGTATGAACTCTGGGTCAAGTTTTCTAGTCATTTGAATCGCTCCAGGTTTTTCAGGATTATGGCCCTTGAAAAACTCCAAAATTGACAAAATCGGCCTTGTCCACTCTCTTAGTTCAGCAGTTTCTATCCGATGGTCACCAAACTTGGCCAAGTTCAATTTTCTGGTCTCTCTCTAAGTTGAGCAGTTTATACTGGCTGTAGCAGGAAAGAACTTGCTGCAGTAACAATGTGAAGCATTTGGCACAGCTAAAAGTTAAGAAGCACTGCAATAGTTAATAACAGAATCTACATACTTTATTTTCTATCCAATTTCCCCTCTGACTGCATTATATTGGACCCTTCCTGACTTGGTCAGTGTTCTAGTTGGTATTGGTAGACACTGTTGAGTCAGATCTATTATGATTCTATAAACATTCAGAGCAGACCCTGATTAGATGGTTCCTAAAGTAGCTGTCTGATCTGGGTCTATTCTGTTTGTAAAAACATGAAAAAGCATTTATATATGGGAAAGTGTTAACAGAGTAATTAATCATGATGAGAGGATGACATGCAATTCAGGGTCACAGGAGTACAATCTGCTACAAATAATACATACACAATAATTACTGAAACATTTTCAGCATGTATCATTCCTCTGAACTGTATGCACCATTTCACTCATTCTGACTGGAAAGATGTGATTTCATGCAACAAATGATACATGCCTGGGTCCAGAGGAGTCATGCAGGAGCCCACAGTTCTAAATACCATGCCATCATGGCTCTTTTTGTTACCTGTATCCAAAGGATTATTAAATCATTATGCTTCCTAGTTTCCCAGGGAAGGAAACCACATTATCCGACCTTCATAACATTACAAGTTTTTGGATGGATAACAAAATTTTATACATTAATTGTGTCTATATGTACATATACTGAAGGTGTTGTTTCTTTGTTGATTGTTAGATGTATTTAAGCTGTGACATAAGAAAACTGGTATTTTCAGGTTTTAAAAAAATTGTGCATGTGGTTCCAGACCAGTCGCTGGTTTTGAGATGCAGCATCTGATTAGGTTCTGCACTATTTGATACCTATTTGTGTCATATTCATTTTATTATGCAACGTGAGAAATGCGGTAGCCCTGGTCAGAAATCGCATCACCATTTTGATGATAACTTTTCTTGTTCTACAGATTTATAATTCTAAAGCCTGAAGACACATTTTCTTTTGATATTACTTATTTGTTCTACTTTAAGTGCCATCTTTGATAAATTCTGTAAATACTCATTGAACACTAATTGTAACCAGTTGGGGGTACAGTAAACCCCATTGAATGCGACCAACAAAAATTGGATAAATTCTGGATCTTAACCCTTTACTCCATAAATATGCCTTTCTACACCTTTGCAAACAGAATAGACCCAGATCAGATAGCTCCAATAGGAGCTGTCTGCTCAGGGTCTGCTTATGACATGATATAGATATGATTCTATAGTGTCTGCCTTGGTCAAAGTTCCTGTGTCCACTTATTATTACAACAATTAACCTTAATATTCATGAGGTCATTGATTTGTAAATGAATATTCATAGAGTAAATGGTTAAGGGCAGGTGGTAGCTTAATTCAGTTTGACAATTATGCAGAAAGCAACACTCATCTTGTAAAGACATCTATGTTAATTCATAAAGTGGTCACTTAAGAGGAATTTTGCTGTATGTATACATTCAACACTATGTGACCAGAAATATGACTATCATATCTAATTACTGAGTTTCATATCATATCTAATTGCTGAGTTTCATATAGGCTAAGAAGTTGTCCTGACTTGACTAAAGGCTTGTTATTAACCCTTTCCTTCACTATAGATACCTTATACACCTTTGCTAACAGAAGACCCAGATCAGATGGCTCCTATAGGAGCTGTCTGATCAGAGTCTGTCTGTTTGCTTGTGGTATAATATAGATGTAATTCTGCAGTTTTGCCTGTGCCTAAATATGTTGTGTTGATATACTATTGTATAAAATAGTCTGGTTAATATTAATGATGTCATTATTTCATTTGTTGATATTCAACACGGAAAGGGTTAACCCCATATAGCATTGATCGAACATGGAGAAAAAATTGAGTTTTGCATTTACGTATTCTTGCATAAAATGTGATGTTGTAGTCTTAATAAAGCATGTTTTAACATGGCAATTCTTTTGCTTACTTGCTTGTTGTTTTAATTATTCCAGATGTAAGTGTTAGATGTTAATGGTTGATGCTACATCATAAGGATTATGTTTCCCGGACTGATGCATATGTCATATGAGCCAGGGTTGTTTATGACTGAATGCAGAACAGAATAAGATGAATTTTATGTCCAACATTGTTTAAGAGGGCATATGGTGTTGTACTTGTGCTTCTGACTGTATGTTACTCTCTGCAATCTTATGCATCCATAATCCACGTATATCTTTGGTTTGATTTGTTTCATCCTTCGCAAATGAGAAGCCACTATGTGTAGCTGTGCAGAATGGACAACAGCAACTTGTCTTTGCATTGTTTGAGGTGTGGATTACCAATTTTCTCAACTTGTCCCTTAACCCTTTCCCTGTTCTGTGTTTATTACCAATTTCAATACCTACTGAATATTCATGGACAAAATAGTTATAATGAAATATGGAAGGTGGAATATTGTAGCCATTTTAGAAACTAAAGATACAGGTCTATCAAATTCCATAAGCAAACAGAGTAGACCCTGATCAGACGGCTCCTCTAGGAGCCCGTCTGATCTGGGTCTTCTCTTTTTGCAAATGTGTGAAAACACGTTTATGATAGTCAGGGAGCCAGTAGTGCCTACCCTGCACCCCCCCCCCCGACTTTTTTCATGGGTACCAAAATGTTCAGAAAAGTGTCCTGAATCAGAATCGCGAATGTACTCAAACTTAAATTCTTTTAGGCTATGTGTATTTTAACCGTTTCTATGGCAACCCCCCAGTTTTCGTAATGATGACCCATACCTACAAATTCGCCCATATCACAGCCAGTTTTTGTCATAAAACTATAAAAACTGGTACCAAATGGAAGATAAGACATTGTGCTTTTATTTCTAACTTTTTTAAATTACCTTATTTGCATACTCATGAATATTAATGAGAACATTAAAATTAGTAAAAAAAAGTATAGAAATAACGTAAACCTTTCATTTTTTAACCTACAAATATCAGAAAATAACTTCAAATGCAGTTTAACATGACGACGAAACCCACAGGAAACAAAATATCCAATTTGAGGACCAAAGCATTAATTTTAAGCACCAAATTCACCGTTTCCATGGCAACACCCTAGTTTTCGTAATGATGGTCCGTACCTGCAAAATCGTCCATATCACAGCCAGTTTTTGTCCAAAACATTATAGGACAAAAAACTGGCTGTGATATGGGCGAATTTGTAGGTATTGGTCATCATTACGAAAACTGGGGGTGGGGGGGGTTGCCATGGAAACGGTTAAAATACACATAGCCTAAAAGAATTTAAGTTTGAGTACATTCGCTATTCTGATTCAGGACACTTTTCTGAACATTTTGGTACCCATGAAAAAAAGTCGGGGGGGGGGGGGCACGGTAGGCACTACTGGCTCCCTGAGTATGAGGGAAAGGGTTAAACCAATCTGATATTTCAAGTTCCATCAATTCTTTCTCTGCCATTAGCTGTGAGAGCCCTGGTGTTCCAGCTACTACATCTTTGCTAAAATCATGGAGAATCCATAATAGTCCAGGCCACAATCAATATACACAAAGTACAAACAAACAAACTGCAGACCAACAGACCACTTAAAAATCATCTTTGAAGAATAAAAAAACGGAACTGGATATTCTTAATGAAACCACAAAGCCAGACATAATGATTAGTACAGAGACATAGCTGGACTCAAATCTCCTCATTAATCATTTCCATCCAATCTGTTTACTGTGTATAGGAAGAGGACAGATCACCCAATAATAAAGGCCAAAGTCATGGTGGCCTCCTCATAGCAGTTCGGGATGATTTTAAGAGCCCAGACGTTATACAATTACAAAAAAGACTGTGAAATAATTTGGGCTGAAACAAAACCTCATAAGCTGCCTATATGCTTATTTTATAGATCTAAATTGAAATACTCTTCTTCTGTATGGGACCCATATACATGTACAAGATATCACATCAATCAAATTGAAAGGGTTCAACAGGGCGTGCAGCTAGATTTTTTCCGATGCATTATCACAAACACAAGTTCTGTCCCTGATATGTTACAAAATTTAAATTGACCAACTCTTGAAATAAAAAGAACTCGCCCCAGACCTATTATCCCTTTCCCTCATAGGCTATTTTTAGACCCAACCTCTGAATAAATCTACCGAAAAGGAGCATTAACTAGAGAAAAGGAAATATTTAGAATTTTGTAATTTGAAACCATTGTGATAAATAGAGCATTTGCTCCGATAGGAGCAAATTCTCTATTTATCACAATGGTTTCACAAAGTGACTTCTACAGAGTCGTCAATATGAGGGAATATGGGTTATAGATGTTGTACAAATGATTCACAATGTTGTTGCCATTAGACCTCCTGTACATCTCTACCAGCTGCAGATAACAGATAAAGACAGGACAAAACTTATTTATACAAATATGTCTAAACATCCAAAGACACAATACAACTACTCATTTTATCTAAAAACAACATCTTAATGGAACCATCAAATCAGCGGACGCAGTTGACCGGTGCTACTAAACAGAGTCTGGTAGAGTCCGGTAGAGTCTGGTAGAGTCCGGTAGAGTCTGGATGCCTTTTAAGTGCAATTTAAAGATTATAATGCTGTTATATAACATTATTTTATATGTTTGAAGCTATAGTAGTTAATATCCATTAAAAAATGATCGTATATTAGCTTGAAACACCCGGTAAATATTACCGGGTCACGCAGTAATGGCCGCCCTACGTCGGATAGAGTCGTATACTTAGGTTTCGATACTAACAATTTGAGTCCAATTATTCACAAATTGCTACACAATTTTATGTGAAATATGGTTGCAGATACATCTCTACCTTGTTATTAATACATTAATCCGCTTAATTTTGCAAATGTTGGCCTAAAACTCCCGTTTTCATCTCCAGACGCTACCGGTACCCTCCGACTTTTCGCCAATCTGAAAAAGGCGAAACAACAATCTTGTCATACAATACATGTATATCATGTCCATACTGCCTTTGAAATTATAATAAAATCACTTATTAATGTATGTAAAATGTTTTCTGATAAAAAGGGGGAAATTTAATACCATATAGACTTCTAAAACTAGAACAGACTCTATCCGACGTAGGTCGGCCATTACCGTGTGACCCCGGTAATATTTACAGGGAGTTTTCAAGCTATTATATGCTCATTTATTAACGGATGTTAATTACTACTGCTGCAAACATACAAAATAGTGCTATATAACAGCATTATAATCTTTAAATTGCACTTAAACTTCTAAAAAGGCCTCCAGACTCTACCAGACTCTACCGGACTCTACCAGACTCTGTTTAGTAGCACCCCAGTTGACACATACACAGCTTAACAGTCAGATATAGGATTTTATGTACTTAATTATTTTCTAATTGGCGCCAGCACATACTTAATATTTCATCATCAGAAATTTCAAATCTGGTCTAAGTGGAAACCTATTTTTGGGATTCTTTAACCCTATATATTTGAAAAAATATAGCTCATTTCTCATAGCATCTACGTTGTCAATTACTCTTCAGCCTCTTTTATATTTGTTAAAATACCCTAGTTATATAGTCGGGTTTAAAAGCTTGTCAGGGCTTAATATGTTATTTGTAGATGTCTTGCCGACTCAAAATAAATCTTATCTTTATCACTGATATCCCAAATATCCCAATATTTGATTACCATAATAAAACGACCTACACAAGGATACGTACTGTTTTTCAGTGTTATAAGCTGCATAAATATGGTTTATTGGTGTTTGCTTTCAATCACATCATAATTGCTAGTTATACTTTTGATAGCAAATCGTCTTGACCCATTTCTGACTAAATCTTACTATACTGTATTTTATATTTGGGTTCGAAACTATCAAGGCCGAAACAACTTTAATCCGAAATGACTAACGACCTGAATGACTTGGGTCCGAAGCGACCAGACACCGGATAAGATTCATGACGTCATACTCTCGTCTGCAAACAAGATGGTGGATACCGCTGTCCAAAAGCCTTAATAACATTGAAATAACCCATGTATTTATCAGCTTTTTGTACCTTAACTTGAATGTTTCTCGAAATATGGTATACTATAGGATTTAACTTGGGAAGGTAAAGGAAACAAAATGAGCTGAGGAATAATAGTGACATTTGAAACGAGAACTCAATCGCATTTGTCTCCTCAGTTCGACACTGTGCATGGTTTCGATACATCACAATTAATTTGATTATCAGCACGCGCCGAAATAGAAAACATCGGATTTCTATATATTCTGACTCGAAATGAAAATAATATATATATATATATATATAAATTGAAATGGACAGTAGATGTATAGACAAGGGGTCGAACTTCCTATTTACGAATTTTACCACTCTCCCAAGTCATGCCTGTGTTGACATTCAATCAAATGGTATATCGGGTAAAGCTTTTGGCCAATAAGTAGTATAATGTATAATCTATGTAACTGCAAAGGGAAAAGCTCCTAGTTGAAACGGTTCTCAGAAGCCACAGCGGAGAATCTCGAGCCGTTTTAGTCGGTAAGCGGGCGGTTGCGAGGTCGTATCCGACCTGTCAAAATTACAGTGTTTCTCGAGATTCTCCGCTGTGGCTTCTGAGAACCGTTTCAACTAGGAGCTTTTCGCTTTGCAGAACTTTACATAGATTATACATTAGACTACTTATTGGCAAAAAGCTTTACCCGATATACGGTTTGATTGAATGTCAACACAGGCATGACTTGGGAGAGGGATAAAATTCGTAAATAGGAAGTTCGACCCCTTGTCTACATGTGTATATCTAGTGTTCATACATTTTTTTTTCTGTCGAGGTTCATAATTCATTGTGATGGTACCCTGTGATTTTTCTGATTTGATTTAATAAAGTATTAAGAGTTTTCTCATGTTTGTCATAGCTGAAGGAAATATAGACTAATGACCTGTTTATGATGCATATTTTGTTTTTAAAGTTACGAGGTGTTGTTTACAGACAAAGCACCGGTACTCATGAATTGATGACATAGTGAGCAATTGCATAACATTGAAAGGTTCGAAAAACAGGTGGGGTTCAAGAGAAGGCGCATCGACGATAATCACAGGGGGCCATTTCGTGGGTCTAGATGGTCGAAAAAGTAAAAAAAATGTCTGAAACCGGGCATTTTTTCGAATGGGTCGGGAAATCTGCGAAAATGGAGTTGGACCCCTTGTATATAATATAACACTAAATCGACCCAATCAATATTTTTGACTTTTTAGACTATCTAAACTAACGAAATGGCCCCCTGTTGGGGTAATCGTTTAATTTTTTACTGTACAGACATGAACAAATGTAACCATATATATGGCACAGTTTGCACAATATTATAATTTCGATAAGTAAGTTACTCGATTGAGAAATTAAAATTCTTAGAACTTGGTGCAAAATTAATCTGAAAATTCATATCTCATTTGAAATCACAGGATCCTATTAAAGAGGCAGTCCCTACAATGAATGCATATTTTCAATAATATCATAAAACTTGGTATTTGTTATGCTCACTCATTATTATGAAGGTTGCCAATTTGAACCTATATCGAAAAATGCTCCTGTGATACAAATAAACCAATTCATCAATACTTATAATTTTTGTTCTACAACACAATAGTATCGGCCTTTTCCGTTAAAATTTTCCTTGTTTTGCTGATGATCATCCGATCCCTCCATTGTTTACATAATAGCATTTCTCGGAAGTGGTCGGAGAAACGCGAATAGGGCGAACAGTTACAAAACTAAAACCCAACCCGAATAAAACTGAAACATCGGGGAGTAAAATCGGAATCGGCGATATCAAACACATGGATGTTTTGCCATTATAAACGGTAATTGGATGGGGTTTTCTTGCAATACACTACTTTTCAGCATATAAACAAATGAGTTAAAAGTGTATATTTTAGGTGTTTTTGAAACGTGTCAAATGCAGGGACATCCCCTTTAACTTCTCGCTACTTATTATGCAAACATCAAGAACCTAGGAAGCCAGGCTCTCAAACAAGACCCTATAGGTTTATCATTACGATTGCGAAGTGGTGTAGGTATGCTACTATATATTCCTGGTGATTTGTGTAATATAAACTTTCTTATGCGCATTCCAGTTGTGCAGTTAGATGGCGCCATAAAGTACCATAGGAGAGGGTCTGCAGAATGGTCCACACATTAGTTAACAGGGGGCACTTCCAGAATAGCGGACCCTGTTTCTGTAGTGCGCATACGCACCTGAGTTTGTTGTCAAGAGGTGTTCAATGTTTCTTTTTGAGGGCTGCCGCCCCCACACCATTGCTTGATATATTTCAGTAATTTGCGGGTATTTCTATAAGGATGCCTGGATGGGTGAAATTACAACAAACGTGAAGCTTAAAAACAAAATGACAACAGAGATGCGCAAGAAAGATGCACAAGAAAGATGCGCAGTGGATGGGGGTCCGCTATTCTGGAATCTCCCCGTTAACAGGCCCTTTTCATAGAGATTGTGTCACGAAAATGCAATCTCTATGTTGAGAAGATTATAAATGTGATTACACAATGCACAAATGGATAGGGTAACACAAATCCATAGGAATTGGCATATATCCTCGATTCCTATATGTTTTGTTCTTTCCTATTATTCTGTCCGCATCACCAAAGCGCTTGATATGGCACGTGCAACCTGCCTACGTCATCGCTCAAGGTGTTTTTCAATTGTAAATAAAACACTTTCAGACAGAGCCGAAAAATGAGGAAAAAAAACAGATAAGTTGAATGAAACTTTAAAGAAAAATACTATTTTCAACAAAAATATAAACATTCTCATCACATGACACGATTTTTCTAACAATATTTCCTAGTGTAGTTCCGATAATCGGTTATAATCGATGATTGATTGAAAAAGCATTTTCGATTTATTATCGATAGTAATTTTGCCATAATCGATTACTGACTGTGTAATCTGTACAGCAGCATTGGTGATTTTTGAAGGGGATTTTTTAATGGGGTTATAACTGTATGAAATATTTTACCCTTATAATAAGCCTCTACCAAGCTGTATTCTATGATCATTCATTAAAATCGTCTCTTCGAGATGATTCTAATGAAGGGTCACAGCATACTGTTTTGTTGACACAAAAGCTTAGTTAGATATTTAACTTGTTACATCAAGCTTTACATGCACAGAATCTCTGAAAGTATTTTTGATTAATTATCGATTTTTAATCGATAATAAATGTTCGATTCAATTCGATAATTGATTATGATTTTGGTCCGATTCTCCTTCCCTAATATTTCCCAATATTGTGCACAAGCACCTTTGTGTGAGGGATTATGACGTCATAGGAATGGCACTATAGGAAACATGGGGAGTTAAAAGAACCGACATTTGGTTGAATTGTTGGGTTATTTGTTTACTTTAAGTGTTATTTTCCGTTAAATATTCCTTCAAGGAAGCTTCTTGTTGTATTGAAAGTAATTGTTTTTAGCCGATTTTTTTCGAGAAAAATCTCGGCTTATAGTTTGGTAAAAACTGGGCGGGCGGGCGGCGTGCCGTTGTTAACAAACTTGAACATTGCTTATAACTTCTGAATTACTTAAGCTAAGACCATTCATATTTAGTATGCACATAGCTTGGGTGAAGGCCTTTCACTTGATACAAGGATACATGAAATCAGATCAAGGTCACTATTTTGAAAACTTTGCCGTTTTTAACAAACTTTAACATTGCTATAACTTCTGAACTACAAATGCTAGGCAATTCATCTTTGGTATACAGATAGCTTGAGTGAAGGTCTTTCACTTGATACAAGGATACATGAAATCAGGTCAAGGTCACTATTTTGGAAAACTTTGCCGTTTTTAACAAACTTTAACATTGCTTATAACTTCTGAACTACAAATGCAAGGCAATTCATCTTTGGTATACAAATGGCTTTGGTAAAGGCCTTTCAGTTGATATAAAGATATTTGAAATTAGGTCAAGGTCACTATTTTGACAAGTTTGCCATCCTTGAGCTACAACATTTTGTCTTAACTTCTGAACCACATATGCTAGACAATTCATATATGGTATGGAGATAGCTTTGGTGAAGGCCTTTCAGTTGATACAATGATACATGAAATTGGGTCAAGGTCAAGGTCACTATTTTGAAAACTTGACTGTTTTTAACAAACTTTAACATTTTGCTATAACTTCTGATCCACGAAAGCTAGGCAATTTACCTTTGGTATCCAGATAACTTTGGTAAGGACCTTACAGATGACATAAACAGCGATTTTTCCCCCTATATAGCTGGTACCGTAAAACGGACCCTGTCACAATTTGAAACGGACCTTCACAATTTACAAAGCTGTTCAATTATTTCACAATCGGCCTTTTACTAAATGTACTTACACCAATTTGTTTACCAATATTTACATCGCTATATTCCCCTTTGCAAAGTTATGTATCTCAAACGGTTTCTTGGGATAAAGTCCGAGGTATTCAAATTTCGTATAGCTTTTCTTTACACGTCTCGGACGCTTTTACAAGAATAAGAATAAAACGTATGCGCCTCGGTCCGCAAATTTATATTCGGACGAAAATTCTTTCAAAAGCTGATTCACAATTTTTGTAGCAACACCGATACTGTTTTCACAATTTTGCCAAAATGACGCTAATTTTTCACAACTCAAGAGGTACCGGACCCATTCACAATCCCAGGAAAAAAATCGCTGATAAAGATACCTGAAATCAGGTCAAGGTCACTATTTTGAAAAACTTGGCTGTCATTAAAATGTTGTTATAACTTCTGAAATACATGGGCTAGACAATTTATATTTGGTATGCAGATAACTTTGGTGAAGGCCTTTCAGTTGATACAAGGATACATGAAATTGGGTCAAGGTCAAGGTCACTATTTTGAAAACTTGACTGTTTTTAACAAACTTTAACATTTTGCTATAACTTCTGATCCACGAAAGCTAGGCAATTTACCTTTGGTATCCAGATAACTTTGGTAAGGACCTTACAGATGACATAAACAGCGATTTTTCCCCCTATATAGCTGGTACCGTAAAACGGACCCTGTCACAATTTGAAACGGACCTTCACAATTTACAAAGCTGTTCAATTATTTCACAATCGGCCTTTTACTAAATGTACTTACACCAATTTGTTTACCAATATTTACATCGCTATATTCCCCTTTGCAAAGTTATGTATCTCAAACGGTTTCTTGGGATAAAGTCCGAGGTATTCAAATTTCGTATAGCTTTTCTTTACACGTCTCGGACGCTTTTACAAGAATAAGAATAAAACGTATGCGCCTCGGTCCGCAAATTTATATTCGGACGAAAATTCTTTCAAAAGCTGATTCACAATTTTTGTAGCAACACCGATACTGTTTTCACAATTTTGCCAAAATGACGCTAATTTTTCACAACTCAAGAGGTACCGGACCCATTCACAATCCCAGGAAAAAAATCGCTGATAAAGATACCTGAAATCAGGTCAAGGTCACTATTTTGAAAAACTTGGCTGTCATTAAAATGTTGTTATAACTTCTGAAATACATGGGCTAGACAATTTATATTTGGTATGCAGATAACTTTGGTGAAGGCCTTTCAGTTGATACAAGGATACATGAAATTGGGTCAAGGTCAAGGTCACTATTTTGAAAACTTGACTGTTTTTAACAAACTTTAACATTTTGCTATAACTTCTGATCCACGAAAGCTAGGCAATTTACCTTTGGTATCCAGATAACTTTGGTAAGGACCTTACAGATGACATAAACAGCGATTTTTCCCCCTATATAGCTGGTACCGTAAAACGGACCCTGTCACAATTTGAAACGGACCTTCACAATTTACAAAGCTGTTCAATTATTTCACAATCGGCCTTTTACTAAATGTACTTACACCAATTTGTTTACCAATATTTACATCGCTATATTCCCCTTTGCAAAGTTATGTATCTCAAACGGTTTCTTGGGATAAAGTCCGAGGTATTCAAATTTCGTATAGCTTTTCTTTACACGTCTCGGACGCTTTTACAAGAATAAGAATAAAACGTATGCGCCTCGGTCCGCAAATTTATATTCGGACGAAAATTCTTTCAAAAGCTGATTCACAATTTTTGTAGCAACACCGATACTGTTTTCACAATTTTGCCAAAATGACGCTAATTTTTCACAACTCAAGAGGTACCGGACCCATTCACAATCCCAGGAAAAAAATCGCTGATAAAGATACCTGAAATCAGGTCAAGGTCACTATTTTGAAAAACTTGGCTGTCATTAAAATGTTGTTATAACTTCTGAAATACATGGGCTAGACAATTTATATTTGGTATGCAGATAACTTTGGTGAAGGCCTTTCAGTTGATACAAGGATACATGAAATTGGGTCAAGGTCAACACAAAAAATCCGGCTTTAATGCGGTTTCCGCATTTTTTACTTGTTTTGATAGATTTTTTTGCTAAGGGTAATACAGGAGAAGGGGGTTTAAATGTTTGAGTGCTTTCAGTAGATTTTGATATACAGTAAAATGGCAATAATCCGAGGACTGTCGGGAACTGAGAAAATGCTGGGATTACCGCTACCCTCGGATTATCCATGAAATCATACTTTGTGGATTCAACGTGTCAAATCTATCGTAAAGTGTATGCACGTACATGTGCTTTTTGCCTACAGAATGCTAAACAGTTAATTGATATATTTGCGAATTTTTAGACAAGTCTCGTTCAATCAAACGCTTGCTACAAGAGATAAAACAATCCTTATAGAGTATTTCAGACGAGTGTTCCGATTATTATACCCCCCTTTTGAAAAAATGGGGGTATATTGCTTTGCACATGTCGGTCGGTCGGTCGGTCTGTCGGTCGGTCGGTAGGTCGGTCGGTCGGTCGGTAGATCGATGGTTTCCGAATGATAACTAATAAACCACTTGGTGTAGGATCTTCAAACTTGCTGTGGTGGTTGGTCATGACAACTAGATGACCCCTATTCTTTTTGAGGTCACTAGGTCAAAGGTCAAGGTCACAATGACCTTAACTGGTGAAATAGTTTCCGATCAATAACTGCTCAAGGGTTTGGCTTAGGATCTTCAAACTTGCTGTGGTGGTTGGTCATGACCACTAGATGACCCCTATTGTTTTTGAGGTCACTAGGTCAAAGGTCAAGGTCACCATGACCTTAACTTGTTAAATGGTTTCCGATCAATAACTGCTGAAGGGTTTGGCTTGGGATCTTCAAACTTGCTGTGGTGGTTTGTCATGACCACTAGATGACCCCTATAGTTTTTGAGGTCACTAGGTCAAAGGTCAAGGTCACCATGACCTTAACTGGTTAAATGGTTTCCGATCAATAACTGCTCAAGGGTTTGGCTTAGGATCTTCAAACTTGCTTAGGTGGTTGGTCATGACAACTAGATGACCCCTATTGTTTTTGAGGTCACTAGGTCAAAGGTCAAGGTCACCATGACCTTAACTGGTAAAATGGTTTTTGATCAATAACTGCTCAAGGGTTTGGCTTAGTATCTTCAAACTCGCTTAGGTGGTTGGTCATGACCATTAGATGGCCCCTATTGTTTTTGAGGTCACTAGGTCAAAGGTCAAGGTCACCATGACCTTAACTGGTGAAATGGTTTCCGATCAATAACTGCGCAAGGGTTTGGCTTAAGATCTTCAAACTTGCTGTGGAGGTTGGTCATGACCACTAGATGACCGCTATTGTTTTTGAGGTCACTAGATCAAAGGTCAAGGTCACCATGACCTTAATTGCTGAAATGGTTTCCATTCAATAACTGCTCAAGGGTTTGGCTTAAGATCTTCACACTTGCTGTGGTGGTTGGTCATGACCACTAGATGGCCTGTATTGTTTCTGAGGTCACTAGGTCAAAGGTCAAGGTCACCATGACCTTAACTGGTGAAATGGTTTCCAATCCATAACTGCTCAAGGGTTTGGCTTAGGATCTTCACACTTGCTGTGGTGGTTGGTCATGACCACTAGATGGCCTGTATTGTTTCTGAGGTCACTAGGTCAAAGGTCAAGGTCACCATGACCTTAACTGGTGAAATGGTTTCCAATCCATAACTGCTCAAGGGTTTGGCTTAGGATCTTCAAACTTGCTGTGGTGGTTGGTCATGACAACTAGATGACCCCTATTGTTTTTGAGGTCACTAGGTCAAAGGTCAAGGTCACCATGACCTTAACTGATGTAATGGTTTCAGATTAATAACTGCTCAATGGTTTGGTTCGTATTTTTCAAACTTGCTGTGGTGGTTGGTCATGACCACTAGATGACCCCTATAGTTGTTCAGGTCACTAGGTCAAAGGTCAAGGTCACCAATCCATGACCTTAACTTGTGAAATGTTTTTAGATCAATAAATGATCAGTGGTTTGGCTTAGGATCTTCAAAGTTGCCGTGTTGATTGGTCATGACCACTAGATGACCTCTATAGTTGAAGTCACTAGATCAAAGGTCAGGGGGTCTGGGGGGTATACATGTTTTACAAACATCTCTTGTTAATAATTAAACTTGCCCTGGTTTTCCTAATCACGAAACAGCACGGGAGCGAAGTGATGTTGTATGTTAATATCCACAACTGCTGTAAAACAGGTTATATTCGCCTCATGATTATTTCGCGTAAATGTGATGTTGTATTAATTCGCATCATGATGATTTCACTACGGCATCCATCTCGCTAAATTAACATAACGGAAATAAAATCGTATTAAACGCTACCGAATGCCGTAAAAGGGCAAACACTAAATTTCTGCCGAATGTATGTAACTGCCGTCGGCAATTTAGGGGTTATCAATCGATAATTGTGAACAAAGTCTTTAGGGCTTTTATAGCATGCTTTAAGGCCTGTTTCTACCAGTATTCAATTTTGTAATTGTTTTGAGAACTTGACCCAAAACGTATGGCACAGCGTGACACGCCGGTCTACTGATGAAATGGTGGAAATGTAAGCCACAAAGTTACTACTAATTTATAACTTCGTGGTCTTATTTGGATCAAAACTGTCTGCTAAAGAAATGGTTATCACGATTTGTCCATTATGAGGCTAAAGGTTAAATCAATGTCCCTATTGAAACTTGGATGGTAAACGTGTGAAAACAAATTGATAAGTTTGTGTATACTCGTTGATCTGTTAAACATGGCTTGGGATACGCCGGTATTCAATAGTCAAATTGAGTGAATTGCTTTTCACAAACACATAGAGTCAAATTTGTTTCAAAAGTCCGTAATTGTACAAAAACAACCAGATGTTATCTACTACAATTTACCACTTGCCATACATGTATACATGTATGTATATAAGAGTTACTTCCCTTTTCACGGAGATCAATGAAGAAGAGGAACATTCTTCCATTTTCTGGTCTGTATTTTTAGCTCACCAGAGCACAAAGTGCTCAGGGTGAGCTTTTGTGATTGCCTGATGTCCGTCGTCCGTCGGCGTGCGGTGTCCGTCGTCCGTCGTCAACAATTTGAACCATTAAAAATCTTCTCCTCTAAATCCACAGGGTTCTCAGCTTTCATCTTTGGCACATAGCATCATCTTTAGGTCCTCTACAAAAGTTATATAAATTATGCCCCTTGGGTCAAAATTGGCCCCGCCCAAGGGGTGGGCAGTAATTTTCAAAAGAAACATATAGTAAAACTTTGAAAATCATCTCCTCTGAAACCAGAAGGTTCTCAGCTTTCATATTTGGCACATAGCATCATGTTTAGGTCCTCTACAAAAGTTATATAAATTATGGCCCTGGGGTCAAAATTGGCCCCGCCCCAGGGGTGGGCAAATAGAAACAAATAGTGAAATCTTTGAAAATCTTCTTCTCTGAAACTGGAAAATTCTCAGCTTTCATATTTGGCACAGGGCATCATGTTCAGGTCCTCTACAAAAGTTATATAAATTATGACCCTGGGGTCATAATTGGCCCCGTCCCAGGGGTAGGCAGTTTTCAATAGAAACAAATAATGAAATCTTTGAAAATCTTCTTCTCTGAAACTGGAAGCATCTCAGCTTTCATATTTGGCACAGAGCATCATGTTCAGGTCCTCTACAAAAGTTATATAAATTATGGCCCTGGGGTCAAAATTGGCCCCGCCCCAGGGATGCCTTGTTTTCAATAGAAACCTATAGTAAAACTTTGAAAATCATCTCCTCTGAAACCAGAAGGTTCTCAGCTTTCATGTTTGGCACATAGCATCATGTTTTGGTCCTCTACAAAAGGTATATAAATTATACCCCTGGGGTCAAAATTGGCCCGCCCCAGGGGTGGGCAGTTTTCAATAGAAACAAATAGTGAAATCTTTGAAAATCTTCTTCTCTGAAACTGGAAGGCTCTCAGCTTTCATATTTGGTACAGAGCATCATGTTTAGGTCCTTTATAAGAGTTATATAAATTATGGCCCTGGGGTCAAAATTGTCCCGCCCCAGGGGTGGGCAGTTTCAATAGAAACAAATAGTGAAATCTTTGAAAATCTTCTTCTCTGAAACTGGAAGTCTCTCAGCTTTAATATTTTGCACAAAGCATCATGTTCAGGTCCTCTACAAAATTGGGCCCGCTCCAGGAGTGGGCTGTTTTCAATAGAAACAAATAGTGAAAACTTTGAAAATCTTCTCCTCTGAAACTTGAAGGTTCTCAACTTTCATATTTGACATATAGCATCATGTTCAGGTCCTCTACAAAATTTGTATAAATTATGCCCCTTGGGTCAAAATTGGCCCCGTCCCAGGGGTAGCCAGTTTTCAAAAGAAACAAATAGTGAAAACTTTGAAAATCTTCTCATCTGAAACTGGAAGGTTCTCAGTGGGTTCGATCCCCGGCCGCGACAGACCAAAAGTCGTTAAAAGTTGGTACTAGTAGCTCCCTTGTCTACGCTCGACAATAAAGGTGTAGTTCTAGGACTGGTCGGCCTGGTGTCAGGATAATGTGACTGGGTGGGGTGCCCTTGCCATGTACCTGCGGCAGGAGTATTCCAGTGAGGCAGCACTATAACTTGTCTCATGCGGGTGCCGTCTGCAAATAACTGAAATACTGTTGGTCGGACGTAAAACCCAACTCACTCACTCTACAAAAGTTACATAAATTGTGCCTCTTGGGTCAAAATTAGCCCCGCCATAGGGCAGGCTAGTTTTCTATAGAAACATATAGTGAAAATCTTCCCCTCTAATTGCCTGGTGAGCGCTTCAGGGCCATTCTGGCCCTCTTGTTACGTAAACACTTTTTGTTTACTTAAACAAACTATTTATGGAAGCAATACACTTCATCCAACATTTGTGTTGAACGAAGAATTGTATTAATGCAGAAAACACATGGAAGGCGACGTGATAACACTGACCATATTCAGGATATTCCAATTTCGGACATTACTCCATTTTATACTTGTTACCAATTTATTAGCGGAAATATTGAATTCGCGAGGCAACGCATTCGCGAATTAGCGCGAAATATATATTGTCACTAATAAAACCTGTAAATGAAATGTCGATGAATGGAAAATTAGGCAAATTAATACCCATAAGTACAAGGTTATAAACTACGATTGTTCTATGTCTAATAGTTTGAAAAACAAATTGGGTTTATTGTGAAGGGTCTGTTGAACGGACCTGTGCAAACTACAGTGAAACTTTGGTCGCAGCTGTGAATGGTGTTTACAGTTATCACCTATAAGTAAAGAATCGATGCAATTATACAATTATGCGTTATACAGGTTGAAATTACTGCCTACATAAGTGTATACTGTTGGACCCGATGTTATTCACACGTAGTTGCAAAACTCACACAGTGGCACCTCTAATTGCAAGGGGCACACAGAGTCGCGAGAGGTGTGATAAATTGACTTCAAAGTGTCCATGATGCATGCTCGGATTAGGCAGGTAATTTAATGAAGCAATTGAATGGAGGGACCGAGAAGCATGCTCGAAAAATCGGATTATCAAGGCTCAGATTGCACGGTACATAGCTGTACTGAAGTAATAGATTTCATGTCCAGACGGTATTAATTCCCTCGGATTAGACCATATACTCAGAAAATCTCTCCTCGAATTATTGCCGTTTTACTGTACTTAATAGGTGTGAAGAGGTGTATCTCCCGTCCGTCTGTTCATCACACTTTCTTTTTTTCGGCTGTCATTTCTAAACTAATTATTATAGAGCTTACAAATTTCACATGTGTCTTCCTCTCATTGAGGACAATTGATGTAACTAAGGTCCATCACTCTGCATGCAATACCTTTTGAGTTATTCCACTTTGTTCACAATTTCTTTTTTGGGCTGTCATTTCTAAATGGGATAATCATTATAGAACTTTCAAATTCCATGTGTCTTCCTCTCATTGAGGACCATTGATGTAATTAAGGTCCATCACTCTGCATGCAATACTTTTTATACGCCCGTTTGAAAAAACGGGACGTATTATGGAATGGCGCTGTCTGTCCGTCTGGTTGTCTGTCCATCTGTCCGTCTAACATCTCTAACTCAAGTTCCGCTTGGTGGATCCTTCTCAAATTTAGCCACAATGTTTATCTAGACATGCTACAGTTGCCTGCTAAGTCCCGGTTTGTTTATCCAAGGTCAAGGTCATACAATTGGACTTAAGAATTTGCGTTTAGCAAAAATGTTAACCGGCCTGTCTGTCTGTAACATCTCTAACTCAAGTTCCGCTTGGTGGATCTTTCCCAAATTTAACCAAAATGTTTATCTAGACATGCTACAGTAGCCTGCCAAGTCCCGGCTCATTTATCCAAGGTCAAGGTCGCTTAATTGGACTTAGAATTTGCGTTTAGCATTTGCGTTAAGCAAAAATGTTAACCTCAATTTATGTGGAACAAGTCCACTTATTTACATAACACTTTGTGATAAAACTTTGAAACTTGGAACACTTGTTCACCGTCACAACCTTCACCTGTGGGCAAGGGTAAATAACTCTGTCAAGCATTTTGACTGAATTATGCCCCTTTTTAACTTAGAACTTTTGGTTAAGGCTTTGTTAAAGTCCTTTTATTTACATAACCCTTTGAGATAAAGCTTTTAACCTTGGAACACTTGTTCACCATCACTAGCTTCACCTGTAGGCAAGAGTACATAACTCTGTCCAACATTTTGACAGAATTATGCCCCCTTTTAACTTAGAAATTTTGGTTAAGGTTTTGGTTAAAGTCCACTTATTTACATAACCCTTTTACATTAAGCTTTTAAACTTGGAACACTTGTTCACCATCACAAGCTTCACCTGTAGGCAAGATTACATAACATTTGTTAAGCATCAGAAGCTTCATCTTCATCTCAAGCATTTAGACACAATTATGGCACTTTTTAATTTAGAATTTTTGGTTAAGGTTTTTTGTTAAAGTATGCCTATTGACAACCTTGAAACTTGGTCACAAAATTGGACTTAGAATTTGAATTTAGCAAATACGTTAACCCCAGTTTATGTTGAACAAAACCTCGACGGGCGTATATTGTGCTCACTGGCACTCTTGTTGAGTTATTCCCCTTTGATCTGATTTCACTCCAGCATATTAACAGTTTTTGTGTCAGCTGCGAGCAGGTGACATGTATTCCTTCGAACACTCTTGTTGTTTCTCAAATGGATTGCGATGAACAGTCTCTAACATATATCTATATATTTGGGTCCGGTATATTCTTGTTGCAAAGCATTTGTAAATAGTGGACGATTCTGACATCATTCTGTACCTCTACATCAAATGTATGGTACCGGAATCGGCCACGGTTTGTCGAAGGGGATAGGGCTTAGAAGTAGTCACAAATGCAAGCGTCTGATTAACAGAAACAATAATCTTTGCATTGTCTGGAGTTGGTCAGCGAAGGAAGAGAACGCCAACTTAAAAAAATTACTTTGAAATTGTTCAGTTACTTTGAAAAAATGTGATGAAAGAGTGACTTGATTGTGAAGTCAATAATTGACTCTTTGATTGGTAAGGTAATTGGCGTTGAATACAAAATGGACAGAGAAACAAAAATTATAATTCCCCGTTTTATTTTGACTTTCAGCATTGAAAATCAAATGTACGCGTATGTACACATTAGCATGCAAAAATTATCTGGAGCACTGAGAAGGAGCTCTGATCATTGCACAGGGAAATTCTGTTGTTTTGTTTTCTAGTACACTAAGAAGTAAGAAATACCAATGACTGAACAACTGATAACACTTGGACAAATTGATACCAGCGATACCCTTGGTACAACCTTACACCATGCAGCCTTGAATGGAAATAAAAGGGCATTGAAGAAAGTCTTAGAAAAAGGTATTAGACAACAGATATATTCAGCTGCATCCATTTCTAGCTTGTCTGTTTTCGAAGAAAAAAGTCGAGCTATTGTGATCACTAGGTTGTAGGCGTTATCGTAGTTGTAGGTGTTGGCAGCGTGCAAAAACTTTAATGCAGCTGATTAATCAAAAAGTATAAATAAGAGGTATCAACATGAAATTTCATAGGTTGGTAGATCTCTTTGAGCAGAAGTGTTTGTTGTGGACAAGCACCAAATCAGACGATCGTTGGCGCCGCATTCAGTTCAATTATCATTCAGTTGCTAAGTTTGATTGTTGCAATCATTTTAAGACACATATAAGTTATAACCAATATTGCACAATAAGTTTCATTGTGCATGAAGTAAAACATCAAAGGTTATGAAATGGATTAGCTTAAGTTTGCTAATTCTTTTTACACAAATATAAGGTACACATGTATGCATTAAAGTTTAGATTTGTTATACACCTGTCATTAGAGGAAATTATGTTACAGTGACTTTTGTCAGGCTGTCCATTCATAGGCCCATAGCTTTCCTTACATTTTTATGCCCCCCAACAGCGGGCATATAGTAATCGCATTGTCAGTCTGTCCGTCCATCCATCCCAAATTTCGTGTCCCTTCAGTATTTTTTTTTCTGTGAATGGATTTCAAAATAACCTGGCACAAATGTTCACCACACAAAGACGAGGTGTCACATTCAACTCCCTGGTCCATGAGTCAAAGGTCAAGGTCATCCTTCAGGGTCAAAGGGTGGGGGGGGGGGGGCATTAGTGTTTCACAAACACATTCTTGTTCTGTCACAGGGCTTTTTATGCCCCCCAGATCAGATCGGGGGGGGGATATTGTTTTTGCCCTGTCTGTCTGTCTGTCTGTCTGTCTGTTTGACAGCAACTTTAACATTGGTCATAACCTTTGAGCCAGTACAGATAGAGACTTGATATTTGGCATGCATATGTATCTCATTAAGCCGCACATTTTGAGGGGTGACATGTCAAGGTCAAGGTCCTCCTTCAAGGTCAGAGGTCAAATATGTAGGTCAAATCACCTTTAACATTGACCATAACTTTTGAACCAGTAGAGATAGAGACTTGATATTTTGCATGCATGTGTATCTCATGAAGCTGCACATATTGAGGAGTGACATGTCAATGTCAATGTCATCCTTCAGGGTCAAAGGTCAAATCGTCTATTTGTTTATCAGTGACTTTAACATTGGTCATAACTTTTGAGCCAGTACAGATAGAGTCTTGATATTTTGCATGCATATGTATCTCATTAAGCCGTGCATTTTGAAGGGCAACATGTCATGGTCAAGGTCATCCTTCAAGGTCAGAGGTCAAAGTATAGGTCAAATCACCGACTTTAACATTGGCCATAACTTTTGAACCAGTAAAGATGGAGACTTGTCCAGCATTTTGACATAATTATGACCCTTTTTAAATTAGAAGTTTTTATTAAGATTTTTGTTACAGTCCATTTATTTTACATAACACTTTGAGATAAAGCTTTGAAACTTGGAACACTTATTCAGCATCAGAAGCTTCATCTGAAGGCATGAGTAAATAACTCTGTAAAGCGTTTAGACTTAATTATGGCCCTTTTTAACTTAAAACATTTTGGTTAAGGTTTTTTGTTAAAGTACGTCTATTTACAACCCTTTGAGATAAAGCCTTGAAAATTGGTCGCATAATTGGACTTAGAATTTGCGTTTAGCATTTGCGTTTAGCAAATACGTTAACCTTAGTTTATGTTGAACAAGAACTTGACGGGAGTATATTGTGCCCAATGGCACTCTTGTTATACAATGTTCTCAATAAGAACTGGATGGCGGCCAAAATGGCTGCTTCAAACCAGATTTTGGCCAGTTCAAATTTGTTAAGAAATAGAAAGTTGAATAAGTTTTGTGAGGAAGGCTGTATGTCTGCAAAATATGAAGTATGGATAGCTTAAATTAAGACAAGGCTGGACTTCCTAATGGATAGCTGGGTACAAGATCGCTGTTACTAAAAGTAGATTTGGTTTTCCAGACAGTGTTTTTAAGATAAAGAATGCTTTACCTAGTGAATGAGCAAATGAAAAATCTGGTTTTCATAGTATGCCATGTCTTGATTAAAACTTTACATGCCATATATAACTTGAAATGATTGCTTTGGCAGATACAAATAATAAACATGTATTTAAGAAGACCTTATGTATCAAACTAGTTCCAGTTTTATTCTACAATAACACTAAACGTCACACCTCCAGCAATTGATAAACCATAAATGTTTAGTTACATGGGTAAAATATTACTGGATAGTCTTTAAATAATGTGGGATAATTGCTAATGGTTTATGGTGGCATGTTACACCAGACAGGATGTTTTTCAATTCAGATCATTATATACTAAACATTTTTGGTAAGCTTCAATGTGGTTACATATGACAGGCATTCTCTTAAGATGGGGTTGCTAAGGCAGTCTACACTGTATTCCAAGTTCACATGTGGGGTTCAATATCTTCCACATGTATTGGCAGATTTTGATCTAACATCACAAAGTTGATGTGTATGTCACAAGGGTGTTACTGTACTGTCACATAAAACTTGGCTTGAGTACTGGTAAGGTCAAGGACAGACTACGATATCATTTCACAGTATTGTTGGCCATGTCATGAGAATGTGTCATGTACAACACCAATCCACTTACTTCAAAGGCCAAGTTCACACAATGGGTTCTTATACAAACTATTTAAAATTTGAGCTTGCTCTGTGTCTTCCGACCATTTGCACAGTTACTGCAAACAGTTGTTGCCAATGCCACAAAAGTCACATGTATACAACACCTACCTTCCAGGTCAATGTCACTATATGGATTCAAAATGAGTGTTAGAAATTTTATGTCCTTAAAAATTTGTCATCCACTAGGAGACTTTTGTAATATTTGCCAATACACCGTTTACTTGTTTAAATCTTAGTTTCAGTTCTTAATTTTGACACATGTCTTTTTATTTCTGTAGGTATTGATGTGGATTATCCAAATGATCAGGGACAGTCACCACTGTTTTGTGCCTCTTTGGCTGGCAACGACAATGTTGTACAATACCTGCTGAGTGCAGGTGCTGATCCAAATGAGTAAGAATCATACTGTCATATTTAACTGCTTTGAACATGATCATGCAAAACCATGTAACTAGCCCTTGCTTGTACCTCTGATTTTTATGCCCCCCAACGGCGGGCATATAGTAATCGCATTGTCCTTCCGTCCATCCGTCTGTCTGTCCCAAATTTCGTGTCCCTTCTGTAACTTTTTTATCTGTGAATGGATTTCAAAATAACCTGGCACAAATGTTCACCACACAAAGACGATGTGTTGCATTCATCTCCCTGGTCCATCGGTCAAGGTCATCCTTCAAGGTCAAAGGTCGGGGCATAAGTGTTTCACAAACACACTCTTGTTTATTTAATAAGACATTTGCTTCAATTTTTTTTTATATAATATCACCTTAATATGGAGATCAAGATCTAAATAACAAATTAGAAAATGTCAAAACTTATAAGGCATATTGAACCAGAGAAGTTTTGCAAGTGGGCGTAGCATGTACAGTACGCGGTACTCTTGTAAAGTAGCTTCTGTTATATTCATAACAAAGAAAGATTTAGAATACTTATTATTTATTAAGCCTTTCCCTCATATAAATTTATGCCTTTTCACACCTTTACAAACAGAGTAGACCCTGGTCAGATGGCTCCTGTATGAGCTGTCTAACCAGGGTCTCCTCTGTTTACTTAAATTAAATTGTTATATGTCTGACTCTGCATTATCTATCAATACCAACTATTCTATGTACATATATCAGTATAAAAATCAGCAAATAAATATTCATGATGTTGATATTTCTTACATGAATATTTAACAGGGAAAGGGTTAAAGTTATAACTTACTCTTAAATGAGCTCCCAGTAGAATATCAGCTATTAATGAGATTGATTGGTACATAAAAGTTACAACTCTGCATGATGGGTAAATATAGTACTTCATAGTTGATCATTAGTCCATTATGTTTGTTAATCCCCCACCGCATAGCGGAGGGGGGGTTATAGGAATGGCCTTCGTCTGTCTGTCTGTCTGTCTGTCCGTCTGTCTGTCTGTCTGTCTGTCTGTCTGTCTGTCTGTCTGTCTGTCTGTCTGTCTGTCTGTCTGTCTGTCCGTAACAATTTCGTGTCCGCTCCATATCTCCTATACCCCTTGAAGGATTTTCAAGAAACTTGCCTCAAATGTTAACCAAGTTTAGACGATGTGCAGAACATATGTGGCAGATATGTCGACTCAAGGTCAAGGTCACATTTGAAGGTCAAGGGTTTTAACCTTCAATTTCCATTGCATTTTTGTGTCCGCTCCATATCTTCTAAACCCTTTGAAGGATTTTCATAAAACTTGAGTCAAATGTTAACCAAATTAAGATGATGTGCAGAACACATGTGGCAGTCATGTCGGCTCAAGTTCAAGGTCACATTTGAAGGTCAAGTGTTTAAACCTTCAGTTGCCATTAGTTTCGTGTCCGCTCCATATCTTCTAAACCTTTTGAAGGATTTTCATAAAACTTGAGTCAAATATTAAATGAATTGAGACGATGTGCAGAACCCATGCGGCAGTCATGTTGGCTCAAGGTCAAGGTCACGTTTGAAGGTCAAGTGTTCTAACCTTTAATTTCCGTTACATTTTCGTGTCCGCTCCATATCTTCTAAAGCCTTTGAAGGATTTTCATAAAAGTTTAGTTAAATGTTCGCTAAATTGAGACGATGTGCAGAACACATGTGCCAGTCATGTCGGCTCAAGGTCAAGGTCACATTTAAAGATCAAGTGTTCTTACCTTCAATTTCCATTATAGTTTCGTTATCTCCTATACTCCTTGAAGGATTTTCAAGAAACTTGCCTCAAATGTTAACCACGTTGAGACAATGTGCAGAACATATGTGGCAGTCATGTCGGCTCAAGGTCAAGGTCAAATTAAATACTATCTTGTCTTGTGTTGTCCTAATGCATGAAATGCAGTTTTAAAACCCATTGTATCACCTTAAGGTCAATGTCTTAATTTAGGTGGCGGCGGTGGGGGATATAGCTGTCCTTTGGACTGCCTTGTTCTAAATAATTTTAAGTTTGGGGCTGAGCATGCACTGTGTGTATCAGCTATATATAATAACAATATTTGTTTAGATAATTGACATCATTCTTGCCTTTAAAGTGTAGCATATTGTTTGTTCACATAATTATTACACAGCAGTATCAAAGTAGTGAATAGCTATATTGGATCCTTAACCATTTCAAGACTATTAAGGTATAACTTTTGTCTGTAAATAGTGTGCTTCAATTATCATAGTGCATTTTTACTTCAATTTCAACATAGTTTGTATCCTAATGAGACACTGAGTTGCTCTGCATAATATCTGGATCCAAAACTGTTTGCAAAGTTATTCACAAATTGGTCCATAGTGTTGAAATAAATGAACTACAACTGAGAAAATTAAAAGGCATGTTATGATTAAATGTGTAAAATCTTGGAAATTTTGATCCTTGAAACCATTTTCCAGAAATATTAAAGGAATATTTATAAGCATGTCCTTTGATTTTTTGTTGAATTCAAATAATTGTTTAATAATATTTTCTGCAGTTTTAGGGTTTTCCCTTGACCCCTTCAAAAAGACCAATTTGAGGGTCCTCTTGACCCCCTCTCTAACAGTAAAGAACAGACCCTCTTAATTTTGAGGGTCATTTGTAAAACTTAAGGGACATTTCAATAGAAAGGGGGGTCAGGGAAAACCCTGCAGTTTTTCTGTATTTTTTTTCACTATTTCACACATCTCAATTTCAGGAAAAGTAATCTAGGGTTGACACCTGTGCATGCAGCCTGCTATGCAGCCAGTTTGAAATGCTTAATGAAACTACTAGCTGAGGGAGGTGACTTGAGACGGCATGACTTCCAGGGTAGAGGAGTTAAAGACTGGGCCATGCTTCACCCAATACCAAAGAAGAGGATGAAAACTTTGGAGTTTCTTGACAAGACCAGACTTTTTGCAATGTCACATTCAGGACAGGAGTTATTACTGAAAAGAGCATCATCATATACAATACACAAGTAAATGTTTTATTGTTGCTTCCACAAAGGGAATTGAAGGAAAGGAAATCTTAAGTAATGTTATGTTATGTTTGTGTTGTACACTTTCAGTTGAGATTGATTTCCTTGTTGAAAAGGGTCAGCAAAGTTATTCTAAATATTGCTTATAAAAATGAATACATGAAAAGATAGGTCTGCTTTAGCTTCATTTCGATATTCATAAATTTGTGTATAAAGTAGATATAGAACCCTGGCGCCCCCTTTAACATGGAAGGTACAGTAAACTACGTTTGTAACAATATTCATGGCATGAGACCTTGATATAAATACCATTACATCTGGATATCATTACAACCATTTCTGGCATGATACTGCCATCATCCAAATAATATACTATCGTGAAAACTGGTTACTGTATGCATGAATGTTATTTGGAAAGATAAGCTGTTTTTCTTTTTTGGTGTTATTCAAGTATTACGCTGCTCCACCATTGACTATTTACATGCACATTTTCTGGTATTGAATGCATGGGTCGGTTTCGCTGCAAAAATGGTTCTATTTTGTTGTGCATTAGTAAAAAACTTCTATGGGTGGGTGGCCGAATTTGAAAGTGCCTTCCTGCACCCCTGTACACATTTAAATGGAAAAGCCCTTACCGGTAATAAGTAGTTGTTATATCATTGTTAAATCTTTACAAACAGCAATGGACATAGTGCCTGTGTCATAGTTGGAATGCATACTAATCTCATGAAGCTGCAATCTTTGAGTCAATGTAATAGTCACATTTCAAGGTCAAAAGTCAAGATTATATAGGTCAGCTACCTTTGAAGGTCACTGTTCCAGATTATAGACATATTACCATGGGGTGAGCGTGGTGGGAGGGGCATACATGTTTTACAAACATCTCTTGTTTTAACATATTTTTGCTTTTAAAGGGCCCAGCAGAGACATAACTCAATTACCAACATCATAAGAGAGAGAATCGGTAGATCATCAGTGCATGACAACCTTGAAAACATGGCTTTGAGTCATCACTCCCTTGGGTTTGGACAGGTGTTTTAGATATGTTTACCATAGCTGGTAAAATCTATTTTGAACAATAGTTAGACTTGTATTGAGATCTTCATGTCATAAAGTTTACCATTCAGTTGTTGTTCAACAAAAACAAAATGCATGTACATATTTATCACTCAACAATATGTATTATACCCTCACAAAAGAAAATCTTAGGGGTATATTGGAGTCCCCGTGCCCGAGGTTATAAAACCTTTTTCTTGAGTCTGAGATCATTCTCAAACATTTGATTGGTCAGTTCTGAGCTTGCTCAGAATCTGATCAATCAGATAGTTGTGAATGATCTCAGACTCAGATGTTTTATAACCATGGACCCGGGTCTATCAATAAGTCTGTTATTTTTTCTGTCAGTTTTAACATGTTTCCTTTGCAAACAGAGTAGACTTAGATTAGACAGCATATGTAGGAGCTGTTGATCGGTATTTGCTCTGAGAATTTAAATCCGATTTTACAGCGTGCCTGGACGAAAATTCCCTTGTTTATAATGCCATTATATAAAATCATCTAATTAACATTCATGATATAATGATTTCTTACATGAATATTCATTTAGGTAAAGTGTTATGGGGGTATATAGGAGTTATCTTGTTGAGCCCTAAGTGTGACCTTGACCTTTGAGAGATAGATGGACAGATAGATGGACAGGTGTTGCATGCATCATGTCTTGATGTGATGAACATTTCTATCTCTATCTATCTAGTGATTTCTGCCTCACACCCTCACGGGTAATTTCGGGCAGTGCGCGTCTGTGCCTGTTAGTGGAGTTAAGAACAGTATAAAAGATAAGGATTAGCAATGAAACAAAGTTAAGAATGTTAAAACTTAGCAGGAAAAAGAGTAAAAACAAGATAAAAAACACCATTGATGGACTTAAGGTTTAAAATGATTTATGGCGTTGATTGAGGACTTGAAAGTATTCAAGCTCTCATTCAGCACGACATCTGCAGGAAGAGCATTCCACTGTACTATTGTAAGAGGATTTGTGCCAGTTTATTCCAAAATCCATACATGCATTTTAGAGTTAGAGCGGAAATGAAAATGAGGCCGCATATGGATGGATGGAAGGAAGGATGGTTCAACTACTGCATAACTATGACCCTAAGCAACAGATTTATTAGAAATATTTTCAAAACTATTTTAATATATATAAATGTACATGTATGTCATAAATATGCATTATAAATCAGTTCTATCATTGATTACTACTATATTTCACTGATATTAATAGAGTAATACTTAAAATAAATATGGTATTTAGGGTCATAGTTTGCACAGGGCAATTGTGATGCAACTCTTTTTCAATGGGAGGCATGAAAATGAGTGACTTGTCAAATAATAGCTCGTAGGTTATTGATATTGATCATACTGTAATACATAAAGTGATACATAATTTATGTCATACACAAACGCAAAAAATTATATCAGTAATTTCACACTTTCAGGTATATGCTAATGGAAGGAATAAGTCAGGATTTTTGTCAGCAATTCCACTTGTGAGTGAGAATGATCTGAGACATAATACTGAGGGAGAAACTTACAACAATGGCACATTCTGTGTAATGGAAAGGTTAGTGATGACTGCTATGAAACTTTGTGTAAATGTACCAATTGTTTGGTGGGGATATTAATTCTGTGATTTGCTTGCTGTTAATGTTATAAAATATTAATGATTTTAGGGGGCATGGGTCTGCACACTGTCAGTCTTTCAATGAACTTTGTCTGGACCAAATTTCCTATTTGATTTTCTGGACAATATTTTCTTGCCTAATCCATACTAAGTATACATATCATCTTGGGCAATGTGTGTAAAGGGGTGGGGGTTGTTCAAATACCAACATTAGGTTATTTTACTATTAACCATAGATATAACAAACTAGGTTAGCCTATACAGTTTGAAAAGTGTTATTATTGACCTTTACCTTGACATTTTACTTCTGTTAAGGAAATAAGCTTGATCAACATTATCTGGACCGTATTTGCAATGCTGGCAAGTATTGCATATACCTAACAGGGAGGTAAGCTTAAACATTGAAACCATTTTTTTTTTAATCAACCAGCCATCTGAAAGTATAGTAGTAGTAAAGGGGAGTTGTTAGAAAACTGCATCTGAGTCAAGTAGTATCAGCTTAGGTACTTTGATGTACATTTATATTGTAGCCATTTGCAATTTAATACATGAAAGGTGTTATTATTCTAGTGCCAGTGAGTATTTTGTACTATTAAGAGCCTTCTTGACAGCAGTCAAACAAGGAGCATTGTAACATGTGAGCACGATTATATTCCTGCTTTTCTTTATATCCCCACAAACAAAGTTTGAGGGGGGTATACTGGAATCGCCCTGATGACCGGTATGTCGGGCAGTCAGTCCATCTGTTCCTATTTATATATGGGTAGTTTGAGCCTGTTGCAAACTCCTCCTTCAAGTTATTGAATTTATATTTGGCATACATAATAAGGTGGATAGCAGGATGTGCTAGACATAATTTTCATGTGTTCACAGTGTTCTCAATAACAACCAGCGCTTCAAACCAGATTTTGGCCGGTTAAAATTTGTTAAGAAATTGACAAAAATGAAAAATTGCCGATTCCCCCTCCCCTCTCAAAAGTCTGTTACTTTTTGAATCTGGCCTTTTCTAACCAATTCCTATTGAGAAAACTGTGTTATCTCTTCTTGAACTTTGAGCAATTTTTGTCATTTTGATATCGGTAGATGGTGTCACAAATTTCCCCATCAATTTCAAAGTTATTGAATTAATACTTGCCATGCATAGTAACCATAAATAGTAATGTGCAAGATGCAATTTTCATATGTTTAGCACCAAGGATTGCTGAATTATCTCCCCCTTGAACTACGCCTTCAGTTTTAAATTTATTGAATTTATTTTTGGCAAACATAATATGAAACCAGGAATGGCATTTATGCAACAAGACACGATTTTCATGTGTTTAGTACCAAGCATTGCAAAATTATCTCCATTTGAACTTTGAGTATTTTTGTCATTTGGACATGCTATGTGGGTAGTTGGTGTTACAGACTCCTTCTTCAATTTGAAAGTTATTGAAATTGATATTTAGCATAAATAGTAACCACAAATAGCAGATGTGCAAGAAGCACTTTTCTTGTGTTTAGCAAGGGACATTACAGAATTATCTCCCCCCCCTGAACTTTGATTAAAAGTTTGAGATGGGGTATATAGGAGCGAGTGTGTTGGTCGGTCGGTTGATCTGTCTGTCTGTCTGTCCGTGGCACAACCTGGCACAAATCTTGTTATATGGTTAAATAGGAGTCAGTGTGTTTGTTGGTCTGTCTGTCTGTCTGTCCGTGGCACAACCTGGCACAAAATTTCTTGTTTGATTTGCGATCAAGGCAGCTGAGCAGGGATATTCAATCACCTTTTGTGATACATGTAGTTCTAGTTTGGACCTGTATCATTGGTAGTTGGTGTCGTGAAATCCTCCTTCAATTTTTTCCAATAGATTTCAATGAAAGTTTATATACATGGCTTCTATAAAGTGTATACATGTATGTGCATTAAATAAATTTCATTTGCTATCTCCAAGTTATATGCAATTATCTGCCCTTGAACATAGATGTACTGGTTTACTGTTGTAATGGGGTAACTTTAAACATGTACAAGCTGCTTCTGCAGGTTTCATTAGCTTTCTATGAAAGTTTGTATACATGGTCTTTTTTAAATGCATATATTCATAACATAATTCTTTTCAGTATGTAACAATTCATACAGAAATTGTCTGCCTCTGCACTTATACCATATATGTTGCTAGTCAGTAAAGTTTGTGGAGTGAACTTCTAGAGTTTTCAACATAATTCAATGAAAGTTGATAATCATGATCTATGTGAAGTGTAGATGTGCATCATATGAAGTTTTTTATTACACAAGTTGTCAACCCTTGGATTTGAGATAAAGGCTGTCATGTGAGGGTATTACCAAAATTTAGTGATAATTCTGGTATTATTTATAAAGTCTGCTGTGAATTTGTGTTGCAGTATGTGGTGGGAGTACACACAAGTTACAGTTAAGAGGTTACACAGGGATGTTGATCCATACCATGGTGGAGTTGTTGATCTCCTCATCAATGAGATTGAACAGATAGGGTAAACAACATGAGTTATATGTTACTCAAGAGCCTGCTTGCATTTAATATGATAAATATAGATTGTGGAGAAATAAGGACTTTGTCCATTTCAAGTTCAACAGTTGTTTAGTATCATGTAAATGGTTGTATTTTATTTGCTTTTTATCCAAAAGTGTGAAACCATAAGGTAATAACATTATACACAAATAACTTGGTTTTCAATATTTCGGCCGTGGCCTTTTTCAAGAAATAACACATAATTAAAACTTCACTACATGTTTAGCATTTAAGCACCATAATAGAATTAAGAAATAATAAATTCAATTTAACTATTATTTGCACTGCCACAACGGCACTACGTTTCTTGTCGTACGAATTTTCGAAGCCGCATTACGTCACGTTAAGCCGTTACAGCGCGTGCGGTGTTTAATGGAGAATTCAAACCTAGATACGTCCCTTCTTTGTTTATGTAGCTGTGTGCGCGAGGTGTGTTAGAATTGTTTATATTACATGACGTCATTTATGATTATGACGTAACTTGGCGTAACAACATCATTTGGCGCCATAATGTCATTGCAACACTGCTGGAATATACTGATAGCTGTCTGACATTGCATCCACCAGGTTCGACAGTCTTTAACCTTTGAATCCAAACGCTTTCTTAATTTGACGTTCTGTTTTCTCTGCATTGTATAACTTATCTAGGATGGCAAATAATGCATCTTTCTCAGAATGACCTGGTCTTCCAAAATGAGAATTTATTTTCGTAACTTAACAAATTTAGCGGTCGGAGCTTTATTTCTATAACCCCATCTCTGTGTCAAATGTGCTAGTAGGGGTATTAATCACCTTTAGTGTTCTAGTTTTGAAATTCTGGAGATCATTCATTTATGCACGAAGCGACAAATCAAATCCTTTATCACAGGTGCAGAACTTTAGATGGTGTTCAACAATACTGCAAAATTTAAAAAGTTTTGTTGAGGTATGACAGAGAAAAGATCCGGAAGAAAACAACCTTTGTTAAAACAAGCCAGATTTGACCAAAATAACAAAGGGCAATAACTCCAAAATTACTGAAGACAGAGTTGTGGATTCTTTGGTAGATCTAATACTCTTTATTTCCATCTGCTTGTGAGGCAATTGAGTGTTCTGTAAATCAACATCACAAGCCTGTAAATTATTGTCTTAACAGCAAGTTACGACACCCACACATACTGACTCTGATGGGAGTGTGTCAGACGAGTAATTTGGATGGCCTGATCCTCATCTATGAAGGGATTAGAGAAGGCTCCATGTTCAACTACTTGCATCAACAGGTATTGTTGAAAATACATGTTTTTTTTCATACATTGCCATTTGATTTAAATACATACTATTAAAACCGAATGATTTGGGTTTAATATGAGAAAGTAAAAAAGAAAATAATGCAAATATTTGCACACATTTACTGCATAGAAAATTTGAGATTTTGATATTTGTAGGTGATACAACAAACCAATAAGAATATTTTTAAGGCAAACATTCTGTTACATGATCAAATGGAGGAAAATATTTAAAGATTACAAAAGAGTGTATTATTAGTAAGGGTGTAACAATACGCTGAAAACTATTGCAATATACAGGACCCGTATTGCAATATATTGTGGCAACAGCAAAAATTAATGTTCACTAGCATTTCAACAAGACAACAACTAACACAGATGTAAAGCAATTGCTAAACTGAAAGAGGAACACAGTAACTAAAAATGGAAATGATAAATTTACATGTACACCGGAGAGTGGGGAACATGGCTTAATCTTGCACCGCATTGAGGCGCATTTGATTATTAACTTTTTATCAACAGAATGATCATTGAATTATTTTTTTATAGGTAATATGCATTTCATAAGCTTCATTTTATAGCCAATATTCTGTAGTGCAATAAAGCCAGCACTGCGGAGCTACAATATTCATCTCATATCATGGTATATTGTTCACCAGCATATTGTTACAGCCCTTATTAGGAACAGATTTTGCATCCTTTTCATTTATTTCTGCAATGATGACTATTACTTTATATTTTGTGATTCAACTGATCCAAGTTGTATTTCATATTCATCAACTGCAGTTTATGCCTCAACTTGTGTTTTTTTTGTTGGAAAAGATGGAGCGCTTGCCAAATCAGATTATCAGGGAAGTAGCCATACAGATGTGTGATGCCATAATCTTCATACATTTGAGAGGTCTTGTGCACAGTGCTATTACTTCTCATGCGATAAGTGTTGTCAATGGACATACTTTCAAACTTGGAAACTTTGAGTACATGACAGAAATGTAAGTTTTGACTTTCATTGTTACACTTCTTGTGTCACCTGCCGAGAGGCAGTGTATCACTTAGGGATCACTTTTCCGTCGTCTGTCTGTCTGTCTGTCTGTCTGCTGTCTGTCCGTCCGTCCGACCGCCCGCTCTGAAATTTGCCACTTGTGGGCTTAATATTTGGTGCAGGACATGCTTATGGGTTTAATTTTATTGTGAGCTTAAGTCAACAATAAAAAATGAAAATGCCAAAAAATGAATGTTTATGGGCTTACCAGTTTAAACAAGCTTTATTTAAAATAAGCCCATAATAAATGGACACGGGGGACAGACAACTCTGAAATTTGCCACTTGTGGGCTTAATTTTTTATCCAGGAGATGATTATGGATTTAGTTAACACTTAAGGTTTGGACAGAAAATAAGCTCACAAGTGAAAAAATACCACAAGTGGTGATTATTGGTCCATCTGACTGTCCATCCGTCTGTCTGTCCCACTTTCTTGTTTTGGCTGTCATTTCTAAACTAATCATTATAGAGCTCTCAAATTTCACATGTGTTTTCCTTTCATTGAGGACGATTGATGTAACTAAAGTCCATCACTCTTCATGCTATACTTTTTTAGTTATTCCCCTTTGTTCTGATTTTCATCACACTTTCTTTTTTTGCTGTCATTTCTAAACTAATCATTATAAAGCTTTCAAATTTCACATGTGTCTTCCTCTCATTAAGGATCATTGATGTAACTAAGGTCCATTTACTCTTCATGCAATACTGTTTGAGTTAATCCCCTTTGTTCTGATTTTTGCACTCCAGCTTTTTGTGTCAGTCGCAAGCAGATGACACATGTGTTCCTCCTAACACTCTTGTTAGACTTTTAGTATGCTTACATGAATGTATTTGTGCCATAATTTTATGATATAAAGATAATTGGCATAAAAAAGTTTTTAACTCACTTGGCGCAAAGTGTCATGGTGGGCTGCTGAGGTCGTCCATCATGCATTTTGAATTTTTCAACAATTTCTTTAACCCTTTACTCCAAGAATATTTATGTAAGAAATAGTGATGTCATGAATATTAATTAGATTAAAATAGCACATACATACAGGAAGTTTTGGTCATAGCAGAAAGTGTAGACTCATATCTATATTATATCATAAGCAAACAGAGCAGACTGATCAGACGGCTCCTCTAGGAGCCGTCTGGTCTGGGTCTTCTCTGTTTGCAAAGGTGTAGAATGGCATATTTATGGAGTAAAGGGTTAAACGTCTTCTCTTAAACCACTGCCTGGATTTTCACCAATTTCATGGGTATGAACTATCAGATTATTTAAATCATTTCATTCATCTGCATAATTAGGTCACAGGAGCTAAAAACAGATTTTTAACAAACAGTTGTTTTTTAATGACATCTTCTTAAACATTGGACTTCCTCAAAATCTCACAAGAATAATAAACCCCTCAATCAAATTTGTATTTATAAAGCGTTTCGCCCTGCTCCATAAATAGGTAACAGCTAAAAATAGATTTTTATACCCCCCTTTTGAAAAAATGGGGGTATATTGCTTTGCACATGTCGGTCGGTCGGTCGGTCGGTCTGTCGGTCGGTCGGTCGGTCGGTCGGTCGGTAGATCGATGGTTTCCGAATGATAACTAATAAACGACTTGGCCTAGAATCTTCAAACTTGCTGTGGTGGCTGGTCATGACAAGTAGATGACCCCTATTGATTTTGAGGTCACTAGGTCAAAGGTCAAGGTCACCATGACCTTAACTGTTTAAATGGTTTCCGATCAATAACTGCTCAACGGTTTAGCTTAGAATCTTCAAACTTGCTGTGGTGGTTGGTCATGACCACTGGATGACCCCTATTGTTTTTGAGGTCACTAGGTCAAAGGTCAAGGTCACCATGACCTGAACTGGTAAAATGGTTTCTGATCAATAACTGCTCAAGGGTTTGACTTAGGATCTTCTAATTTGCTTAGGTGGTTGGTCATGACAAATAGATGAGTCCTATTGTTTTTTAGGTCACTAGGTCAAAGGTCAAGGTCACCATGACCATAACTGGTGAAATGGTTTCCGATCAATAACTGCTCAAGGGTTTGGCTTAGGATCTTCAAATTTGCTGTGGTGGTTGGTAATGACCACTAGATGATCCCTATTGTTTTTTAGGTCAATAGGTCAAAGGTCAAGGTCACAATGCTCTTAACTGGTTAAATGGTTTCCGATCAATAACTGCTCAAGGGTTTGGCTTAGAATCTTCAAACTTGCTGCGGTAGTTGGTCATGACAACTGGATGACCCCTGTTGTTTTTGAAGTCACTACGTCTAGGTCAAAGGTCAAGGTCACCATGACCTTAAATTTATTAAATGGTTTCTGATCAATAACTGCTCAAGGGTTTGGCTTATGATCTTCAAATTTGCTTAGGTGGTTGGTCATGACAACTAGATGAGCCCTGTCGTTTTTGAGGTCACTAGGTCAAAGGTCAAGGTCACCATGACCTTAACTGGTGAAATGGTTTCCAATCAATAACTGCTCAAGGGTTTTGCTTAGGATCTTCAAACTTGCTGTGGTAGTTGGTCATGACCAATAGATAACCCCTATTGTTTTTGAGGTCACTAGGTCAAAGGTAAAGGTCACCATGACCTTAACTGGTGAAATGGTTTCCAATCAATAACTGCTCAAGGGTTTGGCTTAGGATCTTCAAACTTGCTGTGGTGGTTGGCCATGCCAACTAGATGACCCCTATTGATTTTGAGGTCACTAGGTCAAAGGTCAAGGTCATCATGACCTTAACTGATGAAATAGTTTCCAATTAATAACTGCTCAATGGTTTGGTTCGGGATCTTCAAACTTGCTGTGGTAGTTGGTCATGACCACTAGATGACCCCTATAGTTGTTGAGGTCACTAGGTCAAAGGTCAAGGTCACCATGACCTTAACTTGTGAAATGTTTTCAAATCAATAAATGATCAGTGGTTTGGCTTAGGATTTTCAAAGTTGCTGTGGTGATTAGTCATGACCGCTAGATGACCTCTATAGTTGAGGTCACTAGATCAAAGGTCAGGGGGTCTGGGGGTATACATGTTTTACAAACATCTCTTGTTATTTTTAAACAACATGTCTTTCTAAATCACTGACTGGATTTTCACCAAATGTCAGATTAATATTTTGTAGGTGACTTTCTATCAGATTTATATAAACCATGTCAGTCCACTGAATAGGTAGTCATGGAGCTCAGCTAAAAATGGATATTAATGAACAATTTCTTTAAATGACATCGTTCCCTAAAACTTTGAGTGGATTTCGACCAGCTTTCACAAGATTTATCTTCAGGTGACCCTCTATTGGAATGGAGTTGTATTTAAAGTGTTCAGGTCCACTGCATAAGTAGGTCACTGGAGCTAAAATTATATTTTACCTGAACATTTCTTTAAACCACACTTGCTCTTAAACCACTGACAGGGTCCAAAAAGTGTGACCTTGTACCGGATTTAAATAATTGATTGGGTCTGCTGCATAAGTAGGCCATGGGAGCCCAAAAATAGATTTTAAAGGAGAATTTCTTTAAATTACATCTAAACAATTGCATGGATTTCTACCAATTTTCACAAGAATGATCTTCTGGTGACCCTCTATCAAAGTTGTATAAAGTTTTCCCGTCCACTGCATAAGTAGGTCATGAGCTAAAAAAAATAGTTTTTAATTGAAATCTCCTCTTAACCTTTCATTCCATAAACATGGCTTTCTACACCTTTGCAAACGGTAGACCCAGATTGGACAGCTGCTACAGATCTAGGTCTACTCTGTTTGCAAATGCATGAATAGGCATTTATATGAGGGAAAGGGTTTAATGACATTTCCTAAGCCACTGAATGAATTTTCACCAAATGTCAGAGGAATGATATGAAGGTGACCCTCTATCTGTTTTTTTATAATTGTTTAAGTCCACTTCAAAAGTAGATCACAGGAGCTAAAAATAGATTTTAACTGACAATTTCTTTAAAGGACATCTCATCCTGAATCGCTGAATGAATTTTCTTCAAATTTCAGAGGAATGATTTCAGGTGACCCTCTATCAAAATGATATACATGTATATTATATAGGAATCTGTCATGAGCTGTCATTTGAGATAAACTTTTCTTAAACGAGTCCAGAAAAAATAGTTAATAAGTAAGCCTTTGGCGAGCTTAATAAGCTTTCTTCTGGATGAGTTTAAGAAAAGTTTATCTCATGACAGTGAGTGTTAGATTCTTTTTATCACGTAACTGATTCTCTCAACTTTGATATTTAGACGAAGGGGCAGAAAAATTGTCGGAAATACGCTTCATCTTTGCAATGCTGGCTAGATTATATATTTAGTAACAAAGGTGAGTCCATGCCAATGTGTAATGGTTATCTAACATTTACTACTGTACAAACATACGCAGGAGAAATAATGTTGTGTACCAATCTACATGTGTGCTGGACGCTAAGTAATCGTGTGATGTCACAGTTTATATTAGACATATAAGATATATAGAGGATCTTACATAAGTGTTCATTCACTCGTATACCATAATGAATATGACATTGGCTAAATCTCATATCATATTATTATAGGAAACTCGTTTCATAAAAACAATTTGTAATGAACATGAATGTAAGCTTCTTTTATCACATACACCTTAAAAATATCATAGAAAATGAAACCAGCTATAGATGACAACTGTTTAAGCCATGCGCGTATAAAGCCATGCACAATGAATCTCCCAAGTACATTGTCGACATGCTTGACGTATACAGGCCGCGCAGAGAGTAAAGGTCAGCAAGCAGATCATTGTCGTTGGTTGTGCCAAAAAGTCGTAAGGAAAAATACGATGAGAGCTCCGAAACTTTGGAATGCTCTACCTTCAGGCATTAGAGACGCAAGGTCACTGGCATGTTTCAAAAGGTGTCTGAAAACGCATTTTTTTCAACATTTGTTACTAGGACAGTTTTGTTCAGAATAGGAATGGCTTTCAGCCAACCTATTAAGCTAACAGGTTACCCAATAGTCATGTACAGTGGCAACTAAGCTAAGGATAGGAATGGCTTTCAGCCAACCTATTAAGCTAACAGTTGACCCAGTGGTCATGTACAGTGGCAACTGAGTTCAGGATAGGAATGGCTTTCAGCCAACCTATCAAACTAACAGTTGACCCAATAGTCATATAAATGGAATGATTTTCAGTTAGCCCATTTATTCTAATTTATGATATTGATGAGCATGGCTTTCAGTCAGCTTGTCTGTATCAAGTTTGTTAATATAGATTATTCTAATTTGTGATATTGATGAGCATGGCTTTCAGTCAACTTGTCTGTATCAAGTTTTGTTAATACAGATTATTCTAATTTGTGATATTGATGAGCATGGCTTTCAGTCAACTTGTCTGTATCAAGTTTGTTAATACAGTTTATGCTATTCCTTGCGGATAGTGATTTCATATCTATTGTATGTCTTTTGCATATCTTTCACTGACCGGATGGAAAATCATGTAGTTCCTTCCGGCTAGCAATTTCATATATATTGTACATCTTTCATTGTCTGGATAGATAATCATGCGGATCGTTCCGGTTAGTGATTTCATCCATGCGAAGCGCTTTTGAACGCACATATCCAGTGTGAAAAGAGCGCTATATAAATGTGGTATAATAATAATAATAAACCATTGCTTACAAACAGCATAATAATACAACAGACGACACATGTGGAGCACTACGATTGGGTAATGCATAAATGAGCGCTATGGTTGGCTAACAGCTGCTAATTTGCATTAAAAATGCGCTAGTGTATTTTTCCGATTTATGGCACTCCCACAGGGCAGATTATGTGATTAAAAAATGTGATGGTTATATTAACCGGGAGACAAGCAAATTTATGTGATAAAACTAGTTCTGGTATTTTACTTCAATCTTGGTCATGTTACATGTACATAATAGATCAGTTGGTTTAACAACTAGGTGAGTGATACAGGGCCATTATGGCCTTCATGTTTAATATTTCAGTGGCCTTTTATTATTGGAGATATTTGTTTTTATTTTTAAATCTTTCTATCTTGGACACAATGTCAGCTACCAATAACGACACAATGTCAGCTACCAATAACCAACTTTTATTTATAGTAAATTGAAATTTACAATTTTTTATGCAAATTTCACAACACCTCAAAGAATTTCATGTTTAACCTTTAAACACTACATTCAAATCTATCACAGCCTGTGTATACAGTTTGGATCCTGGTGCGACACCAGGCAACTCGGAATCTTATCAGGATGAAGATTGTTGGCACTGATAATGGTTGAATAGAAAAATAGAAGCAAAATTACATAGTGTGAGAAATGAAACAGACAAGGATGTTTAGAAGACAGAATAATTAGGTGCTGAAAAGGAGTGTTTAAAGGGTTAAATAGATTCAAATTGATTGAGTATATATTTGCAGAACTATGTCTATTTGCAGAACTAAGTGTGAATTGGGTAAGAAGAATGCAATCACCACCAACACAGATGAGAACTCTGTTTACAGCTGGATGGCCCCAGAAATTATGTTTAACCTACCTCCGTCCTACTACTGTGATATGTACAGCTACTGTGCAGTTATGTGGGAAATATTTCATGGTAAAATGATCGTAATATTAAAGCTAAGTTTTGAAAGGTTGTAATAGTATGAGATAATTATAACCCAAAAAACAAACTCTTTGGAAGGTTAAGAGTCACCATAACGGTCAGTCGTTCTTAGATTTGTTGTATTTTTTATACCCCGCATACTTGTTTGAGGGGGTATCTTGGAACCACCCTTTTGGGTGGTCGATCCGTCCACAACATGGGTAGTTTGTGTCACAAACTTCTTCAGTTTTAAAGTTATTGAATTTAAATTTTGGTATACATAATGGGTAGTTGGTACCGGTATCACTCCTCCTTCAATTTGAAAGTTGTTCAGTTTGTATTTGCTATACATATTAACCATGAGTAGTAGGTGTGCAAGACACAATTTTCATTTTTTAGCAACAGGCATTGCAGAATTATCTCCCCTTGAACTTTTGAGTATTTTTGGCATGAAACATGGGAAGTTGGTGTTGCAAATTCCTCCTTCAATTTGAAAGTTACTGAATTGATACTTGCCATACATAATAACCAAGAATAGTAGGTATACAAGACGCAATTTTAACATGTTTAGTGGCAGACATTAGAGAATTATCTCCCCTTGAACTTTAATTTTTTTGTCATTTGGTCCTGTTACCTGGGTAGTTGGTGTCACAAACTTGGGTTTTCAGTCAAGGCTGCTGTGTGGGGTTATTCATCATCTTTAATGATAGTTCTTGTTCAAGATGAACACCTAAAGTAGACCTTGTACCATGCCAAAGAAGGAGTGGATAGTGACATTCTTAAATCTAAGAGTATATTGATATTTCATGTATGAAACAAAATCTGAAAATGTTTGATAAATATAATTTGTTGCAAATTGCAGTTCTGTGTTTATTCATATGTTAGTATTTTTTCATGATTGGATATGCATATTAGAAATTAAATCTGATTTGATTGGATATATGCATATTAGTAATTAAATCTGATTTGTTTTACTTATTTGGTATGTGCAACCCTTAACATTAAGTACAATCAGTTACAATTTAGCTGACAGGTGTTATGAAATCATAGATAAGATAGGGGCTCTCCTTCACAGTTGATCATCCATATTGTGCATCAGATTGATACAAATGTTAACTTGTAAAAAGAAAATTCTTTGATATACAATAGACTAATTGTTTCAAACAAATATTTGGTAACTACCTGAATATTCAATGAATTTCATACATTTGTTACCATCCCTAGTTGATACTTTAACGTTAATAGTTGATATTTAAAAGTGATCATTCTAGTTTGAGCTGTTTTTGCAATGTTGAATAACAAATTATGGAAAGTGATTTATAAAAAGAAATAGAACAAGTTTAATGTATTAATGTCTCTGACAATGATTAGCAACATTCTTCAAAATATCTCAACACAATTTTCAATGGACTTATCAACTGATTTTACAGGCATAGTCATGACTGCAAGCCATAGTGACTAATTTGGAATTTATTACTTTTAGTCACAATTCTTTAATTATTATTTTTTCTGTTGAAGCCATTGCTATATTATGATACCACAAGTTCATGTTTTGGATGGTATTGGACTCATCATGTTCGGCCGGTTGCTCAGCTGTTTGGTTGATCAGTCTGTAGGTTTTTCTTTTCTGTGATATATGTCTAAACGATGTTGTCTCCTGGATGCACCACAATATGCTAAAACTAAATGCAGATAAAACAGAACTTATACTGTTTAACTCCAAACGTAATGCAGAATGTGTATCAAACATAGAAATCAAAGTTGAACATGCTGAGATAAAACCATCAACGTGGGTTCGAAATTTAGGGGCATTCCTCGATTCCAACATGAACATGGAACAACAGGTGAATTATGTCTCCCCCATTTATGGGGAGATATATTGTTTTTGCCAGAGTTGTCTGTCCGTCCGTCCGTCCGTCTGTCCGCCCGTCCGTCCGTCACAAACTTGTGTCGCGCGTATCTCTGAAACCAGTTGGGCTAGAGTCACCAAACTTCACAGGAATGTTGACCAGCATGAGTTGTTGTGCACCTGGGGTTTTTGAATTGTCTCCCCCTGATAACTTTGGAGTTATTGCCCCTGATGACTTAAAATTAGAAAAACTTTGTGTCACGCGTATCTCTGAAACCGCTAGTACTAGAGTCACCAAACTTCACAGGAATGTTGACCAGCATGAGTTGTTGTGCACCTATGGTTTTTGAATTGTCTCCCCTTGATAATTCTTGAGTTATTGCCCCTGATATGAATACTTAAATTTATACAAACTTTGTGTCGCGCGTATCTCTGAAACCAGTAGGGCTAGAGTCACCAAACTTCACAGGATTGTTCACTAACATGAGTTTTTTTGCTCTTGGGGTTTTGAATTGTCTCCCCCCGTTAACATTGGAGTTACTGCCCCTGATGACTTAAAATTAGACAAACTTTACCTAGTGTCGTGCATATCTCTGAAACCACTAGGGCTAGAGTCACCAAACTTCACAGGAATGTTGACCAGCATGAGTTGTTGTGCGCCTGGGATTTTTGAATTGTCTCCCCTTGATAATTTTGGAGTTATTGTCCCTGATATTACTTAAAATTGAGAGAAACTTTGTGTCATGCATATCTTTATAACCACTAGAGCTAGAGTCACCAAACTTCACAGGAATGTTGACCAGCATGAGTTGTTGTGCACCTTGGTTTTTTAATTGTCTCCCCCTGATAATTCTTGAGTTACTGCCCCTGATATGATAACTTAAAATTAGAGAAACTTTGTGCTCCATTTATGGGGAAATATATTGTTTTTGCCAGAGTTGTCTGTCTGTCTGTCTGTCCGCACTCACCAATGGGTAGTTGTGTGACTTTTTCTAACTAGTCGCACAAGTAAAATCATTAACCTGGCCATCTCTTATGACATTAACCTGGCCATTTCTTGTGACATTAAAGGTCAAGTAAACAGGCAGGACACTTTTTCGTAAATATTTGACAAATGGGTACCTTGTACGACGCAGTTTCGAAAACACAAAAAAATACAGTCATATCGCACATAGCAGCTGTCATATATCACCGATAAGTAAGCACTGGCTGATTTTGGTCGCTCGCTTATCTCCCTTGTGATGACGTCACTGATGAACATTCGCCATCAATGTCGAACTATATATGGTATAGAAAAGAATCGCACGTAATGTACTTCTGCTTCGTTTTGAGTGCTAAAATGGTAATTTGTGCTGCATATGTGTATATCCCTGCCTATGGGTGTAGCTCCTAATCCGACAGAGACTAAATAGGATTATTTAAATTATCAAAAGACGAGAAGTTCAAGAAAACGTGATGTGATTTATATTGGGTCAGCTTACATTTTGTCTCGATGGCTGTTTTCAGTGAAATTTATACTAGAGAAAATAGTGCAGTCGATGACTTGGGTCTACAATTATAAAAAAAGGATATGCTACATTCTGTTATAAATCTGACTTAGGTCTAGCACTGTAGGTTAATGGGCTTTTTCTTCGTGGAAAATTTTTCTATACAAACGTTTTGTTAACACCGTTAACCCAAATCACGCAGGCACTGCCTGATCAGGATCTGCTCTAATTGCTTAATCCGTAGACTTATTTCTTTAGATTCGATCAAGGTTGTCTAGCGTCTCTGTAATCCCTGTAATGAATATGCATGAGGTCATGAAATCTTTAATAAATATTCTTAAGAGAAACAATGATTAATAAACCCGATTTAGCACTGTTGGCAGGAGACACCTAATTTGCTTTTAATCAATTTCCCAATCATTCTCTTCTTAAATAAACGGCTTCACGCGTGTTTGCAAATAGAGTAGATCCAGATCGGACAGTTCCTGTAAGAGCTGTCTGATCAGGTTCTGCTCTGTTTGCTTATGAAATTTTGTTGATCTAATCCTAATTGATCTGTCAGAGCCAATGATCCATTTGAAAAGTTAACATTGTGAAGAAAAAACCTTTAGATCTTCTTTATGAATATTTGTGTAAGAAATAATTATTTCATGGAGAGTTAATGATATAATGAGCTCAGGCTATGGCAGTAATTGTACAACCAGACCTACCGGTATATTATTTCATAAGCAAATCGACAAGAACCTGATCAGGGAGCTACAACAGAAGCTCTCTGATCTGGATCTACTATGTTTATAAATTTGTTTCAATACGTTTGATCTGGGTCTACTGTGTTTGCATTGGCATAAACAGGCACGTGGAATGAAGGGTTTATATTCGTGAAGTAATTTACTCACACATAATTTTTCATCAGGGAAATAGTTTATCATAAATATGATCCTTTTTGCAATTTTGGAACTTGGACAATTTTGACCATTAATCCAAAGGAAAAAAGTCATTCTGGATTACTGTAATTTACGGAATTGTTCATTGGCTGCGTTTTATAGTGTTACTGATTATTACCTACATAATGCCCAACTAACTTTGAGGCACCATGACCGCAATGATTGATTCTTTTGATACGTTACCACAGCTACATCAAGGAATGCAACAATACGTGATATACAGGATGCGGTTTTTATGGTCATGTACGAATCATTGTCCCCTAGTGGGTCACTATGATAACTGACATCTGGAGACAATTGACCCTGCATGGGGCATTCGTGTGTAATATGGCTTAGTACAATATACTACAATATGGCCTAAGGCCATTTAACACATTCATTCATAGAGAAATTCTAATGGCTATGTTTACTGTTGTTTCCCTACAAAACATAATTAAATTGCACATACGAGTATACTGTAACATTATGATAAAAAAAATGTAGTAACAGTTTTAATGTGTTGACCATATTTTTTCTATAGACATTTTTATTTGTAGTGGGCCCAGTCATTTTAACATAATTCACAAGCTTTAGAAACATGAACATATTAATAAAAAAAATAGTCATTCTTCAAGACTGACAACCATTTGTTACCAAGATCCACCTTTTTCTCATTTTCTCAACAAAATACATATTTTGGTTTTTCAACCTTTACTCGATTTTCTGAAAGTAATGCATCATTTTGGTATTGCAAATATTAGAGTAAAATAAATAAATAAATAATTTCCTATTTTTCTGTATTTTGGTGGAATTTCTTTTTTTTTTCTCGTAAGTACGTACATTTATACATAGTAATGAGAACGTCCCATTTCATCTGAACCCACTTTGCCTAAATACGAAATTCATCTAAAGATGTCTGGTTTTGTCTAAAAGTTGTTTGGACCCAACTCATGGGCGGGACTCAAATGGTCCCTCTGATCTGAATCTACACTATATGCTAATGGTCTTGGTCCTAACCTCATCCTATTTTAAAATTATAGTTTATGAATAGTGTAAATTCACTGACAGGTAAAGTAAGTTTTAACTCTTCGCTTGCTATTCACTTCAATATACCTACCTGCAGGAGCTGTCTCATCAGGGTCTGCACTATTTACAAGATGATTGTGCAACAAGTGCATTCCATAGCAGTGATTGCACAGCGAAATACGTGTACACAGTGAAGATATATGTAATTTTACAACAGGGCATGGGTAAAGAAGGAGAAATGTATTTTAAAATTCAGCAAGAAAAGGGTTAGAATTAACAAAATTAACAAAAGACATGTGTTTAATATATTGTATTTCACACCTAAAATAAACATCACACCCCCATAAATAGTTTCCCCATCTCGATAAAGTGTCACTTTCTATGGTTAATCCATGGACGTAATGTCTGGAAAAGTGTGAAAATAATTTGGGTATTTATAGAAACTGTTGAGTTCGATTTTATCTAATTGTGTAAGCAAACAGAACAAACCCTAATTAGACGGTTCATGTAGGCTCTGATCTGGATCTACTTTGTTTGCAGAGGCGTTAATTTAAAGGAAAAGGTTAAGTTTCTGTGTACATTCCTCCCTGTCAATGGGATCCCTGTCTGGCATGTACACAAGTGACGTCACGCAAAGGGAGATAATCATGTATTGATTTTCAAAATGCACGGTTAGCGGTACAATAAAAACTCGATTTAAATCAAAACAAGATAAAAACGGTAAGAATTTTCTACAGCTTGGTGTTTAACTAATTGTATACTATCAGAATTTGACGAAAACCCAATCTGTTTACTTGACCTTTAACCTGGCCAGTTGTGGGACATAGGGTTAGGGTTAGGGTTAGCTTCCAGATCATTCTATTCCAAAGTTAGAGCCAAAATACGTTTTACTTGTGGGACTAGTCCCACAAGAAAAGATCAAAGGAAAAAGTCACATAAGTACCCGTCCGTCCGTCCGTACGTCTGTCTGTCTGTCCGTCACAAACTTGTGTCGCGCGTATCTCTGAAACCAGTTGGGCTAGCATCACCAAACTTCACAGATATGTTCACCAGCATGAGTTATTGTGCATCTGGGTTTTTTAATTGTCTCCCCCTGATAACTTTGGAGTTACTGCCCCTTATGACTTAGAATAAGAGAAACTTTACTTTGTGTCACATGTATCTATGAAACCACTAGTACTAGAGTCACCAAACTTCACAAGAATGTTGACAAGCATGTGTTTTTGTGTACCTGGGGCTTTTGAATTGTCTCCCCCTGACAATGTTGGAGTTATTGCCCCTGATGACTTAAAAATTAGACCCTGATAAGTTTGGAGTTACAGACATTACACTTGTGTATTGGAAAGAGGATGGGAGGGGGAGACATCTGTTTTTGTGACAAAAACAAACCTCTAGTTCTGTTTGTAGGTCTTGTTATGCCCAGCTACGACAAATAGGCCATATCAGAAAATATCTTACCATTGATGCTACTAAAACCCTAGTAAATTCTCTTGTTACATCCAGACTCGACTATTGTAACTCCCTGCTTTGTGGTTTACCAAAGACAACTTTGAACAAACTGCAGACTGTCCAAAATGTTGCAGCTCGTATCATTACCGGGACATCACGTTTTGACCACATAACACCAGTATTAAAGGAACTTCACTGGCTCCCAGTGGAACACCGGATTGACTTTAAACTTTTGACTCACACCTATAAAGCATTGAATGACAAATCTCCAAGTTACATCACAAACATGTTAAAGATATATAAACCACAGCGTGATTTAAGATAAAAAAAATGACTTTATGGCCCTCGTGATACCAAGATCCCGCACAGTTACCTATGGTGATCGTAGCTTTGCAAAGGCGGCTGCTAAATTGTGGAATGAACTACCGGTGGGAATACGGAAGTCAGCTTCACTTGAGTCTTTTAAAAGAACTCTTAAAACTCATTTCTTTTTGAAGATATATGGTGGCTGATGAATATTTTAAGCCCAAATAGCTGTTGCATGTTTTAACTCAGCTACACATGAATCTTTTAAAAGATCTCGTAAAAATCGTTCCTTTTTAAAGTATTATGGTGGCTGATATATATTTTAAGCCCAAACAGCGGTTGCATGTTTTAACTATAGAAATAGTATGCCATCAACTTTGCTTTTTTCTCTTATCGTAATTGTATTATACCTTACTAGGCATATGGACTTTAAATTCTGAGTTTATGCGATGTTCTTTTTATACCTTAGAAATACACTGTAAATGTTTTTGTTTTGTTTATTATGTTTTTATTTCTATTGCATATCTTATATTTTCTTTAATTTCTGCTTTAGTATGTATAAATGTTTTAATTGTAAAGCACTTTTGAACGTATTTAGATATGAAAAGAGTGCTATATAAATATGGTATAATAATAATAATCTCTGCAACTACTGACTACAGATCAGCAAACTGTTTTTGGAACCATCATTTCATCAGTAGCAAGAAATGTGCATATCATTGCAATGGTTCAATCTGATGATTTTTCACACAGTTCTGACCCTTTTATTATTCAAACAATTTCATACACTGACAAGCACTTTTGTGGTGCTATTGATCAAATTTAGTGATCATTCTACTTTCATCAGATTCATACTGGTACTGAATGGAATATTTACAGTAGTTTTATAATTGATAATTTCAAAGGAGAGGTGCCGTTTGAAGGTCAGTGTTCTGAGACAATAAAATCCCAACACGAAAAGGGCAATGTTCTGAAGATATACAATGGCAAAATCGCAGAGTATTACAAAATCATCCTTGACTATGGACTTCAGCATGATCCCAACAGCAGAAAATTGTCGTTTCTACATGTCAGGGACCTGCTGCTTGCTGCACCAAAGGTAAGAAAATAATGTAAATTTACTCACAATGAGTTCCGAATAAAATTTATTGCAATCAGTTTCAATAATTATGTAATGAACAAAACCTGAATATTACTACATGTACAAAGAATGTCATTATATCCAATTTGAGAGATTGTGTTTGCACATAAATTAATTCTTGTCTGCAAAAATTTTCTTCTGGGTCATTTATCAAATTTAAATTTTGTTCTATTTCTCCTGTAATCTACAGGCAGAGTGTCAAACAGTTTTGATCCTAATGAGAGACTGAGTTACTCAACATCTCTGAATTCAAACAGTGTGAAAAGTATTATCACAGTTAAGATTCATTGCCTCCCATCTGTCACATATTGTTTTTGCTCTGTCTGTTGGTTGGTTGGTTTGTGTTACGACTGTTGATTGGTTGGTTTGTCTTTGTCCCCCAACTTTAACGTTGACAATTATTTTGTCGCCATTGCACATACATACTTCAAACTTGGCCCACATGTGCAACTTATGGAGGCAAACATTTTTATGGGTGACCTATTAAGTCACAGTCATACATCAAGGTCAAAGGTCATATCGGGGGCATAGTGTTCATTGATTCATTTTGAAATCTGACATTATGGGTCCTTGGGACTCGCATATTTTGAAACAATGAGTCCCAAACCAAATGAATGAGTCACAGTCTTGATCAAATAGTATGAAACAAATTGTAATAAAACAGTAACACTTTTAACAATGACCCATTATGACTATCATTTTAAGACAAGATGAACACAAGTTTCAATCAGTAGCTTCATCCTCAAATTAACACTGTAAATGCGCACTGACAGCAGTGGGAGTTTTGCATTACTACAATTATTAGTTTTCTCTTCACCAACCTGATTCACAACCTGTGCTACTGCTAGGACTCTGTGTTTTATTAAAAAAGACTGTCAGTGTCTTTTGGTTGTTATTTAGGTCTATTTTCAGTTTCTTTTTTGGTGGCATGAAAACTTGTTGACAATTTCAGAGATGACCTTCATCAGGGCTTTTACATCAAGAACCAAGAGCAGCGATTGGTTGAGACTACCGGTCATTTAGTACTTTTTACCATCGGTGTAGTCTCAATAATTCAGCTGTTCATTATTGAAGTAGGATCAGATAAACGTCTAGCTGATCCAGACTAAAAAATGCCTGACCCAGCAATGATGCCAACGTGACTCAAACTTATTGTTTGTTTTGGAGTTGTAGGAATGATTTTTAGCGATTTTCTTCTTTTTTTTCATTACATCCTGGGGACTCTTTATGTCGATGTTCAATGTGTCCTGACAAAATTATTTGCGTATTTTACGCAGGACGCACACGAAAATGAATCATTGAGTGTTTCACAAACACATCTTGTTATTAGCAAAGAATCGAAATGTCATCAGTAAGTTTTGAGTCATATGTACATGCAGTTTTGTGAGAAAATTGATATAAGTCCAGCTTATATGGATTTCCACTTTTTTCTGATTTATGGTATTGCTACACTGACAAGTGTCAAAGTTTGAATTGTAAACCCATGATAGATGCCACTGTCAGAGATGTAGCTGCTGACCTGGGTTTACAATATATATATTGCACACATACAAATTTTGGTCATAGAATGTTTCATTGGTTTTTTTTCATATCTCTACTTCAATGAAACATAGAAAATACTTAATAATGACTTTACTTGATAATTCTTTGGATCGTATACAAACAAGTAGTGTCTTTTTCTGTCTCTGTCCACAGGATGCCAACCAGTATATCAGATCCCACTTCCAGCACCTCCAGCAAAATGACAATGCTGCAGTTAGCTTGCAGATACCAAACCAACATCTGTCTACACGACGTGGTTTTTGCAGCACCACTCCTTCACCAAAACACCAGCCGACATACATCTTGGAAGACAATGCTATTGTTGATAAGCAACAGTGGCAACATAAATTCAAAGACAAGGGAAAAACAAACAAAAGATTAAAAACATTGACAGGTGACAAAGCAGCACTGAGCAATGATACTGTGGAAAAATTCTTAAGAAATAATCAGAAAGAAAAGACAGATAGATATATAAGAAGACTGAAGAGTTGCAAAGATGAGGTGGATGATGACTGGAATGAATATGAAACAACCAGGCAAGTTAGGAAATGTAACAACAACTGTTCTATCTCCACATTTGCTCAGTCCAGGTGGTAAGTTCTTGTCATATGCTGCCTGTGATTACCTCTTTACTATAAGAAATTCGTAAGTTATAGTCCAAATGATGTCATTTGAGTGTTTAATATTGAAGCAAAGAGACAGCTCAAAGATAATTTAATCTCTGGAATATGATGAAATTAGTGTCAACAGTTTAAAAGATTGATCAGATTTTGTTCAGAATGTTAAACATTTATAACAAAGTAAATATTTGAATTTATAATGATTTGAAATGAAATTATAATAATAATTATGTGAATATTAAACAGAAACGAGTTTGCTATCATTAGTACATGCAGACATACATATCAAAATTTCAATATTGAGTTGCTTTTAAATGAGCAGTGCTCCTGACTTAGTTATTCCATGGTTCATGTAAACAGTTTGAGGGGCAAGTGTTATTTGTAAATTGTTTAAAATAGTTTGAGAAAATGTAGTAAAGTATAAATCAAAAATTTGTTTGTGACACAATGAAATATCATGTATCAGCCAAAAGTGTGTTCTTTTGTGAAATTAGGGACAAAAAGGGACCAGTCACCCCTTTTTTCAGAACAGTTTGATGTATACTTTTATTATACTTATCCCCTCTGTCCCATATCTTGTTCTCTAATTAGCATGAGAACTCTCTTGCCAATGATTGCCAAACTTGATCAGTTGTTGTAAGTTGTAAGGCACAATATGTTGACTCAGTTTGATAACTAGTAATGCTGCATTATTCAGTCATGATTTATGGTCCTTTGTTTTTCAAATTTCCCCAAATTGGTAGTATCCTTGACTCTTCTCAATAGGATTAGAAATATTTGATCAGTTATTACTTAACTTGGTCAGTAGTTGCACAGGCATACTATTTTGGCCAAGTTTGATAACCAGTGGTATTTTCTCATTCAGTCATTAGGTATGGCCTTTTGTCAAATTGCCTGCAAATATTGTCGTCCTTGTTATTAATAGCCAGAGAACCAAAAAATACCAAACTTGTTCAGTAGTTGCATAAGCACAATGTCTATTTTCCAGATCAGATACAAACTTTTTGATTGGTGGCCATTTTAGATTTTGAAATTACCTTATGGAGCAAACTAGTTCAACAGCTTTTGCAATGTCCTTAGCAAATGATCTACTTCTACAGGATTTTCTACAATTTCACAGCACTTCATAAAATTTTAGAGTTAAATATGTGTTGCAGTTGTTTTAATTACCTTTAGTAATAGCTGTATTTTTTTCTCACAACATATAAATTCACAAATGAAATATGCCCCACAAACAAGTTACATGAACCTTAATACAAGGTATCATTTATTTAATTCATTTGTCAGTTACATGTTTTGTATTAAATATTATGTATAGGACTGAATCAAATGGAAGGAATGCTTTGGAAGTAAACTGCACACCTAGGAAGCCTGTAAGAAGTTGTCAGTATCAGACAGAAAGGTGCAATATCTTTGATTTTTATATGAACAGTTTTCGATGTTTATATACTTTTAGCAGGTTGTGTTTCTCTTCCTTTTAGCCCACCAGAGCACAAGGTGCTCATGGGGAGCTTTTAGGATTATTGAATGACCATTGTCTTTCAGTCTGTCAACTATTCACATTTTGTTTGTATGCACTCTAGCACCAACAATTCTCAGACAGGCAATCTTAATGAAACTTGGTAGTTGATTGTATGGAGATTTCATTTAAGATCCCATTCAAGTTTGATTATGGGCTATAGTAAACATATAAGTCTAGAGTTGATGTACCCTTGATATAATGAAAATAGCATATTTAACTATGTTTTCAGTCTAGGACTTTTGTGTCATATACATCCCATTCATATTAACAATAATAAATATAGCTATTACATCTCAATCAAGATACAGAAAGGGCAAAATTAGATGACTTTGTCTAGAGTTAGGTGCCCTTGATTTTTAAAAAAGGTATAATATTTACAGTGTTTACACTCAAGTACTGTTGTTTCTTCACAGATCCTTATTCTAGTTAGACATAAAGTGTATAGTAATAAGATATGTACCAGGTTCCATCATTGGTAAACTCGAATGTGAAGTTCTGGAATTATGTGCCCATGAGGTTTTAGCATTCTGCATATTTTAATATGCTTACGTTCTAGCATATATCTTTTTGTATAATTCAGTGTCTCATTAGGCGGAATACTAGTGACGTTTGTTGACAAAGCTCTTTTAAGAATTACAAATTTCCTTATGGAAAAACTTGGTGTTACATTTTTCCTAAATAATTATTCATGAATATGAATACTAGCTTAGTATGTCTCCCCCCATATTTATATGGAGGAGACATATTGTTTTTGTGAGATTTGTCTGTCCATCACACTTTCTTGTCAGATCGAAGACATCTGTTTTTGTGACAAAAAACTTAGTTCATATTTGTCTTCAAACAGGTTGAAGTGGGATGGTCAGGGTCAAATGGAAGATGACAATTATTGCTATACAGTAACGGTCAGTCAAGGAAAATCCCCAAAGAAACAGGTAAATAAAGGTGTGAACTTTATGCATGTACAATTGTATATGTTTCTTCAGGATTTTTTGTCTGCACCTCATCAAACAGTTCAAACAAATGGAGGTTGAAAAAGGGCTGTGAACAGCATTTAAAGTCCCAGTATATTTTAGCATCATATTTTCTTGTGAAAAAGGAAATTATTAATTTTTTTGTCTAAAGATGGCTTTTAAGACACTAGCAGACAAGTCCTGCTGCTTGAAGAAATGTGTGAAATTTATCATGGGAATCCCTTGTTGACTAGATCGTCCACTAAATGCAAATGAGCTACTGCAACATGATTGTTACGTGAAGTCTGCTCTCAAAGAAAGTAAACAAAAATGGCCACTAGCGGCATTGTCTGCTTAAATGTGGCAAATATGGAACCAGTTGCTTGCATGTTTTCAGTTCTAGTTTCTATTTTGTTGAACTTATGGATAGGTTATAAAATTAGAACAAAATTTCTATATATATAATAGTCAAAGGCCATGTGATTTACTGACATCATATGCGCTAAATGAAGATGTTTCTGCTTGTTCGGGAATATTTTCCTGTGTCGTTTTTGAGCAAACAAAGTGCAAAATAATGTTATTTTCTATACAAAACCTAATGTGTAGCCATTTTATAGCTAATTGAGATTGGAAAAAAAATCATATAAAAAATATAATGTGACTTTAAAGCTATTTCAAATTTTAGCCCTTTACCTCATAGAGACACTTTTTGACACCTTTGCAAACAGGGTAGACCCAGATCAGACAGCTCATGTAGGTGCTGTCTGATCAGGATCTGCTCTGTTTGCTTATGAAATAATATATATCTTAATTCTACAATTTCTAGAAGTCTAAAGTGCTCATTAACATTGAAGTATTACGACAAACTGGCAGGTCTTTAGTTAACTGCTGAATGAGTCTGCACATGATTTGATTTATACATTAGCATCATTCTGTAAGTAATAAGTCTTTTGATGCAGTAATCTTTGGCAACTTCATTCCAAATATATGTGTTTATTATTTGATAGCAAACCATTCAGCTTAGCAAACCTGAAGAAAATCCTGTGAGGTGTGAGAGTTCAGGGAGTAGTACAGATGACTTAACAAAATATGCAAAAGGAGCGTAAGTAAAATTGAGAATTCTGTAGTTGGAGTTTATTTTCAAAGTAATGCTTATTGGTAATTACATTTTATTTAATTAATTTAAATATATTCCTTCGTTGTAAATGAAAGACCATTGGAGTATGTAATAAATCAAGCTTTGGTGGCATATTGTAATCGAAAAGTGTCGCATACAGTTTTCCGGTTGCTGTGATCTTGACCTCTGACCTCAGTAATAGAAAAACAATGTTCGGCAGCTATTGAAAAACCTTGTCCGGAGCATATCTCCTGTATTACTTGAAGTAGGAATGCCAATTTTGGTATGTGAGTACATTTTAGGTTGGTTGAGTATTGTGTACCATTTTCAGGTTGTTATGACCTTGATCTGAACATCTGACCTCAATCATAGGAAAACCATGTCCGGAGCCTATCTCTTGTATTACTTGAGATAATAATGCCAAATTTAGTGTGTGAGTACATCTTGGGATGGCAGAGTGTTGCATACCATTTGCCAGTGACCTTGACCTTGCCTGTAAGCTCAGCTTTAGGAAAACCTTGTCCCGAGCATATCTCCTATGTTACTTGAGATAATACAAATTTGTTGTGTGAGTACATCTTGGGATGGCAAAGTGCCATGTGAGGTTTTTTGGTCACAGACCCAATGGTAGAAATACCTTCACACTTAAAAATGGGTATTTTACATTATGTCCACATTTGTGCTTTAGTCTTTTGTTGTTTAAGGTTACTTTAATTCAAATTCAGGTCACACTGTGCAGTATTTTAGTTTAGTTTCATATAGCAAAAGCGTATACAGACATGCCTACAAAACACATTTCAATGTCAGTGCTTTACATTGAGGGCATTTGTCACCTACTGTGATGCATTTCTTGTATTGATCTATATTTTACCATTTGCAGAGCACTTTCAAGAGGAATTCTATTAATCCCCACCAAAGGCGGAGGGATATAGTTTTGGTATTGTCCGTCCTGGATGCGTGCCTGCGTTAGTCCGTCTGTGCGTCCTGGAGTGATATCTTAGAAACCGTGTAGATTTTTTCATTGAAAATTTATTTAATGGTTAATACCATAACAGAATGTCTGCCTGCAAATATCATGATGACCTTAGAACACCGGAGTTATGGCCCTTTGTTTTCCAAAAATATAACTTTTTGTGTGTCTGGAGCAATTTCTCAGCAATTGTATTAAGCTTTTTTATGAAACTTTGTGTAAATGTTAAGTAGCATAAGGAAATGCGGCACTGCAAGTATCCTTTATTTTGACCCATGAACACCAGAATTATGGCCCTTTGTTTGCAAAAAATGTAACCGTTTTGTCTGTCCGGAGTCATTACTCAGAATCTTATTTGAAATTTTCTTTGAAACTTTGTAAAAAGGTTCTGTAGCATAACGGCATGTGGCTTTTTAAGTTTCATTTATATTAACCTTGACTAGAGTTATGGCCCATGGTTTGCGAAAAATGTAACAATTTTGTCTATCAGGAGCCATATATCAGAAACTATTTGGATTTTTTCTATGAGACTTTGTGAAAATGTTTAGTAGCATAAGGACATGTGGCTCTGGAAGTGTCATTTATATATTGACCATGGAATATTAGAGTTATGGCCTTTTCTTTGTGAAAAATGTAACATTTTTCTCAGAAACTATTTGGAGTTATTCTATAAGAACTGCTCTGCATGCAAATTTCTGACGAACAAAACAGAAATCTGCATTTATACCACACGGAAATTGTTTATCATAAAAGGATTGTTTAACTGCTAAACAACCAGCGTAGTTTACACAATTAACTGGAAACAGTGCCACATACAATACATTGGACAAACTGGAAACAGTATTAGGGAAAGATTGTATGGACACCTAAACGACATTAAAACCTGAAATGAAATCAAACCCGTATCCGACCACTTCACGTCACACGGACATTCGAGCAATGACATTGACGTCACTATTCTCCTATCAACACATAGAAACATTAATATCCGACTCAGAAGAAGCACTGATTGAAACTTTCCAAACCAAACACCCTAATGGACTAAACTTAATCCTATGAAGAACCAAATAAGAAGACGACTACCACCAATAAGCTACAACAAAATTTCGAAACGCCTTTTTCAATGCACTAAATGTAACAAATTCATTAAAAGAACTATTACACACTTTGCCAGACATCTCAAGACACATAATAAATACAAGCAAAAATACCAGTGTCAACATTGTACCAAACTATATAGCCACAAAGATTCCATTAGAAAACAGCCTTCAATAACATGGACAGGATATCACCACCTGCAAGAAAATCTTATCACTAACACCAATTGAAGCAGTTAGCACATGGATACCACCCTTCGAAGCCACACCTAAATATAGAATCAAACTAGCCACGGACACTTTTACCCAGAAAACGTAACAACAAACGTACTTAATGAAATGACCAAACTACAAAGGCCGATTTCACCACTACCGGAAGTTACAGCCCTAGACCCTGAGTCCACAGCCAGCAATACAACCATCTACTTAGATGAAAAGGACATTTTGTCAAACATAGAAGTTGTATATTCTGTATACGGACTCTTAGTATAAACGGGATTGTATAACAATCAAAGACAGTACATTTTTGTATAACATTCTTTATTATACCCCCCTTTTGAAAAAATGGGGGTATATTGCTTTGCACATGTCGGTCGGTCGGTAGATCGATGGTTTCCGAACGATAACTAATAAACGACTTGGCCTAGAATCTTCAAACTTGCTGTGGTGGTTGGTCATGACAAGTAGATGACCCCTATTGTTTTTGAGGTCACTAGGTCAAAGGTCAAGGTCACCATGACCTAAAATGGTGAAATAGTTTCCGATCAATAACTGCTCAAGGGTTTGGATTGGGATTTTCAAACTTGCTGTGGTGGTTGGTCATGACCACTAGATGACCCCTATTGATTTTGAGGTCACTAGGTCAAAGGTCAAGGTCACCATGACCTTAAATGGTTAAATGGTTTCCGATCAATAACTGCTCAAGGGTTTAGCTTAGAATCTTCAAATTTGCTTAGGTGGTTGGTCATGACAACTAGATGAGTCCTATTGATTTTGAGGTCACTAGGTCAAAGGTCAAGGTCACCATGACCTTAACTGGTAAAATGGTTTCTGATCAATAACTGCTCAAGGGTTTGGCTTAGGATCTTCAAATTTGCTTAGGTGGTTGGTCATGACAACTAGATGAGTCCTATTGTTTTTTAGGTCACTAGATCAAAGGTCAAGGTCACCATGACCTTAAAGGGTGAAATGGTTTGCGATCGATAACTGCTCAAGGGTTTGGCCTAGGATCTTCAAATTTGCTGTGGTGGTTGGTAATGACCACTAGATGACCCCTATTGCTTTTTAGGTCACTAGGTCAAAGGTCAAGGTCACTATGCTCTGAACTGGTCAAATGGTTTCCGATCAATAATTGCTCAAGGGTTTGGCTTAGAATCTTCAAACTTGCTGCGGTAGTTGGTCATGACAACTGGATGGCCCCTATTGTATTTGAGGTCACTAGGTCAAAGGTCAAGGGCACCATGACCTTAACTTGTAAAATGGTATCTGATCAATAACTGCTCAATGGTTTGGCTTAGGATCTTCAAATTTGCTTAGGTGGTTGGTCATGACAACTAGATGAGCCCTATTGTTTTTTAGGTCAATAGGTCAAAGGTCAAGGTCACCATGACCTTAAGTGGTGAAATGGTTTGCGATCAATAACTGCTCAAGGGTTTGGCTTAGGATCTTCAAACTTGCTGTGGTAGTTGGTCATGACCAGTAGATAATCCCTATTATTTTTTAGGTCACTAGGTCAAAGGTCAAGGTCACCATGACCTTAACTGGTGAAATGGTTTGCGATTAATAACTGCTCAATGGTTTGTCTTAGGATCTTCAAACTTGCTGTGGTGGTTGGTCATGACAACTAGATGACCCCTATTGATTTTGAGGTCACTAGGTTAAAGATCAAGGTCATCATGACCTTAACTGATGAAATGGTTTCCAATTAATAACTGCTCAATGGTTTGGTTCGGGATCTTCAAACTTGCTGTGGTAGTTGGTTGTGACCACTTGATGACCCCTGATGTTGTTAAGGTCACTAGGTCAAAGGTCAAGGTCACCATGACCTTAATATGTAAAATGTTTTCAGATCAATAAATGATCAGTGGTTTGGCTTAGGATATTCAAAGTTGCTGTGGTGATTAGTCATGACCGCTAGATGACCTCTATAGTTGAGGTCACTAGATCAAAGGTCAGGGGGTCGGGGGGGGTATACATGTTTTACAAACATCTCTTGTTTTAACTTTCATCTCCATGTCATCACATTGTATACATCATGACCATTGTTTTATGCTATTTTTAGAATTCACATCACGTGTGTCTGAAGTACCTAAAATTGACTACCTTAGTAAATATTTTGTATTTTATGTCACCCTGAAAAAGACTAAAGTGTTTAGTCGAAACGTGGGTAATAAAGATAAACAGTCTCTACCATACGTCTGAGATCAATCGTTTTACTTTTCTTTACCTTTCATTTGAAACTTTGTGTAAATGTTCAGTACAATCAGGAAATGCAAACCAGCCAGAGGCGTAGCTAGCGATGCACATTTACACACATGTATAACATCATTCTGAAAGGCTAACACATTATTATGGCCAAAATGAAACAAAAATCGAAGGCTAAGGGGGTAGACTTCGATAACGTTCTGTCTTGTCGTGTAAGCTTTAACCTATTCCCTCTTACTAATGCCTTTTGACGCCTCTGTGAAAAGTCACCTTTTGAAACTATTGTGATAAGTAGAGCATTTTCTTCAATAGGAGAGAATGCTCTATTTATCACAATGGTATCAAAACTACACATTTTAAATTTTCCCAGGGTAGCATGCTCTCGGACCCCTAGAACCACAGTGCGTACATTTGGATTCAGCTACTTTGTTTGTGTAAAACCTTTTTGTCTCTTTGGTCAACAATTCAGTTAAATACTGAGGTCAGTGCTTGTTTTATGGGAGATATCAATTCAGAGAATTTGCTTGTTTGAAATTACATTTATGATTTACAGGATGTTGTCTTGGTTTCTTTTCAGTTCTCTAGAGAGGAAGACTTCATCAATGGGACATTTCAGTTACCTCAGCCTCCCAAATCATCAGAGAACTAGAAGTGCTGGTGCCAAACCCGCTTGCCATGGCCAGTCTGATCTTGTTCCAGAGGCTTATTCTACTCTAGGTCAGAGTCCTCTGATATTTTTATGCCACCAACTTTAGGCGACAGGGGCATTAAGTTTTACCCCTGTCCAGACATCCATACATACTTCCGTCCTGTAATATTTTTGTCAAAGATTTCTCGGCTTGTGTATGCTGAAGTGATTTGATATTTGCTCTTAAGCGAGTTGTACAATGTCTCCCCCTTTCAGGTTTGTCATTCATCTACTTCCTGTTTGCCGACACTTTGATTGAATTTTAGTGATTGTTTAATGACAAACATTTTC